>CM075885.1:11719139-12319139 GCA_038021265.1 Cyprinella venusta
CAAACCCACGCCCCCGAAGAGACTGAAGCCTTAATACAGCGGCTTAAATGGCTCAGCCACGCTACCTCGTGAGAAAGCCTTCCGTGGGCCTTTTTCTGGAGTGTCCCATTGAAGTGAGCCTAAAAGGGAGGTCCACCGCAGCATGTAAACGGAAATGTTTGCAGTAGCAGGTAAGACGGTCGTGTTGGCTCGTTGGTCTAGGGGTATGATTCTTGCTTTGGGTGCGAGAGGTTTGCACTCTGGACTCTGAATCCAGCAATCCGAGAGGGTCCTGCTCTTGCCAGGAATTTGCGCGGGACCTCGTCCGAAAAAAAAACAAAAAACTTTTTGACGGTGAAGATCCTCAGAAGCTCATTTAGGGAGTGCCCCTTTGAAAAGAGGTACACCACGTGGAGAATGCAGGCATCGATCCCGCTTCCTCTCGCTTGCGCCTGCTGCTTCCTACCGGTTGAGCCAAAGTAAGCCCAAAGTAAGCCCACGGGAGCCAATCGCGTTCTCTCCTGGGGCTTACTTTTGACCAATCGCGTTCTCTCCTGGGGCTTACTTTTGGCCAATCGCGTTTCTCTCCTCTGGCTTACTTTTGACCAATCGCGTTTCTCTCCTCTGGCTTACTTTTGACCAATCGCGTTTCTCTCCTGGCTCTTCTCCTGTGGCTAACTTTTGACCAATCGGCGACCGCTATTATTATCGTCATCTTTGCAATCTTCGCAACAGGTAAGGCTATTCTTCACGACTGTATAATCGATCATTATTTATTTATAAACAGTGTGTATTTTTAGACAATTAAACATGTCAATAAAGATATCTCGTGTAATAGCACACGTTTTCTTCTGTACATATGAACCTGCAACTTTTCCATGATAAATACAGTTAAAAACATAACACTACTGTCAAGATAATTAGCCGACCGCTAATTAAGCTATATCCTCCTTAAATCATTTTTTTGTTGTTGTTAATTTAGTTTTTTTGTGTGTGTCATTACATTATTTTGAGGACAAGAACATTTATACAAAAACTTTAAAAAAACGTTTAATTCATATATGTTATACTATACTACTGTATGTTATACACCAGCATACATATTTATGTTATACTTTTAAATACTATGTTATACATATATATATATATATATATATATATATATAAAAAAAACATGAATTGGCAAAAACATGTTTGTTTGTTTTAAATCACTAATATATTTTTTTAGGTTTCAGGATACAAATGATTCTCAATTTAATCTATTTGAAGTTCGTATTATTATGAATTGTCATATACGCCTTTATGTTATATTTTGTGTTTTGTAGTAATCTCTGCCACAAAAGCTAAATAAAACAAAACCATTTAAGCATGGCATGATACCAGCAAGATTGTACCAAGAAGTGTTATTTATTTTCTTATTAATAAGTTCATCACACTATAATAATAATAATAATAATAATAATAATCATTAATTATTATAATATTATAACAATTTAATAATCATCATCATTAATTATTATAATATTATAACAATTAATTACATAAATAACGAAAACTGTATAGTAAAATACTTTCAGTTGGAATATGACAGCTATGTAACGTTCTGTTTATGCCTGAGTCCTTTCAGATAATGTATGCATACCCAGTTTTACGAAGAACCTCTGAGGGTCGACTCCTTATGGGGCCAACTGAGGAGGCCAATAGGAGGGAGATCTCGTTGGCAGGGAGGGCCAGGAGTAAGGAGGAGGTCCTGGCTGAGGCCACTGCCTTTGTGAGGCAGAATGGAGGGAATCCTGGAGACCAGTTCCTGGTTCTGGCCCACTGCAAGATCCAGTTTGGCAAACACCAGGGTCAGAGGTTCCTGTGGCTGCTGGAGAACTCACTGGGGTATGCCTGCTATCTGGTCAGCAGCATTTTGGGGGAGGAGGAGAGGGACAACCCGCTGTCGGCCAACAAACACCTGTTCCTCAGATACACCTCGCAGATCAGGGAGGTCGGCGAAGCTGTGGAGGTATATCAGAAAAAACAGGCTATGCTGCAGGAGGCCCAGAGGACAGGAGACTCTGGATGTCTGATGGTGGAGTTTGGGGATTTTAAGGGTAGGTCAATGAAGGAGGTGTATGAGGACCCAAGCAAGGAGGCCCAGGCTCTCATCACCTACCTGAAGAAGGCAAAGGCCAGGCCTAACACTAACATGGCCCTTTTCAAAGCATACGTGCTGAAGAGGCAGGCTCCAGCCCACATGCCCAGCTCCACTGTGCCCGTCGCATCTGTCCCCACTGCTGCTGTGTCTGTTCCTCCTCCACCTACTGCCACTAAGAACAGGCCACTGCCGGCAACTAATGTGAAGGCCCTGTTGGCGCGGGGGAAGCATTTATCTGCTTCACTGCTGGCACAAAAGATTTTGTCTCCAGCCAAACCCAGTAAGTGATTTGCTAGCTTTAAAATCATTACATTATATATTATGTAGTATATATGTCTAACGAAAATACGTATTCAACAGCTGCAGGACCACGTGTACCTCCTGCGTCTGAGTCCGCAGCCCGGAGACAGCTCTTTACACGTGGTTAGTATCACTTAACACACACAAGTGTGTTGGTGACATGTGCTTAGTGTTTTATGTTATTTTACAGACTCTGCTGCTACGGATTTTTTTGAGGAGGAAGATGACCTGGAGATGGCAACTGTTGCCTCGCAAGCTGAGGAACAACTTCCTCAAGGTATGTAAATCTTAAACAATACTTTACAAACAACTACAAATAAAACAAAACAGTATTTTTTAAATGACATATCATATTATTTTATTTCACAACACAGAGGAATGGCACTTCTCAGGTGTCAATCCACATTCACTCTTTGAGTGAACATCCTCAAAGGAAAAAAGAGAATTTAAAGGTGTATGTAAAAGGTTCTATTTCATTTTTTATCATAATCACTGACTAAAGCTCATTCTTATCTCACACTTACCCCGCTCCCCTTGGAATAAGTGGCTGTTGTAGTGTTTGGTCTGCTTCGCTTCACACTTAGCTGATCCCATCTTTTTTCTTCTTGTATTTCTTCTAATGGTGCTTGGATGAAAAACAGGATGATTTTCACTGCTTGCTTCCATCTTTTCATCATCATGTCGTCTCTCTACTAATCATACATGCTTTGCAGCAAATCTTGTAATCGCAGTAGCTGTCCAGCAGAGCTGAGAAAGTCATACAGTGAAAGTCTAAAACAATAAGATAATTTTGTTGTGTTTTTTTTTTACGCTCCAGCCACTGCAGGCTCGAGAGGCCCTGCTCCTGCCCCGGCTCCTGCTCCTCCAGCATTGTGGACCCCTGGCCAGGTGTCCCAGTCGCCTGCAGAGCTTCCTGTCCACTGGAAAGAGCAACTCCCATCTTTCCAGCAGGACTGGATCAGGAAGACTCTGTTCAGGGCCAACTTAAAAACAGGGAAGCCTGAGCTGGTGCCACATCCCAACTTCTGGTGGTACCCTCCCCAGCCCCCGACCGTCTTCACCCAGCCCCCTACTTCTCCTGATATTTTCTTCTGCCGCCCTCTGTTCCTCTGGATGCCACTGAAGATGTGGTCCATTCCACTTGTCTGTGTCCAGCCAGCCTGCAATAACCACAAGCTGACAGCTGCTGGCCTTTATCGCACTGTGCGCAAGGTCCTGGACATAGACGGGTGGTATGACATGGCCACAGAGTATCTGGAGTGCAAAGGGTGCAAGAAGAAGTATCCAGCCTGGTCTGAAGACATCCTGGGACAGCTCGACATGGGACACCGCAGAAAATTCCCCGCCATTCTGACATACAGGTAGAACACATTCATATTTAGAGCAATGCACTGTAATTTGTTGTACTGTATAAAATCAAATACGTTGCTTTACTGACATTGAAATGATAAGATGTGGCACTGAACAGAATTATTTGACTGTCTGTAGGTACTCGTGTGACTACCGTGTAGTCATAATGATGCGGGAGAGGACCCGGGGGAACAGTGTCACACAGCTTTACAAAAAGCTGCAGGAGCTGCACACCTCAGCGTGGTCACAGCGGACGCTGGAGTACCTCACTGTCTGTGAGCCCTTCACAGACTCCTCCATGGTTGAGCCTCCACTCTTTTCTGCACCCCCGCCCCTCCCACCCATCCCCAAACCCAAGTGGCTGTTGTCTGTGTATGCCAGGGACGTCCTCTCGCGGCTACCTGAGGTCAAGGCCAAAATAACTTCAGTCTTTGGCTCTGTCCTCAAGATGGACTCCACCAAAAAGGTATAAAAACTCGAGTAATAATTATTAAGTAATAATAAAGTAATAATAATTGTTATTATCTTAATTTTTTCCTGACATTTGTTTTGTTCTACTGTTTTTTTTTTTTACATAGGTCACCAAAAAACTGGCCGGCGCTGCTGCCAACACTGCTGGTTGGTCCACTAATGTAGGCAACGAGCACGGCCAGGTGTTGGTGTCAGTCCTCACAGCGGCAGAGGGGCATGGATTGTGGCCCATGGCAGTGGGTCTCATGAAGAGGTACAGGGAGGCGGGAGTGGCACCACCCGCCATCATGTATGTGGACAGAGACTGCTGCAGCCCACACGCGCACAGACAGTCGCAGGTCAGAGCCATGTTCATAGAGTGGGATGAGCTCCAAGTGCGCCTAGACATTTGGCACTTCATGCGGCGCTTTGCAGCAGGTGTCATCACGGAGGCTCATCAGCTCTACGGCACCTTCATGGCTCGGCTTTCCAGGTGCATCTTTGAGCTGGATCCAGATGATGTAGCTGCTCTACGGTTGGCCAAACAGGGGGAGTTACAGGCCAGAGGAGCTGGTCCAGTCTCAGAGAAGGCTCTGGATAAGCTGATCACCAGGAAGGAGTTGGCACTGCACTGTCGGAAGCGGACCAGAGGAGTGGAGGAGACCACCTGGAGGATCAAGGCGCTCATTGATGAGATGGACAGTGAGAAGGGGAGGGACACTCTGGGTGTACCATTGCTGGACCACGAGCGAATCCAACAGGTTTGGATAGACCAGCAGAGACACATCGCCTGTATTCAGGACCCAGAGGGCTTCCCTCTGTACCAGAAGACAGACACACTGAAGAAGGGTGGTGTGGAGCTCAGCTGCTATCGCTGTGCTCGTGGCTCCACCTCCTTGGAGTCTTTCCACCTTCATTTAAATCGCTTCATCCCAGGTAGGTTATAACTTTCATAACCTGCAAAAAACTTTAAACTTTTATAACCTATTCTGCCATACTGAATACATAGATAACATATATTTGACTTTATTTGACCTGTAGGGACCAGTGCCAGTGATGCGCATTTCCAGGCCTATCTCCTGGAAGGCCTGATGCGCTGGAACCAGGACCGGATGGATGAAGCAGTGAGGGGAAAGGCTGACCTGAGGACCTACAGTAGCGTAGAGAGGGAGGCAATGGACCGGCTCAGCCGCAAAGTGCTGAAGATGTCCCTGGATGACCGCTACCAGCCTCCAGGGGCTTACACAGGTGAGAATTATTCATGTTAACTCAAACAAAAGATTATACATTATACAGGTGTATGAGTGTACATTTTTTATATTGTATTTCAAATAATTCAACTATTGGTCGAGTTATTTGTACTTTGTTTAATTTAGGCTTAATTTGACCCCTTATAGCCTTATTTCTTTGCTTTCTTTTGCTAAAGTTAATTTGCTTTATTTTGCATTTATGCGTATTATCTTCTTGTTTATTATTTTCATTTTTTGATCTGTTAAACTGTGTCAAGCCTACAAACGATCAAACTTAGAAAAATTTGATTTTTTTTTTCTGTTTAAGTTTGTTATGGACAAATAGCCACTACAGCTATAATAATGTGAATGTACTTTGTATGTGTGTTCTTTTGCAGGGGAGCTGCTGGGTATGGAATATCTATACAGTCAGTCTGGGAAATCCCTGACTGTTATGGATAACCCAGAAGAGGAGGATCGGCTGGTGGAGCAGATGACTGATGAGGTGGTGCAGGACGAAGGCTTTGTTGAGGAGGAACCTGAGGACCTCACAGTGCCAGTCCTCTATGACCCCATTGAGCCTGTCCCAGTCCACAGCAGCAGCACCCAGGCCTTCAACCCCTGTCCCTCTGCACCAGAACCATCCTCACTACAGCCACCCACAGGACTGCAGCGCCCTGCCCAGCCTCCTCTGCAGTCTCCTACTCTGCGCCCTGCCCAGCCTCCTCTGCAGTCTCCTACTCTGCGCCCTGCCCAGCCTCCTCTGCGTCCTACCCAGCCTCCTCTGCAGTCTCCTACTCTGCGCCCTGCCCAGCCTCCTCTGCATCCTGCCCAGCCTCCTCTGCGTCCTACCCAGCCTCCTCTGCAGTCTTCTACTCTGCGTCCTACCCAGCCTCCTCTGCAGTCTCCTCCACAGCCTTCTGTCCAGCCAAGTGCTGCCTCTGCTCCTGCAACATCAACTGGGTCCAGTGTTGCAGACCAGGCTCCTGTAAGTAAGCTTTTCATTATTAGTTTCTATTTGCTTTTGCACTCTGACATTTAACATGCTGTGTATTGTTATTGTAATAACCTGCAGGCTCCTGTTCTTGGACCCGATGGCGTTGCAGGCTGGGATAAGGTGCAGGATCTGGCTGAGTACCTGGTGTCCCTCCGTCAGGCACTCTACCTGGACGAGCAGCAGGTCACAGAGGTCATCCGTCTGTGGACTGCTCTTCCTGATGGGGACAAGAGGAAGATCCACTATCAGCCCAGACACCAGCCCAAACTGACCCACGGACGCTTCAAGGCTCCGAAAAACACAGGAGTGACACCGGGTGTGGACAGTGTGAAGAGGTGCCTGATTGGTCATCCTGGGGGGCCGGCTCAGTGGCCCAGCACCAGTCGCTTAGTTGAGGCCATGTGCATCAAACTGTGTGCACTGCACAAGTCCCCAACTAAGAAGGATGGAGTCCGTCTTCCTCGTTGGACTAAGGTGCTCACGGATTACCACCACATCCGAGACCTGGTGCTGAACTGCCAAACTCTGATGGAGGCCACGTCACTTCAGCTGTTTATGCTGAATCAGAGGACTCTCACTCAGTGGTAAGCATGGTTTTACATTGACATTTGAAAGAAAGGGATAGCAGTTATTCATTATGAATACATTTCTGATTGCAGGTTTAATCGAAGGGAGAACACCCAGGAAGTGACTGTCCTTACCCAGGGCCTTGCTGGAGAAGACCGCATTGCTGTGGCCAGCTCACAGCTGCCTGCTCCGCGGGAAAAGCTGGATGAGGCTCCCTCCACATCAGGGGCCCGGCACGAGTTTGTCCTTCCTCCAAACAGAGCGGGACAGGCTCCTAAGCTACGGCCGGGCAGACGACCTGCCAGTGCTGCAATTATGAGGCCAATTACCCCAGCAGCAACTACTCCTCCCCCAGTTCCCGTGCCACTGCCCCAGTTCATTTTATTGAACACTGCGCCCACGCTGCTGGCAGCTGGTGCAGGTGGCGCTTCAGCTGCTCCTCTCCTGGTTCCAACTCCAGTGTTTCCTGACTTACGAGAGGCTCCTGCTCCCACTGCCCCGGTGTCTGTATCCCGCTTCACTCAGAGGAACAGACGACGCAGGGCAGAAGAGGAGGCCAGTGGAGCCCACAAAAGGAAATATGTCCGTGAAGTGGCATTTAACAAATGCTCTAAGTGTGGGATGCCCAAAACCAAGGAGTTTGGCCACAGCCGCTTCGGCAGTGCCACGTTTTGCCCCAGTGTCTCTGGTGGCAAATCTTTAGAGGAGTGGCTGGTAGAACAGCGCCAGCAGAAAAACCCTGGACAGCCGCCTCTATAATAAAAATACTGTATAACAACACAGAAAAAAGATTTGTAAAAAGATTAGAAGTTTGTAAATACCTGTAAATAAATATCAATGTGTAAATACAGTTATGTTCTTTTTTCTCTCTCAATCTTTCTATAATGTCTTGTTTGTTTTATTTATATTACAGAATGTTCTATTCTATTTCTACATTGTTAGTTGTTTATTGTTGTTCATTAATGTCTTGTAGTTTTAGTAAATAAATACTGTTCACACTCTTATTCATTGTGCTTTTTTTAATTGCCCTGGAATGTGCAAACTGTACATGGGCCCACCCACTCTTTCATAAAGTATACATTGTATATAACACATACATTGTGTGTATGTCCTTATATTTATTTATGTGTGGGTGTGTGTGTACTTATTTCAATATTTGTGTGTATTCATTTTAATAAAAAAATACATTTCGATATTTGTGTGCATTTGTGTGTATAAAACATTGGACATTTAAAACATATATTTGACAATTATATTTGATATATGTTTCATTTATAAATGAATATGAAACATTAATAAATATGAAAACATTTAATAAATATGAAATAATATATTTATTAATATATTAATAAATATGAAAACATTTATAAATATGAAACATTTAAACATTTCATTTAGGACACAAGTGTCCTAAAATAATATTTGAATAAACATTTGTATTAGTTATATAAATATATATATTAATATACACTATTATTATCAATCAATATAATGATATGTCACATAGATAACCAAATGATGGCGCATGCGCAGTTGATCACACACTAGTCGCGCAAAACACGGGTTCGAGCCCAGCCCGCGTAGGGTGACTTGTTTCACATGTAACTAAAACTCTTCAATAACATACAGGAATATAGCGCGAATATTGTTGAAGGGCAAATTTGTGCGTTTTTTCGCGTTTTCTGCGTCCTTTTCGCTTGCGTGCGGGGCGCAAAGATTGGACCCCATCTTATGCTAAGCGAGCGCTCTACCATTTGAGCTAATTCCCCTCAAAGACACAGACAGAAGGTGTCTATCGCTCTCAAAAAATAAATGGCGTGGCACGATCCCTAGCATGTGTGGAGGTGATGCCGTTCGGTTTTCCTCTGTTCCGACAACTTTGCTCTACTTCCGTTTAGTTGTAGATTAAATTAGAAAATTCAAGCAGGCAACAGCAGGCCAGACGTGTCTGTTGGCTCGTTGGTCTAGGGGTATGATTCTCGCTTCGGGTGCGAGAGGTCCCGGGTTCAAATCCCGGACGAGCCCGTTCTTAGGCTTTGCTTTCAATTTCTTCAGAATGACTAGGGCAACCAAGATATTTCTGGCAAAATTGTGGACAAGAACAGTCAGGGCGGGGCCGGTTAGCTCAGTTGTTTAGAGCGTGGTACTAATAATGCCAAGGTTGCGGGTTCGATCCCATGTTTTTGCTCTCTGGGACCATCAGCTCTGCTCATCTCGAAAGTGACGTGCGATCTCCCAGAAATCTCTGCTGGACAATCTACTTGCACGTCTGGCCGAAAAAGCTCAGTTGGTCTATCGTTAGACTGAAGATCTAAAGGTCCCTGGTTCTATCCTGGGTTTTGGCAGAGGAACCTAGTCCAAGTGTTTTTGGTTGAGGGGCTCCATTCACCAAACGCCACCTCCCCTCTACCTGATTCCACATACCCTCCCTATTTGGTCTTAGGCTTTGCTTTTAATCTCTTCAGCCTGACTGTGGTGGTGAAACTGGCACTCTAAAATCAAGTCGCTATCTGGGAAACATGGGATTTTAAAGCAAAGGCTTCACTTTCTCTTTGCCGTCACGCTTCTTGGCAGAATGACTAAACACCTAAAAAACTTTTCAAAAGCAGTGATCCTCAAAAGCTCATCTGGGGAGTGTACCATTGAAGTGAGCCTAAAAGGGAGGTCCACCACAGCATGTAAATGGAAATGTTTGCGCCCAGTCAGCCGCAAGACAGACTTCCGTGTTGGCTCGTTGGTCTAGGGGTATGGTTCTCACTTTGGGTGCGAGAGGTCCCGGGTTCAAATCCCGGACGAGCCCATTTTTGGGCTTTGCTCTTAATCTTTTCAGCATGACTAAGGCAACCAGGATATTACTGGCAAAATTGTGGATAAGAACAGTTAGGGAGGGGCTCAGACAGAAGAAGAACAGTCAGAAGGTTTGATTCGAACCCACGTCCCCGAAGAGACTGGAGCATTGATCCAGCGCCTTAGACCGCTCGGCCACGCTACCTTTTGATAATGCGTTCCGTGTGCTATTTTCACCAACTTTTTCTTTTAACGTCTCTTTTTTCAAAGAACATTTAAGACGTCTGGCCCTCTTCAGAATCTCTGCTGGCAGCAGTGGGATTCGAACCCACGCCTCCGAAGAGACTGGAGACTAAATCCAGCGCCTTAGACCCCTCGGCCACGCTACCCTTTCGTGGGCTGTTTTGCCTATTTTTTAATTCATAAACAGGGGAAAAGTTGGGTGCTGACCTTCATCGTCAGGCTCTGAAGCCTGCAAGTTTGGTCAAGGAAAGCAAATGCTGCAGGGTTTGGAAGAGACTGTGAGCAAGCAGTGTCACTTCTCCAGTCTTTTCAGTTTGGCATAGCAGCCACGAGTGCCTTTTAAAATGATGTCTTGGCAGCGGTGGAATTTGAACCCACGCCTCCGAAGAGACTGGAGCCTAAATCCAGCGCCTTGGACCCCTCGGCCACGCTACCCTTTCGTGGACCGTTCTTGCCTATTTTTTAATTCATAAACAGGGAAAAAGTTGGGTGCAGACCTTCATCATCAGGCTCTGAAGCCTGCGAGTTTGGTCAAGGAAAGCAAATGCGGCAGGGTTTGGAAGAGACTGTGAGCAAGCAGTGTCACTTCTCCAGTCTTTTCGCTTTGCAATATCAGCCACGAGTGCCTTCTAAAATGATGTCTTGGCAGCGGTGGGATTCGAACCCATGCCCCCGAAGAGACTGGAGTCTTAATCCAGCGCCTTAGACCGCTCGGCCACGCTACCTTGTGAAAGAGGCTTCCGTGGGCCATTTTCGCCAACTTTTTCTTTTAATATGTCTTTTCAAAGAACACTTAAGATCTCTGGCCCTCTTTAAAACCTCTGCTGGCAATGGTGGGATTGAACCCAAGCCTCCAAAGAGACTGGAGCCTAAATCCAGAGCCTTAGACCCCTCGGCCACGCTACCCTTTCGTGGGCCATTTCTTGCCTATTTTTTAATTCAAAAATAGGGAAAAAGTTGGGTGCTTACCTTCATCGTCAGGCTCTGATAACAACAAGTTTGGTCAAGGAAAAAAAGCAGCCAGGTTTGGAAGAGACTGAGAGCAAGCAGTGTCACTTTTCCAGTCTTCTCGCTTTGGCATAGCAGCCACGAATGCCTTTTAAGATCCTGTTCTGGCAGCGGTGGGATTCAAACCCACGCCCCCGAAGAGACTGAAGCCTTAATACAGCGGCTTAAATGGCTCAGCCACGCTACCTCGTGAGAAAGCCTTCCGTGGGCCTTTTTCTGGAGTGTCCCATTGAAGTGAGCCTAAAAGGGAGGTCCACCGCAGCATGTAAACGGAAATGTTTGCAGTAGCAGGTAAGACGGTCGTGTTGGTCTAGGGGTATGATTCTTGCTTTGGGTGCGAGAGGTTTGCACTCTGGACTCTGAATCCAGCAATCCGAGAGGGTCCTGCTCTTGCCAGGAATTTGTGCGGGACCTCGTCCGAAAAAAAAACAAAAAACTTTTTGACGGTGAAGATCCTCAGAAGCTCATTTAGGGAGTGCCCCTTTGAAAAGAGGTACACCACGTGGAGAATGCAGGCATCGATCCCGCTTCCTCTCGCTTGCGCCTGCTGCATCCTGCCGGTTGAGCCAAAGTAAGCCCAAAGTAAGCCCACGGGAGCCAATCGCGTTCTCTCCTGGGGCTTACTTTTGACCAATCGCGTTCTCTCCTGGGGCTTACTTTTGGCCAATCGCGTTTCTTTCCTGTGGCTTACTTTTGACCAATCGCGTTTCTCTCCTCTGGCTTACTTTTGACCAATCGCGTTTCTCTCCTGGCTCTGCTCCTGTGGCTAACTTTTGACCAATCGGCGACCGCTATTATTATCGTCATCTTTGCAATCTTCGCAACAGGTAAGGCTATTCTTCACGACTGTATAATCGATCATTATTTATTTATAAACAGTGTGTATACAGTTAAAAACATATCACTACTGTCAACATAATTAGCCGACCGCTAATTAAGCTATATCCTCCTTAAACCATTTTTTTGTTGTTGTTAATTTAGTATTTTTTTTGTGTCATTACATTATTTTGAGCACAAGAACATTTACACAAAAACTTTAAAAAAACGTTTAATTCATATATGTTATACTATACTATGTTATACACCAGCATACATATTTATGTTATACTTTTAAATACTATGTTATACATATATATATATAAAAAAAACATGAATTGGCAAAAACATGTTTGTTTGTTTTAAATCACTAATATATTTTTTTAGGTTTCAGGATACAAATGATTCTCAATTTAATCTATTTGAAGTTCGTATTATTATGAATTGTCATATACGCCTTTATGTTATATTTTGTGTTTTGTAGTAATCTCTGCCACAAAAGCTAAATAAAACAAAACCATTTAAGCATGGCATGATACCAGCAAGATTGTACCAAGAAGTGTTATTTATTTTCTTATTAATAAGTTCATCACACTATAATAATAATAATAATAATAATCATCATCATTAATTATTATAATATTATAACAATTAATTACATAAATAACGAAAACTGTATAGTAAAATACTTTCAGTTGGAATATGACAGCTATGTAACGTTCTGTTTATGCCTGAGTCCTTTCAGATAATGTATGCATACCCAGTTTTACGAAGAACCTCTGAGGGTCGACTCCTTATGGGGCCAACTGAGGAGGCCAATAGGAGGGAGATCTCGTTGGCAGGGAGGGCCAGGAGTAAGGAGGAGGTCCTGGCTGAGGCCACTGCCTTTGTGAGGCAGAATGGAGGGAATCCTGGAGACCAGTTCCTGGTTCTGGCCCACTGCAAGATCCAGTTTGGCAAACACCAGGGTCAGAGGTTCCTGTGGCTGCTGGAGAACTCACTGGGGTATGCCTGCTATCTGGTCAGCAGCATTTTGGGGGAGGAGGAGAGGGACAACCCGCTGTCGGCCAACAAACACCTGTTCCTCAGATACACCTCGCAGATCAGGGAGGTCGGCGAAGCTGTGGAGGTATATCAGAAAAAACAGGCTATGCTGCAGGAGGCCCAGAGGACAGGAGACTCTGGATGTCTGATGGTGGAGTTTGGGGATTTTAAGGGTAGGTCAATGAAGGAGGTGTATGAGGACCCAAGCAAGGAGGCCCAGGCTCTCATCACCTACCTGAAGAAGGCAAAGGCCAGGCCTAACACTAACATGGCCCTTTTCAAAGCATACGTGCTGAAGAGGCAGGCTCCAGCCCACATGCCCAGCTCCACTGTGCCCGTCGCATCTGTCCCCACTGCTGCTGTGTCTGTTCCTCCTCCACCTACTGCCACTAAGAACAGGCCACTGCCGGCAACTAATGTGAAGGCCCTGTTGGCGCGGGGGAAGCATTTATCTGCTTCACTGCTGGCACAAAAGATTTTGTCTCCAGCCAAACCCAGTAAGTGATTTGCTAGCTTTAAAATCATTACATTATATATTATGTAGTATATATGTCTAACGAAAATACGTATTCAACAGCTGCAGGACCACGTGTACCTCCTGCGTCTGAGTCCGCAGCCCGGAGACAGCTCTTTACACGTGGTTAGTATCACTTAACACACACAAGTGTGTTGGTGACATGTGCTTAGTGTTTTATGTTATTTTACAGACTCTGCTGCTACGGATTTTTTTGAGGAGGAAGATGACCTGGAGATGGCAACTGTTGCCTCGCAAGCTGAGGAACAACTTCCTCAAGGTATGTAAATCTTAAACAATACTTTACAAACAACTACAAATAAAACAAAACAGTATTTTTTAAATGACATATCATATTATTTTATTTCACAACACAGAGGAATGGCACTTCTCAGGTGTCAATCCACATTCACTCTTTGAGTGAACATCCTCAAAGGAAAAAAGAGAATTTAAAGGTGTATGTAAAAGGTTCTATTTCATTTTTTATCATAATCACTGACTAAAGCTCATTCTTATCTCACACTTACCCCCGCTCCCCTTGGAATAAGTGGCTGTTGTAGTGTTTGGTCTGCTTCGCTTCACACTTAGCTGATCCCATCTTTTTTCTTCTTGTATTTCTTCTAATGGTGCTTGGATGAAAAACAGGATGATTTTCACTGCTTCCTTCCATCTTTTCATCATCATGTCGTCTCTCTACTAATCATACATGCTTTGCAGCAAATCTTGTAATCGCAGTAGCTGTCCAGCAGAGCTGAGAAAGTCATACAGTGAAAGTCTAAAACAATAAGATAATTTTGTTGTGTTTTTTTTTTTTACGCTCTAGCCACTGCAGGCTTGAGAGGCCCTGCTCCTGCCCCGGCTCCTGCTACTGCCCCTGCTCCTGCTCCTGCTCCTGCCCCTTATCCTGCTCCTCCAGCATTGTGGACCCCTGGCCAGGTATCCCAGTCGCCTGCAGAGCTTCCTGTCCACTGGAAAGAGCAGCTCCCATCTTTCCAGCAGGACTGGATCAGGAAGACTCTGTTCAGGGCCAACTTAAAAACAGGGAAGCCTGAGCTGGTGCCACATCCCAACTTCTGGTGGTACCCTCCCCAGCCCCCGACCGTCTTCACCCAGCCCCCTACTTCTCCTGATATTTTCTTCTGCCGCCCTCTGTTCCTCTGGATGCCACTGAAGATGTGGTCCATTCCACTTGTCTGTGTCCAGCCAGCCTGCAATAACCACAAGCTGACAGCTGCTGGCCTTTATCGCACTGTGCGCAAGGTCCTGGACATAGACGGGTGGTATGACATGGCCACAGAGTATCTGGAGTGCAAAGGGTGCAAGAAGAAGTATCCAGCCTGGTCTGAAGACATCCTGGGACAGCTCGACATGGGACACCGCAGAAAATTCCCCGCCATTCTGACATACAGGTAGAACACATTCATATTTAGAGCAATGCACTGTAATTTGTTGTACTGTATAAAATCAAATACGTTGCTTTACTGACATTGAAATGATAAGATGTGGCACTGAACAGAATTATTTGACTGTCTGTAGGTACTCGTGTGACTACCGTGTAGTCATAATGATGCGGGAGAGGACCCGGGGTAACAGTGTCACACAGCTTTACAAAAAGCTGCAGGAGCTGCACACCTCAGCGTGGTCACAGCGGACGCTGGAGTACCTCACTGTCTGTGAGCCCTTCACAGACTCCTCCATGGTTGAGCCTCCACTCTTTTCTGCGCCCCCGCCCCTCCCACCCATCCCCAAACCCAAGTGGCTGTTGTCTGTGTATGCCAGGGATGTCCTCTCGCGGCTACCTGAGGTCAAGGCCAAAATAACTTCAGTCTTTGGCTCTGTCCTCAAGATGGACTCCACCAAAAAGGTATAAAAAGTCAAGTAATAATTATAAAGTAATAATAATGTAATAATAATTGTTATTATCTTAATTTTTTCCTGACATTTGTTTTGTTCTACTGTTTTTTTTTTTTTACATAGGTCACCAAAAAACTGGCCGGCGCTGCTGCCAACACTGCTGGTTGGTGCACTAATGTAGGCAACGAGCACGGCCAGGTGTTGGTGTCAGTCCTCACAGCGGCAGAGGGGCATGGATTGTGGCCCATGGCAGTGGGTCTCATGAAGAGGTACAGGGAGGCGGGAGTGGCACCACCCGCCATCATGTATGTGGACAGAGACTGCTGCAGCCCACACGCGCACAGACAGTCGCAGGTCAGAGCCATGTTCATAGAGTGGGATGAGCTCCAAGTGCGCCTAGACATTTGGCACTTCATGCGGCGCTTTGCAGCAGGTGTCATCACGGAGGCTCATCAGCTCTACGGCACCTTCATGGCTCGGCTTTCCAGGTGCATCTTTGAGCTGGATCCAGATGATGTAGCTGCTCTACGGTTGGCCAAACAGGGGGAGTTACAGGCCAGAGGAGCTGGTCCAGTCTCAGAGAAGGCTCTGGATAAGCTGATCACCAGGAAGGAGTTGGCACTGCACTGTCGGAAGCGGACCAGAGGAGTGGAGGAGACCACCTGGAGGATCAAGGCGCTCATTGATGAGATGGACAGTGAGAAGGGGAGGGACACTCTGGGTGTACCATTACTGGACCACGAGCGAATCCAACAGGTTTGGATAGACCAGCAGAGACACATCGCCTGTATTCAGGACCCAGAGGGCTTCCCTCTGTACCAGAAGACAGACACACTGAAGAAGGGTGGTGTGGAGCTCAGCTGCTATCGCTGTGCTCGTGGCTCCACCTCCTTGGAGTCTTTCCACCTTCATTTAAATCGCTTCATCCCAGGTAGGTTATAACTTTCATAACCTGCAAAAAACTTTAAACTTTTATAACCTATTCTGCCATACTGAATACACAGATAACATATATTTGACTTTATTTGACCTGTAGGGACCAGTGCCAGTGATGCGCATTTCCAGGCCTATCTCCTGGAAGGCCTGATGCGCTGGAACCAGGACCGGATGGATGAAGCAGTGAGGGGAAAGGCTGACCTGAGGACCTACAGTAGCGTAGAGAGGGAGGCAATGGACCGGCTCAGCCGCAAAGTGCTGAAGATGTCCCTGGATGACCGCTACCAGCCTCCAGGGGCTTACACAGGTGAGAATTATTCATGTTAACTCAAACAAAAGATTATACATTATACAGGTGTATGAGTGTACATTTTTTATATTGTATTTCAAATAATTCAACTATTGGTCAAGTTATTTGTACTTTGTTTAATTTAGGCTTAATTTGACCCCTTATAGCCTTATTTCTTTGCTTTCTTTTGCTAAAGTTAATTTGCTTTATTTTGCATTTATGCGTATTATCTTCTTGTTTATTATTTTCATTTTTTGATCTGTTAAACTGTGTCAAGCCTACAAACGATCAAACTTTGAAAAATTTGATTGTTTTTTTTTTCTGTTTAAGATTGTTATGGACAAATAGCCACTACAGCTATAATAATGTGAATGTGCTTTGTATGTGTGTTCTTTTGCAGGGGAGCTGCTGGGTATGGAATATCTATACAGTCAGTCTGGGAAATCCCTGACTGTTATGGATAACCCAGAAGAGGAGGATCGGCTGGTGGAGCAGATGACTGATGAGGTGGTGCAGGACGAAGGCTTTGTTGAGGAGGAACCTGAGGACCTCACAGTGCCAGTCCTCTATGACCCCATTGAGCCTGTCCCAGTCCACAGCAGCAGCACCCAGGCCTTCAACCCCTGTCCCTCTGCACCAGAACCATCCTCACTACAGCCACCCACAGGACTGCAGCGCCCTGCCCAGCCTCCTCTGCAGTCTCCTACTCTGCGTCCTACCCAGCCTCCTCTGCGTCCTACCCAGCCTCCTCTGCAGTCTCCTCCACAGCCTTCTGTCCAGCCAAGTGCTGCCTCTGCTCCTGCAACATCAACTGGGTCCAGTGTTGCAGACCAGGCTCCTGTAAGTAAGCTTCTCATTATTAGTTTCTATTTGCTTTTGCACTCTGACATTTAACATTCTGTGTATTGTTATTGTAATAACCTGCAGGCTCCTGTTCTTGGACCCGATGGCGTTGCAGGCTGGGATAAGGTGCAGGATCTGGCTGAGTACCTGGTGTCCCTCCGTCAGGCACTCTACCTGGACGAGCAGCAGGTCACAGAGGTCATCCGTCTGTGGACTGCTCTTCCTGATGGGGACAAGAGGAAGATCCACTATCAGCCCAGACACCAGCCCAAACTGACCCACGGACGCTTCAAGGCTCCGAAAAACACAGGAGTGACACCGGGTGTGGACAGTGTGAAGAGGTGCCTGATTGGTCATCCTGGGGGGCCGGCTCAGTGGCCCAGCACCAGTCGCTTAGTTGAGGCCATGTGCATCAAACTGTGTGCACTGCACAAGTCCCCAACTAAGAAGGATGGAGTCCGTCTTCCTCGTTGGACTAAGGTGCTCACGGATTACCACCACATCCGAGACCTGGTGCTGAACTGCCAAACTCTGATGGAGGCCACGTCACTTCAGCTGTTTATGCTGAATCAGAGGACTCTCACTCAGTGGTAAGCATGGTTTTATATTGACATTTGAAAGAAAGGGATAGCAGTTATTTATTATGAATACATTTCTGATTGCAGGTTTAATCGAAGGGAGAACACCCAGGAAGTGACTGTCCTTACCCAGGGCCTTGCTGGAGAAGACCGCATTGCTGTGGCCAGCTCACAGCTGCCTGCTCCGCGGGAAAAGCTGGATGAGGCTCCCTCCACATCAGGGGCCCGGCACGAGTTTGTCCTTCCTCCAAACAGAGCGGGACAGGCTCCTAAGCTACGGCCGGGCAGACGACCTGCCAGTGCTGCAATTATGAGGCCAATTACCCCAGCAGCAACTACTCCTCCCCCAGTTCCCGTGCCACTGCCCCAGTTCATTTTATTGAACACTGCGCCCACGCTGCTGGCAGCTGGTGCAGGTGGCGCTTCAGCTGCTCCTCTCCTGGTTCCAACTCCAGTGTTTCCTGACTTACGAGAGGCTCCTGCTCCCACTGCCCCGGTGTCTGTATCCCGCTTCACTCAGAGGAACAGACGACGCAGGGCAGAAGAGGAGGCCAGTGGAGCCCACAAAAGGAAATATGTCCGTGAAGTGGCATTTAACAAATGCTCTAAGTGTGGGATGCCCAAAACCAAGGAGTTCGGCCACAGCCGCTTCGGCAGTGCCACGTTTTGCCCCAGTGTCTCTGGTGGCAAATCTTTAGAGGAGTGGCTGGTAGAACAGCGCCAGCAGAAAAACCCTGGACAGCCGCCTCTATAATAAAAATACTGTATAACAACACAGAAAAAAGATTTGTAAAAAGATTAGAAGTTTGTAAATACCTGTAAATAAATATCAATGTGTAAATACAGTTATGTTCTTTTTTCTCTCTCAATCTTTCTATAATGTCTTGTTTGTTTTATTTATATTACAGAATGTTCTATTCTATTTCTACATTGTTAGTTGTTTATTGTTGTTCATTAATGTCTTGTAGTTTTAGTAAATAAATACTGTTCACACTCTTATTCATTGTGCTTTTTTTAATCGCCCTGGAATGTGCAAACTGTACATGGGCCCACCCACTCTTTCATAAAGTATACATTGTATATAACACATACATTGTGTGTATGTCCTTATATTTATTTATGTGTGCGTGTGTGTGTACTTATTTCAATATTTGTGTGTATTCATTTTAATAAAAAAATACATTTCGATATTTGTGTGCATTTGTGTGTATAAAACATTGGACATTTAAAACATATATTTGACAATTATATTTGATATATGTTTCATTTATAAATGAATATGATACATTAATAAATATGAAAACATTTAATAAATATGAAATAATATATTTATTAATATATTAATAAATATGAAAACATTTATAAATATGAAACATTTAAACATTTCATTTAGGACACAAGTGTCCTAAAATAATATTTGAATAAACATTTGTATTAGTTATATAAATATATATATTAATATACACTATTATTATCAATCAATATAATGATATGTCACATAGATAACCAAATGATGGCGCATGCGCAGTTGATCACACACTAGTCGCGCAAAACACGGGTTCGAGCCCAGCCCGCGTAGGGTGACTTGTTTCACATGTAACTAAAACTCTTCAATAACATACAGGAATATAGCGCGAATATTGTTGAAGGGCAAATTTGTGCGTTTTTTCGCGTTTTCTGCGTCCTTTTCGCTTGCGTGCGGGGCGCAAAGATTGGACCCCATCTTTTGCGCAGCGAGCGCTCTACCATTTGAGCTAATTCCCCTCAAAGACGCAGACAGAAGGTGTCTATCGCTCTCAAAAAATAAATGGCGTGGCACGATCCCTAGCATGTGTGGAGGTGATGCCGTTCGGTTTTCCTCTGTTCCGACAACTTTGCTCTACTTCCGTTTAGTTGTAGATTAAATTAGAAAATTCAAGCAGGCAACAGCAGGCCAGACGTGTCTGTTGGCTCGTTGGTCTAGGGGTATGATTCTCGCTTCGGGTGCGAGAGGTCCCGGGTTCAAATCCCGGACGAGCCCGTTCTTAGGCTTTGCTTTCAATTTCTTCAGAATGACTAGGGCAACCAAGATATTTCTGGCAAAATTGTGGACAAGAACAGTCAGGGCGGGGCCGGTTAGCTCAGTTGTTTAGAGCGTGGTACTAATAATGCCAAGGTTGTGGGTTCGATCCCATGTTTTTGCTCTCTGGGACCATCAGCTCTGCTCATCTCGAAAGTGACGTGCGATCTCCCAGAAATCTCTGCTGGACAATCTACTTGCACGTCTGGCCGAAAAAGCTCAGTTGGTCTATCGTTAGACTGAAGATCTAAAGGTCCCTGGTTCTATCCTGGGTTTTGGCAGAGGAACCTAGTCCAAGTGTTTTTGTTTGAGGGGCTCCATTCACCAAACGCCACCTCCCCTCTACCTGATTCCACATACCCTCCCTATTTGGTCTTAGGCTTTGCTTTTAATCTCTTCAGCCTGACTGTGGTGGTGAAACTGGCACTCTAAAATCGAGTCGCTATCTGGGAAACATGGGATTTTAAAGCAAAGGCTTCACTTTCTCTTTGCCGTCACGCTTCTTGGTAGAATGACTAAACACCTAAAAAACTTTTCAAAAGCAGTGATCCTCAAAAGCTCATCTGGGGAGTGTACCATTGAAGTGAGCCTAAAAGGGAGGTCCACCACAGCATGTAAATGGAAATGTTTGCGCCCAGTCAGCCGCAAGACAGACTTCCGTGTTGGCTCGTTGGTCTAGGGGTATGATTCTCGCTTTGGGTGCGAGAGGTCCCGGGTTCAAATCCCGGATGAGCCCATTTTTGGGCTTTGCTCTTAATCTCTTCAGCATGACTAAGGCAACCAGGATATTACTGACAAAATTGTGGATAAGAACAGTTAGGGAGGGGCTCAGACAGAAGAAGAACAGTCAGAAGGTTTGATTCGAACCCACGTCCCCGAAGAGACTGGAGCCTTGATCCAGCGCCTTAGACCGCTCGGCCACGCTACCTTTTGATAATGCGTTCCGTGTGCTTTTTTCACCAACTTTTTCTTTTAACGTCTCTTTTTTCAAAGAACATTTAAGACGTCTGGCCCTCTTCAGAATCTCTGCTGGCAGCAGTGGGATTCGAACCCACGCCTCCGAAGAGACTGGAGACTAAATCCAGCGCCTTAGACCCCTCGGCCACGCTACCCTTTCGTGGGCTGTTTTGCCTATTTTTTAATTCATAAACAGGGAAAAAGTTGGGTGCTGACCTTCATCGTCAGGCTCTGAAGCCTGCAAGTTTGGTCAAGGAAAGCAAATGCTGCAGGGTTTGGAAGAGACTGTGAGCAAGCAGTGTCACTTCTCCAGTCTTTTCAGTTTGGCATAGCAGCCACGAGTGCCTTTTAAAACGATGTCTTGGCAGCGGTGGGATTTGAACCCACGCCTCCGAAGAGACTGGAGCCTAAATCCAGCGCCTTGGACCCTTCGGCCACGCTACCCTTTCGTGGACCGTTCTTGCCTATTTTTTAATTCATAAACAGGGAAAAAGTTGGGTGCAGACCTTCATCATCAGGCTCTGAAGCCTGCGAGTTTGGTCAAGGAAAGCAAATGCGGCAGGGTTTGGAAGAGACTGTGAGCAAGCAGTGTCACTTCTCCAGTCTTTTCGCTTTGGCATATCAGCCACGAGTGCCTTTTAAAATGATGTCTTGGCAGCGGTGGGATTTGAACCCACGCCTCCGAAGAGACTGGAGCCTAAATCCAGCGCCTTGGACCCCTCGGCCACGCTACCCTTTCGTGGACCGTTTTTGTCTATTTTTTAATTCATAAACAGGGAAAAAGTTGGGTGCAGACCTTCATCATCAGGCTCTGAAGCCTGCGAGTTTGGTCAAGGAAAGCAAATGCGGCAGGGTTTGGAAGAGACTGTGAGCAAGCAGTGTCACTTCTCCAGTCTTTTCAGTTTGGCATAGCAGCCACGAGTGCCTTTTAAAATGATGTCTTGGCAGCGGTGGGATTTGAACCCACGCCTCCGAAGAGACTGGAGCCTAAATCCAGCGCCTTGGACCCCTCGGCCACGCTACCCTTTCGTGGACCGTTCTTGCCTATTTTTTAATTCATAAACAGGGAAAAAGTTGGGTGCAGACCTTCATCATCAGGCTCTGAAGCCTGCGAGTTTGGTCAAGGAAAGCAAATGCGGCAGGGTTTGGAAGAGACTGTGAGCAAGCAGTGTCACTTCTCCAGTCTTTTCGCTTTGGCATATCAGCCACGAGTGCCTTCTAAAATGATGTCTTGGCAGCGGTGGGATTCGAACCCACGCCCCCGAAGAGACTGGAGCCTAAATCCAGAGCCTTAGACCCCTCGGCCACGCTACCCTTTCGTGGGCCATTTCTTGCCTATTTTTTAATTCAAAAATAGGGAAAAAGTTGGGTGCTTACCTTCATCGTCAGGCTCTGATAACAACGAGTTTGGTCAAGGAAAAAAAGCAGCCAGGTTTGGAAGAGACTGAGAGAAAGCAGTGTCACTTTTCCAGTCTTCTCGCTTTGGCATAGCAGCCACGAATGCCTTTTAAGATCCTGTTCTGGCAGCGGTGGGATTCAAACCCACGCCCCCGAAGAGACTGAAGCCTTAATACAGCGGCTTAAATGGCTCAGCCACGCTACCTCGTGAGAAAGCCTTCCGTGGGCCTTTTTCTGGAGTGTCCCATTGAAGTGAGCCTAAAAGGGAGGTCCACCGCAGCATGTAAACGGAAATGTTTGCAGTAGCAGGTAAGACGGTCGTGTTGGCTCGTTGGTCTAGGGGTATGATTCTTGCTTTGGGTGCGAGAGGTTTGCACTCTGGACTCTGAATCCAGCAATCCGAGAGGGTCCTGCTCTTGCCAGGAATTTGCGCGGGACCTCGTCCGAAAAAAAAACATAAAAACTTTTTGACGGTGAAGATCCTCAGAAGCTCATTTAGGGAGTGCCCCTTTGAAAAGAGGTACACCACGTGGAGAATGCAGGCATCGATCCCGCTTCCTCTCGCATGCTAAGCGAGCACTCTACCATTTGAGCTAATTCCCCTCAAAGACACAGACAGAAGGTGTCTATCGCTCTCAAAAAATAAATGGCGTGGCACGATCCCTAGCATGTGTGGAGGTGATGCCGTTCGGTTTTCCTCTGTTCCGACAACTTTGCTCTACTTCCGTTTAGTTGTAGATTAAATTAGAAAATTCTAAAATTCGAGTCTGTTGGCTCGTTGGTCTAGGGGTATGATTCTCGCTTCGGGTGCGAGAGGTCCCGGGTTCAAATCCCGGACGAGCCCGTTCTTAGGCTTTGCTTTCAATTTCTTCAGAATGACTAGGGCAACCAAGATATTTCTGGCAAAATTGTGGACAAGAACAGTCAGGGCGGGGCCGGTTCGCTCAGTTGTTTAGAGCGTGGTACTAATAATGCCAAGGTTGCGGGTTCGATCCCATGTTTTTGCTCTCTGGGACCATCAGCTCTGCTCATCTCGAAAGTGACGTGCGATCTCCCAGAAATCTCTGCTGGACAATCTACTTGCACGTCTGGCCGAAAAAGCTCAGTTGGTCTATCGTTAGACTGAAGATCTAAAGGTCCCTGGTTCTATCCTGGGTTTTGGCAGAGGAACCTAGTCCAAGTGTTTTTGGTTGAGGGGCTCCATTCACCAAACGCCACCTCCCCTCTACCTGATTCCACATACCCTCCCTATTTGGTCTTAGGCTTTGCTTTTAATCTCTTCAGCCTGACTGTGGTGGTGAAACTGGCACTCTAAAATCGAGTCGCTATCTGGGAAACATGGGATTTTAAAGCAAAGGCTTCACTTTCTCTTTGCCGTCACGCTTCTTGGCAGAATGACTAAACACCTAAAAACTTTTCGAAAGCAGTGATCCTCAAAAGCTCATCTGGGGAGTGTACCATTGAAGTGAGCCTAAAAGGGAGGTCCACCACAGCATGTAAATGGAAATGTTTGCGCCCAGTCAGCCGCAAGACAGACTTCCGTGTTGGCTCGTTGGTCTAGGGGTGTGATTCTCGCTTTAGGTGCGAGAGGTCCCGGGTTCAAATCCCGGACGAGCCCATTTTTGGGCTTTGCTCTTAATCTCTTCAGCATGACTAAGGCAACCAGGATATTACTGGCAAAATTGTGGATAAGAACAGTTAGGGAGGGGCTCAGACAGAAGAAGAACAGTCAGAAGGTTTGATTCGAACCCACGTCCCCGAAGAGACTGGAGCCTTGATCCAGCGCCTTAGACCGCTCGGCCACGCTACCTTATGATAATGCGTTCCGTGTGCTATTTTCACCAACTTTTTCTTTTAACGTCTCTTTTTTCAAAGAACATTTAAGACGTCTGGCCCTCTTCAGAATCTCTGCTGGCAGCAGTGGGATTCGAACCCACGCCTCCGAAGAGACTGGAGACTAAATCCAGCGCCTTAGACCCCTCGGCCACGCTACCCTTTCGTGGGCTGTTTTGCCTATTTTTTAATTCATAAACAGGGAAAAAGTTGGGTGCTGACCTTCATCGTCAGGCTCTGAAGCCTGCAAGTTTGGTCAAGGAAAGCAAATGCTGCAGGGTTTGGAAGAGACTGTGAGCAAGCAGTGTCACTTCTCCAGTCTTTTCAGTTTGGCATAGCAGCCACGAGTGCCTTTTAAAATGTCTTGGCAGCGGTGGGATTTGAACCCACGCCTCCGAAGAGACTGGAGCCTAAATCCAGCGCCTTGGACCCCTCGGCCACGCTACCCTTTCGTGGACCGTTCTTGCCTATTTTTTAATTCATAAACAGGGAAAAAGTTGGGTGCAGACCTTCATCATCAGGCTCTGAAGCCTGCGAGTTTGGTCAAGGAAAGCAAATGCGGCAGGGTTTGGAAGAGACTGTGAGCAAGCAGTGTCACTTCTCCAGTCTTTTCGCTTTGGCATATCAGCCACGAGTGCCTTCTAAAATGATGTCTTGGCAGCGGTGGGATTCGAACCCACGCCCCCGAAGAGACTGGAGCCTTAATCCAGCGCCTTAGACCGCTCGGCCACGCTACCTTGTGAAAGAGGCTTCCGTGGGCCATTTTCGCCAACTTTTTCTTTTAATATGTCTTTTCAAAGAACACTTAAGATGTCTGGCCCTCTTTAAAACCTCTGCTGGCAATGGTGGGATTGAACCCAAGCCTCCAAAGAGACTGGAGCCTAAATCCAGAGCCTTAGACCCCTCGACCACGCTACCCTTTCGTGGGCCATTTCTTGCCTATTTTTTAATTCAAAAATAGGGAAAAAGTTGGGTGCTTACCTTCATCGTCAGGCTCTGATAACAATGAGTTTGGTCAAGGAAAAAAAGCAGCCAGGTTTGGAAGAGACTGAGAGCAAGCAGTGTCACTTTTCCAGTCTTCTCGCTTTGGCATAGCAGCCACGAATGCCTTTTAAGATCCTGTTCTGGCAGCGGTGGGATTCAAACCCACGCCCCCGAAGAGACTGAAGCCTTAATACAGTGCCTTAAATGGCTCAGCCACGCTACCTCGTGAGAAAGCCTTCCGTGGGCCTTTTTCTGGAGTGTCCCATTGAAGTGAGCCTAAAAGGGAGGTCCACCGCAGCATGTAAACGGAAATGTTTGCAGTAGCAGGTAAGACGGTCGTGTTGGCTCGTTGGTCTAGGGGTATGATTCTTGCTTTGGGTGCGAGAGGTTTGCACTCTGGACTCTGAATCCAGCAATCCGAGAGGGTCCTGCTCTTGCCAAGAATTTGCGCGGGACCTCGTCCGAAAAAAAAAAACAAAAAACTTTTTGACGGTGAAGATCCTCAGAAGCTCATTTAGGGAGTGCCCCTTTGAAAAGAGGTACACCACGTGGAGAATGCAGGCATCGATCCCGCTTCCTCTCGCTTGCGCCTGCTGCTTCCTACCGGTTGAGCCAAAGTAAGCCCAAAGTAAGCCCACGGAGCCAATCGGGTTCTCTCCTGGGGCTTACTTTTGACCAATCGCGTTCTCTCCTGGGGCTTACTTTTGGCCAATCGCGTTTCTCTCCTCTGGCTTACTTTTGACCAATCGCGTTTCTCTCCTCTGGCTTACTTTTGACCAATCGCGTTTCTCTCCTGGCTCTTCTCCTGTGGCTAACTTTTGACCAATCGGCGACCGCTATTATTATCGTCATCTTTGCAATCTTCGCAACAGGTAAGGCTATTCTTCACGACTGTATAATCGATCATTATTTATTTATAAACAGTGTGTATTTTTAGACAGTTAAACATGTCAATAAAGATATCTCGTGTAATAGCACACATTTTCTTCTGTACATATGAACCTGCAACTTTTCCATGATAAATACAGTTAAAAACATATCACTACTGTCAACATAATTAGCCGACCGCTAATTAAGCTATATCCTCCTTAAACCATTTTTTTGTTGTTGTTAATTTAGTATTTTTTTGTGTCATTACATTATTTTGAGCACAAGAACATTTATACAAAAACTTTAAAAAAACGTTTAATTCATATATGTTATACTATACTATGTTATACACCAGCATACATATTTATGTTATACTTTTAAATACTATGTTATACATATTAAAAACAACAACAACATGAATAGGCAAAAACATGTTTGTTTGTTTGTTTTAAATCACTAATATATTTTTTTAGGTTTCAGGATACAAATGATTCTCAATTTAATCTATTTGAAGTTCGTATTATTATGATTTGTCATATAAGCCTTTATGTTATATTTTGTGTTTCGTAGTAATCTCTGCCACAAAAGCTAAATAAAACAAAACCATTTAAGCATGGCATGATACCAGCAAGATTGTACCAAGAAGTGTTATTTATTTTCTTATTAATAAGTTCATCACACTATAATAATAATAATAATCATTAATTATTATAATATTATAACAATTAATTACATAAATAACGAAAACTGTATAGTAAAATACTTTCAGTTGGAATATGACAGCTATGTAACGTTCTGTTTATGCCTGAGTCCTTTCAGATAATGTATGCATACCCAGTTTTACGAAGAACCTCTGAGGGTCGACTCCTTATGGGGCCAACTGAGGAGGCCAATAGGAGGGAGATCTCGTTGGCAGGGAGGGTCAGGAGTAAGGAGGAGGTCCTGGCTGAGGCCACTGCTTTTGTGAGGCAGAATGGAGGGAATCCTGGAGACCAGTTCCTGGTTCTGGCCCACTGCAAGATCCAGTTTGGCAAACACCAGGGTCAGAGGTTCCTGTGGCTGCTGGAGAACTCACTGGGGTATGCCTGCTATCTGGTCAGCAGCATTTTGGGGGAGGAGGAGAGGGACAACCCGCTGTCGGCCAACAAACACCTGTTCCTCAGATACACCTCGCAGATCAGGGAGGTCGGCGAAGCTGTAGAGGTATATCAGAAAAAACAGGCTATGCTGCAGGAGGCCCAGAGGACAGGAGACTCTGGATGTCTGATGGTGGAGTTTGGGGATTTTAAGGGTAGGTCAATGAAGGAGGTGTATGAGGACCCAAGCAAGGAGGCCCAGGCTCTCATCACCTACCTGAAGAAGGCAAAGGCCAGGCCTAACACTAACATGGCCCTTTTCAAAGCATACGTGCTGAAGAGGCAGGCTCCAGCCCACATGCCCAGCTCCACTGTGCCCGTTGCATCTGTCCCCACTGCTGCTGTGTCTGTTCCTCCTCCACCTACTGCCACTAAGAACAGGCCACTGCCGGCAACTAATGTGAAGGCCCTGTTGGCGCGGGGAAGCATTTATCTGCTTCACTGCTGGCACAAAAGATTTTGTCTCCAGCCAAACCCAGTAAGTGATTTGCTAGCTTTAAAATCATTACATTATATATTATGGAGTATATATGTCTAACGAAAATACGTATTCAACAGCTGCAGGACCACGTGTACCTCCTGCGTCTGAGTCCGCAGCCCGGAGACAGCTCTTTACACGTGGTTAGTATCACTTAACACACACAAGTGTGTTGGTGACATGTGCTTAGTGTTTTATGTTATTTTACAGACTCTGCTGCTACGGATTTTTTTGAGGAGGAAGATGACCTGGAGATGGCAACTGTAGCCTCGCAAGCTGAGGAACAACTTCCTCAAGGTATGTAAATCTTAAACAATACTTTACAAACAACTACAAATAAAACAAAACAGTATTTTTTAAATGACATATCATATTATTTTATTTCACAACACAGAGGAATGGCACTTCTCAGGTGTCAATCCACATTCACTCTTTGAGTGAACATCCTCAAAGGAAAAAAGAGAATTTAAAGGTGTATGTAAAAGGTTCTATTTCATTTTTTATCATAATCACTGACTAAAGCTCATTCTTATCTCACACTTACCCCGCTCCCCTTGGAATAAGTGGCTGTTGTAGTGTTTGGTCTGCTTCGCTTCACACTTAGCTGATCCCATCTTTTTTCTTCTTGTATTTCTTCTAATGGTGCTTGGATGAAAAACAGGATGATTTTCACTGCTTCCTTCCATCTTTTCATCATCATGTCGTCTCTCTACTAATCATACATGCTTTGCAGCAAATCTTGTAATCGCAGTAGCTGTCCAGCAGAGCTGAGAAAGTCATACAGTGAAAGTCTAAAACAATAAGATAATTTTGTTGTGTTTTTTTTACACTCCAGCCACTGCAGGCTTGAGAGGCCCTGCTCCTGCCCCGGCTCCTGCTACTGCCCCTTATCCTGCTCCTCCAGCATTGTGGACCCCTGGCCAGGTGTCCCAGTCGCCTGCAGAGCTTCCTGTCCACTGGAAAGAGCAGCTCCCATCTTTCCAGCAGGACTGGATCAGGAAGACTCTGTTCAGGGCCAACTTAAAAACAGGGAAGCCTGAGCTGGTGCCACATCCCAACTTCTGGTGGTACCCTCCCCAGCCCCCGACCGTCTTCACCCAGCCCCCTACTTCTCCTGATATTTTCTTCTGCCGCCCTCTGTTCCTCTGGATGCCACTGAAGATGTGGTCCATTCCACTTGTCTGTTTCCAGCCAGCCTGCAATAACCACAAGCTGACAGCTGCTGGCCTTTATCGCACTGTGCGCAAGGTCCTGGACATAGACGGGTGGTATGACATGACCACAGAGTATCTGGAGTGCAAAGGGTGCAAGAAGAAGTATCCAGCCTGGTCTGAAGACATCCTGGGACAGCTCGACATGGGACACCGCAGAAAATTCCCCGCCATTCTGACATACAGGTAGAACACATTCATATTTAGAGCAATGCACTGTAATTTGTTGTACTGTATAAAATCAAATACGTTGCTTTACTGACATTGAAATGATAAGATGTGGCACTGAACAGAATTATTTGACTGTCTGTAGGTACTCGTGTGACTACCGTGTAGTCATAATGATGCGGGAGAGGACCCGGGGGAACAGTGTCACACAGCTTTACAAAAAGCTGCAGGAGCTGCACACTTCAGCGTGGTCACAGCGGACGCTGGAGTACCTCACTGTCTGTGAGCCCTTCACAGACTCCTCCATGGTTGAGCCTCCACTCTTTTCTGCGCCCCCCACCCCCTCCCACCCATCCCCAAACCCAAGTGGCTGTTGTCTGTGTATGCCAGGGATGTCCTCTCGCGGCTACCTGAGGTCAAGGCCAAAATAACTTCAGTCTTTGGCTCTGTCCTCAAGATGGACTCCACCAAAAAGGTATAAAAAGTCAAGTAATAATTATAAAGTAATAATAAAGTAATAATAATTGTTATTATCTTAATTTTTTCCTGACATTTGTTTTGTTCTACTGTTTTTTTTTTTTTTTACATAGGTCACCAAAAAACTGGCCGGCGCTGCTGCCAACACTGCTGGTTGGTGCACTAATGTAGGCAACGAGCACAGCCAGGTGTTGGTGTCAGTCCTCACAGCGGCAGAGGGGCATGGATTGTGGCCCATGGCAGTAGGTCTCATGAAGAGGTACAGGGAGGCGGGAGTGGCACCACCCGCCATCATGTATGTGGACAGAGACTGCTGCAGCCCACACGCGCACAGACAGTCGCAGGTCAGAGCCATGTTCATAGAGTGGGATGAGCTCCAAGTGCGCCTAGACATTTGGCACTTCATGCGGCGCTTTGCAGCAGGTGTCATCACGGAGGCTCATCAGCTCTACGGCACCTTCATGGCTCGGCTTTCCAGGTGCATCTTTGAGCTGGATCCAGATGATGTCGCTGCTCTACGGTTGGCCAAACAGGGGGAGTTACAGGCCAGAGGAGCTGGTCCAGTCTCAGAGAAGGCTCTGGATAAGCTGATCACCAGGAAGGAGTTGGCACTGCACTGTCGGAAGCGGACCAGAGGAGTGGAGGAGACCACCTGGAGGATCAAGGCGCTCATTGATGAGATGGACAGTGAGAAGGGGAGGGACACTCTGGGTGTACCATTGCTGGACCACGAGCGAATCCAACAGGTTTGGATAGACCAGCAGAGACACATCGCCTGTATTCAGGACCCAGAGGGCTTCCCTCTGTACCAGAAGACAGACACACTGAAGAAGGGTGGTGTGGAGCTCAGCTGCTATCGCTGTGCTCGTGGCTCCACCTCCTTGGAGTCTTTCCACCTCCATTTAAATCGCTTCATCCCAGGTAGGTTATAACTTTCATAACCTGCAAAAAACTTTAAACTTTTATAACCTATTCTGCCATACTGAATACACAGATAACATATATTTGACTTTATTTGACCTGTAGGGACCAGTGCCAGTGATGCGCATTTCCAGGCCTATCTCCTGGAAGGCCTGATGCGCTGGAACCAGGACCGGATGGATGAAGCAGTGAGGGGAAAGGCTGACCTGAGGACCTACAGTAGCGTAGAGAGGGAGGCAATGGACCGGCTCAGCCGCAAAGTGCTGAAGATGTCCCTGGATGACCGCTACCAGCCTCCAGGGGCTTACACAGGTGAGAATTATTCATGTTAACTCAAACAAAAGATTATACATTATACAGGTGTATGAGTGTACATTTTTTATATTGTATTTCAAATAATTCAACTATTGGTCGAGTTATTTGTACTTTGTTTAATTTAGGCTTAATTTGACCCCTTACAGCCTTATTTCTTTGCTTTCTTTTGCTAAAGTTAATTTGCTTTATTTTGCATTTATGCGTATTATCTTCTTGTTTATTATTTTCATTTTTTGATCTGTTAAACTGTGTCAAGCCTACAAACGATCAAACTTTGAAAAATTTGATTGTTTTTTTTTCTGTTTAAGTTTGTTATGGACAAATAGCCACTACAGCTATAATAATTTGAATGTGCTTTGTATGTGTATGTGTTCTTTTGCAGGGGAGCTGCTGGGTATGGAATATCTATACAGTCAGTCTGGGAAATCCCTGACTGTTATGGATAACCCAGAAGAGGAGGATCGGCTGGTGGAGCAGATGACTGATGAGGTGGTGCAGGACGAAGGCTTTGTTGAGGAGGAACCTGAGGACCTCACAGTGCCAGTCCTCTATGACCCCATTGAGCCTGTCCCAGTCCACAGCAGCAGCACCCAGGCCTTCAACCCCTGTCCCTCTGCACCAGGACCATCCTCACTACAGCCACCCACAGGACTGCAGCGCCCTGCCCAGCCTCCTCTGCAGTCTCCTACTCTGCGCCATGCCCAGCCTCCTCTGCGTCCTACCCAGCCTCCTCTGCAGTCTCCTCCACAGCCTTCTGTCCAGCCAAGTGCTGCCTCTGCTCCTGCAACATCAACTGGGTCCAGTGTTGCAGACCAGGCTCCTGTAAGTAAGCTTCTCATTATTAGTTTCTATTTGCTTTTGGACTCTGACATTTAACATGCTGTGTATTGTTATTGTAATAACCTGCAGGCTCCTGTTCTTGGACCCGATGGCGTTGCAGGCTGGGATAAGGTGCAGGATCTGGCTGAGTACCTGGTGTCCCTCCGTCAGGCACTCTACCTGGACGAGCAGCAGGTCACAGAGGTCATCCGTCTGTGGACTGCTCTTCCTGATGGGGACAAGAGGAAGATCCACTATCAGCCCAGACACCAGCCCAAACTGACCCACGGACGCTTCAAGGCTCCGAAAAACACAGGAGTGACACCGGGTGTGGACAGTGTGAAGAGGTGCCTGATTGGTCATCCTGGGGGGCCGGCTCAGTGGCCCAGCACCAGTCGCTTAGTTGAGGCCATGTGCATCAAACTGTGTGCACTGCACAAGTCCCCAACTAAGAAGGATGGAGTCCGTCTTCCTCGTTGGACTAAGGTGCTCACGGATTACCACCACATTCGAGACCTGGTGCTGAACTGCCAAAACCCGGATGGAGGCCACATCACTTCAGCTGTTTATGCTGAATCAGAGGACTCTCACTCAGTGGTAAGCATGGTTTTACATTGACATTTGAAAGAAAGGGAAAGCAGTTATTTATTATGAATACATTTTTGATTGCAGGTTTAATCGAAGGGAGAACACCCAGGAAGTGACTGTCCTTACCCAGGGCCTTGCTGGAGAAGACCGCATCACTGTGGCCAGCTCACAGCTGCCTGCTCCGCGGGAAAAGCTGGATGAGACTCCCTCCACATCAGGGGCCCGGCACGAGTTTGTCCTTCCTCCTAACAGAGCGGGACAGTGCCATTTAACAAATGCTCTAAGTGTGGGATGCCCAAAACCAAAGAGTTCGGCCACAGCCGCTTCGGCAGTGCCACGTTTTGCCCCAGTGTCTCTGGTGGCAAATCTTTAGAGGAGTGGCTGGTAGAACAGCGCCTGCAGAAAAAACCTGGACAGCCGCCTCCATAATAAAAATATAACAACACTGAAAAAAGATTGTTTGTAAATACCTGTAAATAAATATCAATGTGTAAATACAGTTATGTTCTTTTTTTCTCTCAATCTTTCTGTAATGTCTTGTTTGTTTTATTTATATTACAGAATGTTCTATTCTATTTCTACATTGTTAGTTGTTTATTGTTCATTAATGTCTTGTAGTTTTAGTAAATAAATACTGTTCACACTCTTATTCATTATGCTTTTTTTAATTGCCCTGGAATGTGCAAACTGTACATGGGCCCACCCACTCTTTCATAAAGTATACATTGTATATAACACATATATTGTGTGTATGTCCTTATATTTATTTATGTGTGTGTGTGTGTGTACTTATTTCAATATTTGTGTGTATTCATTTTAATAAAAAAATACATTTCGATATTTGTGTGCATTTGTGTGTATAAAACATTGGACATTTAAAACATATATTTGACAATTATATTTGATATATGTTTCATTTATATGAAACATTTAAAACATTTCATTTAGGACACAAGTGTCCTAAAATAATATTTGAATAAACATTTGTATTAGTTTTATTAAACCATAAACATGTAATATGCTTGTTTTAAAATAATATACACTATTAATATCAATCAATATAATGATATGTCACATAGATAACCAAATGATGGCGCATGCGCAGTTGATCACACACTAGTCGCGCAAAACCCGGGTTCGAGCCCAGCCCGCGTAGGGTGACTTGTTTCACATGTAACTAAAACTCTTCAATAACATACAGGAATATAGCGCGAATATTGTTGAAGGGCAAATTTGTGCGTTTTCTGCGTCCTTTTCGCTTGCGTGCGGGGCGCAAAGATTGGACCCCATCTTATGCTAAGCGAGCGCTCTACCATTTGAGCTAATTCCCCTCAAAGACGCAGACAGAAGGTGTCTATCGCTCTCAAAAAATAAATGGCGTGGCACGATCCCTAGCATGTGTGGAGGTGATGCCGTTCGGTTTTCCTCTGTTCCGACAACTTTGCTCTACTTCCGTTTAGTTGTAGATTAAATTAGAAAATTCAAGCAGGCAACAGCAGGCGAGACGCATCTGTTGGCTCGTTGGTCTAGGGGTATGATTCTCGCTTCGGGTGCGAGAGGTCCCGGGTTCAAATCCCGGACGAGCCCGTTCTTAGGCTTTGCTTTCAATTTCTTCAGCATGACTAGGGCAACCAAGATATTTCTGGCAAAATTGTGGACAAGAACAGTCAGGGCGGGGCCGGTTAGCTCAGTTGTTTAGAGCGTGGTACTAATAATGCCAAGGTTGCCGGTTCTATCCCATGTTTTTGCTCTCTGGGACCATCAGCTCTGCTCATCTCGAAAGTGACGTGCGATCTCCCAGAAATCTCTTCTGGACAATCTACTTGCACGTCTGGCCGAAAAAGCTCAGTTGGTCTATCGTTAGACTGAAGATCTAAAGGTCCCTGGTTCTATCCTGGGTTTTGGCAGAGGAACCTAGTCCAAGTGTTTTTGGTTGAGGGGCTCCATTCACCAAACGCCACCTCCCCTCTACCTGATTCCACATACCCTCCCTATTTGGTCTTAGGCTTTGCTTTTAATTTCTTCAGCCTGACTGTGGTGGTGAAACTGGCACTCTAAAATCGAGTCGCTATCTGGGAAACATGGGATTTTAAAGCAAAGGCTTCACTTTCTCTTTGCCGTCACGCTTCTTGGCAGAATGACTAAACACCTAAAAAACTTTTCGAAAGCAGTGATCCTCAAAAGCTCATCTAGGGAGTGTACCATTGAAGTGAGCCTAAAAGGGAGGTCCACCACAGCATGTAAATGGAAATGTTTGCGCCCAGTCAGCCGCAAGACAGACTTCCGTGTTGGCTCGTTGGTCTAGGGGTATGATTCTCGCTTTGGGTGCGAGAGGTCCCGGGTTCAAATCCCGGACGAGCCCATTTTTGGGCTTTGCTCTTAATCTCTTCAGCATGACTAAGGCAACCAGGATATTACTGGCAAAATTGTGGATAAGAACAGTTAGGGAGGGGCTCAGACAGAAGAAGAACAGTCAGAAGGTTTGATTTGAACCCACATCCCCGAAGAGACTGGGGCCTTGATCCAGCGCCTTAGACCGCTCGGCCACGCTACCTTGTAATAATGCGTTCCGTGTGCTATTTTCACCAACTTTTTCTTTTAACGTCTCTTTTTTCAAAGAACATTTAAGACGTCTGGCCCTCTTCAGAATCTCTGCTGGCAGCGGTGGGATTCGAACCCACGCCTCCGAAGAGACTGGAGACTAAATCCAGCGCCTTAGACCCCTCGGCCACGCTACCCTTTCGTGGGCTGTTTTGCCTATTTTTTAATTCATAAACAGGGAAAAAGTTGGGTGCTGACCTTCATCGTCAGGCTCTGAAGCCTGCAAGTTTGGTCAAGGAAAGCAAATGCTGCAGGGTTTGGAATAGACTGTGAGCAAGCAGTGGGCAAGAGCAGGCTCTTCTCCTGTGGCTAACTTTTGACCAATCGGCGACCGCTATTATTATCGTCATCTTTGCAATCTTCGCAACAGGTAAGGCTATTCTTCACGACTGTATAATCGATCATTATTTATTTATAAACAGTGTGTATTTAGAACCTGCAACTTTTCCATGATAAATACAGTTAAAAACATATCACTACTGTCAACATAATTAGCCGACCGCTAATTAAGCTATATCCTCCTTAAACCATTTTTTTGTTGTTGTTAATTTAGTATTTTTTTTTGTGTCATTACATTATTTTGAGCACAAGAACATTTATACAAAAACTTAAAAAAAAACGTTTAATTCATATATGTTATACTATACTATGTTATACACCAGCATACATATTTATGTTATACTTTTAAATGTAAAAACAAACATGTTTGTTTGTTTGTTTTAAATCACTAATATATTTTTTTAGGTTTCAGGATACAAATGATTCTCAATTTAATCTATTTGAAGTTCGTATTATTATGATTTGTCATATACGCCTTTATGTTATATTTTGTGTTTCATAGTAATCTCTGCCACAAAAGCTAAATAAAACAAAATCATTTAAGCATGGCATGATACCAGCAAGATTGTACCAAGAAGTGTTATTTATTTTCTTATTAATAAGTTCATCACACTATAATAATAATAATAATAATAATAATAATCATTAATTATTATAATATTATAACAATTAATTACATAAATAACGAAAACTGTATAGTAAAATACTTTCAGTTGGAATATGACAGCTATGTAACGTTCTGTTTATGCCTGAGTCCTTTCAGATAATGTATGCATACCCAGTTTTACGAAGAACCTCTGAGGGTCGACTCCTTATGGGGCCAACTGAGGAGGCCAATAGAAGGGAGATCTCGTTGGCAGGGAGGGCCAGGAGTAAGGAGGAGGTCCTGGCTGAGGCCACTGCCTTTGTGAGGCAGAATGGAGGGAATCCTGGAGACCAGTTCCTGGTTCTGGCCCACTGCAAGATCCAGTTTGGCAAACACCAGGGTCAGAGGTTCCTGTGGCTGCTGGAGAACTCACTGGGGTATGCCTGCTATCTGGTCAGCAGCATTTTGGGGGAGGAGGAGAGGGACAACCCGCTGTCGGCCAACAAACACCTGTTCCTCAGATACACCTCGCAGATCAGGGAGGTCGGCGAAGCTGTGGAGGTATATCAGAAAAAACAGGCTATGCTGCAGGAGGCCCAGAGGACAGGAGACTCTGGATGTCTGATGGTGGAGTTTGGGGATTTTAAGGGTAGGTCAATGAAGGAGGTGTATGAGGACCCAAGCAAGGAGGCCCAGGCTCTCATCACCTACCTGAAGAAGGCAAAGGCCAGGCCTAACACTAACATGGCCCTTTTCAAAGCATACGTGCTGAAGAGGCAGGCTCCAGCCCACATGCCCACCTCCACTGTGCCCGTTGCATCTGTCCCCACTGCTGCTGTGTCTGTTCCTCCTCCACCTACTGCCACTAAGAACAGGCCACTGCCGGCAACTAATGTGAAGGCCCTGTTGGCGCGGGGGAAGCATTTATCTGCTTCACTGCTGGCACAAAAGATTTTGTCTCCAGCCAAACCCAGTAAGTGATTTGCTAGCTTTAAAATCATTACATTATATATTATGGAGTATATATGTCTAACGAAAATACGTATTCAACAGCTGCAGGACCACGTGTACCTCCTGCGTCTGAGTCCGCAGCCCGGAGACAGCTCTTTACACGTGGTTAGTATCACTTAACACACACAAGTGTGTTGGTGACATGTGCTTAGTGTTTTATGTTATTTTACAGACTCTGCTGCTACGGATTTTTTTGAGGAGGAAGATGACCTGGAGATGGCAACTGTAGCCTCGCAAGCTGAGGAACAACTTCCTCAAGGTATGTAAATCTTAAACAATACTTTACAAACAACTACAAATAAAACAAAACAGTATTTTTTAAATGACATATCATATTATTTTATTTCACAACACAGAGGAATGGCACTTCTCAGGTGTCAATCCACATTCACTCTTTGAGTGAACATCCTCAAAGGAAAAAAGAGAATTTAAAGGTGTATGTAAAAGGTTCTATTTCATTTTTTATCATAATCACTGACTAAAGCTCATTCTTATCTCACACTTACCCCCGCTCCCCTTGGAATAAGTGGCTGTTGTAGTGTTTGGTCTGCTTCGCTTCACACTTAGCTGATCCCATCTTTTTTCTTCTTGTATTTCTTCTAATGGTGCTTGGATGAAAAACAGGATGATTTTCATTCTTTCCTTCCATCTTTTCATCATCATGTCGTCTCTCTACCAATCATACATGCTTTGCAGCAAATCTTGTAATCGCAGTAGCTGTCCAGCAGAGCTGAGAAAGTCATACAGTGAAAGTCTAAAACAATAAGATAATTTTGTTGTGTTTTTTTTTTTTTACGCTCTAGCCACTGCAGGCTTGAGAGGCCCTGCTCCTGCCCCGGCTCCTGCTCCTGCCCCTTATCCTGCTCCTCCAGCATTGTGGACCCCTGGCCAGGTGTCCCAGTCGCCTGCAGAGCTTCCTGTCCACTGGAAAGAGCAGCTCCCATCTTTCCAGCAGGACTGGATCAGGAAGACTCTGTTCAGGGCCAACTTAAAAACAGGGAAGCCTGAGCTGGTGCCACATCCCAACTTCTGGTGGTACCCTCCCCAGCCCCCGACCGTCTTCACCCAGCCCCCTACTTCTCCTGATATTTTCTTCTGCCGCCCTCTGTTCCTCTGGATGCCACTGAAGATGTGGTCCATTCCACTTGTCTGTGTCCAGCCAGCCTGCAATAACCACAAGCTGACAGCTGCTGGCCTTTATCGCACTGTGCGCAAGGTCCTGGACATAGACGGGTGGTATGACATGGCCACAGAGTATCTGGAGTGCAAAGGGTGCAAGAAGAAGTATCCAGCCTGGTCTGAAGACATCCTGGGACAGCTCGACATGGGACACCGCAGAAAATTCCCCGCCATTCTGACATACAGGTAGAACACATTCATATTTAGAGCAATGCACTGTAATTTGTTGTACTGTATAAAATCAAATACGTTGCTTTACTGACATTGAAATGATAAGATGTGGCACTGAACAGAATTATTTGACTGTCTGTAGGTACTCGTGTGACTACCGTGTAGTCATAATGATGCGGGAGAGGACCCGGGGTAACAGTGTCACACAGCTTTACAAAAAGCTGCAGGAGCTGCACACCTCAGCGTGGTCACAGCGGACGCTGGAGTACCTCACTGTCTGTGAGCCCTTCACAGACTCCTCCATGGTTGAGCCTCCACTCTTTTCTGCGCCCCCGCCCCTCCCTTCCATCCCCAAACCCAAGTGGCTGTTGTCTGTGTATGCCAGGGATGTCCTCTCGCGGCTACCTGAGGTCAAGGCCAAAATAACTTCAGTCTTTGGCTCTGTCCTCAAGATGGACTCCACCAAAAAGGTATAAAAAGTCAAGTAATAATTATAAAGTAATAATAAAGTAATAATAATTGTTATTATCTTAATTTTTTCCTGACATTTGTTTTGTTCTACTGTTTTTTTTTTTACATAGGTCACCAAAAAACTGGCCGGCGCTGCTGCCAACACTGCTGGTTGGTGCACTAATGTAGGCAACGAGCACGGCCAGGTGTTGGTGTCAGTCCTCACAGCGGCAGAGGGGCATGGATTGTGGCCCATGGCAGTAGGTCTCATGAAGAGGTACAGGGAGGCGGGAGTGGCACCACCCGCCATCATGTATGTGGACAGAGACTGCTGCAGCCCACACGCGCACAGACAGTCGCAGGTCAGAGCCATGTTCATAGAGTGGGATGAGCTCCAAGTGCGCCTAGACATTTGGCACTTCATGCGGCGCTTTGCAGCAGGTGTCATCACGGAGGCTCATCAGCTCTACGGCACCTTCATGGCTCGGCTTTCCAGGTGCATCTTTGAGCTGGATCCAGATGATGTAGCTGCTCTACGGTTGGCCAAACAGGGGGAGTTACAGGCCAGAGGAGCTGGTCCAGTCTCAGAGAAGGCTCTGGATAAGCTGATCACCAGGAAGGAGTTGGCACTGCACTGTCGGAAGCGGACCAGAGGAGTGGAGGAGACCACCTGGAGGATCAAGGCGCTCATTGATGAGATGGACAGTGAGAAGGGGAGGGACACTCTGGGTGTACCATTACTGGACCACGAGCGAATCCAACAGGTTTGGATAGACCAGCAGAGACACATCGCCTGTATTCAGGACCCAGAGGGCTTCCCTCTGTACCAGAAGACAGACACACTGAAGAAGGGTGGTGTGGAGCTCAGCTGCTATCGCTGTGCTCGTGGCTCCACCTCCTTGGAGTCTTTCCACCTTCATTTAAATCGCTTCATCCCAGGTAGGTTATAACTTTCATAACCTGCAAAAAACTTTAAACTTTTATAACCTATTCTGCCATACTGAATACACAGATAACATATATTTGACTTTATTTGACCTGTAGGGACCAGTGCCAGTGATGCGCATTTCCAGGCCTATCTCCTGGAAGGCCTGATGCGCTGGAACCAGGACCGGATGGATGAAGCAGTGAGGGGAAAGGCTGACCTGAGGACCTACAGTAGCGTAGAGAGGGAGGCAATGGACCGGCTCAGCCGCAAAGTGCTGAAGATGTCCCTGGATGACCGCTACCAGCCTCCAGGGGCTTACACAGGTGAGAATTATTCATGTTAACTCAAACAAAAGATTATACATTATACAGGTGTATGAGTGTACATTTTTTATATTGTATTTCAAATAATTCAACTATTGGTCAAGTTATTTGTACTTTGTTTAATTTAGGCTTAATTTGACCCCTTATAGCCTTATTTCTTTGCTTTCTTTTGCTAAAGTTAATTTGCTTTATTTTGCATTTATGCGTATTATCTTCTTGTTTATTATTTTCATTTTTTGATCTGTTAAACTGTGTCAAGCCTACAAACGATCAAACTTTGAAAAATTTGATTGTTTTTTTTTTTCTGTTTAAGATTGTTATGGACAAATAGCCACTACAGCTATAATAATGTGAATGTGCTTTGTATGTGTGTTCTTTTGCAGGGGAGCTGCTGGGTATGGAATATCTATACAGTCAGTCTGGGAAATCCCTGACTGTTATGGATAACCCAGAAGAGGAGGATCGGCTGGTGGAGCAGATGACTGATGAGGTGGTGCAGGACGAAGGCTTTGTTGAGGAGGAACCTGAGGACCTCACAGTGCCAGTCCTCTATGACCCCATTGAGCCTGTCCCAGTCCACAGCAGCAGCACCCAGGCCTTCAACCCCTGTCCCTCTGCACCAGAACCATCCTCACTACAGCCACCCACAGGACTGCAGCGCCCTGCCCAGCCTCCTCTGCAGTCTCCTACTCTGCGTCCTACCCAGCCTCCTCTGCGTCCTACCCAGCCTCCTCTGCAGTCTCCTCCACAGCCTTCTGTCCAGCCAAGTGCTGCCTCTGCTCCTGCAACATCAACTGGGTCCAGTGTTGCAGACCAGGCTCCTGTAAGTAAGCTTCTCATTATTAGTTTCTATTTGCTTTTGCACTCTGACATTTAACATGCTGTGTATTGTTATTGTAATAACCTGCAGGCTCCTGTTCTTGGACCCGATGGCGTTGCAGGCTGGGATAAGGTGCAGGATCTGGCTGAGTACCTGGTGTCCCTCCGTCAGGCACTCTACCTGGACGAGCAGCAGGTCACAGAGGTCATCCGTCTGTGGACTGCTCTTCCTGATGGGGACAAGAGGAAGATCCACTATCAGCCCAGACACCAGCCCAAACTGACCCACGGACGCTTCAAGGCTCCGAAAAACACAGGAGTGACACCGGGTGTGGACAGTGTGAAGAGGTGCCTGATTGGTCATCCTGGGGGGCCGGCTCAGTGGCCCAGCACCAGTCGCTTAGTTGAGGCCATGTGCATCAAACTGTGTGCACTGCACAAGTCCCCAACTAAGAAGGATGGAGTCCGTCTTCCTCGTTGGACTAAGGTGCTCACGGATTACCACCACATCCGAGACCTGGTGCTGAACTGCCAAACTCTGATGGAGGCCACGTCACTTCAGCTGTTTATGCTGAATCAGAGGACTCTCACTCAGTGGTAAGCATGGTTTTACATTGACATTTGAAAGAAAGGGATAGCAGTTATTTATTATGAATACATTTCTGATTGCAGGTTTAATCGAAGGGAGAACACCCAGGAAGTGACTGTCCTTACCCAGGGCCTTGCTGGAGAAGACCGCATCGCTGTGGCCAGCTCACAGCTGCCTGCTCCGCGGGAAAAGCTGGATGAGGCTCCCTCCACATCAGGGGCCCGGCACGAGTTTGTCCTTCCTCCAAACAGAGCGGGACAGGCTCCTAAGCTACGGCCGGGCAGACGACCTGCCAGTGCTGCAATTATGAGGCCAATTACCCCAGCAGCAACTACTCCTCCCCCAGTTCCCGTGCCACTGCCCCAGTTCATTTTATTGAACACTGCGCCCACGCTGCTGGCAGCTGGTGCAGGTGGCGCTTCAGCTGCTCCTCTCCTGGTTCCAACTCCAGTGTTTCCTGACTTACGAGAGGCTCCTGCTCCCACTGCCCCGGTGTCTGTATCCCGCTTCACTCAGAGGAACAGACGACGCAGGGCAGAAGAGGAGGCCAGTGGAGCCCACAAAAGGAAATATGTCCGTGAAGTGGCATTTAACAAATGCTCTAAGTGTGGGATGCCCAAAACCAAGGAGTTCGGCCACAGCCGCTTCGGCAGTGCCACGTTTTGCCCCAGTGTCTCTGGTGGCAAATCTTTAGAGGAGTGGCTGGTAGAACAGCGCCACCAGAAAAACCCTGGACAGCCGCCTCTATAATAAAAATACTGTATAACAACACAGAAAAAAGATTTGTAAAAAGATTAGAAGTTTGTGAATACCTGTAAATAAATATCAATGTGTAAATACAGTTATGTTCTTTTTTCTCTCTCAATCTTTCTATAATGTCTTGTTTGTTTTATTTATATTACAGAATGTTCTATTCTATTTCTACATTGTTAGTTGTTTATTGTTGTTCATTGATGTCTTGTAGTTTTAGTAAATAAATACTGTTCACACTCTTATTCATTGTGCTTTTTTTAATCGCCCTGGAATGTGCAAACTGTACATGGGCCCACCCACTCTTTCATAAAGTATACATTGTATATAACACATACATTGTGTGTATGTCCTTATATTTATTTATGTGTGGGTGTGTGTGTACTTATTTCAATATTTGTGTGTATTCATTTTAATAAAAAAATACATTTAGATATTTGTGTGCATTTGTGTGTATAAAACATTGGACATTTAAAACATATATTTGACAATTATATTTGATATATGTTTCATTTATAAATGAATATGAAACATTAATAAATATGAAAACATTTAATAAATATGAAGTAATATATTTATTAATATATTAATAAATATGAAAACATTTATAAATATGAAACATTTAAACATTTCATTTAGGACACAAGTGTCCTAAAATAATATTTGAATAAACATTTGTATTAGTTATATAAATATATATATATTAATATACACTATTATTATCAATCAATATAATGATATGTCACATAGATAACCAAATGATGGCGCATGCGCAGTTGATCACACACTAGTCGCGCAAAACAAGGGTTCGAGCCCAGCCCGCGTAGGGTGACTTGTTTCACATGTAACTAAAACTCTTCAATAACATACAGGAATATAGCGCGAATATTGTTGAAGGGCAAATTTGTGCGTTTTTTCGCGTTTTCTGCGTCCTTTTCGCTTGCGTGCGGGGCGCAAAGATTGGACCCCATCTTTTGCGCAGCGAGCGCTCTACCATTTGAGCTAATTCCCCTCAAAGACGCAGACAGAAGGTGTCTATCACTCTCAAAAAATAAATGGCGTGGCACGATCCCTAGCATGTGTGGAGGTGATGCCGTTCGGTTTTCCTCTGTTCCGACAACTTTGCTCTACTTCCGTTTAGTTGTAGATTAAATTAGAAAATTCAAGCAGGCAACAGCAGGCGAGACGTGTCTGTTGGCTCGTTGGTCTAGGGGTATGATTCTCGCTTTGGGTGTGAGAGGTCCCAGGTTCAAATCCCGGACGAGCCCATTTTTGGGCTTTGCTCTTAATCTCTTCAGCATGACTAAGGCAACCAGGATATTACTGGCAAAATTGTGGATAAGAACAGTTAGGGAGGGGCTCAGACAGAAGAAGAACAGTCAGAAGGTTTGATTCGAACCCACGCCCCCGAAGAGACTGGAGCCTTGATCCAGCGCCTTAGACCGCTCGGCCACGCTACCTTGTGAAAGAGGCTTCCGTGGGCCATTTTCGCCAACTTTTTCTTTTAATATGTCTTTTCAAAGAACACTTAAGATGTCTGGCCCTCTTTAAAACCTCTGCTGGCAATGGTGGGATTGAACCCAAGCCTCCAAAGAGACTGGAGCCTAAATCCAGCGCCTTAGACCCCTCGGCCACGCTACCCTTTCGTGGGCCATTTCTTGCCTATTTTTTAATTCAAAAATAGGGAAAAAGTTGGGTGCTTACCTTCATCGTCAGGCTCTGATGCCCACGAGTTTGGTCAAGGAAAAAAAAGCAGCCAGGTTTGGAAGAGACTGAGAGCAAGCAGTGTCACTTTTCCAGTCTTCTCGCTTTGGCATTGCAGCCACGAATGCCTTTTAAGATCCTGTTCTGGCAGCGGTGGGATTCAAACCCACGCCCCCGAAGAGACTGAAGCCTTAATACAGCGCCTTAAATGGCTCAGCCACGCTACCTCGTGAGAAAGCCTTCCGTGGGCCTTTTTCTGGAGTGTCCCATTGAAGTGAGCCTAAAAGGGAGGTCCACCGCAGCATGTAAACGGAAATGTTTGCAGTAGCAGGAAAGACGGTCGTGTTGGCTCGTTGGTCTAGGGGTATGATTCTTGCTTTGGGTTCGAGAGGTTTGCACTCTGGACTCTGAATCCAGCAATCCGAGAGGGTCCTGCTCTTGCCAGGAATTTGCGCAGGACCTCGTCCGAAAAAAAAAACAAAAAACTTTTTGACGGTGAATATCCTCAGAATCCTTCTCAATCGCGTTTCTCTCCTCTGACTTACTTTTGACCAATCGCGTTTCTCTCCTGGCTCTGCTCCTGTGGCTAGCTTTTGACCAATCGGCGACCGCTATTATTATTGTCATCTTTGCAATCTTCGCAACAGGTAAGGCTATTCTTCATGACTGTATAATCGATCATTATTTATTTATAAACAGTGTGTATTTTTAGACAATTAAACATGCCAATAAAGATATCTAGCGTGTAATAGCACACTTTTTCTTCTGTACATATGAACCTGCAACTTTTCCATGATAAATACAGTAAAAAACACGTCACTACTGTCAAGATAATTAGCCGACCGCTAATTAAGCTATATCCTCCTTAAACCATTTTTTGTTTTTGTTAATTTAGTATTTTTGTGTGTGTCATTACATTATTTTGAGCACAAGAACATTTATACAAAAACTTAAAAAAAAAACGTTTAATTCATATATGTTATACTATACTATGTTATACACCAGTATACATATTTATGTTATACTTTTAAATACTATGTTATACTTATTTAAAAACATGAATAGGCAAAAACATGTTTGTTTGTTTTAAATCACCAATATAATTTTTTAGGTTTCAGGATACAATTGATTCTCAATTTAATCTATTTGAAGATCGTATTATTATGAATTGTCATATACGCCTTTATGTTATATTTTCTTATTAATAAGTTCATCACCCTATTTACAATTTGTACTTATAAGAAAAATATACAGTTTGTACCATAAGCAGGTTTTCCCATTTTGGACAATGTATGTATTTTGCATATTCATGTGTTTTTGGGGCAACATTCTTGGGGAATGATAATATTTAATATTTCACAAGATTGTTGAAATGTAATTTATTTCCCTATTGACGTGTGTTTCCCAAAATGCCTGATAAACATGATTTAATTCCTGGTGTCCTCTACAGTGGACATGTATGAAATCAATGTCTTGTTTCGGAACAGAAAATCATATTTTGATTTGTGAAACTTCCCAACATTTGGTCTCTGAAAAGCCCTGAATGTGCTCTTTACAGGACATCCAGGCTTAAAAATGTGTCATGTATGAGGTCAGAGAAATTCACAACAATATAATGTTCACTATATAGGAAAAAAGTATATCCCTTGGTTCCGGGAGGAATGCTGTCAACAATTATGTGTACATTATTGTGTGCGAAGTCATGGTTTCTGGGCCCTATAACTAAACATAATGATTAAACAAAAATATATTATTTATGGTATAACCTCCCCCAATAATATAGCTTACGAGTAGCTTGTTTTCATAACACACTTAACGTACAGGTATCTTTTAGCTGTTTTAGTACAGGTACCGTATCTATATTGCTAAATAGTGTCTTTCTGATTTTCATTTCAGAAAATGTACGCATACCCCGTTTTTCGCCGCCAAACGGCAACATCAAACCGTCTCCTCATGGCGCCATCAGCGGAGGCGAAGCGCCTTGAAAATGTGGAGTCTGGAAGGGCCAAATCAAAGGATGAGGTGCTGGCAGAGGCGAGTACTTTTGTCAGCACAAATGGTGGAGATCCCAGTGACCAGTTTTTAGTACTGGCTCACTGCAAACTTCAGTTTGGGAAGTACCAGGGTCAGAGATTTAGATGGCTGCTGGAAAACTCTCTGGGGTATGCAGTGTATTTGGTTCTCAGCATTTCCAGTGAGAAAGCACAAACTAACCCCCTGTCAGAAAATAAACAACTGTTCCTACAGTACACTTCTCATATTAGAGAGATGGCAGTGGAAGTGGAGAAGTATAAGAAGAAGCAGGAAATGCAAGGAGAAGCCCGGGCAACTGGAGACCAGGGCTGTATGATGGTGGAGTTTGGTAACTTTCAGGGGCGGTCCATGAAGGATGTTTATGAGGACCAGAGCAAGGAGGCCAAAGCCCTCATCAGGTACCTGATTAAGGCAGATGCCAGGCCCAACACCAACATGGCAATTTTCAAGGCGTATGTCCTGAAAAGACGGGCTTCTGAAATGGGCACCAGTGTACATCAGCCTGCACGTCCACCTGCAGCCTCCAGTACTCCGGCACGTCCACCTGCAGCCTCCAGTACTCCGGCCCGTCCACCTGCAGCCTCCAGTACTCCGGCACGTCCACCTGCAGCCTCCAGTACTCCGGCCCGTCCACCTGCAGCCTCCAGTACTCTGGCACGTCCACCTGCAGCCTCCAGTACTCCGGCCCGTCCACCTGCAGCCTCCAGTACTCCGGCCCGTCCACCTGCAGCCTCCAGTACTCCGGCCCGTCCACCTGCAGCCTCCAGTACTCCGGCACGTCCACCTGCAGCCTCCATTACTCCGGCACGTCCACCTGCAGCCTCCAGTACTCCGGCACGTCCACCTGCAGCCTCCAGTACTCCGGCACGTCCACCTGCAGCCTCCAGTACTCCGGCCCGTCCACCTGCAGCCATCCAAACTGGTGTACAGCAGACCGCAACTGTGAAAGCGCTATTGGCGCGTGGCAGACATTTGTCTCCTTCACAGCTGGCAAAAAAATTGTCACCAGTCAAACCCTGTGAGTAGGAGTGTAAATAAAGAATTTTACCTACAACAGTTATACATGTATTAATTTATTGTCATGGCAAACTTGTCCACTTGTTTTTTCCAGATCCATCCCTGCAGTCCACTTTACCTCCTCCGGCAGCAGAACCCTCAGCCAAACATTTGGCCCGAAAGCAGCTTTTCGCTACTGGTAAGTAAGCAACATCTTACATATGTTTGTCTCCATGTATTGAATACAGTAATAGTTTTAAAGTTTTTGCTCCAGGCACTTCCATTCCCGTTGCAGAAGATGATGATGAGGAGCTGGTATTTGCTGCATCACAATGTGAAGCACAGCTAAGTACAGGTGTGGCATATGACACAAATGCAAACAGTATAAGAATGTTTTGTGGAAACCCACTGAGAATCATTATTTTTGAAAAGAAATAAATAATTTTTTAAATACATTTTTTGTTTACAATACAGAATTATGTGACATCATGGCTCAAGCGGGAGGCATTCTTTGAGTGCACTTCTTCCAAACCTTGTTCAAAGGTTCAAAGGTGTTCAAAGGTGTCAGTGTATTTATTTGCATTTCCAATCTGACTAATCTTCACTAAACAATCACTGGATCATTTTTTTCACACCGCTTGCTCTTCTCATTCACTCCCCCTGAGCAGACTGGATGGTGGAGATTCATTGTTCTAATGATTAGATGAACAGTTTTTCTTATTGTGTCTGTGTGCATGCTTCAAGTCTGTGGGCATCATTACTTTTTTTACTGAATTCATCACTGAACTCATTTTCCTTACCCCATTCCATCTAATCCTCATTCTCAAAGAGCTATATTGATTCCATTTTCTATAAATCAATAAAGTGTACACTGTGTTCTTTGCTTCATGACACTAATACCATTTTTATTCACTGTTATTCCTAAATATAATCATAATTGTTATTAATACTAATTATTATTAAAATTAATGTTTTGTCGGCTGTTTGTGGGCTGCATTAATGACATATTCCTATCCAATTAATCAGTCATCCTTAAATTGTTTATGTTACTGTTCACTCAGAGGCCTGTGCCGGTCCGTCTCCATCAGCGGAAACAGCACAGACACCAGCTCTTCCTCATCATCAGCCACCAGCTGAGCTTCCTAGTCACTGGAAAGATCATCTTCCACCTTTCCAGCATGAGTGGATCCGGAACACACTGTTTAAAGCCAACGTGCGAACTGGAAAGCCAGAAATAGTGTCCCAGCTGAAGCTTTGGTGGTATCCTCCTCAGCCACCCTTAATAAACACCCAGCCACCCGCCTCACCTGACCTCTTCTTCTGTCGGCCCATTTTCTTATGGATGCCGCAAAAGATGTGGTTGTTTCCTCTTGTCTGCGTTCGCCCAGACTGTGGTAAGCACAGACTTACAGCGGCAGGTCTTTATCGTACTGTGCGCAAGGTCTTGGACATTGATGGGTGGTATGACCTTGCCACTGAGTATCTGGAATGCAAACGCTGCAAAAAGAAGTATCCAGCCTGGAACGAGGACATCTTAGGACAGCTGGATATGGGCCACCGCAGTCAGTTTCCAGCTTTGCTGACATACAGGTAATTCATAATGACAATCATTCATTATTAGGCGCTTTTATTTGCGTTTGCATTTGCATGATTATACTGTTGTTTCCTTAGATACTCATGTGACAACCGGGTGGTGAGGATGATGAGGGAGAGGACACTGGGCAACAGTGTGACTCAGCTCTACAAGAAGCTGATGGAACAACACAGTGAGGCATGAACACAGTGTGTCCTGCAGTACCTGACTGCCTGTGAACCATTCACAAGGTCCTCCCTTGTGCAGCCTCCTGTGTTTGCTGAGCCTCCCCTTTTACCTGCCCTACCTAAACCTAAGTGGCTGTTAGCTGTGTACGCCAGGGATGTTCTGGGGCGACTGGACGAGGTCAAGGCCAAAATAACATCCGTATTTGGCTGTGTTCTCAAGATGGACTCCACAAAAAAGGTATCAGAGCCCTGTTTATATCCAGAAATTGTCCAGATATTGATATTAGGGATCGACCGATATGGATTTTTTAGTGCCGATACCGATACCGATTTTTTTCCCATCAGCCTTAGCCGATACCGATACGGGCTGCCGATTTTCTTGAGCCGATATTTGGAGCCGATACATTTTACTCCCTCAATTTACATCATAAAAATACATGATGTTAACAAATGTTACAGGTCTCAATTTAATAAAAGTAATGTTACAGTGGAGGCTCCCGCTCTGTCTCCTCTCCGCCACCAGAGGGAGCCTTCACCAGAATACTGATCATTGGCTTCAAACTCAAATTCCCATCATGCCGCTTACCTGGGACTGATTGCGTCACACACCTGCACGCCATTAACACACACACATAAAAGCCACGTCCACACACCACACCAGTGCGAAGTCTTGATTTGCCCCGGTGATCATTTCTGAGCGTTTGTATCCTGATTCTGGTTTTCTGGTTTTGGACTTTGGACTGTTTGACACTTCTACGATTGATATCTGCCTGGCCTGAACTCGGACTGTTATTGACTACGATTATTGCTGCCTGCCCTGATCTCTGCCTGTCTCCTGTTGATCCTGTTGTCTTGTCTGCATTGCCCTGTCTGCCTCGTATTGACCCTGCCTGTACGACCCTGTTTAATAAAAGCTGCAAATGGATTCCTCTGTGCATCGTGAATCATTACAGAAGACTTCGCCACTAAACAATCCAGCAGCCGTCATGGAACTCACCTCTGAACTCACCTCCCAAGCTTCTCGTCTGGATTTACATCATTATCAGCTCGGCCACCTGACCACGCTCACCGAACAGCTCGTACAGGGTATGCAGGAGTTACGCACCGCTGTTGGTACTGTACCAAGCGCATCTGCTACACCATCACCACCATCGAGTGTTCCCTCTGAAACCGTGAGTACAGCAGTAAATCCTCGACTCGCATTTCCTGACAAATTCGACGGAAATCCAACTAAATGCAAGGGATTTCTTTTGCAATGCACACTCTTTGTCGACCAGCAACCGACATTATATTCCACTCAAGCCAGTCGCATTGCGTTTGTTTGTTCCCTGCTCACCGGCAAGGCGTTGGAATGGGCTACGGCAGTCTGGAAACCAGAGGGGTCTTCATTCACCACATTCCAAGAATTCCTTCAACAGTTTCGTCAAGTCTTTGAGCATACTTCAGAAAGAGGAGACGCTGGAGAACAGCTTCTAAATCTCACCCAGGGAAGGTGTACCACCGCCGAATACGCCCTTACGTTTCGCACCCTCGCTGCACAGACGAACTGGGTCGAAGATACATTAAAAACGCTGTTCAGGAGAGGGCTCACTGCTGAACTTCAATCTGAATTAGCCTGTCGAGATGAGGGAAAAAACCTGAATGAGTATATAAGTCTGGCCATTCAAGTCGATAATCTCATGCGTTCCAGACGCATTACCCGGGCACACATCCGTCACTCACTCGAGGCAGCTAACGCTCACGAACCCATGCAGATCGGGTTCACGCACATCACTCCAGAGGAACGGGAACGCAGACTGCAACATCGTCTCTGCATGTACTGTGGTCAACCCGGCCATATGAAGCTCTCCTGTCCAGTCCGACCTCCAACTCGCACCCTTTCGGTGAGTTCTGTAAACCAATATCAAAGATCTCCATCCAGTTTCACTCTCCCCATTCGTCTAATTATACAAGACCAATGTATTGAATCTACAGCCCTCATAGACTCCGGAGCAGCTGGCAATTTCATTTCTCAAACTTTCGCCAGACAAATCAAGCTCAAACTTCATCCATGTCATTCTTCCTTGTCAGTGGAGGCGTTAGATGGTCATCCCATCGGAGACGGTAAAATCCAGTGTGAAACGGAGAAGGTCCAAATGCAGATTGGTTCCCTTCATTCTGAACAGATTCAATTTTATGTCATTCACGCTCCACATCATTTCATCATTCTCGGCCACCCGTGGTTGCAAACTCACAATCCACACATTTCCTGGAAGGAGGGACAAATCATTCGTTGGAGTGAGACCTGTAACAACCAATGTCTGTCTAAAGTCAAACGAGTGACCAATTCCAAGCCAGAACCAGACACCTTAAATCATGAGCTAGCTGAGCTACCGGCAGTCTATTCTGATCTTACGGAAGCCTTCAGCAAGGAAAAAGCTTCCCAACTCCCTGAACATCGTTCAACAGATTGTGCCATTGACTTAATGCCCGGCGCTTCACCTCCTAAAGGTAGAATCTTTCCCCTATCAAAACCTGAGTCTGAGGCCATGAAAAAATACATTGAGGAAGAGACAGCCAAAGGATTCATTCGACCTTCCACCTCACCTGCCGCTGCTGGTTTCTTCTTCGTCAAGAAGAAAGATGGGGGACTCAGGCCTTGCATTGACTATCGTGGGTTAAATGATATCACCATCAAATATCGTTACCCCTTACCTCTGGTGCCAGCCGCTTTGGAACAGCTGAGACAGGCTCAATATTACACCAAGCTTGATCTACGCAATGCATATAACCTGATTCGCATACGTGAGGGGGATGAATGGAAAACAGCCTTTTCCACCACTAGTGGGCACTATGAATACTTGGTCATGCCTTTCGGCTTATCAAACAGTCCTTCCGTCTTTCAGGCGTTCATGAATGATGTGTTTCGTGACATGCTGGATAAATGGGTGATGGTGTACATCGATGATATTCTGATTTACTCAAACTCACTGGAGGAACACATTCAACATGTCAGAGCAGTGCTTCAACGTCTAATTCAGTTCCAGTTATATGCCAAGATAGAGAAGTGTGAGTTTCATCAAACAAGCGTCTCATTTCTGGGTTACATCATCAGTCAAGAGGGAGTGGCCATGGATGACAAGAAGGTGAGAGGAGTGCTGGATTGGCCATTACCTCAGACGGTCAAAGAATTACAGAGATTCTTGGGATTTGCTAACTTTTATCGACGATTTATTAGAAACTTCAGTCTCATTGCTGCTCCACTAACAGCTCTAACCAAACGCCACAGCTCTCGAATTTCTTGGAACCCCGAGGCACAGCGAGCTTTCCAGGAGTTGAAAACCCGGTTCACCACTGCACCCATTCTACGTCATCCCGATCCAGAGCGTCAATTCATTGTGGAGGTAGATGCTTCGAACACAGGAGTCGGGGCCATATTATCTCAACGACAGGGAGATCCAGCCAAGATGTACCCGTGTGCCTTCTTCTCCCGCAAACTTTCTCCAGCTGAGCGGAATTATGATGTTGGGAACCGCGAGCTTTTAGCCATGAAACTGGCTCTGGAAGAATGGCGACACTGGTTGGAGGGAGCAACAGAACCGTTCATCATTCTTACTGACCACAAGAATCTGGAGTATCTTCGATCCGCCAAACGCCTCAATCCTCGTCAAGCAAGATGGGCACTGTTTTTCACACGATTCAACTTCACTGTCACTTACCGCCCAGGCACCAAGAACGTCAAAGCCGATGCCCTCTCTCGCCAAACAGAAGAGACAGTCCACAAAGACAACCCCGAAAACATCATCCATGAGAATCTCTTAGTAGCTCCAGTCCAGGGGGACATTGTAACCGAGATCCAACAGGCCAATCTTCAGACTCCTGCCCCCATTGAGTGTCCAGCCAACCTCCTCTTTGTTCCAGAAATATTTCGACCCCGTCTCATTGATCAAGTCCATTCTAATCCCAGCTCAGGTCATCCCGGAATTAATGCCACAATCCATCTTCTCCAAAATCGTTTCTGGTGGCCCACGCTTACATCCGATACCACAAACCATGTTCAAAACTGCACCGCCTGTCAAACTTCCAAATCACCCCGAAAATTACCCGCTGGCCTGCTTTGTCCTCTCCCCACACCTCAACGACCATGGTCACACATAGCCATCGACTTTATCACAGATCTTCCCACTTCTCAAGGACACACCACAATCCTCACGATAGTGGATCGATTTTCCAAAGCCTGCCGTCTCATTCCCCTCACTAAACTTCCCACTGCCTTCGAAACTGCTGAACTCTTATGCAACCAAGTATTCAGATTTTACGGACTACCTGAGGACATACTATCTGACAGAGGACCTCAGTTTACTTCCAGAGTCTGGTCCGCATTCTTCAAACATTTAAACGTGAACATCAGCCTTACTTCTGGTTATCACCCCCAGTCCAATGGTCAGACCGAACGTCTAAATCAAGACATCATCCGCTTCCTGAGAACCTACTGCCAGCAACACCAACATGACTGGAGCAGATATTTATTCTGGGCAGAATATGCTCAAAATTCATTGGTCAAACCTGCTACTGGTATCACCCCCTTCAAATGTATACTGGGTTTTCAGCCCCCTCTCTTTCCATGGTCCGGTGAACCCACTGAACTCCCATCTGTCACGGAATGGTTGCACAAGAGCGAAGAGGTCTGGGACCAAGCACACACCCATTTGAGGCATGCTGTCAGGCGTCAAGAACAACAAGCCAACCGTCATCGTCGTCCTGCCCCAGAATACCAGAGTGGTCAATGGGTATGGCTGTCAACCAGAGACTTACGCCTCAAACTTCCATGTCGCAAACTCAGTCCCAGGTATGTTGGTCCCTTCCAAATTATAAGACAAATATCACCTGTTTCATTCCGTTTAGACCTGCCCGCTAACTATCGTATCTCTCCCACTTTTCATGTTTCCCTGTTAAAACCCGCTGGTGGTCCGAGGGGAGAGACGGAGGAGGGGGCCGCCTCTCAGGGCCCTCCTGCCTTTCTGGTTGACGGCGAGGAGGCCTACAGAGTGCACAAGTTGCTGGATTCCAGACGTCGGGGTAACATGCTCCAATATCTGGTCGATTGGGAGGGGTACGGTCCGGAGGAACAGTCCTGGGTCAATTCAAGGGATATCCTGGACCCCACTCTCACTGAAGAGTTCCATAGGACATACCCGGAGAAACCGGCCCCTCGACCCCGTGGGAGACCCCGACGACAACCGCCTCCTCGCGTCAGGAGCCGCTCGCAGGGGGGGGGCTCTGTTACAGTGGAGGCTCCCGCTCTGTCTCCTCTCCGCCACCAGAGGGAGCCTTCACCAGAATACTGATCATTGGCTTCAAACTCAAATTCCCATCATGCCGCTTACCTGGGACTGATTGCGTCACACACCTGCACGCCATTAACACACACACATAAAAGCCACGTCCACACACCACACCAGTGCGAAGTCTTGATTTGCCCCGGTGATCATTTCTGAGCGTTTGTATCCTGATTCTGGTTTTCTGGTTTTGGACTTTGGACTGTTTGACACTTCTACGATTGATATCTGCCTGGCCTGAACTCGGACTGTTATTGACTACGATTATTGCTGCCTGCCCTGATCTCTGCCTGTCTCCTGTTGATCCTGTTGTCTTGTCTGCATTGCCCTGTCTGCCTCGTATTGACCCTGCCTGTACGACCCTGTTTAATAAAAGCTGCAAATGGATTCCTCTGTGCATCGTGAATCATTACAAGTAACATTTAATTAACTTCAAAAAATAATATTTAACAAATAGTAAAAACATGTGAGGTAGAACAAGAACAAGTAGATAAACAATTTAACAAATATTAAAAACATGAGGTAGAACAAAAAACGTTCAGTGTTGAAAATAAATATTTAAAGCATAAATTAAATAATTACACTATTGTACACAGTAGCAACCAGCATAAAGTGCACATTGTACTTCATTTTAAAAGAAACGAATAATGTACTGCCATGGTTTCATTTTTTCTACATAAAACAAAATGAGCATTTCTAGTCTCTAATATCACTGCGATGTCGAGGGAGACACACACCACACGCGTCCAAACCTCAGCCAGGTGGGCTCTAAATAAATCTCTCACAAAAACTACAGAATAACGTTGCCATAACTTAATCCTATGACCAGTGTTCGTTACAGCACCCGAATGCATACTAGGGCTGTCAAAATTGCTCAAATGGCGTTTGCAAATTCCCTCTAAAAAACATATTAGAACATCCCGTTGCGCATTTGGTCATTGACGCGCATTACGTCAATAACAGAACACATTAATACAAAGAGACATAACTACTAGTATTAGATAGTTTATTAGAGTTTAAACATATTTGACAACGTATTAAAAAGCAAGTAAATCAACTAATGGCCAAGACCGCAGAGCTCTCTCGCTCACTCACTGTCTCGCCCGGGCACTCGCTCTCTGCGCGTCAGTTAAATGATCAACAACAAACAAATGTTGAGTGCTTATCAAGAGTTTTGTGCAAGCAATTAAAGGTTGTGACTCGTGACTCTTGTCCCAAATATAGCAGGCTTCATTCATTGATTGAAGTTTCACAGTATATTGAACCGACAGTGAGCGCTCCGAGCGAGCTGAGCAGCTGTGGTAATGTTATTATTCTGCAACCGCGGGCGTGTTTTTCCACATTCAAATATTAATTTTCACCTTCAAAATTAATACATATTCGAATGTAGAATATTCATAGACAGCCCTAATGCACACTGAACGGATAGTCTACACCTTATTTGCAGCTCTCTAATACAATGGCAAGTAGTTAAGTTTTATAGACGAGGCATTCGCGTTTTCCATTTGGACTCACAAACTTGCTTAGCTATATATATGCAAGCACATAACAGTTATAGAGCAACGTGTTTCCATTTTCAAAGTGTTTGACAATATTTCAGCTGTCAAACATTTAAAAGATGCTTTGAAAGTTTAGGTTACCGTTCTTGTGAAGAGCAGGTTGCACTCTGCTAGTGGGGGAGGGCGGGGCGCGTGGGCTACAGTCTCCAGCAGCAGCACAGAGCTGCCCGTGAACGCCTGCTTATAAATAACGTCGGGAAAAAAAACTATCGGCGAACGCGCAGCCGTGTATCGGCCGATTCCGATACACGTAAAAAACGCAAATATCGGCCCGATATATCGGCCGGCCGATATATCGGTCGATCCCTAATTGATATGTGTGTGTACATAATGAACAGTTATTTTTATTTTTTTAATAAAAAATATCCTTTTTTTCTTCAATAGGTCACAAAAAAAACTTGCCGGTGCTGCTTCAGGAACAGCTGCCTGGTGCACAAATGTTGGAAACGAACACGGCCAAGTCCTTGTCTCTGTCCTAACAGCCGCCGAGGGACATGCACTGGACCCCATGGCAGCTGGCCTGATGAAACGCTACCGAGAGGTGTCACGGGTGACAAAATCGCTCAGTAAACGGAACCTTCTCGAGGGTCCCGAGTTTTCTCGGGGAACGTATTGGGTGCAACACTCCACTACGGTTCCGGGCATGATGGAAACATGCCCGTACTGATTAGCGCTAATGCATTGCAAGTGGAAGGGAGAGAGGAGCGGCGCTCACACAGGCTTCCCGTTTCATAAGCCATAATATAAAGGGGGCATTTGGAGAGTGTGGGCAGCGCGTTCAGTGGGTGTACAGTGTGACAAGATCAGCCATTGAAGTGGGTTAACTCTGGGCAGTGCTGGATACAGGCTTCCTCTGAAAGATTGTTGGGGTGTGGAGATCGCCCATTCGAGTTGCTGGGTCAGAGTGATTGTTTGTGGGAAGACCGTTGGACCAAGCTGGGACTGGGACGGTGCTGTGGAAGGAGAGAGGAAAGATAAGTGAATTGTTTTCAGCTTATGAACATTTTAACTGCTTGAAGAGGATACAGTGAATGTGGATGTGACTGCTGGAGGAGCTATGTGTTTCAGAGTGTGATAAGGAGGAATTGAAACTGAAACCCCTGTAAACGAGCGCAACGGATGGGGTGGGGCCTTTGTTCAACCCTATTGTGTGAGTGAGTTGCAGTGCTTTTGCCTTATTGATACACATTGATTTATTGCTGTGGAATTGAAGTGAACACAAGTGTGCTGTGTCTTTGTTGAGAAGTGGCCCCCACCCATGCTTACATGTTCGTGGAAGGTTATTATGTCTGCCCTCCGTCTGAAGCCCAGAGTGATACAGTGAACTGAAGAGAGAGAGTACTTTGTACTGTGAAGATCCCCATCTGTTCTACTTGCTGTTTGAGCCCAGAAGCATACTGCACCGCTGGTAAAGTAACCTTATGACTTACTGTCTCCCCATTGAGAACTGAAGAGAGGGTACTGTGTACTGTGGAGATCCTCACCTGTTCTACTTACTGTTTGAGCCCAGAAGCATACAGCATCGCTGGTAAAGTAATCGTATAACCCACTGTCGCCCTACTGCGAACTGAAGAGAGAGAGTACTTTGTACTGTGAAGATCCCCATCTGTTCTACTTGCTGTTTGAGCCCAGAAGCATACTGCACCGCTGGTAAAGTAACCTTATGACTTACTGTCTCCCCATTGAGAACTGAAGAGAGAGTCCTGTGTACTGTGAATATCCTCACCTGTTCTACTTACTGTTTGAGCCCAGAAGCATACAGCATCGCTGGTAAAGTAATCGTATAACCCACTGGCGCCCTACTGCGAACTGAAGAGAGAGAGTACTTTGTACTGTGAAGATCCCCATCTGTTCCACTTGCTGTTGGAGCCCAGAAGCATACAGCACTGCTGGTAAAGTAACCTTATGACTCACTGTCTCCCTATTATGAACTGAAGAGAGAGTACTGTGTACTGTGGAGATCCTCACCTGTTCTACTTACTGTTTGAGCCCAGAAGCATACAGCATCGCTGGTAAAGTAATCGTATAACCCACCGTCGCCCTACTGCGAACTGAAGAGAGAGAGTACTTTGTACTGTGAAGATCCCCATCTGTTCTACTTGCTGTTTGAGCCCAGAAGCATACTGCACCGCTGGTAAAGTAACCTTATGACTTACTGTCTCCCCATTGAGAACTGAAGAGAGAGTCCTGTGTACTGTGAATATCCTCACCTGTTCTACTTACTGTTTGAGCCCAGAAGCATACAGCATCGCTGGTAAAGTAATCGTATAACCCACTGGCGCCCTACTGCGAACTGAAGAGAGAGAGTACTTTGTACTGTGAAGATCCCCATCTGTTCTACTTGCTGTTTGAGCCCAGAAGCATACTGCACCGCTGGTAAAGTAACCTTATGACTTACTGTCTCCCCATTGAGAACTGAAGAGAGAGTCCTGTGTACTGTGAATATCCTCACTGTTCTACTTACTGTTTGAGCCCAGAAGCATACAGCATCGCTGGTAAAGTAATCGTATAACCCACTGGCGCCCTACTGCGAACTGAAGAGAGAGAGTACTTTGTACTGTGAAGATCCCCATCTGTTCTACTTGCTGTTTGAGCCCAGAAGCATACTGCACCGCTGGTAAAGTAACCTTATGACTTACTGTCTCCCCATTGAGAACTGAAGAGAGAGTACTGTGTACTGTGAATATCCTCACCTGTTCTACTTACTGTTTGAGCCCAGAAGCATACAGCATCGCTGGTAAAGTAATCGTATAACCCACTGGCGCCCTACTGCGAACTGAAGAGAGAGTACTGTGTACTGTGAATATCCTCACCTGTTCTACTTACTGTTTGAGCCCAGAAGCATACAGCACCGCTGGTAAAGTAACCTTATGACTCACTGTCTCCCCATTGAGAACTGAAGAGAGAGTACTGTGTACTGTGAATATCCTCACCTGTTCTACTTAACGTTTGAGCCCAGAAGTATACAGCCCCGCTGGTAAAGTAATCGTATAACCCACTGTCGCCCTACTGTGAGTTGGAGAGAGAGAGTACCCTGTATTGTGAAGAATCCTTACCTGCCAGTCTGAGTCTGGAAGTCTGCAGCACCGCTGGGGGAAAAGTAAGCTTTTAATTCACTGTTTCATTACCGTGCACCAACGAGAGAGTACCCTGTACTGTGAAGAATCCTTACCTGCCATACTTACTGTCTGAGTCTGGAAGTCTGCAGCACCGCTGGGGAGAAGTAAGCTTTTAATTCACTGCTTCATTACCGTGCACCAACGAGAGTACCCTGTATTGTGAAGAATCCTTACCTGCCATACTTACTGTCTGAGTCTGAAAGTCTGCAGCACCGCTGGGGGAAAAGCAAGCTTTTAATTCACTGTTTCATTACCGTGCACCAACGAGAGAGTACCCTGTACTGCGAAGAATCCTTACCTGCCATACTTACTGTCTGAGTCTGGAAGTCTGCAGCACTGCTGGGGAGAAGTAAGCTTTTAATTCACTGCTTCATTACCGTGCACCAACGAGAGTACCCTGTACTGTGAAGAATCCTTACCTGCCATACTTACTGCCTGAGTCTGAAAGTCTGCAGCACCGTTGGGGAGAAGTAAGCTTTTAACTCACTGCTTCATTACCGTGCACCAACGAGAGTACCCTGTACTGTGAAGAATCCTTACCTGCCATACTTACTGTCTGGGTCCGGGAGTCTGCAGCACCGCTGGGGAGAAGTAAGCTGCAACCCCCCTGCTCCATTATTGTGCAACGACGAGAGTATTTTAGACTGTGAGAAACCTTTGTTTTAATAAAGATTGTTACTCCTTGGAAACTCATCTCTGTCTCTGAGTCCTCTGTCGTGTGCCTGTGGTGTCGGCTCCTCACGGTGGTGGCTCAGTTAGAGGGGGGGTGGTTGGTCACCCGAGCGTTCCTCCCCTCGACCTGTGACAGAGGCAGGAGAGGCATCCCCAAAGGTGATGTACGTGGACAGAGATTGCTGCAGTCAGCACGGCCAGTCTCAGGTGAAGGCCATGTTTTCGGAGTGGGATGAGCTTGAGGTGCGCCTGGACATCTGGCACTTTATGCGGCGGTTTGCTGCAGGTGTCACGACAGAGGCTCATCCTCTCTACGGGATCTTCATGGCACGTCTATCCATGTGCATATTCCAGTGGGATCCAGAGGATGTGGCTGCTCTTCGCCGTGCTAAGGAGGGTGAGCTGGCAGAAAAGAAGACTGGCTACATCTCAGAAAAGGCAGTCAGTGCTCGCATTAACCGGAGGGAGCTGGCACTGCACTGCCAGAGGAGGACCAGGGGGGAGGAGGAGACCACCGTGTTGATTGGGTCACTGATTGATCAGTTTGACAGTGCGGACGGGAGGGATACTCTGGGAGTTCCTCTTCTGAACCATGAACGGATCCAGCAGATATGGAAAGAACAGCGGAAGCATGTACGGTGTATCCAAGACAGAGCACTTTCCACTCTACATAAAGAAAGGGACACTGAAGAAAGGCGGTGTGGAGCTGTGCTGCTACAGGTGTGCTCGAGGCTCTACCTCCTTGGAGTCATTCCACCTCCACCTGAACCGTTTTATTCCAGGTATCACATACATATAGATTAGTCATTTTTCTGTAAAAAATATAAGCACTGTAACTGCTTCCATTACGTTAGAGTAATGTCACATTAATAAATGTCACACTTTACTTTAATATTACAGTTCTTTTCTGATGAAGCATTGACAAAGCTGTCTTGCCTCACAAGTCACTTTTAACTAATTTTTGCATGTAATTACATAACTCTATTACATGTTACCAGTAACTTCATAGCACCTCATGTGTAGTAAATATCTTGTACAAATGTGACATATAAAACTCTTTTTATTTATTTAACTTTTAGGAACCAGTGCCAGTGATGCACATTTTCAGGCCTATCTCCTTGAGGGCTTGATGCATTGGAATGAGGATGGAAGATGCCATAAAAGGATCGTCCTCCATCCGGTCATATGGCAGTGCCATGAAAGAGGCTGTGGACCAGCTAAGCCAGACCGTCTTTGGGAAGCCCTGGGATGGACGCTATCGTCCTCCTGGAGCATATACAGGCAAGACAATCATTAATTTGTTATTTTGTAATACTCAACTAAGTTATGTATTTAGCCTTAAATGTGCTAAATATTGAGAAAATATTTTTCCATTTCATTCTTATAGGAGAATTACTCGAAATAGAGTATCTTTACAGCCAGACCGGCAAAACGCTGACTCCAGTGCTCCAGAACCCAGAGGATGAAGACAGGCTGGTGGAGGAAATTGATGACCAAGACCTGGAAGATGAGGGGTTTGAGGAAGAGATCATGGAGGACATCACAGTTCCAGTGCTGTACGAGAGCCCCTCATCTTTGCCTCAGCCTCAGTCCCCAGCATCACTAGCTGAAGTATCAATGGCTGACGTGTCATTGGCTGAGCCATCCACATCTAGAGAAGGACAGCAACTTGCCCATGCCCCTTCAGTGTTGTCACAGCCATCTGACACTGGAAGCATTCTGATGAGGCTCAGGTAAGACACTTTAAGGGATTTATTTAATTTCAATCTCGTTTTATTTTACATATATTAACAATAATCTGAATTTACTAGGGAGCAGTCATTGGGCCTGATGGCATTGCTGGGTGGGACAAGGTCCAGGATCTGGCTGGTTACCTGGTTGGTCTTCGTGAGGCTCTTTACCTCACTGACCTACAGGTGACAGAGGCCATCCAGCTGTGGACAGCTCTCCATGACAGACAAACAGCGGGTCAACTATCAGCCTCGACATCAGCCTCAGCTCACACATGGACGCTTTAAGGCACCGAAGCGGTCCGGAGTCACACCGGGTGTGGAGAGTGTAAAACAGTGTCTGATTGGACATCCCGGAGGACCAGCACAATGGCCCAGCACCAGCCGCTTGGTTGAGGCCATTTGTACAAAGCTGTGTGCTTTGCACAAGTCGCCGACCAAGAAGGCTGGGGTTTGCACCCCCAGGTGGTCTAAAATCCTCTCGGATTACCACCACATCCGAGAGCTGGTGCTTAACAATCGCAGGCTGATGGATGAAACAATGATCCAGCTGTTTGAGCTAAACCAGAAGACACTCATTCAGTGGTAAGCAAGGCACAGTATTTTCTTCAAATTAACTGAATACTTTTATAAACATATATATATAATACATGTAATTTGTTTTCAGGTTTCAACGGCAACAGAAAAACCAGGAAATGAGTGTCCTCGCTCAGGGACTGACTTCACCTGACCCAATTGCTGTGGCTGATACACAACTTCCTCCACCGAGGGAAAAATTGGATGAAGCGGCATCAACCTCACGCCCAAAACATACATTTATCCTTCCGCCAAATCGAGAAGGACAGGCTCCTCTTCTGCGACCAGGTCGACGGCTCGCTGCTGCCACCACCATGGTGTGCCCCATTGCACCTGCCCCCACAGCATCAGGAGTTGTGCAGCCCATTTCAGCACCTGGGTCACTGTCATTAGTCCTTAACCCAGACATGACCTTGTCAATGGTGATTCCACCTTCTGGTGCTTCAACATCTGGTGCAGGCCTAGCTCCACCTGCTCCTGTGTCTGCTGCTCCTGTGTCCTGTTACACCCAGAGGAACAGGCGCCGAAGGGCCCAAGAGACGGAAAGCGAAGTCCATAAGAGGAAGTATGTGCGAGGGGTAACCTTTAACATGTGCAGCAAATGTGGGCAGCCCAAAACCAAAGAGTTTGGCCATAGCCGATATGCCACATTTTGCTTGCGTGCCTCAAATGGAAAATCTTTAGATGACTGGTTGGCAGAACAGCGCCAGCAAAATACAAGCCAAGCTCCACCTCCTCAATAAACAATTTGCTTTATTCCTGTATATATTTTGTATATATTACTGTACATGGTTCCACCCAGTCTTTCATAGTGTCCTATATATATATATATATGTATATACAGTATGTGTGTGTTTGGGTGTTCGTGTTTGTGTACTCATTTCAATATTTGTGTGTATTCATTTTAATATATATTTTTTTACATTTGAAGTGTAATTTAAATATTTGTGTGTATTCATTTAAATAAAACATTTGAAGTGTAATTTAAATATTTGTGTGTTCATTTAAATAAAACATTTTAAGTGTCTTAAGATAATCTGATAAATCATATCCCTCAAGGAAGGAAATACATATTTGAAGAAACATTTTTATTAAATCATAAACAACATGTAATATGCAATAGTTTTTTAAATATACACTTAATTTTATTTAACATTTTATTAAATGTTAAAAAACATTTAATAAAACATTTGAAATGTCTTAAAACAAATCTGGTAAATCATGTCAATCAGATCATATCCCTCCATTTTAATTCATTTTATTAAATCATTAACAACATGTAATATGCTATATTTAATAATAATAATACACAAAAATATAAATCAATATAATGATGTCATCGATAAATGAAGACGCAGGCGCAGTTGATCGCACGCAGAACACGGGTTCGAATCCAGCCCGCAAAGGGTGACTTGTTTCACATGTGACTAAAACTCCTTCATAACGCACAGGAATATAGCCCTAATAATGTTGCAGGGGAAATTTGTGGGCAAAATCTTGTTTTTTGCGTCTTTTTAGCGTGCGTGCGGGGGCGCAAAGATTGGGCCCCTTCTTATTTGTGGGCAAAATCTTGTTTTTTGCGTCTTTTTAGCGTGCGTGCGGGGGCGCAAAGATTGGGCCCCTTCTTTTGCGCAGCGAGCGCTCTACCATTTGAGCTAATTCCCCTCGACGATGTGGAGAGAAGGTGTCCATCGCTCTCTAAAACAACGGCCTGGAGCGATCCCTTTCATCCGTGCAAGTGCTGCAGCGTGGCCACAGAGCAAAGAGACCGTAATTCCTCTGTGCCGGCCACTTTGCACTGGCTACTGTTTAGTTGCACATTTAATTAAACTTTTGTGCTTTAAGCCTTGCAAACGGAAACGATTGCGTCGAGGGAGCAGCAGGAATGGCGTTTGTGTTGGCTCGTAGGTCTAGGGGTATGATTCTCGCTTAGGGTGCGAGAGGTCCTGGGTTCAAATCCCGGAAGAGCCCGTTCTTAGGCTTTGCGATTAATCTCTTCGGCCTGACGAGGGCAACCAGGATACTTCTGGGGAATTTGAGTGTCCATGTGGAGAAAAGGTGTCCATCGCTCTCAAAGACAACAGCCTGGAGCGATCCCTTTCATCTGTGCAAGTGCTGCAGCGTGGCCACAGAGCAAAGAGACCATAATTCCTCTGTGCTGGCCTCTTTGCACTGGCTACTGTTTAGTTGCACATTTAATGAAACTTTTGTGCTTTAAGCCTTGCAAACGGAAACGATTGCGTCCAGGGAGCAGCAGGAATGGCGTTTGTGTTGGCTCGTTGGTCTAGGGGTATGATTCTCGCTTAGGGTGCGAGAGGTCCCGGGTTCAAATCCCGGATGAGCCCGTTCTTAGGCTTTGCGATTAATCTCTTCTGCCTGACGAGGGCAACCAGGATATTTCTGGGGAATTTGTGAAGAAAAGCAGGCAGGGCTGGGCCGGTTAGAGCATGGTGCTAATGACGCCAAGGTTGGGGGTTCGATCCCCGTACGGGCAAAGCTTTTGCTCTCTGGGACCTTCAGCTGTGCTTATCTCCAAAGTGACGGGCGGTCTCCCAGAAATCCCTCCTGGACAAACCGTTTGCCAACAGACCAGGCTGAAATGGCGGTACCTGACAGCCGTTCGTCTGTTAAATCTATCCAATACAATGACGCGCGCCATCTTTCAAAAACCAATTAAGTTACGAGCTCCATTTTTGGCCGTCCAATGAAATGTCAAGGTCCATTTTTCATAGACCAATCACCGCACATAGCCCATTTTTGTCCATCTTTGAGTTTGAGCAGATTTCATCCAATCTCCGCTCATATTCTCTTTTTTGGCCTTCCAATGAAATGGCAATGTCCATTTTTCATACACCAATCACCGCACGTTGAGCATAAACATCACCGCTGTTATTTATATTCCGGTCAGGTAACGTTATGTTATTTATAGTTATTGTATTTATTGTTAATATATATATATATATATATATATATATATATATATATATATATATATATATATATTGGTGGTCTTAAACTGCTAGTATTTTTTTATTATTAGTTTCCTATCTTAAAAAATCACGTTTGGATTTTTTTAGACATTTTCTAAATATGTGATGCGATCTGGGAAAACCCACCACATGGTGAAATTTGACATATTACAGGTTTTGAGACCATATTAAAGCTGGGTTCAAGCCCTTTCCAAATCTTATTATTTCTTTTATCGTTTGTCTGTACCAAAAAGTTATGGTTATCTGAAGTCGGCTGATCGCTATGATTTTCAGAAATGAAATTTTGAGAAAAACAGGTTTATTTAATGGTCACGTCCTGCTAGCGGAACTGGATTTAGAGGCGAGCAAGATCTTTTAAGCGAGCAGCTTCAAACTCTGTTCTCTTGTGCTCCGCATCACACCACATGATAACGCTGGATAAAATAAATAAATAAAAACTTGCGGGCTGTTGTAGTTCACCCAGGACTGGACTTTATTCTGTAATGTGGTTTATTTTGATAGGCGAACTGTCGTTGTATTGTTGAGAAAAGGAGCGCTAAACGGGATATATTGTCTTTTGCCCCTCCGCACGTGTTCTTAAAGAGAAACACAGTCTTTCCAACTGGACATTATATATCGCTATTTTTCTGCACTAAACTAGTGAATTTTCCCAAGATATATTCAGAGATGATAAACAAGATGTTATAGAATAATAATTAAATATAAAAACCCAACATTTAATCCATATTTAGATGGATGGAAGATGGATGAAAACGTAACAGCGCGACATCCGACGGGTTTTCCCAGATCGCATCACATATGTTAATGTTCCGACAATATTGGAAATAAGATATAATGAATATAAAATAGGGAAGTTTTGCTTCCAAAGCCAGTTGCCTTCTATTTGCACTTCTCATTGAATACATCAAAGCTAGGGGTCAACTGACTTTTTCAGGGATATCAGTTCCAATTGTAGTCATGGAGACTGATAACCAATATTTGCCATGTGTTACAAGGAGTAAATGCACATACACAGAAAGATGATTTACAAAAACAGAATATGCACTTACCACGTGAGCTGTGCTTGTGATTTGACCTGGTAGAGCTCTTGGTCTTCTTTTTATGACCCCTTTTCCTCTTCCGAGGAATGTCGCTATCAGATGACTCTGAAGAGGAGCAAGAACTCAGGGACTCCTCATCAGTGCCACTGGTGCTGCATTCAGTGCTCGAGTCCAAGATTTTCTTAACTTTCTTTTTTGCCCCTCTGTCTAAGAACACAATATCACATTTAGTTAGATAAAAAGTCAAACATGTTAGATAAGCAGTTCAGGATTGACGTGGAAGTTAAAAAAATCAACTTGTTCAGTAATAAATAAATTCTTAAATAAAATAGTCAATAGAGCAAAACAGATATATGTTTCTTACTTGAGAGTTTTAGGACAGTTTGACGTAGAAAATCTCGTTCCTGTTCAAGTGCCTTTATTGCCTGGGCCATGAACATCAGCTTGTCTTTTTCTCCCAAGGAGGAAGACTCTTCATGTCCTCCTTTAAAAACAATATAATATCAAAACCAGGATTTTCTTATAAACAAGTCATAGAAGATCAGTGGTATCACATATTTTTCATATGCCTAAACAGTACAAAACTTTCATATGCCCAAACAAATGTTACGACGGTTTTAAACATGATGTACCTGTCACGGAACATAAGAGTAAGACAACGGAGTGATATATAAACTGTTTTTTTACAATGCAGGGGAATCTGAACCAGTAAACAAGAATGGCAGGTGGAAATGTAATGCAGTGAGGTTGTTACAGTGGAAGCTCCCGTTCCGCCTCCTCTCCGCCACCAGAGGGAGCCTTCACCCGAGTATTGATCATTGGCGTTAAACTCAAATTCCCATCATGCCTCGTACCTGGGACTGATTGCGTCACACACCTGCACGCCATTAACACACCCACATAAAAGCCACGTCCACACACCACACCAGTGCGAAGTCTTGATTTGCCCCGGTGATCATTTCTGAGCGTTATTCCCTGTTTCTGATATTCTGGTTGTGAACTTTGGACTGTCTCTGATTCTGTGATTGATCTCTGCCTGGCCTGACTTTGGACTGTTTCCTGGACTGTGATTATTGCTGCCTGCCCCGAACTCTGCCTGTTATTTGGATCACCCTTTTGTCTAGCCCTCATTGCTCTGTCTGCCCGTCTTGACCCTGCCTGTACGATTACGATCAATAAAGCTGCAAATGGATTCCTCTGTGTTACGTGAATCATTACAGAAGACTTCGCCAACAACAAATCCAGCAGCTGTTCTGCAGTTAACCAGCGAACTCACCAGTCAAGCGTCACGTCTGGATCTACACCACAACCAGCTGAGTCATCTGACAACGTTGACCGAGCAGCTTGTACAGGGTATGCAAGAGCTTCGTACTGCTGTGAGCGTCACACCGAGTCCACCTGTCGCTCCTCCGGCACCAGCAGTTTCTCCGGCTCCAGTGAGTACCGCTGTAAATCCCAGACTCGCATTTCCGGACAAGTTTGACGGTACCCCCTCTAAATGTAAGGGCTTTCTGCTACAATGCACACTCTTTGTGGAACAACAACCCGCACTGTACGCCAGTCACAACAGTCGCATAGCGTTTGTTTGTTCTCTCCTCACCGGCAGAGCATTAGAGTGGGCTACAGCAGTCTGGAGATCAGAGGGCAACACTTTCGCTACTTTTCAAGAGTTCACTCAGCAGTTTCGTCAAGTTTTCGAGCATACCACTGAGAAGGGAGAAGCAGGCGATCAACTCTTAAACCTCACTCAAAAGAAGGAAACCGCTGCTGAGTATGCTCTGACATTTCGAACGCTCGCTGCACAGACTAACTGGGTGGAGGATACTTTGAAAACCATTTTCAGACGTGGGCTTACCATTGAACTTCAGTCCGAGTTAGCCTGCCGCGACGAAGGGAAAAGTCTCAATGAATACATTTCGCTGGCCATTTCAATCGACAATCTGATGCGCTCCAGACGCAGAACCCGGGCACCAATCCCAGTTATGTCCGAAACAGTTAACGCTCAAGAACCCATGCAGTTAGGTTTCACTCATCTCACCCCCCGAGGAACGAGATCGACGACTTCAACTCAGATTGTGCCTGTACTGTGGTCAACCCGGACACATGAAGCTATCCTGTCCTACTAGACCATCCACTCGCAATCCAGTGGTGAGCTCGCAAGATAAACCCCGATCTATCACTTCAAGCCTCACTCTTCCTGTTCGCATCACTCTGCAAGACCAATCCATAGACACAACCGCATTCATTGATTCCGGAGCTGCAGGAAATTTCATTTCACAAACTTTCGCTAAACAATTCCACATAAAATTAAAACCCTGTCATTCCTCTATCACAGTGGAGGCGCTAGATGGACATCCCATCGGAGAAGGAAAGATCAAGAGCATAACAGAAGAAGTTCGTATGCACGTCGGATCTCTTCATTCAGAAGTACTACAGTTCTATGTCATTCATGCTCCACACCATTCCATCATCTTGGGTCACCGCTGGTTGCAAACTCACAACCCCCAGATTTCATGGAGAGAAGGCCAGATTACTCGTTGGGATGAGAATTGTAGCGTCCGTTGTCTCTCCAAAGTCACCCGTATATCCAGTCCAGCACCAGTAGCTTTCACTGCCATATCCGAGACGACGAACTTACCCGAGGAGTATACGGACTTAATCGAGGCATTCAGCAAAGAAAAGGCAGCGCAACTCCCTGAGCATCGACCCACAGACTGTGCTATAGACCTTATTCCTGGTTCCACTCCTCCAAGAGAGAGAATCTTTCCATTATCCAAACCTGAATCCGAAGCGATGAAACAGTATATAGAAGAAGAACTTGCTAAAGGCTTCATTCGACCCTCCACCTCACCAGCCGCTGCCGGATTCTTCTTCGTAAAAAAGAAAGATGGGGGGCTCAGACCATGCATTGACTATCGAGGCTTAAATGATATAACTATTAAGTATCGTTATCCCCTACCTCTGGTTCCAGCTGCCCTAGAACAACTCCGCCAGGCCAAGTATTACACCAAGCTCGATCTACGTAATGCCTACAATTTGATTCGCATATGAGAAGGTGATGAATGGAAAACTGCATTTTCCACCACCAGTGGGCACTATGAATACCTCGTTATGCCTTTAGGTTTGTCCAACAGTCCTTCCGTCTTCCAGGCCTTCATGAATGATGTGTTTCGCGACATGCTGGACAAATGGGTAATTGTTTACATTGATGACATCCTGATTTACTCCAATTCACTCGAAGAACACATTCAACACGTCCGTGCCGTCCTCCAACGTCTGATCCAGTTTCACCTCTACGCCAAAATGGAGAAATGTGAGTTCCACCAAACAAGCATCTCTTTCCTGGGTTATATCATTAGCCAAGAAGGAGTTGCAATGGATGAGAAGAAGGTAAAGGGTGTCGTAGACTGGCCCTTACCGCAAACCATAAAAGAACTGCAAAGATTCCTAAGATTTGCAAACTTCTATCGGAGATTCATCAGAAATTTCAGTCTCATAGCCGCCCCCTTAACAGCCCTAACCAAACGTCACAGCCATCGCATATCCTGGAACCCCGAAGCACAACAGGCATTCCAAGATTTAAAAACACGTTTCACTACTGCACCCATTCTACATCATCCAGATCCTGAACGACAATTTATTGTTGAAGTCGATGCTTCTAATACAGGAGTGGGGGCCATACTATCACAACGCCAGGGTAATCCAGCCAAAATGTATCCATGTGCCTTTTTCTCTCGCAAACTGTCTCCAGCCGAACGTAACTATGATGTAGGAAACCGCGAGCTGCTAGCCATGAAGTTGGCCTTGGAAGAGTGGCGTCATTGGTTGGAGGGAGCAGCTGAACCGTTCATTATTCTCACGGATCACAAGAACCTGGAATATCTCCGATCTGCCAAGCGTCTCAACCCCCGTCAAGCCAGATGGGCTCTGTTCTTCACCCGATTCAATTTCACCGTTACTTACCGTCCAGGCACCAAGAACACTAAAGCTGATGCTCTCTCTCGTCAATCCGAAGAAACCACCCAGAATCTCAACCCCGAAAATATCCTTGGTGAGAAACTGTTAGTTGCTCCTGTCCAGTGGGATATTATAACCGAGATCCAGCAAGCCAATCTTCAAGCTCCCGTCCCTGCAGAATGTCCGGCCAATCTCCTCTTTGTACCCGAAATACTACGACCACGTCTCATCGATCAAGTCCATTCAACCCCCAGCTCTGGTCATCCTGGAATTAATGCCACAGTCCAGCTACTCCAGAACCGATTCTGGTGGCCCACACTTACCTCAGATACCATCAACCACGTCCAAAACTGTTCCAGCTGTCAGACCTCGAAAACACCCCGAAAATTACCCGCTGGTTTGCTATGTCCTCTTCCCACTCCTCAACGCCCATGGTCACACATTGCCGTCGATTTCATCACTGATCTCCCTAATTCTCAAGGTTACACCACCATCTTCACCATCGTAGACCGATTCTCAAAAGCCTGCCGATTAGTCCCTCTCACCAAACTTCCCACCGCCTTTGAAACCGCCGAACTCCTGTGCAATCACGTGTTTCGTTTTTATGGATTGCCTGAAGACATCGTGTCCGACAGGGGACCACAGTTCACATCTCGAGTATGGACGGCCTTTTTCAAGAATCTCAACGTGAACATCAGTCTCACTTCCGGGTACCATCCACAATCTAATGGGCAAACTGAGCGTCTGAACCAGGATGTGATCCGCTTTCTGCGAACCTACTGCCAACAACATCAGCAGGATTGGAGCAGATACCTGTTCTGGGCCGAATATGCTCAAAATTCTCTGATTAAACCAGCAACTGGCATCACTCCATTCAAATGCATCCTTGGTTTTCAACCTCCTCTCTTTCCTTGGTCCGGCGAACCCACTGAACTTCCATCTGTTACGGAATGGCTACACAAGAGTGAGGAGGTCTGGGATCAGGCACACACACACCTAAGGCACGCTGTAAGACGTCAGGAACAGCAGGCCAATCGTCACCGCCGACCAGCTCCAGAATACCAGATCGGTCAGTGGGTTTGGCTGTCCACCAGAGATCTTCGACTCAGACTTCCATGTCGCAAGCTCAGTCCCAGGTATGTTGGTCCCTTCCAAATTATTAGAAGAATTTCCCCTGTGTCATACCGTTTAGACCTGCCCGCTAACTATCGTATCTCTCCCACTTTCCATGTATCTCTGCTGAAACCCGCTGGTGGTCCGAGAGGAGAAGCGGATGAGGAGCCCGCTTCTCAGAGTCCTCCACCCATCCTGGTCGACGGCGAGGAGGCGTACCGTGTGCACCAGTTGCTTGACTCCAGACGTCGGGGTAACGTTCTCCAGTATCTGGTCGATTGGGAGGGTTACGGTCCGGAGGAACAGTCCTGGGTCAATGCGAGTGATATCCTGGACCCTACTCTCACGGAAGAGTTTCATAGGACACACCCGGAGAAACCGGCCCCCAGACCTCGTGGGAGACCTCGTAGGAGACCCCGACGTCAGTTGCCTCCTCGCGTCAGGAGCCGCTCGCAGGGGGGGGGGCTCTGTTACAGTGGAAGCTCCCGTTCCGCCTCCTCTCCGCCACCAGAGGGAGCCTTCACCCGAGTATTGATCATTGGCGTTAAACTCAAATTCCCATCATTCCTCGTACCTGGGACTGATTGCGTCACACACCTGCACGCCATTAACACACCCACATAAAAGCCACGTCCACACACCACACCAGTGCGAAGTCTTGATTTGCCCCGGTGATCATTTCTGAGCGTTATTCCCTGTTTCTGATATTCTGGTTGTGAACTTTGGACTGTCTCTGATTCTGTGATTGATCTCTGCCTGGCCTGACTTTGGACTGTTTCCTGGACTGTGATTATTGCTGCCTGCCCCGAACTCTGCCTGTTATTTGGATCACCCTTTTGTCTAGCCCTCATTGCTCTGTCTGCCCGTCTTGACCCTGCCTGTACGATTACGATCAATAAAGCTGCAAATGGATTCCTCTGTGTTACGTGAATCATTACAGAGGTATGGCTGGATTTATTTTATTATAAGAACATCATTCAAAATGATTTTGATACTTGCAGGTGAGATGTGACTTAGAAGGCAGAGGAGGATCACACGAGTGGCCGAAGACAGATATTGGTAGATCTGGTAGCTGGTAATTAGCAGGTTAGGAGTCCGGCTGAGTGTATCTATTTAGTGCTGTTTATACCGAAAACCGGTGTATATTTTTGTTATGATATTAATGTTTTATATACCGACATACCGATGTCTTTAATTCGCTACGCAACACTGTTTCAGATGGACCCTTTACAATGTTGCACTTCTCAGCAGCGACTGCAAGGCAAGGCCAAGGGTATACAGCAGTGCTCTGGTGTTACGTTAAAGGGAAGATGGATGCTGCAGGACTATGGCATTATTTTCCTGTCAAATGTCGAGAGCACACTATTGTAGTGTGAAAGTACATTAATGTAATGCTTGCACGTGGAATATAATGATCAACTTACTCTGGCGTTCGGCGAGAGTGTCAATGTGGCCGGAAGTCATTCATTTTCAATGAGAGCTGGCGGCGAGCTCTGGCGAGGGTGGCGCATCTTGGACGGCGAGAGCGGTGAGGAGAGTTGAAGTCAGTTCAACTTTATGGTAATAAGCAATGACGCGGTTTTGGATTGGCAACCAATCGGAATGTTGAAGCGCTTCGTTTGAGAGAATCCCAGAGAACGCAGTCCTGTAAACTTTAGTTCCGACCACATTAGTTCCCAAGCAAAATAGAGGAGGTTGATCATTTGAATTTGATAAGAGGGCGCGCAACACTATTTATAGGCAAGATTTTCACTCTAGAATTTTCAGCAGGAATGCAAAATATAATAGCACTTATCCATGAACACAAAAGCCACACCACACACGTATGGCTTTTAAAGTCCCCCTCCGATCATATTTTGATCTATTTTATAAACATTCCCAGTGGTCTTTAAAATATGATTATGCTATTTTTAGCCAAAATCACAAAACCTGTGCCGTTTTATGGGACTTCACTTCAGCAGAGCGGCAGTAGCTCATTATCAATTCGACTCTGGGTTGTGGGCGGAGCCGTTGGCACGGAGACGACCCACCCACTCCCCGTTGCTGAGAGCTCTCCTCTGTCTCTCCCGCTAGCTTACTTACAAATTATAAGCAACTCAAATGCTGTATTAATTTATTAGTTGTTTAGTCTTAAGTTCAAGCTATTGCTGTCTGATTCTGTTAGTTCACCTCTCCTCCTGATCCGAGACATTTTTTCCTTTGCATCTTCATATTTATCAGGTTTGTTCTCCTCCTCTCGTGTCTCGATATGTTAGCTGTCGACTCGTCAGTGTCTGACTCTGATTAGTTCATATTTCGAGTCTCGAGTTCGGCCGCGTCCGAGTCTTGAGTTCTCCCTGTCAGTCCCATAGACTAGAGGCTATGCTGTCAGTACCGGAAAGAGAAATGATTAGTTCATCTCTCGAGTCTTCGGGTATGAGTCATTCTTTTGTCACTTGACCGCTGGTATCTCGCATGAAATACATTAGTTTCTTATTATTGACGTCTCAGTCAATATGGACATGAAGTACCATATTGTCCCTGTCCGTCTCTTTTCTATATTGTGCATCTGTGGTCTGTTTTATTATATATTATACATGAATTAACTACTATTACAGTATATTATACATTATCTCCGTGCTTGTTTGTAAAAAGCTTAGGGAATATCAGTATGGAGGTAGGGGAGTATGAGCTTGTGGCCCCACCCAGTGGAGTTAACACGTCACAACTCCAGTCTATTTCATCCGGCATTTTAGCGTCTGCTACTGATTCACAGCCATTTGAATGTAGAAATACTCAGAAATGCAACTTTGAGCTTATTTTTCTCAAGAAACGCCCTATAACATTAGAAAAATGACACAAGAAAATGTTAACACCTAGGAAAAAAAAAAATCATCGGAGGGGGTCTTTAATTAGTTTTTTCATTAGCAAACATGTCACTATAATTTTTAAGTTATTTCCATTGAACAATTTTCTGCAAAAATAACGATCGACATGCTTGTTTGCTTTGCGGCCCTTTGCGGTTTAAATAAAGTTTTAAAAAAGATCACACATTCGATCTACGTCAGAGCATCAGAGCGTCCACAAATCTTTCCTCGGCGTCGCTGGCAGGGAGGCGAGAGCGAATTGTGCCGCTCTTGCCGGTGGCGGTGTGAACATATGCATTGGCTTGCGATAATTTTGGGAAACGCAGCCCTGTTTAGTTCCCCATTAAGTAAATGCAAACTCACCTGCTTCAGGAGATGCCACTGCAACAATAGGAAAGTCATTGTTGCCAACTTTATCCCGGTATTCTTCTTCTACTTGCTGTTGCTGAGCCACATCAGCTTGTAAAAACATTAAAGGAAATAGTTAATGTTACTGTCTGACAATTGTAGTAAAACATTCTAAAACACTTAACGTGAAAAGGCTCCTAACATGGTTTAGTGTTCCAAAACTACAGTCAATGATCATCAACTTTCTCTTGGACATCTTAAATAAATACTTTCGCCAGTCCAAAAAAAATCTGGACAACAGAGAGCGTGGAAAAGTTTTTCCTAAAAAATGACAAAAAAACTCCGAAAATATGTTATTTTTATTTTGACAGGTGGTCTAATAAATTTGTTGTTAAGTATAGGGGGCAGTTTTACCTTATTAAAACCTGTTTCTGCGTTTATCAAATACTTAAATTTAATCATACTTTATTCAATCACAATACTACAAATTGTTATATTGATACCATCAACTAAAGCCATTTTTTACACTGCAAAGGTGGAACAGAAGCTACATCTGACATGGCATTTATGTTTCTTTACACAATGTTCTTCGTGTAACTTAATGACATGTACACTGCATAAGATAAATAACCATGATATAAAGTCATTATAGGGGTGAAGCTGCAATTTTACGACAAAATCATTATGGTTCATGTTGTCTCTTGAAATTGTAATGATTATCGAATTGTGGAGGAAAAAACATATTCTGGCTACAGACAAAAAAACAAAGAACCGTTAATGAAATTGTTTATTACTTTTTTGGATTACAAATAAAGCCAATATTGAAGTATTATTTCAGTAGCACTAGCACGAAAAAAAAAAATGGTTATTCAAACTGGGAATGGCTATTATATTAAGAAGCGATCAAAAAACACGGAAGTGGTCCATGACTTCAGTCTAATGCGAGTTACCCAAAATGAATCTTACTTGGATCAGTTGGATGTTTTCGGCATTTTTTTCTGTTATGTTGTTTATGATAATAAAAGAAAATTCATAATTTAGTCAGTGAGCGCGTGCAACCCTGAAGACTCGTTAACGAATTAATATGTCTCTGATTGGACATTGCGTTCGTAAGTTCACCAGAAACATGTTTGATTGGTTATAGTCAACACTGCAAAATATATGAAAAAGAAACCATTGACTATAAACGTCCAATGTAAGCAAATTCATATTATTATATAACTTTAGGCCTAGTGGCAAGCTGAAAGACAGAATCGTAGTAACGTTAGAACGACCAGCTAACATAAGGTTATAAGTGCCGACATAAGTTACCTTTGTCCAAGAGGTCCATGTCATCAGTTGCGCTGCGTTGGAGGCAGCTCCTCTTCAAAGAAACCCCTTTCTTTCGTGGCATACTGTGGAAATATTAGCTTTGAAGTATGGATGAAACGTGTGGATGTAGGTAACGTTAAGAGGATTGCGATTTGCAAAAAGATGGGGGACGCAAATAACCTACCTGTTTGCTGTCGAAATTCTCCCGACCGAGTCCCGAATCCTGATAGGTATGGGATAAAGTTGGCGGTTCAGAATGCAACAGGCCAATCAAAATTAACTCACGTCATCGGACAACGTCACGTTTCATCGTCGGCAGCCATTTATCAGCCTGGCGCTAAAAATTTTAAATCGGACAATAATAATATCTAGAATCTAGATGGTGGCTATGTGTTCAAGGCAATTAAATAAGTTAATACGTCTATGCAGCAGTGGAAAACATAGAAAATTAATGATCAAATGGCTACAGAGGACAGGCTTGCTGTGCAAAGCACCAATTTGTCGCCACTGTGGAAAAAAGATGCGAATTACAACCCACAGTGGACGTGATGGTTACATATGGTAAGTAACTTTAGGCAACCAGTTTAACTTGCTATTTAAGTAGTTAACATACATTAACATAATTGTAGGCTATTTGCTTCTTAGATTTACTAATATTTTCCACTGTTATCTTAGGACATGTCGAAGAAACACGCATCGCAGAATTACACTCTCCATTCGCAATGGATCACTGTTCAATAACTCTAGGGTTCCTCTGGTTAAGTGGATGGAGTACATATACAGGTAATGTATAGTAGTCAGGTACTGTTACAGTTTACGTTGTCATTGCAATTATATAATTAATTACTGAGTAATATTAATTAAGTGCATGTAATATAGAATTAGGCTAGGGTTGGTTGAGGGTTAGTTGCATGCAATTATGCATAATTAAATGTTAATACTATTGTAAGTACATGTAACATACAAGGTTTTTAACCTACATGATATGTAACAATAACATAGCTAGTTAATGTGGTTACATAGTTGTTAAAAGCAGAATTTGTAATTCATACCCCAAATGCTCACTAAGGTCCTCTCCAAAAGTACGAAAATAATTCACTGTATTCAGGATTTAATGTTCAACTATCCACATTAGTAAGTTATAGAAGTTTGCAATGAAATACCACCTACTGTACGTAGTCTACTCCATATAAACCATCGTTTCAAACTTGTTTATCACCTAAAACAACTAGCTATTACTACCAAAAACAACTTTAAGAACAACATGTATTACTGTTTAAATTAATATTTATTTCTGATTGTTGTTTTTGTACATCACTAGATTTTGGTTATTGTTTTTTTATTAATCAAAATGATTTTCTTTAAAGGTTTTCCCAGGGTCTACATCTAAGACAAATTGATTTGATGGAAGACTGTGTTGCCAAAACATCAACAACGTTGTCCAGAATGAACAAATTGCTCAGGAAGGTAGCTTAAAATTAATAACTCTTCATCACTACATTGCTCAGCTAATTGAACTGTAATTAGGGGCCAAGCACCGAAGGTGCGGAGGCACCTATTGTATCTGTTCCGGTTCTTATTATTAGGGGTTCAAGCACGAAGTGCTGAAACCCTATTGTAATTGTAAGGATTTTTATTATTATTTTTCTGCCGTAAAACGCATCGTGCAGCCCAAACCGTAGGTGCTGGAGCGTTGAAACTTTGTCAGATGGTAGTACAAAAATCGAGGAGAGGTTATCAAATTATGAGCCCGATTGGCCCATAGGTGGCGCTATAGCAACCAATTGTGCAAAACTTCTCATAACTCCTAGACCGTAAGTCGTAGAGTCAAGTGTCTTATATCATTGGAAAGCTGAATACCTGTCGAACAAAACGTACATCTCCGATTTCTTTTGCGGTAGGCAAATTTTTCCGCCATTTTAAATTTTGTTGAAAAACTACTTTTGCGAACTAGTCCCTGGATTTTTGCCCGATCGGAACCAAACCAGTGCAGAAATGTTCTCTGGAGTCTGAAGATCAATAATTATCAAAAAAAAGTTGAAATTTGTATTCAGGGTTGCTAGGGGGCGCAAATTGAAAGTTGTGGGAGGAGCCTTTTTTACAAAAATGGCTATAACTCAAGAAGTAAATGAGATATCTTCACCAAACTCGAAACACTTGTGTATGAGGACATTTTAAGGTCACGGTAAAAAACCGGCATTGATTGGCCACATGGTGGCGCTATAACATTAAAAAAACATACAAAAGGCTATAACCATGTGACCGTTAGTCCGATTGACTTGAAAATTGGTATGTAGTGTCTTGGTCCAAGGGGCCATGTATGTGTTTGAGGATATTGGCGTATCTCCAAAAACATGGCCGCCATCGGCCTATGAAGTTTGAGCACCCATGAAACAAGGTTAGCGAAGGCCGATCGGAACGAAACTCGTTGGGCATGTTTGACTCATGGCCCTAGAGGTCTGTAAGAATTTTGAAAAAAATCGGCCACTAGTTGGCGCTAACGAGTTTTACGGCTCTGTAATCACGTGGTGTTGCGCGCATCACCACAATATGTATATCATTTGATAGATCTCCTCATGATGAACAACTTTGCCTCAAGAACCATTGCTGTCAATCAAATCGTTCATTAAATATTCATGAACATGTCAAAAACCTACTTTTGCGAACTAGTCCCAGGTTTTTTGAGTGATCGGAACCAAACCAGTCTAGGACAATTCTCTGCACTCTCGAGATCAATAATTATCAAAAAAAAGTTGAAATTGTGCCTCTGGTTGGCCATAAACGTGTCATTTAAATTATGGGCGTGGCAAAATAAATTCAAAAGCTTATAAATCATAAACAAAAACTCAGAACTTCACGAAAATTGGTGAGCATATGTGCCATAACATCATTAACCGTCACGGCAAGTTTTATGGAGATCGGACAATAGGTGGCGCTATAAATGTTAAAAATCTTCAAAAAAACAGATATTCCCTATGGTATATTGCCAATTTTGACTGTAAATGGTCTTACTAATAAAATTAATGTCGTTGAGTGCTTATGAGCTTAAAGAATAGGCCAAAAATAGGCCACTTTACTAAAATGCCTATAACTCAAGAAGTAAATGAGATATCGTCACCAAACTCAACAGACATGTGTATGAGGACAGTTTGCGGTCACAGTAAAAAGACTGCATCAATTGACCACATGGTGGCGCTATAACATTAAATAAACATATAATTGGCTAAAACCATCTGACCATTTGTCCAATCGACTTGAAATTTGGTATGCAGTGTCTTGGTGCAAGTTTCCATGTATGTCTAAAAGGATATTGTCTTATCTCAAAAAACATGGCTGCCATCAACCAATGAAATTTGAGAAGTTCGGTTCTACCTGACCAATTGTTGAGGTATCTATGAGCAAGAGACCATTAAAAAGCTTTAAAATCATGCATTTCCAATGGTGAATTGGCTGTAAATGGTCTTTTCCATCTCTGATCGTATCATAATGTTAGCCAGTGAGTAAATTTATCAATTCACTATTTTAACAATAATCACATAATCACGATAATTTAGCCAAAAAGGGTAGGGGCGACAGTGGCTCAGTGGTTCATGTTGGTTATCTACAAACCGAAAGGTTGGTGGTTCGATCCCCGGTTCCACCTTAACAAGTGTTGAGGTGTCCATGAGCAAGATGGCTGAGTGAGCCTTGTATGACTGATACTGCTGTCGGAGTATGTGAAAGCATTTCTTATATTTATTTTTATTATCTGTTAGGTTTATATTCAGTGAGCACATCTGCCACACATTGAGGTCCTAACCCATTAAATTATTTATATACCAGTAATAATACTTTAAAATCAATCCAAATGTAACTGGCAGCCAGTGTAAATGTATGTTTAATAAAATTGAATGCCTTTTGTTGCTTTTGTGCTTAAAGGCCTTAACTGCTTGAACCCCGATAAATGCTGCTTGCAGCTTTAATTAGGGGCCAAGCACCGAAGGTGCGAGGCACCTATTGTATCTGTTCCGGTTCTTATTATTATTATTATTATTATTATTATTATTATTATTCTTCTTCCGACTGGGCGTCTATGGCAGCCCATAGACCGCTTTGCGGGAAAGTTGTTTTGGTTTGACATTCTGATAGAGGACAGTCCCACCATTAAATACACCAATTTTGGTGTCTCTTACTCATTCCCTCTAGCGCCACCAACTGTCCAAAGTTTCACTTTTATTATGCTAATAACGTTTGAACCGTAAGGCCTATCAACGAAATTCTTTTTTCCTCTTGTTCCTGAGCTCATGCCGATTTGATCGCACCCTATGACGTCATTTTGCGTCATAAAAAATGGCCGCCATTTTGAATTGTCCAAAAAACCTACTTTTGCGAACTCGTCCTAGGCCGTTTGTCCGATTTTCACCAAAATCGCACCGGATCATCTCCAGGCAGTGCTGACAAAAAGTTATGGAATTCAAGTTGATTCGATTAGCCGTTTTCGATAAACGCACAAACTAATTTTACGTAGCGCTTGCAAAAACAGACGTAAGGCTGTATCTCCGCAACGCTTCATCCTATTCAGACCAAACTTGGTACGTGTCGTCACGAGCATGACCTGAGGCTACATGCAGCGTTTCGGCGCAGCGCCACCTAGTGGTCCGGAGATATGAAAAATGGCTATTTTTGCTCGTAACTTCTGAACGGTTTGTCCAAAAATCATAAACTTGGTCTCGTTAGATTCAGGGCGTCATGCCGAGTCGACTGATATCCAATTTTCCCAGATCGACCATTTTGGCTGTCGGCCATTTTGAATTATGTGCTAAAATGCTGTATTTTTTGAACGCATGAACGAATTGTTACGAAACTCGGTATGGTTCATCAGTACGATGCCCTAAAGGAGCCTGAGAAGTTTCGAAACAGCGCCACCTAGTGGTGAACTTTTTTTTTCAAACGCTTATAACTTTGGGTGTGATACACTTATTTTCACGGGAGTCATCTTTTTGAGGTCCTGAATCGTTGTCGAGTCCAACGATACCAAATATGTTGGGTTTCGTCTTACGGTTGGTGTAGCGTAGCGATTTAGCGCGAAAAAAACACTTGGCGATATCTTCGAAACCGCTGTTCTGATCGAGACGAAACCACCGCCAGAAACACGGAATCATAGCTTGTTAACTAAACGCTAATGCCCAAATGCGAAAATATTGATAGTAAGGGGTAGTAAAATTCAAACAAAGTCATGTGTCGGTCATTTTTTATGTGTTCTTTCATATAAATGTTTATAACTCGGAAGCGAATTGAGATATTTTCACCAAAATTGACAGACATATGTATGGGCTCACTCTGAGGACACATGAAAAAAATTGTGGGACTGAGCCTCTTGGTGGCGCTATAATAGAACAAAACGTGAAATTCCCATTGACTTCAATACAGTTTTGTGATTTAAATGCTATATTAAACAAATGCATTGGTGTAATATTACGAAACTCAGTTTGTGAGATAAGCAGCATGCCCCGAAGGTACTAAAAAGATTTTGAGACAGCGCCACCTGTTGGTCAAATGTTATAATTAATTTGTGAAAATGCTATTATCTTTTGAATAAATTTGCCTATTGCAATGAAACTGATCTTAATAGATTCCTTGGGTTATGCCGAAAACATAGATATCAGGTTTTCCATTATCAGCCAAACTTCCTGTCCGCATCTTTATTTCTTTGAAAAACCTTCTTTTTCGAACTCCTCCTAGACCGTGTGTCCAATTATCACGAAAATTGAATCGTATCATCTCCAGACCGTGCCGACTAAAAGTTATGGATTGCGTGACGATAGACAAAACTGTTTTTGTATACCACAGCATCAAAGTTGAGGCATGCAGCCAAAATGACTATTTAGGCTTTATCTCTGCAATGCCTTCAGATTTTGACACCAAACTTTGCATGTGTCATTGTCACCTCACTCTCACCACATCACATCTATTTCGTAACTGCGCCACCTATTGTTCGAAAGTGATAAGCCATTAAATCATCTTATAAGTCAATTTTTATGTAATTTTTTTAGCCATTTGCCCAAAGTTTTCTCAAAATGCCCTTAATTGCTCCTTGCTGCAGTTGTTCTGCCACTCCTTGCCATTTTGGCATATGTTGCCGCTTCTTGCGCTTGGCCCCGGTAATGGCTGCTTGCAGCTATATTTATTATTATTATTCTTCTTCCGACTGGGCGTCTATGGCAGCCCATAGACCGCTTTGCGGGAAAGTTGTTTTGGTTTGACATTCTGATAGAGGACAGTCCCACCATTAAATACACCAATTTTGGTGTCTCTAACTCATTCCCTCTAGCGCCACCAACTGTCCAAAGTTTCACTTTTATTATGCTAATAACTTTTGAACCGTAAGGCCTATCAACGAAATTCTTTTTTCCTCTTGTTCCTGAGCTCATGCCAATTTGATTGCACCCTATGACGTCATTTTGCGTCATTAAAAATGGCCGCCATTTTGAATTGTCCAAAAAAACTACTTTTGCGAACTCGTCCTAGGCCGTTTGTCCGAATTTCACCAAAATTGCACCGGATCATCTCCAGGCAGTGCTGACAAAAAGTTATGGAATTCAAGTTGATTCGATTAGCCGTTTTCGATAAACGCACAAACTAATTTTACGTAGCGCTTGCAAAAACAGACGTAAGGCTGTATCTCCGCAACGCTTCATCGTATTCAGACCAAACTTGGTACGTGTCGTCACAAGCATGACCTGAGGCTACATGCAGCGTTTCAGCACAGCGCCACCTAGTGGTCCGGAGATATGAAAAATGGCTATTTTTGCTCGTAACTTCTGAACGGTTTGTCCAAAAATCATAAACTTGGTCTCGTTAGATTCAGGGCGTCATGCCGAGTCGACTGATATCAAATTTATCCAGATCGGCCATTTTGGCTGTCGGCCATTTTGAATTATGTGCTAAAATGCTGTATTTTTTGAACGCATGAACGAATTGTTACGAAACTCGGTATGGTTCATCAGTACGATGCCCTAAAGGAGCCTGAGAAGTTTCGAAACAGCGCCACCTAGTGGTGAACTTTTTTTTTCAAACGCTTATAACTTTGGGTGTGGTACACTTATTTTCAAGGGAGTCATCTTTTTGAAGTCCTGAATCGTTGCCGAGTCCAACGATACCAAACATGTTAGGTTTCGTCTTACGGTTGGTGTAGCGTAGCGATTTAGCGCAAAAAAAACACTTGGCGATATCTTCGAAACCGCTGTTCCGATCGAGACGAAACCACCGCCAGAAACACGGAATCATAGCTCGTTAACTATATGCTAAATCCCAAATGCGAAAATATTGATAGTAAGGGGTAGTAAAATTCAAACAAAGTCATGTGTCAGTCATTTTTTACGTGTTTCTTCAAATAAATGTTTATAACTCGGAAGCGAATTGAGATATTTGCACCAAAATTGACACACATATGTATGGGGTCACTCTGAGGACACATAAAAAAAATTGTAAGACTGAGCCTCTTGGTGGCGCTATAATAGAACAAAACGTGAAATTCCCATTGACTTCAATACAGTTTTGTGAAATACAATGCTATACTAAACAAATGCTTTGGTCTAACATTACGAAACTAAGTGTGTGCCATAAGCAGCATGCCCTGAAGGTACTGAAAAGATTTTGAGACAGCGCCACCTGTTGGTCAAAAGTTATAATTAATTTCTGAGAACGCTAATAACTTTTGAACAAATTTGCCTATTGCAATGAAACTGATCTTAATAGATTCCTTGGGTTATGCCGAAAACATAGATATCAGGTTTGCCATAATCAGCCAAACTTCCTGTCCGCCGTCTTTATTTCTTTGAAAAACCTTCTTTTTCGAACTCCTCCTAGACCGTTTGTCTGATTTTCACGAAAATTGAATCGTATCATCTCCAGACCGTGCCAACTAAAAGTTATGAATTGCATGATGATAGACAAAACCGTTTTCGTATACCACAGCATCAAAATTTAGGCATGCTGCCAAAATTACTATTTAGGCTTTATCTCTGCAATGCCTTCACATTTTGACACCAAACTTTGCATGTGTCATTGTCTCCTCACTCTGACCACATCACATCTATTTCGTAACCGCGGCACCTATTGTTCGAAAGTGATAACCCATTAAATCATCTTATAAGTTAATGTTTATGTGATTTTCTTAGCCATTTGCCCAAAGTTCTCTCAAAATGCCCTTAATTGCTCCTTGCTGCAGTTGGTCTGCCACTCCTTGCCATTTTGGCATATGTTGCCGCTTCTTGCGCTTGGCCCCGGTAATGGCTGCTTGCAGCTATATTTAATTTTGTTTTTACTAATTATATGTCTACATATTATTTACAGGTTTGCATTAATGCATTGAGGAAACTGAAACGAAAAACTGGTCTCAGAGTTGGCGGGAAGTCAAGACAGAAGTTTGTGGCCATAGATGAATCTAAGTTCGCTCACAAGAGAAAGGTACATCTGACATGAGAAATACAAAAAGAAAGGTATTTTTTTACCTTGTTGAAATACTGAATTTAAGTTGGCTAAAGCTGCATTCACTAATACTTCCAGCATTAATATCACATCAAAATACCTCATGCAATCAAAAGACATGACTGAATGATATTCCAAAAGGTGAACAATAAGTGGTGTATAGTATTTGAGTAAATGCAATTAGCTACTGTCCATAAGTATATTTTTGGCTACTCTGTAGTTGTTCTGAGTATCGGTAACACTTTAGAACTGCGCCGACTGCGCAGCTCCGTCTCGTCTGTCACTGAACATGGGCTGGCATATGCAAATATTTTGGGTCATACATATTAATGATCCCGACTTTTACGTCAGAGTCGGTATTATGTGGAGATTCGCCTGTTTTTCAGGGGTGTTTTTCAAAAACGAGATTTAAGTAAGAAGGAGAAAACAATGATGTTTGAGACTCACTGTATGTCATGTCCATGTACTCTCTCTTGTTATTTAACTATGCCAACATAAATTCAATTTCACATTATAGGGCACCTTTAATGTTTAGGTTGAACAGAGATACATGTGCTGAGGAATGGCTTGAATGACCCCCAAATGGTCATGGTGAGATCAGAATCCAAGTGTATGTTTTCTGTAAAAAAAAAACATACAAGGTTTAACTGCTCTTAACATTTATGTTTCTTGTGTTTATGCATTTTCAGTTTAATCGTGGCCGTTGTCGTACTACTTGGCAGAGAAGAAAAGGCTGGGTGTTTGGGATGATGGAGGTTAAAGGAGCTCGCCGCCTACCAGTCTTAAAGATGGTTAAGGACCGTTCCAGGACCACATTGATGCCCATTATCACAAGGCACATCAGAAGGGGGTCAGCTGTTTACAGTGACAATTGGAGGGCATATCTGAATGCGTTACAACCACTAGGATACAGACAAACTGTAAACCACAGTCAAAATTTTGTTGATCCCCAAACTGGCTGCCACACACAACATATTGAACGGGCCTGGCTAGCCATCAAAGCACAGGTATCAAGATTCAGGGGTAACAAGACTACAAAACTATTAATATAGCTGCGAGCAGCGATTGCGGGCCCAAGCCGGTGGCACCGCAACCCCGGTGCCTTTAGTTACCTAAAGGCACCGGGATGGCGGTACCGCCGGCTTGGGCCCGCAATCGCTGCTCGCAGCTATATTTATATATATATATATATATATATATATATATATATATATATATAAAGCCGGTGGCACCGCCACCTTGGTGCTTTTAGGGTTATTCTACATGACGTGCAAAAACATAACCCCCGCTTTGACTGTCAAAAAGAAGTGTGCCGAAGAGCTTGTTTATGTGTCACTTAATATTCTAATAGAATATTCTTAGGCTATACTACGTATATTTCATGAAGTACAACATCACGGTGAGGACCTACAGAAATATATATTCTGTAGCTCCTGGCAGTGATGTTTCACCTCATGAAATATAGTTTATATAATATAGCATAAGAATATTCTGTTACAATATTATGTTCACATTTATGACACAGACGGTAGATAATATTATGTTCACATTTATGACACAGACAGTATAGGCTTCTGCCAGGCACTTTCAGGGATACAAATTGAAAAAATATGTATTTATGTGCATATTTATATGCAAAATACTCCTTTTTCACATCAACTATGTGCTATGGTCATTAAATGGCTATCCTTTTCACTTAAGTCCAGCAAATAATTCATTTATTTAACACATTTGGTGGCATCTGCCTCAAGTTAGCGTTGTTATGAAATACAGTCGTATGTTTGCATAGAATTCATTTTGAACACGATAATATTACATGCTTTCAAAATCTGAGGTAAATTATCCGTTATGGCTTGTGGCACAGTGACCTATTTTTAACTAAAAATAAATAATGTGTAGCTACTCATAACCAGTGTAATTTCTTCATTCTGTCAGCCGCGACGTCGCAGAAATAGGAACCGTTTCTAAATTAGAAACTTCGCATGTCGCCGTCGCGTCTGGTTAGGACAAAAACTCTGATTTACATGGAAAAGATACCTTTTATCGCGTGTCGCGGCGTCGTGTGTAGTTAGGACACGGTGTAAGCGGCCGCTTCTCAGGTCTAGAATCTGAACTTGATTTTTGATTGGCCAGTGTCAGACAGTCAGACCTGTCAGTCTCTCAGCTCGCGTCAGCTTCATGCGGCTTCATGAGAGAGACGCATAAGTCCGGAATTGGACAATTTAACAATATACTTACGATAGAATATATTTACAATTAATAATGATTTAAAAACAAAATACATAACGCGCCGGGCCGCCGGCCCAACCAGACCGCGGCCCACCGGGAATCTCCCGGTAGTCCCGATGGCCAGTACATGCCTGATTTAGTATCTTTAATATATCGTCGCTGCCCGATGAAACTCACGTATGTCCAAAACGGTTACACTCTAAAAAATGCTGGGTTGTTTTAACCCAACGTTGGGTCAAATATGGACTAACCCAGCAGTTGGGTTAAATTTTTACATTACATTTTTAACCCAACATTTCGGGTTTGTCCATATTTGACCCAACGTTGGGTTAAAACAACCCAGCATTTTTTAGAGTGTACTTTTCAGGAAGTGGAAAAAAACATGTTATTTCAAAAGCAGCTGAACGTAGCATTCTCATGCTTGGCACAACATCTTTAAATGTAACCATATTCTTGCCAGTGTCATGATATAATCCATATTTGACCCAAAATCGAGTTTAAATGGACATACGTGCATATTGTACTGTAACGGTGGTCGATAAGCGTTCTTCCGTTCATTAAAAGAATGAGGTTAGCCTATATTGATAGATGAATAGGCTACGCTCAGTTTATCAAATACGCTCAGTTTATTAAATGTCTCTTGCAAACTATGAAGAGACAACCCAGCAAGCAATAGCCATCATTTCACCGTCTAGGTTAAATAGAGACCCGATATAGTCCGGCTATGTGTAACCCACTTCTAGCCAAAATAACATTGAATCATGGCTAAATGTATTTTTTCCAAAATAACTTGCAAAATGTATTATATTCCATCATGTAAGCAAAGTCAACTGTGATTACAAGGTGTTTGGTTTGATTTCTTTGACATTTTCTATGTGTAGGCTGTGTGAAGACGCGATCTAGCTCGTATAGTCTGTCCGGCTATTTATAGCCCACTTCTAGTCGAAACTGATTAATTGTCGTTTTAATGAATTGTTGGGCAGGCAACGCATGAGATAGTTGATATCCCATCATGTTCGCATTGGTAAACATATCTACAAGGTGCCAGTGTCATATCATGACATGGTCGATTTGTAGTCACGATCCTCTGAATTGGATGGGCTATGTGCAGTCTGCTTTTAGCCCACTGGCGAAATCGAGGCTATCAGTGGTCTACGTTTAACGGCTTGGCTATAGCCCTGATTTAGACCAGCGATTAGTAGGCTATTGCCAAAATAAATCTTAAAATTGTTTTCTTGTTTTTCACCCACGCAGCTTCATGTTTGCTGTCACAGTCACACATTAATTAAAAATCTATGGTTTTATTTGACTGTTTTTCATTTTAAATTAAATAAAAATGCAATTACATTTATCAACCGCTAGATGGCAACAGCCCTACTGAGACATGACTGCTGACAACGCGAGTCTTGATAGCACAGATCACCGGTCACGCGATCGCCGATCGACCATTCTCAAATATTTTAAACGAGGCAGAGCATTGCATTCAGCTGACGGTCGACGACAACAGGTAAAATACATTCCCACTTTTGTCTTTTAAGCATATGTGTTTTCATTTTGACGTGTTAATTTTTTAGATAAATTATTTGTTATCATGTGTTGTTGGAATCGTGACATTTTAGCGGGTGTGTCATGGTACATGCACGTGTAGGCCTAACGTTACTGAATCCAAAGCTGTAAACATGAAACACATGCAATCTATTATAAAGTGTTATGAAAGCCACACTTATATTTGGCTCTTTTCTTTAGATCATTGTGATATAAAATAGCATTTCCTCACTAAATCTCTCGTCTTTGACAAAGTCCATCATTGATATAAATTATAAAATTGAATTTGTCTGAACATTGGCTTGTTGGAGAGCATAAGCAAATAGAGTAGAATAATATTTGTTATTGTACAAGCAAAGTAAGATGAAGTTTCATTCAAAATGCCTTCATTAATTCAAGTTTGAAACTTTCAAATTAATTTTATAATACAGCATAAAAATACAAATGATTGGCTATATAAAATAAGCAAATCTAAAAAGTCTCCGCCAGTATATCAATAATGCAAATAGCTCCGATGTGCATTAAAACCTAAACAGAACACAAGAACACACACACACACACACACACACACACACACACACACACAAAACGTACATGTACTTTCAACAATGCTTTTCTTGTGCTAATTATTTTATTCTTATTTGGCAGATGCTGTGATGACCAACTTCCCAGCAGCAACAGAGTTTTCTATTTTATTAGCCTATCTTAAGTTGTTCATGTTAAAATAATTTTATATTTTTAATTTTAATATTGGTGTGGTAATTTTTATGTTTTGAAGTTACGTAATGTTGTTCTTTTGCTAAATAAAGCCTTTTATATATATATATATATATTTTTGGAATGGCTTGTTATTTATGTGAACCTGTTATATTTGAGTGAAAAGAATCTTTTAACCATTTTGTTGTCTATTGCATGTATATGTAGTCGTTTAATAGTTGTCTAATTGATGACTAGTCTATTCTTGGGCTTAGACGTCTATTAGATTTTCACTGACAGCCCAAATTTAGCCTTGTTTTAGCCTAGACCCATATGCACTGCCTATTAGACGTATAAATGTAGTCGTTCAATAGCCGTCTAATTGTTGACCATAGTCTGTTCTTGGGCTATGGTTAGATGTCTATTCTTGGGCTATGGTTAGACGTCTATTAGATTTTCACTGACAGCCCAAATTTAGCCTTGATTTAGCCTAGACGTCTGGGCTATGTTTTGACGGCTATTAGACGTCTTTTGGACGTAAAATTGCTTGCTGGGAATGATGAATCAATACACACTGACATGGCGATGCTGGACTGATTCTTTATTTACACCATCATACAGTAATTTTGTCGGTTGTTTATTACAGATATTAGCATGCATTTTATTGATCATCAGCTAATTTCATCAATAGATATCAATAAGAGAGAGTGGCAACAGCCCTGGTAAGAGTCAAGAGATCATTTATTTCTTTACTTGAAGATGAATGTGTAGATGATTAAGCGTCTATGACTTACTTTCACTTTTATTTGCGATGTTTGCAGTTAGTTTGACGCTCAGCTGCTGCTCATCTGCGGCGGTGATGCGTGTCGCAGCGCCGTCATTTCTGACAATAACATAGCCTGTAAACGCTCTCACTCGTTTATGTTTTAGCATTTTTGGGAGGAGTAAAATATACATGTGTGATATCAACAACCAGATTGCGTTTACACGTAAAGATCCGAACACAATGCGAGCCAGACTAGCCTACCTCCAGATGGTCAGGCATATCGATCACAATCCGATCACAACGTAATACCTTGCATTAACATTTCTTTTTTTATTATCCGGATAACTTATCTGGATACAGATCGCATTTTAATACCAGGTGTAGGGGTCTCAGAGACTAGACCGGCGAGAAACTTCACGAGAACGGCGGAAAGCCTCCACAGGGCGGGGAGATACTATAGGCTACTGCCTATGGGAGCGGCCGCTTCTCCGCTCTTGATTCCGATTGGCCAGTGTCAGACAGTCAGACCTGTCAGTCTCTCAGCTCGCGTCCGCTTCATGCGGCTTCATGAGAGAGACGCATAAGTCCGGAATTGGATGATTTAACAAATACTTACGATAGAATATATTTACAATTAATAATGATTTAAAAACAAAATACATAACGCGCCGGGCCGCCGGCCAAACCAGACCGCGGCCCACCGGGAATCTCCCGGTAGTCCCGATGGCCAGTACATATGCCTGATTTAGTATCTTTAATATATTTTCATAATTTTGAAGAAGTTTGGTGTGGGAATAATTAAAAATTACTTAAGAGGGGGGAAATAAAAATGTAAAGGCTGGTTTTGCAAAACATTCACATACAGTACAGACCGAAACAACCGACATCCTGTTGGGCTGGCTTAAAGTTGTTTGGGCTAATGAGATCTATAAGTGTACCGAGTTTAATATTATTATATGCAAGTGTGTTTGATTTATGGACCCAATTTTCAGATCAAGTTTATGGACCAAGTTAATTTAATTAATAAACTAATTATATAAAACTATTGTCAATGCACTACAATTTAACGGGTTATATTATGCCTTCACTTATAAAAATTAAAATAAAAACTTATTTAAAACATACCAGGCTTAAGAAATGTATTAAGAAATTACACAGCAGAAAAAACACACAGCAGTGAAATGGTTAAGCCCCTCCCCTACTAACACACACACAGACAGAGACAGAGATGTAGGTTCAAAGGGAGCATGACCAGATTCAAACAAACGTATCTTACTTTCTGTGGGTCCTAGGTAATGAGTGTCAATTAGAAAGTTGTCCGGCTCGAGGAGTACAATATACATACCGATTTTTGTAACTGTAGATAAAACTAACAACCCAACTTTTGTCAAAAGGTGGCGCTACTGAGCCCTCACCACGCCCGTTTCTGAAACTTTGCACATGTCTACTGGCTAATAAATGTGATGTGTCTGAGGAGTTTCATGCAATTTGAAGCATGCTAAGGGTCTCAAAAGCATCCTAAAAGAATGGTAAAGTTTGATGCGTCGCCACGGCAACAGTTTCAAAGACATCAATAATCCATTCACAGGTCTACATCTGCCGTATGTTTACATTATACAGATGAAGTTTGAAGCAAATCGGGTTAAAATAAGAGGGTGATTTCAAAGCATTTTGAAAGTGACACACTTCCTGCTGCCAGTTGGTGGCGCTATAACTTTGACACACAATAGTCACATCCTAGTGATCGTCCTCTTACAGCGAACACACTCCTGAAGTTTCATCAAGATCGGTTGATGTATGCTGAAGTTAGGACACACTTCCTGTTTCACGTTTCTCACCATAATTTTGTTTCCTCGCCACAGCCAAACCGTTCGAGATATCAAAAATCCCCTCGCAATTTTTGATCCTCTATGTCTTTACTTCAGGCTGACCGAGTTTCGTTCCATGCGGATGAATGCTCTAGGACGAGTACATTAAATTCCATTGCACGCGTTTTAAAAACAACCGTAAATATCTGACTTCCTGTTGGGCTGGGGTAAAAAGTAAAAGCGCGATGTATATATGAAACGATGAGATCGACATGTGTACCGAGTTTCATATTATTACATGCAAGCGTGTTTGATTTATGGACAAAGTGTTCAGACCCCGTTCCAGGGGGCGCTGACGAGCCGCCCTGCCGCGCCCGTGTACCAGCTTCAGCCCGGCTCTGATGGCCGCGGGTTCTGACCCGTGTGCAAAGTTTCAAGAGTTTTTGAGCATGTTAAGGGCCCCGAAAGTGCCCGGATAGTCGTTAGAAAAAAAAAAAAAAAAAAAAAAAAAAAAAAAAAAAAAAAAATAATCCTAAGGAAAACAATAGGGCCTTCGCCCTTTCAGGGCTTGGGCCCTAAAAAGAACACTTGAAATTCATCCAGTGGCACTACTGGCTGGGAAGAAGAAATAGGAAAGGTGCATTGGCACAGTTGATCCATGATATTAGAAAAGCATACAGGTTTAAATTCCATTAAAGGTTTATCAGCTGAGTATGCATGATTTTTTGGCTCCAGATAGCCTTTGTCATGTACTGACAGATGCTGCTGTGACAACTGTGTAGAGACATTTCTTCAGATTCGGACATTTGGCTATGCCATGCAAACCATTTCTGCCTTGATTCAGAGTAAATGCAAAACACAAGGGAAGTACATAGTGAATGGTAAAATCTGAAATATGAATCTGATAGTTATGCTTTAATAGATTCTGGGATATTACTGCATAGGACTTTTAAAGATTTACTCTTTCTTTCGTTTTTTTTAATTATTATAGTAAATTACAGTGTTCTGTTTCTGTGTACACAGTGAAACTGTGATTGCAATGCTTGCTACATATTGTATATGCCAAATTAAATTAACTGAGTATTTAGAAATTAGGTTAGGTTTAACAATTTTATGCAATACATAAAGGGTAATAATATATTTAAAATACTTGTTACCTTATTTTGAATAATTACAGTAGAACAAAAATAACTTGTGTAAAGTGCTATCAATTGGAAATATGTTCTGGTTGGTGAATATTAAATGATCTTTTGCTGTGAAGTTACCATACTGTTACGTTGATTTTTAAAAACGTTTTATACCTAACATTCAATTAATGGTTCCTGTGCAGTTACCATGTAACTGCACATGTGTTGCACAGTAGTACCATATGGTTTGATCTTTACATTACTCTTTAAATTCAGTGGAGTTCATTTGTAACAGCACTGTTGTAGAGCAGCGTCCAGTGAGTTAGCTTTTCACAAAAACATTGGGTTTTGAATTATACAGTTATGACAGTTTAACGCAATGTATCAAGTGGAGAGTTCCTGAGGAGTTACCGTGTAAGTACACTGTTAATACATTGTTGTACAGAGGTTTGGGCTTTGAATATTACACAGTAAGTTATGGCCATTTTACACTTTCTATTAAGTAGACAGTTCCTGAGGAGTTACCGTGTAAGTACACTGTTAATACAGTGTTGTACAGAGGTATGGGCTTTGTATATTACACAGTAAGTTATGGCCGTTTTACACTTTATATTAAGTAGACAGTTCCTGAGGAGTTACCGTGTAAGTACACTGTTAATACAGTGTTGTACAGAGGTTTGGGTTTTGTATATTACACAGTCAGTTACGACTGTTTTACACTTTATATTAAGTAGACAGTTCCTGAGGAGTTACCGTGTAAGTACACTGTTAATACAGTGTTGTACAGAGGTTTGGGCTTTGTATATTACACAGTAAGTTATGGCCATTTTACTCTTTATATTAAGTAGACAGTTCCTGAGGAATTACCGTGTAAGTACACTGTTAATACAGTGTTGTACAGAGGTTTGGGTTTTGTATATTACACAGTAAGTTATGGCCGTTTTACACTTTATATTAAGTAGACAGTTCCTGAGGAGTTACCGTGTAAGTACACTGTTAATACAGTGTTGTACAGAGGTTTGGGCTTTGTATATTACACAGTAAGTTATGGCCATTTTACACTTTATATTAAGTAGACAGTTCCTGAGGAGTTACTGTGTAAGTACACTGTTAATACAGTGTTATACAGAGGTTTGGGCTTTGTATATTACACAGTAAGTTCTGGCCGTTTTACACTTTATATTAAGTAGACAGTTCCTGAGGAATTACCATGTAAGTACACTGTTAATACAGTGTTGTACAGAGGTTTGGGTTTTTATTATACACAGTAAGTTATGGCTGTTTTACACTTTATATTAAGTAGACATTTCCTGAGGAATTACCGTGTAAGTACACTGTTAATACAGTGTTGTACAGAGGTTTTTTTTTTATTATACACAGTAAGTTATGACCGTTTAACACATTGATTGTATCAAGTGCAGAGTTACTGAGGAGTTACCGTGTAAGTACAGTAGCCTACACTGATTTACTTTAGCTGTAATTCAGCGTGAGTCCTGCCAGTCATACAGTAAATACATGGTATACACATAGGAATCATCATGATTTCACTGGAGTTTCAGTGCCTTCCATACTGGTAACTACAGTATTGAAGACTGTGTGGAAGTGGAAGAATGTGTGTGAATACGTATCGTTGTTACAAAATGTAGTTACATAATGCCTGTTACACATGTGTACTTACTGTAGTGAAAAAAAGTGTTGTTACCAATGTCCTGTTACACATTTGTACTTACTCACACCTTTCAATGTGTAATTACATATGTGTAGTTACACACATGTTACAGCTGTAAATACTATGTACCAATATGTATTTACACTGTACTTACATACTAGTTACATATCTAGTAACCATGTAAGTTCACAGGTATTAGGGCCACTTAATATAAAGTGGGACCACAAAACAATTTGTATGAGCCCAGGTCAATGAGGCATACAGGCCATAAATAGCAAATAGAAGTTCAAAACTTGTCATGTTTACAAAAGATCTATCACAACATTAGGAGATGATATAAACACTATGCATTATTTTGGATTTATAAACTGCTATAATGTGGCGGTCATATAGACCAGGAACACAAAACTAGCTAACATGAAATTAACACAACAGTAGGTATAATGCCGTGTTGCCGGGCTACAATGGCAGTCAGTTTAACATGTTCTGTATGGTTTCAGGCAACGATATGGCTTCAACTAAGTCACACAAAGGCATGAGCGATGCTGACTGGCTTGCACGTCTGGAGAGTTTTGCCCGAACAGGAGTTTGGCCATCAAGGGAGGGGAATAGACCTTCTCCCCGACAAAAAAGATGGCATGAGTTGTATCAGAAGGTAAATTATGCAGCTAGATTCATTGGTGAACTAATAAACTTGTATGATAATACATTGTGCTATTTGTATTTATGTGTATGTATAAGTAATTATTTACAATGTAAATACATTATAATATTGATATTATTAAGATGACGTATGCCTGTTTTGAGATAACTACAGTGTCGCTACACTTTATGTTCACAGATAGAAAAATGCCCTCTGCAAATGAGGGGCCAGACCACCCTTCTGAAGGAAGCTCATAACTGTATTTGTGGATTTCACAAGGTAAATTCAATTAGCCTAGTTCAAGTTGCATAACTAGATAGACATGTTTGCAATGTCAATGTGTCTTTATATCTAAAATTAGGCATTATGAGGAGTGTATAATATCATTTGTCTGGTATATCTTAATGCATGTATCACAGGTTAATCCACCAGTCACAGTGGATGCATCACAGCGCACCCCTGCCCAAAGCACAACCTCCATCAGTGATGTCTCACATCCTGCAAAGAAAGCCAAACTGACATTGTCAATGGTAAGCAGACCTTACTGCAGGTATCACTGCAGACATTGAAACATCTCAACATTTTCCTATAGTGTTGCAGGTGTTTGTTGTCACTGACTATGACAAAACTTTTCAGTTTGAAAAGTCAAGGTTTGGAGGCTCACATGTGGCAGCAGCAAAACCCAATTTGAACATCCAGAGGAAAACCTCTCAGGTTAATATAAAAGACATCATGACTTTATAATGACATCATCACTTTATCACTACATAATTTATTAAATTATTATAATTAAAATATAATAATTATTTAATAAAAAACGCAATCCCCTTAATATATATTAATCATAACGTTTGGCTCCACAGCACTCCAGTTCAGCTGCAGCTTCAAGCCCACCCTCTGATCCTCCTCCTCTTCTCCATCCCCCAAACCTCATCGGCCTGTCATCAAGTCCTCCTCTTACTTCTTCCTTCCTGTTGCTCAGAGATCACAACGCACCAAAGAAACAGCAACACCATTGATTAATTCTGAGATTGCTGTTGTAAGGAGCCCAAGATGTCATTCAAAATATACACATGCCTTTGTCATTTAATGCTCTTAGCTTTTATTTAAACCAGTGTTTTTGTTAATATCACCAGGTCTCATCTCAGCCAGAAGACACTGCGGATCTCCCTCTACTGTGGCCACAGACAATGCCACAGCAGGACCAGAAGTGGGTATCGGAAGCACTTTTTAGGGTTGGTGCAAAGGGTAAGTTGGAGCTGCGTGAAAACTAGGGATGGGAATTGATAAGAATTTAACGATTCCGATTCCATTATCGATATTGCTTATCGATCCGATTCCTTATCGATTCTCTTATCGATTCTCTTTGGGTGAAGGAATAAGTACAAATTTGTTTGTTTGTTTGAACTCGCTTTAATATCTGATCAGAAGCACAGAGTACTAGTATACACAAATTATGTGTAGCAACCTCAGTCAGAACAAAAATTAAAGTAGGTGAGCTACTTCTCAAAGTAAAATTCAGGGAACCATAGCCTACAGTGTTTCTCAACCAGTATGTCAAGGCATTCTAGTGTGTGCTTTGAAAGATTTTCAAGAAGAGTGCCTTAGGATTAGGAAATTGTTCATTTTCACATTCTTTGGTCCAGACAAAAAAATAAATAAAACTGCCATTTATGTGCCATAAAAACTAAAAACACAGACTGAAAACAGTCAAGGATGAGCTTGTGCCTTTTGGAAAATTAACAATGCTCATTTGGATTCAACCTGAAACAAAATTCAACAGACATAAAAAATACAAAGAAGTCTTCTGTAAAGACCACAACTATCAACTTTACTAAAATAAATTAACAATTAACAATTTAAAAATTGGCAAATTAACAATTTTTGTGCAGAAAAATGATCATGTTTGCCCTCTCAGGAAGGATACGAGATCTTTCTGGACTAAGGGTGTCTCCAGCAGTGGAGAACACCCTTTCAGAAGGGGTGGAGGACGCTTGGACACAGAGATACTTCTCAGCTAGAGCTGACAACATTGGCAAAGTGTCGCTCTTCTTCCACCACCAGAAACTGGCACTGTCTTTGGTTGGAATGGGAGGAAGGCTTCTATAAAGCTGGATTTCTTGATCCACTCTTTGGGCTGTGGAGACAGGGGGCTGCTGCTGCGTGGAAAGCAGCTTGCTGTCCTCTTCTTCGAAAAGTTCCTCTAGGGCTGTCCTCTTTTTCTGCTTTACAGGTGGCGTCTGAAATAATCACATAACCACAAGCTTCAGTTTTAAATGAAATAGTGTAATAATCCCTGCCATCTATCAACATTCATCACAATTATCTACAATAAACGTACGTAGTCCTCCTCTTTTTCTCCATTCTCTTCTTCTGCCTGCCCCTTTGTCTCTCTTGGCTCTGACAGCTTGAGAAGAAATGTACAGTGTAAGAACCACAGAGCAAGAAGAAAAGGTCTCACAACAGCTATATTAAAGGCATTGTCAAATTCAAATACCTTCTCAACTGCCTCTGTGTTTGCTGCCAGTGCCACTGCTGATGCCCTGACCCTCTCCCAGATTTCATCCCTGTCCATTTTAGATTTAAATCTGGGATCTAACACAGTGGCTTCCTCCAGGAATGCCTGGATATCATCATTCTTAAGTTTAAAATGGAAGACAAACCACACAAATTTACAAGAAAATGTGAATGACAATAAATAACCATTAGTGTATATGATTAATTGTCATATAGTAATTAATTAATCATTACATGTCAGTGACTGTACCTGGTAACGTTTGGAAAGATCACTCCAGATGTTCTCCTTGACGCTCCTGACAAATGCAGAGTCATCTGCCTGCACTGTGTAATGTTCGCACAGTTTCTGAAGTATGGGCAATATCTGGCCACAGGTTGGACTTTTTTCGCTGGAGACAGCAAGTGTGGATGTGTAATGCATCCTCATCAGCAGCACAAACTCCTCTGCTTTCCTCAGGTCCTCATTGCCCATTCTGGCCAGTCTGCAACATAAACAAAATAAAAAAATATATTTGCCAAACAAAACCCTCTTAATGACTATAGTCAACCAATTTTTATATAAGTAATTTTAATTTTTTTTTTCAAACATTACTTATCCTTCTCCATGGGCTTTCTAAGCCGTTGGTCTATAGTTGCAGCTTGAATAGCAGCAAACTGTTCACAAAATCTCTCCATCATCAAAAACAGAGAGTTAAGTCAAGTCAAGTCAAGTCACATTTATTTATATAGCGCTTTTCACAATACAGATTGTATCAAAGCAGCTTCACAGTGATAACATGAAAGTAGTACAACACAGATCGATAATATTGTTAAATATTAAATATTAAATAATCCTAAATAATCCCGACTAAGCAAGCCAAGCAAGCCAAAAGCAAGGCGACAGTGGCAAGGAACCAAAACTCCATCAGATTGGATGGAGAAAAAAACCTTGGGAGAACCCAGGCTCAGTCGGGGCCAGTTCTCCTCTGGCTTACATTCATATTGTTTATTTATAACTATTAAATATAAATATTGTTTATGTCTAAAACAGCCCCATAACATATCGCAGGCGTTGAGTCGTCTCTTCACAGGCGTTGGTCTTCTCATCACAGGCGGTGGGGCATCCGAAACCCCCGTGAGATGCTGGATACAAGACTGGACCTGACGAACGCCATTTTTCTCGGGACAAGCGTCCCGAGATAACAGCAGAAAGGCAGATGGGAAATAATTAGCATAGCTGATGTTCATAATTAGCATAGCTGATGTTCATAATTAGCATAGCTGATGTTCATAATTAGCATAGCTGATGTTCATAATAATTTCCATTGTACGGGTGTCGGTGTTAGAAAACAACTATCTCACGAACTCTCCGCAACCCAAACTTTCCGCAACGCAACTCAGCCATACGGACCGCAACTCAGCCATACGGACCATCTCGTCTTCGAGTTCCATCTCGAGTTCCATCTCGTCTTCACATCTAAAAGGAGCATGTGCTGGGGAAGCTCTGCAGACACGCGCACACACACACACACGATTATGAGATTACATTGAACAATGTAATATTATTACTATTACTTAATTTTTAACAATTTGTATATTGTTAGCTTGCAATTAAAGTACAGTATTTAAACAGTAGGCATATTACTACTTACTGAGGAGTTGTTGCTTTTCCTTTAGGACTACTGTAGAGAATTGAGGCGAATCAAACACAGAATAATCAAATTCATCTCTCATGGAAGTAATTCAAATGTGACCCAGGTCTTCAGTTCCTGAAGCTCACATTCCATTCACAGAATGGCGCCAAATTGTCTGCTCGGGGGCCAATCTCCCCCCTCAGAGTATGACTTTTATTGCCCTGCAGATAGCAACAGATCGCCACAGAAAGGGATACTCCTTTGATCCTCTGACAAAGATGTTCCGCAGAACATCTTTTCTCTTCCCCCACGAGCTTAACACACAAGTTGACCTCACGGGTGAGATCTGAGATCTCACACATACAACACATAAATTCACTTCAGAACAATCCTTGGACTTAATCAAACATAAGTATTATTGCTTCTGCAAAATATGTGTGTTGTTGTTAATGCTTAGATCACATATCATGTAATCGTTGTTAACCATTAACTCTTGTAATTGTTATACCTATATGTTATAACTATTAGAAGAAGTGTGAATGAGAACCTCATGTTTAGTCTTAAACGAACCGTATTCTCTTAATTCAAAAGATGGCTTGATTGAAATCTGTCTAAAAGGCTTTGTTTTATGATTATAATATATAATCTTAAACTGTGTTCTCTTGTCTCTCTGCTAAGTGCTGGAGACCAGCTCACAGACCATCCATAAATTATGATAAGAAGAGATCCACCTCAGAAGTGAAGCTAAGGTTTCATTGGCCAGAAGTTTCTAAGAGGTTGGACTGAGATTTAAGTTAAAGATCCGAACAAAGGACCTCATGTTAAGTTTTTCTCAAGTTTTTAGTTATGTTCTGTTCGGTTTGATTTCCGTTCGTTCAGTTTGTAACTGTTAAGTTCGTGCCTCTCTCTAGAACAATCAAGCTCAGAACTTCCATCCCTGCACTTCAAAGACCATCACGCAACGGACCCGGCCGGGAACCCCCGCAACGCAACAAAGGCATTCCCTGAGCCCCGCAAAGACAAGCGCAATTACTCCAGACGTTTAGCTGAACTGGTGCCTTTAATGTAAATTAAATAACCTAGCTAAGAAACGAAGGTTTAAATTAACGCTTGTTGGTTCTTGCAGTTATGTCTTATGTGCACATAGAAAGTTGAAACTTTCTCTCTCACTCTTCCCAACTCACTCTCTTTCCCTTTTCGCGATTGTATGAATGTGTGTGTGTGTGATTTTGTTTAGACTTTAGATTTGTGTTTAGGATAACTATTAAAGTCATATATTTGAAAAGATAATTGCCTTGGTGTTGTGTTTGCACATTTAATGTCTTGTACTGTTCGATCTAAAGTTACCTTGCTAAGAGGAATTACGGCACGTTCAAATGAACTCTAAACGAGTCATTTGCTCGGTTCAGTGATTCGGTTCCATAGATTCATTGCAAATCAATGAATCTTTCCCTTTGAGCTAAATTGGCCGTTCCGGCCCCCTTTAATACATTTTATGTATTTTATTAAATGTTGCATTTGCTACACTACTTTAGCCATGTGGGATCTCTTCATCCATACGATCACAGAATGAATCCTTGCTGCCCAGTTGGAAACTGTATTGCAGTTGTACAGCTTTTGAGCTCCTAGGTTAAGCGTGTGCGCAAAACATGGAAACTTGATGATATTTAGCATTTTCACAGCTACATCCATATTTGCGGCATTATCCACAGTTGCTGCCACCACCTTCTCTTTCACTCCAAACTCCAAGGATCCCCTCAATCTCCTCGGCCACAGCTATCCCTGTTTGAGCTTTGTACACTGCTCTTGTTTGGAGGACTTTATCTTTACTCTGACCTTCCCTGACATAGTGCAATGTTACAGTGAGGTAGTGGTCTTGACTGAAACTAGTCCAACCATCTGCTGTGATGGCTGCATGTTTGACATGTTTCAGCTCTGCGATCAGATTGCTCTTTTCAACCCCATACCAAGCAGGAATCAGATGATTTGTTAAACTGTCTCTGTTTGGGGCATTGTATTTTGGGTTGAGAGTCTTTATCATCTCGCTACAGAAAAGATATGGTTGGACTAGGAATTAATAAAACATAACTTCTACTGAAATAAAAACATGCAAATTTTGGTCATGCATTTGTTATTTTCATTTGAAAAGACATGCTGGACAAAATACAGCAAATTAACCTACCGAAATGCAGAGGCATCCACAGTGGCAAAGGGGTGCAAACCCTTTACCACAAACTTTACCACTGCTCGGTGACATTCGTTAATCCTCGCCTCTGTCATTTTATTCTTCCCTGCCTCAGTAAACGGAGTTGCTAGACGTGCACGAGAGATACTTGCAGCTGAGCCAGCCAGACTCAGGCCATCATCAACATCACCTGACGATGGGAATAATCCGTATAGTAAAAGTACACAATGAAATGGCGCTTACATTAATTAAGTAGACGGGGGCTGTCCTGCCTGGAGAGTTTAAGGTTACCTTCGGCATTAATAACAGATAGCGTTTCGATTGCTCCGCTGCTGCAGCTGCTTGACTCACTTGTTGTGTCGCTGAGTAGTGTATCAAAAACGTGACAGTCCTGCAAATGAATTCCATGCTGTGTGGCCAAATGTTTCTGCATGTTTGAGGTATTTCCCCCCTTTGAAGAAATTGAAATTTTACAAGTGTTGCAAGTGACAGTATTGTCGTCCTTTCGCATAAAATGTAGCCAAACTTTAGAGCGCTTCTGCCTTGATGCCATTTTTCCGCATTCTGAATCAAAACAACGCAGCGTTTGTGTGACGTCATGACGCGTTTACAACGAGCGGAACCGATAAGCGGAATCGTTAAGCAGGCATACTAACGGTTCCAAGGAATTGATTCACTGGGCACCGGTTCTGAAGAAGAACCGGTTTTCGATTCCCATCCCTAGTGAAAACCTGCAGTTGTGGTATCAATCCCCACCACCAGCCCTGTTGTACCACCAAGCTCCAGCACCTGATAGATTTTTTTCACAGCGGCTCTTGCTCTGGATGCCATATAGGCTATGGAAGGTGCGGCTCCAGTGTACTAACCCTGCCTGTGTCAGGCATCAGCTGTGTGGTGGTGGTCTGCACAGGAGAGTACGACAGGTGTTAGATATTGACAGATACTACAACCTGGTGACAGAGACCCTGATTTGTACCAGGTGTAGAACCAGCTACCTGTCCTGGAGTCATGCTGTGCTGCAACAGTTGGACCTGGCCCATCGATCTGAATTCAGGATCATCCTTACACGCAAGTAAATATTTTGCAGTCATGTTCACACATATGCTAGCTTTTTTGATAAATAATTATTACAATAATTAGATACCTGGTAATAAGATACTTGAATAAATACTTTTTTCCAAGGTATGCCTGTGACATTCGAGTTCTTCGCTTGTTGCGTGAGAGGGGCATGGGGAATGGCCCAGTGAGGATCATCAGCCAGCTGAGGGAGAACCACAGTGAGGAGTGGTTAAAACGTGTGGCTCGGTACACATCAGAGTGTGTGGCCCTTTTGGATAAGCCTAGCCTGCATCCAATGGACTTCCAGGAACCACCACCACTTGCTCCAGTACCCAGCTACAAATGGCTCCTCACTGTATACAGTCAGGACATCCTCAACAGGCTCGATCACATCCAGGCCAGCATCACATCCACGTATGGATCAATTTTAAAAATGGATTCAACTAAGAAGGTTAGAGGAGCTGCTTTAATGACTGTACTCTTATCTATAATGAATTGTAAGACCAAAATAGCTTTATTTTTTAGATGTTACTGATTTGGATGTATGTTGTATTTTTTGCTATGTTTATTTTTTCTTTTAGATCACCAAGAAGTTGAGTGGACCTGCGAAAGGCACAGCACAGTGGCTTACCTCAGTAGGCAATGAGGTAGGTCAGGTGCTGATTAGTGTCCTGACTGCGAATGAAGGGGCTGGGTTAGACCTCATGGCTGCAGGGCTCATGGAGAGGTACCAGAAAGCTGGTGTTGATCCGCCCACTATCCTGTATGTGGACTGTGACTGTTGCAAGGAAGTGGGAGAGACTAAACTGAAGAGGCGGTTCAGCGGCTGGCCCAACATCATTATCCACCTAGACATTTGGCATTTTATGCGACGTCTGGCAGTAGGGTGCACCACTGATGCCCACCAGTTGTACCCTACTTTTATGTCTAGGTTGTCATCCTGTATTTTTGAGTGGGATGCAGGGGATCTCACTCTGCTGAGAGGGGCCAAGAGGGAGCAACTCACCCAACAGGGCTGGCCTGCAATGACGGCGGCAGAGCTTGACCGTCATATAAGCAAAGATGAGCTGGCCCAACACTGCAGGAGGAGAACACGAGGAGAGGAAACCACTATCCGCCTCCTTGATATGCTCATCAGAGAGCTGATGGGTGGCAAGGGGAATGACGCCCTTGGTGTTCCTCTCCTTGACAGTGTGAGGATGGAACACATCTGGCGTGTCCAGAGACGGCACGTCACCTGTATCCAGGACCCTCCAGATGTGCCACTCTACACGGAAACAGGAACCATAAACAAGGGTGGGATGGTTCTAAAAACATACCGGCTCCACATCCCTGGAATCATTTCACTGCCACCTAAACAGATTTATTCCAGGTTTGTCTTGACAGAATATACCACATCTTGTAACTAATTCCTGTTGATTTAGATATTTAATAGATAATATTTTCTCTTTTGCAGTTTCTCAAAACAATCTTTGGGTTTCTATTTCCTTTTCTAGGGAACAGCGCAAACAGCCTGAACTTCCAGATTTACCTCCTGGAAGGTTTGTTACGCTGGAATCAGGACCGGGCTGCAGCTGCTGTTGCAGGTGGAAGTTCAACCCTGCGTACTTACACAGGGGAGCTGGTTTACTCTGTCAATGAGAACTACAATAAGTTGTATGGAAGGAAATTAATCCCTAGCTTCACTCCACCTGCAGTATACACAGATAAATATATTTTGATGAATGCAGTTCACAATGTTTTTGGTAAAATTACAAGGCTTCTGGACAAAAATAAAGTAATTTTTGACAGATCAGAGAAAAAGAACAGTACCAGAATTTTTGGACACTGGATTCTTTGTCCTGGGTGTCAGGGCAGAAAATAAAATTCTTACTAGAATATAGAGTAACTTTGTCTTTTTATGATGCCCTCTGATTTACATATTTTTTGTTCATGCACAAGCTGACAAAAAAAGTTTTACTGCATTTTAATCCAAAGGATTGTTTTCCTTTATTTCCTGTGCCAAATATTTCCTCAGGTGAGCACATTGGAGTGCAATATTTGTTGAGGCAGAATAGTCAGCCCCTGGAGGACATGTGCCCTACCTCTGACAGGACCTCTCAGTTGCTGGAGGAGATAGATGTGGAGGAGCAAGGGGAAGAGGATGAGGGTTTCATTGATTTGTTGGGAGAAGAAGCCACAGTGACAAATATTCTGGGATTAGATGACTCATTCCTTATAGGTCCACCAGTCCCACCCACTGCACCACTGCCCAGTGTCCATTTTCCTCCCACTGCACCACTGCCCTGTTTCCAGGCTCCACCAGTGCCCAGTGTCCAGACTCCTTCCACTGCAGCACTGCCCAGTGTCCAGACTCCTTCCACTGCACCACTGCCCAGTGTCCAGAGTCCTTCCGCTGCACCACTGCCCAGTGTCCAGACTCCTTCCACTGCAGCACTGCCCAGTGTCCAGAGTCCTTCCGCTGCACCACTGCCCAGTGTCCAGAGTCCTTCCGCTGCACCACTGCCCTGCTTCCAGGCTCCACCAGTGCCCAGTGTCCAGACTCCTCCCACTGCACCACTGCCCTGTTTCCAGGCTCCACCAGTGCCCAATGTCCAGACTCCTCCCACTGCACCACTGCCCTGTTTCCAGGCTCCACCAGTGCCCAGTGTCCAGAGTCCTTCCGCTGCACCACTGCCCAGTGTCCAGAGTCCTTCCGCTGCACCACTGCCCTGTTTCCAGGCTCCACCAGTGCCCAGTGTCCAGACTCCTCCCACTGCACCACTGCCCTGTTTCCAGGCTCCACCAGTGCCCAGTGTCCAGACTCCTCCCACTGCACCACTGCCCTGTTTCCAGGCTCCACCAGTGCCCAGACTCCTCCCACTGCACCACTGCCCTGTTTCCAGGCTCCACCAGTGCCCAGTGTCCAGACTCCTCCCACTGCACCACTGCCCTGTTTCCAGGCTCCACCAGTGCCCAGTGTCCAGAGTCCTTCCGCTGCACCACTGCCCTGCTTCCAGGCTCCACCAGTGCCCAGTGTCCAGACTCCTTCCACTACAGCACTGCCTAGTGTCCAGAGTCCTTCCGCTGCACCACTGCTCAGTGTCCAGAGTCCTTCCGCTGCACCACTGCCCTGCTTCCAGGCTCCACCAGTGCCCAGTGTCCAGACTCCTCCCACTGCACCACTGCCCTGTTTCCAGGCTCCACCAGTGCCCAGTGTCCAGAGTCCTTCCACTGCACCACTGCCCTGCTTCCAGGCTCCACCAGTGCCCAGTGTCCAGACTCCTCCCACTGCACCACTGCCCTGTTTCCAGGCTCCACCAGTGCCCAGTGTCCAGAGTCCTTCCGCTGCACCCCTGCCCTGCTTCCAGACTCCACCAGTGCCCAGTGTCCAGACTCCTTCCGCTGCACCACTGCCCTGCTTCCAGACTACATCAACAGCACCACTGCCCTGTTTCCAGGCTCCATCAGCTGCACCAGTGCCCTCAGCAATGGTAAAATTTCCTTTTCTATACCAATTGTTTCTCAATTCGCCCTTAAGCAACAAATCCACAAACTCACTTAACAGCATGTAATTATCTAACCAACAGTTATATTTTTCCAGGCTGTTGACGAGCACTGCATTCCTGGAATGGACCGGGTGGATGAGTTGGCGGAGTGTCTGGTGGAGCTGCGCACACAGGCAAGCCTCACACTTACCAACCAACAAGTTGCAACAATTGTGGGTTTGTGGCAGAACCTGGACCAATTTGACAAAGACAGGGTGAGGTATGCAGCTCGTCATCAAGATGGGCTACTTACAGGACGTTTTAGGTCCCCTAAAAAGAAAGCTGTCTTCACTCCTGGTGTCGACAGCACAAAGAGATGTGTTTTGGGTTCTAGCGGCTCTCCAGCACAGTGGCCTAATTGTTGTCGCCTTGTTGAAATGATTTTCATAAGGTTCCATCCATCGAAGCCCCAAAAAACAGAGGAAACAATTTCTGTCTAGATGGGATCTCATTCTTCGCGATTACAGAAGAATTCGGCAGCTAATACTGAGCAATGGAACGGTGATGAGCGAAACAACCCTTCAGCTAGTTGAGGTAAATCAGAGGACCCTTACAACGTGGCACAATGAACATTTAAAGGGTCAGGAGGTCTCAGTGCTGTTGCAAGGGCTGGTGCTTCCTGAGGCACGTCCAGTGGCATTGCATGCTCTGCCTCCAGCACGAGTAAAGCCTGTTTTGCCTCCACAATATAGCCACCAGGTACATAACTACCAGATGCCACCAAACACAGCTGGACAGGCAAAGACGAAATTTAGAAAGATCCAGCCCTCAGCTGCCTCTACATCTGCCACAGCATCTTCATTTGAGCCATCAGCCTTATACCTTCAGCATTCAGCCACGTTCAGCCAGCTTAGGACACTTTATCCCAGGCCGACAGCACCCCACCCATTGGTTCCTGATACACCCACTGCCCCTGTTGTGTCTCAGACGGTACTGTTGCCCTGCCCAGCCCCATTTTCAACCATTAACCCTGGAACAATTTCCTCTGATCCCCCTGCAAATGCCATTCCAACCAAACGGTCATACAATCGAACTGTAAAAGCAAATACGTGCCGTAAGTGTGGCCAGTTTCGTACACAAGAAACTGGCCATAGCCAGTACAAAGGCAAAATATTTTGCCCAAATAAAGAAACAATCACTAAGGAGTAGGGGTGTAACGAGATCTCGTGCCACGAGATCTCGCGAGACAAAAACATGGCGATATTTCCCGTTTGAGTGAAAAGCTGTCTCGCGAAATTGCCATGACTGAGCGTGGGGGTGTGAGATTAGAATATTCCACCGCTGTACACTCACATTCGCTTAAACTATCGTTTGCTGTTTTTATAATAGATAATAACCATTATAAACTAATGTAAAGTCTGCTCTGCTCATCCATGACGAGTTGCCGTTGCAATCAATGCAGCACGAATCACAGTTCCCTGATCGCGTGAAGATGGCGGAGGATTCGTTGCGCAACATAGACTAAAACGTCTGATAAATGTCTTATCTAGTATAATGCACGCTTTGCACCACTGCAGTGCTCCCTATTCACAGAGTACGCGCGATCGCCAATTTGAAAGTAAAACGGCGCCGCGCGCTGTCACAAAAAAGCTTCACAGCCATGTCATGTGAAACGTCTAGCGCGTCTTGCGCACCCAACTTGTCGGACGCGTCCAGTATGTTACTCCGTGTCATCGCGGGCTCTGATCGGGTGCACAGATGCTCAATAATCTCCTGCTCTCGGCCTCCGATTCCGAACTGAAGCACCACTATCTCCCCCTCCGTTTCCCCGATGCCCGTCGGTTTCCCTCATAAGCTGAGAATTTAAACATTCTCTATGGTATTTTTTAATAACACACTGTCTCTTTCTCTCTCTTTCATATGTAGGCTAGTTATAAACTCTTTAGACTTTTAATGATTAGTGCTTTATTTTTTAAGTTTGTGGGAAAGAATTGTGCAAAAAAATCCCTCATTTTGGGGATGGAATCCGGGAAATCTCACCTATTTTCACTGTTCAATGTTGACAGCTATGCTTCGAATATTGACAGTACTGTATAATGTCTTAAGGACAACAGATAAGGGAGGCTCTGTTTCTGAACTTATAATCATCGGAACACAAGAACAAATAGAGACAAACACACCAGCCTCGTTTCTCTCTGCCATTTCCGAACTCACAGCATTAACCCTGTAACTGCCGGTGCAAAATAAAACAGCAATTTCAAAACAATTATAAAGAATCTGTGTGCTAACTTTAATTATGGTTGCACTTGCACTTATTGTTTGCACTTCAGACTTCAATGAGTTCAGTTAGGAGGTCACACACAGCCTCAATCAGAAGTTCTGGAAGCTCTTAAATGTACAGAAAGGTCTGAAGAGACTCGTGTGAAATCAAACAGCACAAAAAGCCAGTCAATAAAAAACCTTTTACAGTGCTTGTATATTGTAATTTAGTAAAAATAATTTTTACTCAAAGTAGACCTGAAATGACATGAATTAGTGCATTATTAGTTAAAAGATTGCAAAATGCACCTGCATACTATTTTTCCAGTCATGATTTTTTTCATTGAGGATTTCTGAAAAATTGTGCAAAAATCTCGTCTCGTCTCGTTCTCGTGAACCCAATCTCGTTTCCGGTCTCGTCTCGTGAGATAGGCGTCTCGTTACACCCCTACTAAGGAGCAGTGGTTACAAAATATAAGAAAATAACGCTTGTGTGCCTAAGAAAATAACGCTTGTGTGCCTGTGTGATTCATTGATTTTGCTCTTTAGGTTGGCTCTGCTCCGTTTTTTTATCTTTCAGCCATATTTAATTTTAATGTATAAAACTGTTTTTTTTATCTTGTATTTTTATTATTATAATGAAAACAAAATTATGTAAAATACAAAAATGTGTGGGTATATATGAGGATGTATACTTGCACTATAACACATATGGAAATATTATATTCGTTTTAAACTTATTTTTATGTTTCTGTTCTTATTTTCCATATGGTAAATTCAGTACTTTTCCACATGTTTCTAATATTTATATAGTTAATAAATTTGTTTCTCTATGAATACTGGTGTGTTGTATTTATTTGTTTTATTGCATCTAATGAAATTCAGTGTCAAGTTGCTGTTTCTTTTCACTCTCAATGAAATAGTATATTAATATAGTGTGAAAGCAGTAATAAGGGGATTATTTTGCCCGTATTACCATAGGAAATCATTAACTTAATAAGGCATTTGAAAAAAATGACGTACAATGGAAATTATTATGAACATCAGCTATGCTAATTATTTCCCATCTGCCTTTCTGCTGTTATCTCGGGACACTTGTCCCGAGAAAAAATGGCGTTCGTCAGGTCCAGTCTTGTATCCAGCCTCTCACGGGGTTTTCGGATGCCCCACCTTCTGTGATGAGAAGACCAACGCCTGTGAAGAGACGACTCACCGCCTGCGATATGTTATGGCGCCGTTTTATACATAAACAATATTTATATTTAATATTAATATATAAACAATTTGAATGTAAGCCAGAGGAGAACTGGCCCCGACTGAACCTGGGTTCTCCCAAGGTTTTTTTCTCCATCCAATCTGATGGAGTTTTGGTTCCTTGCCACTGTCGCCTTGCTTTTGGCTTGCTTTTGGCTTGCTTAGTCGGGGTATTTAATATTTAATATTTAACAATATTATCGATCTGTGTTGTACTACTTTCATGTTATCACTGTGAAGCTGCTTTGATACAATCTGTATTGTGAAAGCGCTATATAAATAAATGTGACTTGACTTGACTTGAGAAGGACAGGCTCAGGATCGGGAACTGCCACCAGCTCAGGCTCAACAGCCACTAGAACAGTAACAGTGACAAGGACTGACACAAACACAGAGAGAAACACTGGCTCGGGAATGGGAACAGACACCGGCTCAGGAACGAGAATAGACACCTGCTCAGTTATGGTAACAGACACCGGCTCCGGATCGTCAGCCACTAAAACAGTAATAGTCACAAGGACTGACACAAAAACAGAAACAAACATAGACTCAAGGACAGCAGACACAGGCTCCGGCTCTGACAGGCAGACGACGGGCTCAGGCGCTGGCGGGCAGGCAACGGGCTCAGGCACTGATGGGCAGGCAACGGGCTCAGGCGCTGGTGGGCAGGCAATGGGCTCAGGCTGGACGTGGTTCAGCGGTGAAGGCTCAGCTGGGCTGGAGGTCTTGGCGGGACGAGACTTTGGGACTATGGCCCTCCTGGCAGCACGTGCTGATGTCAGCGGGGGTACGGCTACACAGGAAACCAGTGCAGGACGTCCATATACTGACCCGGTGGCTAATTTGATTTGTCTCAGTAGGAAATATCAGTTTACATTTCCACACATTAATTGTAATAATCCAGTGAAATTTTTGAATGCACAAGGATTCTGACAACAGCCAATGCTCCACACGGAGGTCGGAACTCAACATCATCGAGTGCATCTGAAATTTTATGGAGAAACAGAAAAAACAGAGACTAAGACCAGAAGAACTGCGGCAACATCTCGAAGGTAGTGCCTGCCTGCAAAGCTTACAGTACTGTGAAAAACTTTAAGGCACTTGTGTAAAAATGTTGTAGGTGAGAATGTTTTCAAAAATAATGTCATAATCATAAATAGATTTTATTTATCAATTCACTTTTATTAGTTAACTCGACAGAAATACGGGACACACATTATAACTGCTGAAATATTCCGACTGAAAACGTTTCTCTCAGATCAGTCGGAGCGCTCACGGTACACACACAGTGCGTATAGTGCACGCGCCCGTGGCCCCGCGCATATCAAACCAAATTTAGCCGCACCACCAGAAAATAGGAGAGGGAGGTTGGAGTGCTCTCGGGCAGCATGGAGATGATTGGCGGGCCGCATTTGGCCCGAGGGCCGCCAATTGAATAGCCCTGGTCTAGAGGCTCCATTTTTGCGTGCTGGTCGAAGTCTCGTGGCCCTCTGTCAGAATCCAGAGTTTCAAGAAGATCGGAGGGGGTCAAAATTTCAGCCAAAAAAAAAATGACAGTGTTACCCCTTATGTTTTTTTTTTCGGGTCCAAATTTTGACCTTCGATATCTCGGCTCTGGAAGGGTCTAGAGCCTCCATTTTTGCGCGCTGGTCGAAGTCTCGTGGCACTCTGTCAGAATCCAGAGTTTCAAGAAGATCGGAGGGGGTCAAAATTTCGGCTAAAAAAAAAATGACAGTGTTACCCCTTATGTTTTTTTTCGGCTCCAAATTTTGACCTTCGATATCTCGGCTCTGGAAGGGTCTAGAGCCTCCATTTTTGCGCGCTGGTCGAAGTCTCGTGGCCCTCTGTCAGAATGCAGAGTTTCAAGAAGATCGGAGGGGGTCAAAATTTCGGCCAAAAAAAAAAAATGACAGTGTTACCCCTTATGTTTTTTTTTCGGGTCCAAATTTTGACCTTCGATATCTCGGCTCTGGAAGGGTCTAGAGCCTCCATTTTTGCGCGCTGGTCGAAGTCTCGTGGCCCTCTGTCAGAATCCAGAGTTTCAAGAAGATCGGAGGGGGTCAAAATTTCGGCCAAAAAAAAAATGACAGTGTTACCCCTTTATGTTTTTTTTTTTTCGGGTCCAAATTTTGACCTTCGATATCTCGGCTCTGGAAGGGTCTAGAGGCTCCATTTTTGCGCGCTGGTCGAAGTCTCGTGGCCCTCTGTCAGAATCCAGAGTTTCAAGAAGATCGGAGGGGGTCAAAATTTCAGCCAAAAAAAAAATGACAGTGTTACCCCTTATGTTTTTTTTTTCGGGTCCAAATTTTGACCTTCGATATCTCGGCTCTGGAAGGGTCTAGAGCCTCCATTTTTGCGCGCTGGTCGAAGTCTCGTGGCCCTCTGTCAGAATCCAGAGTTTCAAGAAGATCGGAGGGGGTCAAAATTTTGGCCAAAAAAAAAATGACAGTGTTACCCCTTATGTTTTTTTTTTCGGGTCCAAATTTTGACCTTCGATATCTCGGCTCTGGAAGGGTCTAGAGCCTCCATTTTTGTGCGCTGGTCGAAGTCTCGTGGCCCTCTGTCAGAATCCAGAGTTTCAAGAAGATCGGAGGGGGTCAAAATTTCGGCCAAAAAATAAATGACAGTGTTACCCCTTATGTTTTTTTTTCGGGTCCAAATTTTGACCTTCGATATCTCGGCTCTGGAAGGGTCTAGAGCCTCCATTTTTGCGCGCTGGTCGAAGTCTCGTGGCCCTCTGTCAGAATCCAGAGTTTCAAGAAGATCGAAGGGGGTCAAAATTTCGGCCAAAAAAAAAAAATGACAGTGTTACCCCTTATGTTTTTTTTTCGGGTCCAAATTTTGACCTTCGATATCTCGGCTCTGGAAGGGTCTAGAGCCTCCATTTTTGCGCGCTGGTCGAAGTCTCGTGGCCCTCTGTCAGAATCCAGAGTTTCAAGAAGATCAGAGGGGGTCAAAATTTCGGCCAAAAAAAATGACAGTGTTACCCCTTATGTTTTTTTTTCGGGTCCAAATTTTGATCTTCGATATCTCGGCTCTGGAAGGGTCTAGAGCCTCCATTTCTGCGCGCTGGTCGAAGTCTCGTGGCCCTCTGTCAGAATCCAGAGTTTCAAGAAGATCGGAGGGGGTCAAAATTTCGGCCAAAAAAAATGACAGTGTTACCCCTTATGTTTTTTTATCGGGTCCAAATTTTGACCTTCAATATCTCGGCTCTGGAAGGGTCTAGAGCCTCCATTTTTGCGCGCTGGTCGAAGTCTCGTGGCCCTCTGTCAGAATCCAGAGTTTCAAGAAGATCGGAGGGGGTAAAAATTTCGGCAAAAAAAAAATGACAGTGTTACCCCTTATGTTTTTTTTTTCGGGTCCAAATTTTGACCTTCGATATCTCGGCTCTGGAAGGGTCTAGAGCCTCCATTTTTTCGCGCTGGTCGAAGTCTTGTGGCCCTCTGTCAGAATCCAGAGTTTCAAGAAGATCGGAGGGGGTCAAAATTTCGGCCAAAAAAAATGACAGTGTTACCCCTTATGTTTTTTTATCGGGTCCAAATTTTGACCTTCGATATCTCGGCTCTGGAAGGGTCTAGAGCCTCCATTTTTGCGCGCTGGTCGAAGTCTCGTGGCCCTCTGTCAGAATCCAGAGTTTCAAGAAGATCGGAGGGGGTCAAAATTTCGGCCAAAAAAAAAAAGACAGTGTTACCCCTTATGTTTTTTTTTTCGGGTCCAAATTTTGACCTTCGATATCTCGGCTCTGGAAGGGTCTAGAGCCTCCATTTTTGCGCGCTGGTCAAAGTCTCGTGGCCCTCTGTCAGAATCCAGAGTTTCAAGAAGATCGGAGGGGGTCAAAATTTCGGCCAAAAAAAAAATGACAGTGTTACCCCTTATGTTTTTTTTTTCGGGTCCAAATTTTGACCTTCGATATCTCGGCTCTGGAAGGGTCTAGAGCCTCCATTTTTGCGCGCTGGTCGAAGTCTCGTGGCCCTCTGTCAGAATCCAGAGTTTCAAGAAGATCGGAGGGGGTCAAAATTTTGGCCAAAAAAAAAATGACAGTGTTACCCCTTATGTTTTTTTTTTCGGGTCCAAATTTTGACCTTCGATATCTCGGCTCTGGAAGGGTCTAGAGCCTCCATTTTTGTGCGCTGGTCGAAGTCTCGTGGCCCTCTGTCAGAATCCAGAGTTTCAAGAAGATCGGAGGGGGTCAAAATTTCGGCCAAAAAATAAATGACAGTGTTACCCCTTATGTTTTTTTTTCGGGTCCAAATTTTGACCTTCGATATCTCGGCTCTGGAAGGGTCTAGAGCCTCCATTTTTGCGCGCTGGTCGAAGTCTCGTGGCCCTCTGTCAGAATCCAGAGTTTCAAGAAGATCGAAGGGGGTCAAAATTTCGGCCAAAAAAAAAAATGACAGTGTTACCCCTTATGTTTTTTTTTCGGGTCCAAATTTTGACCTTCGATATCTCGGCTCTGGAAGGGTCTAGAGCCTCCATTTTTGCGCGCTGGTCGAAGTCTCGTGGCCCTCTGTCAGAATCCAGAGTTTCAAGAAGATCAGAGGAGGTCAAAATTTCGGCCAAAAAAAATGACAGTGTTACCCCTTATGTTTTTTTTTCGGGTCCAAATTTTGATCTTCGATATCTCGGCTCTGGAAGGGTCTAGAGCCTCCATTTCTGCGCGCTGGTCGAAGTCTCGTGGCCCTCTGTCAGAATCCAGAGTTTCAAGAAGATCGGAGGGGGTCAAAATTTCGGCCAAAAAAAATGACAGTGTTACCCCTTATGTTTTTTTATCGGGTCCAAATTTTGACCTTCAATATCTCGGCTCTGGAAGGGTCTAGAGCCTCCATTTTTGCGCGCTGGTCGAAGTCTCGTGGCCCTCTGTCAGAATCCAGAGTTTCAAGAAGATCGGAGGGGGTAAAAATTTCGGCAAAAAAAAAAATGACAGTGTTACCCCTTATGTTTTTTTTTTCGGGTCCAAATTTTGACCTTCGATATCTCGGCTCTGGAAGGGTCTAGAGCCTCCATTTTTTCGCGCTGGTCGAAGTCTTGTGGCCCTCTGTCAGAATCCAGAGTTTCAAGAAGATCGGAGGGGGTCAAAATTTCGGCCAAAAAAAATGACAGTGTTACCCCTTATGTTTTTTTATCGGGTCCAAATTTTGACCTTCGATATCTCGGCTCTGGAAGGGTCTAGAGCCTCCATTTTTGCGCGCTGGTCGAAGTCTCGTGGCCCTCTGTCAGAATCCAGAGTTTCAAGAAGATCGGAGGGGGTCAAAATTTCGGCCAAAAAAAAAATGACAGTGTTACCCCTTATGTTTTTTTTTTTCGGGTCCAAATTTTGACCTTCGATATCTCGGCTCTGGAAGGGTCTAGAGCCTCCATTTTTGCGCGCTGGTCAAAGTCTCGTGGCCCTCTGTCAGAATCCAGAGTTTCAAGAAGATCGGAGGGGGTCAAAATTTCGGCCAAAAAAAAATGACAGTGTTACCCCTTATGTTTTTTTTTTCGGGTCCAAATTTTGACCTTCGATATCTCGGCTCTGGAAGGGTCTAGAGCCTCCATTTTTGCGCGCTGGTCGAAGTCTCGTGGCCCTCTGTCAGAATCCAGAGTTTCAAGAAGATCGGAGGGGGTCAAAATTTCGGCCAAAAAAATAAAAATAACAGTGTTACCCCTTATGTTTTTTTTTCGGGTCCAACTTTTGACCTTCGATATCTCGGCTCTGGAAGGGTCTAGAGCCTCCATTTTTGCGCGCTGGTCGAAGTCTCGTGGTCCTCTGTCAGAATCCAGAGTTTCAAGAAGATCGGAGGGGGTCAAAATTTTGGCCAAAAAAAAAAATGACAGTGTTACCCCTTATGTTTTTTTTCGGGTCCAAATTTTGACCTTCGATATCTCGGCTCTGTAAGGGTCTAGAGCCTCCATTTTTGCGCGCTGGTCGAAGTCTCGTGGCCCTCTGTCAGAATCCAGAGTTTCAAGAAGATCGGAGGGGGTCAAAATTTCGGCCAAAAAAAAATGACAGTGTTACCCCTTATGTTTTTTTTTCGGGTCCAAATTTTGACCTTCGATATCTCGGCTCTGGAAGGGTCTAGAGCCTCCATTTTTGCGCGCTGGTCGAAGTCTCGTGGCCCTCTGTCAGAATCCAGAGTTTCAAGAAGATCGGAGGGGGTCAAAATTTCGGCCAAAAAAAAAATGACAGTGTTACCCCTTATGTTTTTTTTTCGGGTCCAAATTTTGACCTTCGATATCTCGGCTCTGGAAGGATCTAGAGCCTCCATTTTTGCGCGCTGGTCGAAGTCTCGTGGCCCTCTGTCAGAATCCAGAGTTTCAAGAAGATCGGAGGGGGTCAAAATTTCGGCCAAAAAAAAAATGACAGTGTTACCCCTTATGTTTTTTTTCGGGTCCAAATTTTGACCTTCGATATCTCGGCTCTGGAAGGGTCTAGAGCCTCCATTTTTACGCGCTGGTCGAAGTCTCGTGGCCCTCTGTCAGAATCCAGAGTTTCAAGAAGATCAGAGGGGGTCAAAATTTTGCCAAAAAAAAAAATGACAGTGTTACCCCTTATGTTTTTTTTTTCGGGTCCAAATTTTGACCTTCGATATCTCGGCTCTGGAAGGGTCTAGAGCCTCCATTTTTGCGCGCTGGTCGAAGTCTCGTGGCCCTCTGTCAGAATCCAGAGTTTCAAGAAGATCAGAGGGGGTCAAAATTTCGGCCAAAAAAAATGACAGTGTTACCCCTTATGTTTTTTTTTTTCGGGTCCAAATTTTGACCTTCGATATCTCGGCTCTGGAAGGGTCTAGAGCCTCCATTTTTGCGCGCTGGTCGAAGTCTCGTGGCCCTCTGTCAGAATTCAGAGTTTCAAGAAGATCGGAGGGGGTCAAAATTTCGGCTAAAAAAAAAATGACAGTGTTACCCCTTATGTTTTTTTTCGGGTCCAAATTTTGACCTTCGATATCTCGGCTCTGGAAGGGTCTAGAGCCTCCATTTTTGCGCGCTGGTCGAAGTCTCGTGGCCCTCTGTCAGAATCCAGAGTTTCAAGAAGATCGGAGGGGGTCAAAATTTCGGCCAAAAAAAAAAAATGACAGTGTTACCCCTTATGTTTTTTTTTCGGGTCCAAATTTTGACCTTCGATATCTCGGCTCTGGAAGGGTCTAGAGCCTCCATTTTTGCGCGCTGGTCGAAGTCTCGTGGCCCTCTGTCAGAATCCAGAGTTTCAAGAAGATCGGAGGGGGTCAAAATTTCGGCCAAAAAAAAATGACAGTGTTACCCCTTTATGTTTTTTTTTTTCGGGTCCAAATTTTGACCTTCGATATCTCGGCTCTGGAAGGGTCTAGAGGCTCCATTTTTGCGCGCTGGTCGAAGTCTCGTGGCCCTCTGTCAGAATCCAGAGTTTCAAGAAGATCGGAGGGGGTCAGAATTTCAGCCAAAAAAAAAATGACAGTGTTACCCCTTATGTTTTTTTTTTTCGGGTCCAAATTTTGACCTTCGATATCTCGGCTCTGGAAGGGTCTAGAGCCTCCATTTTTGCGCGCTGGTCGAAGTCTCGTGGCCCTCTGTCAGAATCCAGAGTTTCAAGAAGATCGGAGGGGGTCAAAATTTTGGCCAAAAAAAAAAATGACAGTGTTACCCCTTATGTTTTTTTTTTCGGGTCCAAATTTTGACCTTCGATATCTCGGCTCTGGAAGGGTCTAGAGCCTCCATTTTTGTGCGCTGGTCGAAGTCTCGTGGCCCTCTGTCAGAATCCAGAGTTTCAAGAAGATCGGAGGGGGTCAAAATTTCGGCCAAAAAATAAATGACAGTGTTACCCCTTATGTTTTTTTTTCGGGTCCAAATTTTGACCTTCGATATCTCGGCTCTGGAAGGGTCTAGAGCCTCCATTTTTGCGCGCTGGTCGAAGTCTCGTGGCCCTCTGTCAGAATCCAGAGTTTCAAGAAGATCGAAGGGGGTCAAAATTTCGGCCAAAAAAAAAAATGACAGTGTTACCCCTTATGTTTTTTTTTCGGGTCCAAATTTTGACCTTCGATATCTCGGCTCTGGAAGGGTCTAGAGCCTCCATTTTTGCGCGCTGGTCGAAGTCTCGTGGCCCTCTGTCAGAATCCAGAGTTTCAAGAAGATCAGAGGGGGTCAAAATTTCGGCCAAAAAAAATGACAGTGTTACCCCTTATGTTTTTTTTTCGGGTCCAATTTTTGATCTTCGATATCTCGGCTCTGGAAGGGTCTAGAGCCTCCATTTCTGCGCGCTGGTCGAAGTCTCGTGGCCCTCTGTCAGAATCCAGAGTTTCAAGAAGATCGGAGGGGGTCAAAATTTCGGCCAAAAAAAATGACAGTGTTACCCCTTATGTTTTTTTATCGGGTCCAAATTTTGACCTTCAATATCTCGGCTCTGGAAGGGTCTAGAGCCTCCATTTTTGCGCGCTGGTCGAAGTCTCGTGGCCCTCTGTCAGAATCCAGAGTTTCAAGAAGATCGGAGGGGGTAAAAATTTCGGCAAAAAAAAAAATGACAGTGTTACCCCTTATGTTTTTTTTTTCGGGTCCAAATTTTGACCTTCGAAATCTCGGCTCTGGAAGGGTCTAGAGCCTCCATTTTTTCGCGCTGGTCGAAGTCTTGTGGCCCTCTGTCAGAATCCAGAGTTTCAAGAAGATCGGAGGGGGTCAAAATTTCGGCCAAAAAAAATGACAGTGTTACCCCTTATGTTTTTTTATCGGGTCCAAATTTTGACCTTCGATATCTCGGCTCTGGAAGGGTCTAGAGCCTCCATTTTTGCGCGCTGGTCGAAGTCTCGTGGCCCTCTGTCAGAATCCAGAGTTTCAAGAAGATCGGAGGGGGTCAAAATTTCGGCCAAAAAAAAAATGACAGTGTTACCCCTTATGTTTTTTTTTTTTCGGGTCCAAATTTTGACCTTCGATATCTCGGCTCTGGAAGGGTCTAGAGCCTCCATTTTTGCGCGCTGGTCAAAGTCTCGTGGCCCTCTGTCAGAATCCAGAGTTTCAAGAAGATCAGAGGGGGTCAAAATTTCGGCCAAAAAAAAAATGACAGTGTTACCCCTTATGTTTTTTTTTTCGGGTCCAAATTTTGACCTTCGATATCTCGGCTCTGGAAGGGTCTAGAGCCTCCATTTTTGCGCGCTGGTCGAAGTCTCGTGGCCCTCTGTCAGAATCCAGAGTTTCAAGAAGATCGGAGGGGGTCAAAATTTCGGCCAAAAAAAAAAAAATAACAGTGTTACCCCTTATGTTTTTTTTTTCGGGTCCAACTTTTGACCTTCGATATCTCGGCTCTGGAAGGGTCTAGAGCCTCCATTTTTGCGCGCTGGTCGAAGTCTCGTGGCCCTCTGTCAGAATCCAGAGTTTCAAGAAGATCGGAGGGGGTCAAAATTTTGGCCAAAAAAAAAAATGACAGTGTTACCCCTTATGTTTTTTTTCGGGTCCAAATTTTGACCTTCGATATCTCGGCTCTGGAAGGGTCTAGAGCCTCCATTTTTGTACGCTGGTCGAAGTCTCGTGGCCCTCTGTCAGAATCCAGAGTTTCAAGAAGATCGGAGGGGGTCAAAATTTCGGCCAAAAAAAATGACAGTGTTACCCCTTATGTGTTTTTTTTCGGGTCCAAATTTTGACCTTCGATATCCCGGCTCTGGAAGGGTCTAGAGCCTCCATTTTTGCGTGCTGGTCGAAGTCTCGTGGCCCTCTGTCAGAATCCAGAGTTTCAAGAAGATCGGAGGGGGTCAAAATTTCGGCCCAAAAAAAAAATGACAGTGTTACCCCTTATGTTTTTTTTCGGGGCCAAATTTTGACCTTCGATATCTCGGCTCTGGAAGGGTCTAGAGCCTCCATTTTTGCGCGCTGGTCGAAGTCTCGTGGCCCTCTGTCAGAATCCAGAGTTTCAAGAAGATCGGAGGGGGTCAAAATTTCGGCCAAAAAAAAATGACAGTGTTACCCCTTATGTTTTTTTTTCGGGTCCAAATTTTGACCTTCGATATCTCGGCTCTGGAAGGGTCTAGAGCCTCCATTTTTGCGCGCTGGTCGAAGTCTCGTGGCCCTCTGTCAGAATCCAGAGTTTCAAGAAGATCGGAGGGGGTCAAAATTTCGGCCAAAAAAAAATGACAGTGTTACCCCTTATGTTTTTTTTTCGGGTCCAAATTTTGACCTTCGATATCTCGGCTCTGGAAGGATCTAGAGCCTCCATTTTTGCGCGCTGGTCGAAGTCTCGTGGCCCTCTGTCAGAATCCAGAGTTTCAAGAAGATCGGAGGGGGTCAAAATTTCGGCCAAAAAAAAAATGACAGTGTTACCCCTTATGTTTTTTTTCGGGTCCAAATTTTGACCTTCGATATCTCGGCTCTGGAAGGGTCTAGAGCCTCCATTTTTACGCGCTGGTCGAAGTCTCGTGGCCCTCTGTCAGAATCCAGAGTTTCAAGAAGATCAGAGGGGGTCAAAATTTCGGCCAAAAAAAAAATGACAGTGTTACCCCTTATGTTTTTTTTTCGGGTCCAAATTTTGACCTTCGATATCTCGGCTCTGGAAGGGTCTAGAGCCTCCATTTTTGCGCGCTGGTCGAAGTCTCGTGGCCCTCTGTCAGAATCCAGAGTTTCAAGAAGATCGGAGGGGGTCAAAATTTCGGCCAAAAAAAAAAATGACAGTGTTACCCCTTATGTTTTTTTTTCGGGTCAAAATTTTGACCTTCGATATCTCGGCTCTGGAAGGGTCTAGAGCCTCCATTTTTGCGCGCTGGTCGAAGTCTCGTGGCCCTCTGTCAGAATCCAGAGTTTCAAGAAGATCGGAGGGGGTCAAAATTTCGGCCCAAAAAAAAATGACAGTGTTACCCCTTATGTTTTTTTTTCGGGTCCAAATTTTGACCTTCGATATCTCGGCTCTGGAAGGGTCTAGAGCCTCCATTTTTGCGCGCTGGTCGAAGTCTCGTGGCCCTCTGTCAGAATCCGGAGTTTCAAGAAGATCGGAGGGGGTCAAAATTTCGGCCAAAAAAAAAATGACAGTGTTACCCCTTATGTTTTTTTTTCGGGTCCAAATTTTGACCTTCGATATCTCGGCTCTGGAAGGGTCTAGAGCCTCCATTTTTGCGCGCTGGTCGAAGTCTCGTGGCCCTCTGTCAGAATCCAGAGTTTCAAGAAGATCGGAGGGGGTCAAAATTTCGGCCAAAAAAAAAAATAACAGTGTTACCCCTTATGTTTTTTTTTTCGGGTCCAACTTTTGACCTTCGATATCTCGGCTCTGGAAGGGTCTAGAGCCTCCATTTTTGCGCGCTGGTCGAAGTCTCGTGGCCCTCTGTCAGAATCCAGAGTTTCAAGAAGATCGGAGGGGGTCAAAATTTCGGCCAAAAAAAAATGACAGTGTTACCCCTTATGTTTTTTTTTCGGGTCCAAATTTTGACCTTCGATATCTCGGCTCTGGAAGGGTCTAGAGCCTCCATTTTTGCGCGCTGGTCTAAGTCTCGTGGCCCTCTGTCAGAATCCAGAGTTTCAAGAAGATCGGAGGGGGTCAAAATTTCGGCCCAAAAAAAAATGACAGTGTTACCCCTTATGTTTTTTTTTCGGGTCCAAATTTTGACCTTCGATATCTCGGCTCTGGAAGGGTCTAGAGCCTCCATTTTTGCGCGCTGGTCGAAGTCTCGTGGCCCTCTGTCAGAATCCAGAGTTTCAAGAAGATCAGAGGGGGTCAAAATTTCGGCCAAAAAAAAATGACAGTGTTACCCCTTATGTTTTTTTTTCGAGTCCAAATTTTGACCTTCGATATCTCGGCTCTGGAAGGGTCTAGAGCCTCCATTTTTGCGCGCTGGTCGAAGTCTCGTGGCCCTCTGTCAGAATCCAGAGTTTCAAGAAGATCAGAGGGGGTCAAAATTTCGGCCAAAAAAAATGAGTGTTACCCCTTATGTTTTTTTTTCGGGTCCAAATTTTGATCTTCGATATCTCGGCTCTGGAAGGGTCTAGAGCCTCCATTTTTGCGCGCTGGTCGAAGTCTCGTGGCCCTCTGTCAGAATCCAGAGTTTCAAGAAGATCGGAGGGGGTCAAAATTTCGGCCAAAAAAAAATGACAGTGTTAACCCTTATGTTTTTTTTTTTTCGGGTCCAATTTTTGACCTTCGATATCTCGGCTCTGGAAGGGTCTAGAGCCTCCATTTTTGCGCGCTGGTCGAAGTCTTGTGGCCCTCTGTCAGAATCCAGAGTTTCAAGAAGATCGGAGGGGGTCAAAATTTCGGCCAAAAAAAAAATGACAGTGTTACCCCTTATGTTTTTTTTTCGGGTCCAAATTTTGACCTTCGATATCTCGGCTCTGGAAGGGTCTAGAGCCTCCATTTTTGCGCGCTGGTCGAAGTCTCGTGGCCCTCTGTCAGAATCCGGAGTTTCAAGAAGATCGGAGGGGGTCAAAATTTCGGCCAAAAAAAAAATGACAGTGTTACCCCTTATGTTTTTTTTTTTCGGGTCCAAATTTTGACCTTCGATATCTCGGCTCTGGAAGGGTCTAGAGCCTCCATTTTTGCGCGCTGGTCGAAGTCTCGTGGCCCTCTGTCAGAATCCAGAGTTTCAAGAAGATCGGAGGGGGTCAAAATTTCAGCCAAAAAAAAAATGACAGTGTTACCCCTTATGTTTTTTTTTCGGGTCCAAATTTTGACCTTCGATATCTCGGCTCTGGAAGGGTCTAGAGCCTCCATTTTTGCGCGCTGGTCGAAGTCTCGTGGCCCTCTTTCAGAATCCAGAGTTTCAAGAAGATCGGAGGGGGTCAAAATTTCGGCCAAAAAAAAATGACAGTGTTACCCCTTATGGTTTTTTTTTTCGGGTCCAAATTTTGACCTTCGATATCTCGGCTCTGGAAGGGTCTAGAGCCTCCATTTTTGCGCGCTGGTCTAAGTCTCGTGGCCCTCTGTCAGAATCCAGAGTTTCAAGAAGATCAAAGGGGGTCAAAATTTCGGCCCAAAAAAAAATGACAGTGTTACCCCTTATGTTTTTTTTTCGGGTCCAAATTTTGACCTTCGATATCTCGGCTCTGGAAGGGTCTAGAGCCTCCATTTTTGCGCGCTGGTCGAAGTCTTGTGGCCCTCTGTCAGAATCCAGAGTTTCAAGAAGATCGGAGGGGGTCAAAATTTCGGCCAAAAAAAAAAAAAATGACAGTGTTACCCCTTATGTTTTTTTTTTCGGGTCCAAATTTTGACCTTCGATATCTCGGCTCTGGAAGGGTCTAGAGCCTCCATTTTTGCGCGCTGGTCGAAGTCTCTTGGCCCTCTGTCAGAATCCAGAGTTTCAAGAAGATCGGAGGGGGTCAAAATTTCGGCCAAAAAAAAATGACTGTTACCCCTTATGTTTTTTTTTTCGGGTCCAAATTTTGACCTTCGATATCTCGGCTCTGGAAGGGTCTAGAGGCTCAATTTTTGCGCGCTGGTCGAAGTCTCATGGCCCTCTGTCAGAATCCAGAGTTTCAAGAAGATCGGAGGGGGTCAAAATTTCGGCCAAAAAAAAATGACAGTGTTACCCCTTATGTTTTTTTTTTCGGGTCCAACTTTTGACCTTCGATATCTCGGCTCTGGAAGGGTCTGGAGCCTCCATTTTTGCGCGCTGGTCGAAGTCTCGTGGCCCTCTGTCAGAATCAAGAGTTTCAAGAAGATCGGAGGGGGTCAAAATTTTGGCCAAAAAAAATAAATGACAGTGTTACCCCTTATGTTTTTTTTTCGGGTCCAAATTTTGACCTTCGATATCTCGGCTCTGGAAGGGTCTAGAGCCTCCATTTTTGTGCGCTGGTCGAAGTCTCGTGGCCCTCTGTCAGAATCCAGAGTTTCAAGAAGATCGGAGGGGGTCAAAATTTCGGCCAAAAAAAAATATTACAGTGTTACCCCTTATGTTTTTTTTTTCGGGTCCAAATTTTGACCTTCGATATCTCGGCTCTGGAAGGGTCTAGAGCCTCCATTTTTGCGCGCTGGTCGAAGTCTCGTGGCCCTCTGTCAGAATCCAGAGTTTCAAGAAGATCGGAGGGGGTCAAAATTTCGGCCAAAAAAAAAATGACAGTGTTACCCCTTATGTTTTTTTTTCGGGTCCAAATTTTGACCTTCGATATCTCAGCTCTGGAAGGGTCTATAGCCTCCATTTTTGCGCACTGGTCGAAGTCTCGTGGCCCTCTGTCAGAATCCAGAGTTTCAAGAAGATCGGAGGGGGTCAAAATTTCGGCCAAAAAAAAAAAATGACAGTGTTACCCCTTATGTTTTTTTTTCGGGTCCAAATTTTGACCTTCGATATCTCGGCTCTGGAAGGGTCTAGAGCCTCCATTTTTGCGCGCTGGTCGAAGTCTCGTGGCCCTCTGTCAGAATCCAGAGTTTCAAGAAGATCGGAGGGGGTCAAAATTTCGGCCAAAAAAAAAAAATGACAGTGTTACCCCTTATGTTTTTTTTTTCGGGTCCAAATTTTGACCTTCGATATCTCGGCTCTGGAAGGGTCTAGAGCCTCCATTTTTGCACGCTGGTCGAAGTCTCATGGCCCTCTGTCAGAATCCAGAGTTTCAAGAAGATCGGAGGGGGTCAAAATTTCGGCCAAAAAAAAATGACAGTGTTACCCCTTATGTTTTTTTTCGGGTCCAAATTTTGACCTTCGATATCTCGGCTCTGGAAGGGTCTAGAGCCTCCATTTTTGCGCGCTGGTCGAAGTCTCGTGGCCCTCTGTCAGAATCCAGAGTTTCAAGAAGATCGGAGGGGGTCAAAATTTCGGCTAAAAAAAAAATGACAGTGTTACCCCTTATGTTTTTTTTCCGGTCCAAATTTTGACCTTGGATATCTCGGCTCTGGAAGGGTCTAGAGCCTCCATTTTTGCGCGCTGGTCGAAGTCTCGTGGCCCTCTGTCAGAATCCAGAGTTTCAAGAAGATCGGAGGGGGTCAAAATTTCAGCCAAAAAAAAAATGACAGTGTTACCCTTTATGTTTTTTTTTTCGGGTCCAAATTTTGACCTTCGATATCTCGGCTCTGGAAGGGTCTAGAGCCTCCATTTTTGCGCGCTGGTCGAAGTCTCGTGGCCCTCTGTCAGAATCCAGAGTTTCAAGAAGATCGGAGGGGGTCAAAATTTTGGCCAAAAAAAAAAATGACAGTGTTACCCCTTATGTTTTTTTTTTCGGGTCCAAATTTTGACCTTCGATATCTCGGCTCTGGAAGGGTCTAGAGCCTCCATTTTTGTGCGCTGGTCGAAGTCTCGTGGCCCTCTGTCAGAATCCAGAGTTTCAAGAAGATCGGAGGGGGTCAAAATTTCGGCCAAAAAATAAATGACAGTGTTACCCCTTATGTTTTTTTTTCTGGTCCAAATTTTGACCTTTGATATCTCGGCTCTGGAAGGGTCTAGAGCCTCCATTTTTGCGCGCTGGTCGAAGTCTCGTGGCCCTCTGTCAGAATCCAGAGTTTCAAGAAGATCGAAGGGGGTCAAAATTTCGGCCAAAAAAAAAAAAATGACAGTGTTACCCCTTATGTTTTTTTTTTCGGGTCCAAATTTTGACCTTCGATATCTCGGCTCTGGAAGGGTCTAGAGCCTCCATTTTTGCGCGCTGGTCGAAGTCTCGTGGCCCTCTGTCAGAATCCAGAGTTTCAAGAAGATCAGAGGGGGTCAAAATTTCGGCCAAAAAAAATGACAGTGTTACCCCTTATGTTTTTTTATCGGGTCCAAATTTTGACCTTCAATATCTCGGCACTGGAAGGGTCTAGAGCCTCCATTTTTGCGCGCTGGTCGAAGTCTCGTGGCCCTCTGTCAGAATCCAGAGTTTCAAGAAGATCGGAGGGGGTAAACATTTCGGCAAAAAAAAAATGACAGTGTTACCCCTTATGTTTTTTTTTCGGGTCCAAATTTTGACCTTCGATATCTCGGCTCTGGAAGGGTCTAGAGCCTCCATTTTTCGCGCTGGTCGAAGTCTCGTGGCCCTCTGTCAGAATCCAGAGTTTCAAGAAGATCGGAGGGGGTCAAAATTTCGGCCAAAAAAAATGACAGTGTTACCCCTTATGTTTTTTTATCGGGTCAAAATTTTGACCTTCGATATCTCGGCTCTGGAAGGGTCTAGAGCCTCCATTTTTGCGCGCTGGTCGAAGTCTCGTGGCCCTCTGTCAGAATCCAGAGTTTCAAGAAGATCGGAGGGGGTCAAAATTTCGGCCAAAAAAAAAATGACAGTGTTACCCCTTATGTTTTTTTTTTCGGGTCCAAATTTTGACCTTCGATATCTCGGCTCTGGAAGGGTCTAGAGCCTCCATTTTTGCGCGCTGGTCAAAGTCTCGTGGCCCTCTGTCAGAATCCAGAGTTTCAAGAAGATCGGAGGGGGTCAAAATTTCAGCCAAAAAAAAATGACAGTGTTACCCCTTATGTTTTTTTTTCGGGTCCAAATTTTGACCTTCGATATCTCGGCTCTGGAAGGGTCTAGAGCCTCCATTTTTGCGCGCTGGTCGAAGTCTCGTGGCCCTCTGTCAGAATCCAGAGTTTCAAGAAGATCGGAGGGGGTCAAAATTTCGGCCAAAAAAAAAAAATAACAGTGTTACCCCTTATGTTTTTTTTTTTTCGGGTCCAAATTTTGACCTTCGATATCTCGGCTCTGGAAGGGTCTAGAGCCTCCATTTTTGCGCGCTGGTCAAAGTCTCGTGGCCCTCTGTCAGAATCCAGAGTTTCAAGAAGATCGGAGGGGGTCAAAATTTCGGCCAAAAAATAAATGACAGTGTTACCCCTTATGTTTTTTTTTCGGGTCCAAATTTTGACCTTCGATATCTCGGCTCTGGAAGGGTCTAGAGCCTCCATTTTTGCGCGCTGGTCGAAGTCTCGTGGCCCTCTGTCAGAATCCAGAGTTTCAAGAAGATCGGAGGGGGTCAAAATTTCGGCCAAAAAAAAAAAAATAACAGTGTTACCCCTTATGTTTTTTTTTTCGGGTCCAACTTTTGACCTTCGATATCTCGGCTCTGGAAGGGTCTAGAGCCTCCATTTTTGCGCGCTGGTCGAAGTCTCGTGGCCCTCTGTCAGAATCCAGAGTTTCAAGAAGATCGGAGGGGGTCAAAATTTTGGACAAAAAAAAAAATGACAGTGTTACCCCTTATGTTTTTTTTCGGGTCCAAATTTTGACCTTCGATATCTCGGCTCTGGAAGGGTCTAGAGCCTCCATTTTTGTACGCTGGTCGAAGTCTCGTGGCCCTCTGTCAGAATCCAGAGTTTCAAGAAGATCGGAGGGGGTCAAAATTTCGGCCAAAAAAAAATGACAGTGTTACCCCTTATGTGTTTTTTTTTCGGGTCCAAATTTTGACCTTCGATATCTCGGCTCTGGAAGGGTCTAGAGCCTCCATTTTTGCGCGCTGGTCGAAGTCTCGTGGCCCTCTGTCAGAATCCAGAGTTTCAAGAAGATCGGAGGGGGTCAAAATTTCGGCCCAAAAAAAAAATGACAGTGTTACCCCTTATGTTTTTTTTCGGGCCCAAATTTTGACCTTCGATATCTCGGCTCTGGAAGGGTCTAGAGCCTCCATTTTTGCGCGCTGGTCGAAGTCTCGTGGCCCTCTGTCAGAATCCGGAGTTTCAAGAAGATCGGAGGGGGTCAAAATTTCGGCCAAAAAAAAAAATGACAGTGTTACCCCTTATGTTTTTTTTTTCGGGTCCAAATTTTGACCTTCGATATCTCGGCTCTGGAAGGGTCTAGAGCCTCCATTTTTGCGCGCTGGTCGAAGTCTCGTGGCCCTCTGTCAGAATCCAGAGTTTCAAGAAGATCGGAGGGGGTCAAAATTTCGGCCAAAAAAAAAATGACAGTGTTACCCCTTATGTTTTTTTTTTCGGGTCCAAATTTTGACCTTCGATATCTCGGCTCTGGAAGGGTCTAGAGCCTCCATTTTTGCGCGCTGGTCGAAGTCTCGTGGCCCTCTGTCAGAATCCAGAGTTTCAAGAAGATCGGAGGGGGTCAAAATTTCGGCCAAAAAAAAATGACAGTGTTACCCCTTATGGTTTTTTTTTTTCGGGTCCAAATTTTGACCTTCGATATCTCGGCTCTGGAAGGGTCTAGAGCCTCCATTTTTGCGCGCTGGTCTAAGTCTCGTGTCCCTCTGTCAGAATCCAGAGTTTCAAGAAGATCGGAGGGGGTCAAAATTTCGGCCCAAAAAAAAAAATGACAGTGTTACCCCTTATGTTTTTTTTTCGGGTCCAAATTTTGACCTTCGATATCTCGGCTCTGGAAGGGTCTAGAGCCTCCATTTTTGCGCGCTGGTCGAAGTCTTGTGGCCCTCTGTCAGAATCCAGAGTTTCAAGAAGATCGGAGGGGGTCAAAATTTCGGCCAAAAAAAAAAAATGACAGTGTTACCCCTTATGTTTTTTTTTTTTCGGGTCCAAATTTTGACCTTCGATATCTCGGCTCTGGAAGGGTCTAGAGCCTCCATTTTTGCGCGCTGGTCGAAGTCTCTTGGCCCTCTGTCAGAATCCAGAGTTTCAAGAAGATCGGAGGGGGTCAAAATTTCGGCCAAAAAAAATGACAGTGTTACCCCTTATGTTTTTTTTTCGGGTCCAAATTTTGACCTTCGATATCTCGGCTCTGGAAGGGTCTAGAGCCTCCATTTTTGCGCGCTGGTCGGAGTCTCGTGGCCCTCTGTCAGAATCCAGAGTTTCAAGAAGATCGGAGGGGGTCAAAATTTCGGCCAAAAAAAAAATGACAGTGTTACCCCTTATGTTTTTTTTTTCGGGTCCAACTTTTGACCTTCGATATCTCGGCTCTGGAAGGGTCTGGAGCCTCCATTTTTGCGCGCTGGTCGAAGTCTCGTGGCCCTCTGTCAGAATCAAGAGTTTCAAGAAGATCGGAGGGGGTCAAAATTTTGGCCAAAAAAAATAAATGACAGTGTTACCCCTTATGTTTTTTTTTTTCGGGTCCAAATTTTGACCTTCGATATCTCGGCTCTGGAAGGGTCTAGAGCCTCCATTTTTGTGCGCTGGTCGAAGTCTCGTGGCCCTCTGTCAGAATCCAGAGTTTCAAGAAGATCGGAGGGGGTCAAAATTTCGGCCAAAAAAAAATATGACAGTGTTACCCCTTATGTTTTTTTTTCGGGTCCAAATTTTGACCTTCGATATCTCGGCTCTGGAAGGGTCTAGAGCCTCCATTTTTGCGCGCTGGTCGAAGTCTCGTGGCCCTCTGTCAGAATCCAGAGTTTCAAGAAGATCGAAGGGGGTCAAAATTTCGGCCAAAAAAAAAAATGACAGTGTTACCCCTTATGTTTTTTTTTCGGGTCCAAATTTTGACCTTCGATATCTCGGCTCTGGAAGGGTCTAGAGCCTCCATTTTTGCGCGCTGGTCGAAGTCTCGTGGCCCTCTGTCAGAATCCAGAGTTTCAAGAAGATCAGAGGGGGTCAAAATTTCGGCCAAAAAAAATGACAGTGTTACCCCTTATGTTTTTTTTTCGGGTCCAAATTTTGACCTTCGATATCTCGGCTCTGGAAGGGTCTAGAGCCTCCATTTCTGCGCGCTGGTCGAAGTCTCGTGGCCCTCTGTCAGAATCCAGAGTTTCAAGAAGATCGGAGGGGGTCAAAATTTCGGCCAAAAAAAATGACAGTGTTACCCCTTATGTTTTTTTATCGGGTCCAAATTTTGACCTTCAATATCTCGGCTCTGGAAGGGTCTAGAGCCTCCATTTTTGCGCGCTGGTCGAAGTCTCGTGGCCCTCTGTCAGAATCCAGAGTTTCAAGAAGATCGGAGGGGGTAAAAATTTCGGCAAAAAAAAAAATGACAGTGTTACCCCTTATGTTTTTTTTTTCGGGTCCAAATTTTGACCTTCGATATCTCGGCTCTGGAAGGGTCTAGAGCCTCCATTTTTTCGCGCTGGTCGAAGTCTTGTGGCCCTCTGTCAGAATCCAGAGTTTCAAGAAGATCGGAGGGGGTCAAAATTTCGGCCAAAAAAAATGACAGTGTTACCCCTTATGTTTTTTTATCGGGTCCAAATTTTGACCTTCGATATCTCGGCTCTGGAAGGGTCTAGAGCCTCCATTTTTGCGCGCTGGTCGAAGTCTCGTGGCCCTCTGTCAGAATCCAGAGTTTCAAGAAGATCGGAGGGGGTCAAAATTTCGGCCAAAAAAAAAATGACAGTGTTACCCCTTATGTTTTTTTTTTTCGGGTCCAAATTTTGACCTTCGATATCTCGGCTCTGGAAGGGTCTAGAGCCTCCATTTTTGCGCGCTGGTCGAAGTCTCGTGGTCCTCTGTCAGAATCCAGAGTTTCAAGAAGATCGGAGGGGGTCAAAATTTTGGCCAAAAAAAAAATGACAGTGTTACCCCTTATGTTTTTTTTCGGGTCCAAATTTTGACCTTCGATATCTCGGCTCTGGAAGGGTCTAGAGCCTCCATTTTTGCGCGCTGGTCGAAGTCTCGTGGCCCTCTGTCAGAATCCAGAGTTTCAAGAAGATCGGAGGGGGTCAAAATTTCGGCCAAAAAAAAATGACAGTGTTACCCCTTATGTTTTTTTTTCGGGTCCAAATTTTGACCTTCGATATCTCGGCTCTGGAAGGGTCTAGAGCCTCCATTTTTGCGCGCTGGTCGAAGTCTCGTGGCCCTCTGTCAGAATCCAGAGTTTCAAGAAGATCGGAGGGGGTCAAAATTTCGGCCAAAAAAAAAATGACAGTGTTACCCCTTATGTTTTTTTTTCGGGTCCAAATTTTGACCTTCGATATCTCGGCTCTGGAAGGATCTAGAGCCTCCATTTTTGCGCGCTGGTCGAAGTCTCGTGGCCCTCTGTCAGAATCCAGAGTTTCAAGAAGATCGGAGGGGGTCAAAATTTCGGCCAAAAAAAAAATGACAGTGTTACCCCTTATGTTTTTTTTCGGGTCCAAATTTTGACCTTCGATATCTCGGCTCTGGAAGGGTCTAGAGCCTCCATTTTTACGCGCTGGTCGAAGTCTCGTGGCCCTCTGTCAGAATCCAGAGTTTCAAGAAGATCAGAGGGGGTCAAAATTTTGCCAAAAAAAAAAATGACAGTGTTACCCCTTATGTTTTTTTTTTCGGGTCCAAATTTTGACCTTCGATATCTCGGCTCTGGAAGGGTCTAGAGCCTCCATTTTTGCGCGCTGGTCGAAGTCTCGTGGCCCTCTGTCAGAATCCAGAGTTTCAAGAAGATCAGAGGGGGTCAAAATTTCGGCCAAAAAAAATGACAGTGTTACCCCTTATGTTTTTTTTTTTCGGGTCCAAATTTTGACCTTCGATATCTCGGCTCTGGAAGGGTCTAGAGCCTCCATTTTTGCGCGCTGGTCGAAGTCTCGTGGCCCTCTGTCAGAATTCAGAGTTTCAAGAAGATCGGAGGGGGTCAAAATTTCGGCCAAAAAAAATGACAGTGTTACCCCTTATGTTTTTTTTTCGGGTCCAAATTTTGACCTTCGATATCTCGGCTCTGGAAGGGTCTAGAGCCTCCATTTTTGCGCGCTGGTCGTAGTCTCGTGGCCCTCTGTCAGAATCCAGAGTTTCAAGAAGATCGGAGGGGGTCAAAATTTCGGCTAAAAAAAAAAATGACAGTGTTACCCCTTATGTTTTTTTTCGGGTCCAAATTTTGACCTTCGATATCTCGGCTCTGGAAGGGTCTAGAGCCTCCATTTTTGCGCGCTGGTCGAAGTCTCGTGGCCCTCTGTCAGAATCCAGAGTTTCAAGAAGATCGGAGGGGGTCAAAATTTCGGCCAAAAAAAAAAAATGACAGTGTTACCCCTTATGTTTTTTTTTCGGGTCCAAATTTTGACCTTCGATATCTCGGCTCTGGAAGGGTCTAGAGCCTCCATTTTTGCGCGCTGGTCGAAGTCTCGTGGCCCTCTGTCAGAATCCAGAGTTTCAAGAAGATCGGAGGGGGTCAAAATTTCGGCCAAAAAAAATGACAGTGTTACCCCTTTATGTTTTTTTTTTTCGGGTCCAAATTTTGACCTTCGATATCTCGGCTCTGGAAGGGTCTAGAGGCTCCATTTTTGCGCGCTGGTCGAAGTCTCGTGGCCCTCTGTCAGAATCCAGAGTTTCAAGAAGATCGGAGGGGGTCAGAATTTCAGCCAAAAAAAAAATGACAGTGTTACCCCTTATGTTTTTTTTTTTCGGGTCCAAATTTTGACCTTCGATATCTCGGCTCTGGAAGGGTCTAGAGCCTCCATTTTTGCGCGCTGGTCGAAGTCTCGTGGCCCTCTGTCAGAATCCAGAGTTTCAAGAAGATCGGAGGGGGTCAAAATTTTGGCCAAAAAAAAAAATGACAGTGTTACCCCTTATGTTTTTTTTTTCGGGTCCAAATTTTGACCTTCGATATCTCGGCTCTGGAAGGGTCTAGAGCCTCCATTTTTGTGCGCTGGTCGAAGTCTCGTGGCCCTCTGTCAGAATCCAGAGTTTCAAGAAGATCGGAGGGGGTCAAAATTTCGGCCAAAAAATAAATGACAGTGTTACCCCTTATGTTTTTTTTTCGGGTCCAAATTTTGACCTTCGATATCTCGGCTCTGGAAGGGTCTAGAGCCTCCATTTTTGCGCGCTGGTCGAAGTCTCGTGGCCCTCTGTCAGAATCCAGAGTTTCAAGAAGATCGAAGGGGGTCAAAATTTCGGCCAAAAAAAAAAATGACAGTGTTACCCCTTATGTTTTTTTTTCGGGTCCAAATTTTGACCTTCGATATCTCGGCTCTGGAAGGGTCTAGAGCCTCCATTTTTGCGCGCTGGTCGAAGTCTCGTGGCCCTCTGTCAGAATCCAGAGTTTCAAGAAGATCAGAGGGGGTCAAAATTTCGGCCAAAAAAAATGACAGTGTTACCCCTTATGTTTTTTTTTCGGGTCCAAATTTTGATCTTCGATATCTCGGCTCTGGAAGGGTCTAGAGCCTCCATTTCTGCGCGCTGGTCGAAGTCTCGTGGCCCTCTGTCAGAATCCAGAGTTTCAAGAAGATCGGAGGGGGTCAAAATTTCGGCCAAAAAAAATGACAGTGTTACCCCTTATGTTTTTTTATCGGGTCCAAATTTTGACCTTCAATATCTCGGCTCTGGAAGGGTCTAGAGCCTCCATTTTTGCGCGCTGGTCGAAGTCTCGTGGCCCTCTGTCAGAATCCAGAGTTTCAAGAAGATCGGAGGGGGTAAAAATTTCGGCAAAAAAAAAAATGACAGTGTTACCCCTTATGTTTTTTTTTTCGGGTCCAAATTTTGACCTTCGAAATCTCGGCTCTGGAAGGGTCTAGAGCCTCCATTTTTTCGCGCTGGTCGAAGTCTTGTGGCCCTCTGTCAGAATCCAGAGTTTCAAGAAGATCGGAGGGGGTCAAAATTTCGGCCAAAAAAAATGACAGTGTTACCCCTTATGTTTTTTTATCGGGTCCAAATTTTGACCTTCGATATCTCGGCTCTGGAAGGGTCTAGAGCCTCCATTTTTGCGCGCTGGTCGAAGTCTCGTGGCCCTCTGTCAGAATCCAGAGTTTCAAGAAGATCGGAGGGGGTCAAAATTTCGGCCAAAAAAAAAATGACAGTGTTACCCCTTATGTTTTTTTTTTTTCGGGTCCAAATTTTGACCTTCGATATCTCGGCTCTGGAAGGGTCTAGAGCCTCCATTTTTGCGCGCTGGTCAAAGTCTCGTGGCCCTCTGTCAGAATCCAGAGTTTCAAGAAGATCGGAGGGGGTCAAAATTTCGGCCAAAAAAAAAATGACAGTGTTACCCCTTATGTTTTTTTTTTCGGGTCCAAATTTTGACCTTCGATATCTCGGCTCTGGAAGGGTCTAGAGCCTCCATTTTTGCGCGCTGGTCGAAGTCTCGTGGCCCTCTGTCAGAATCCAGAGTTTCAAGAAGATCGGAGGGGGTCAAAATTTCGGCCAAAAAAAAAAAAATAACAGTGTTACCCCTTATGTTTTTTTTTTCGGGTCCAACTTTTGACCTTCGATATCTCGGCTCTGGAAGGGTCTAGAGCCTCCATTTTTGCGCGCTGGTCGAAGTCTCGTGGCCCTCTGTCAGAATCCAGAGTTTCAAGAAGATCGGAGGGGGTCAAAATTTTGGCCAAAAAAAAAAATGACAGTGTTACCCCTTATGTTTTTTTTCGGGTCCAAATTTTGACCTTCGATATCTCGGCTCTGGAAGGGTCTAGAGCCTCCATTTTTGTACGCTGGTCGAAGTCTCGTGGCCCTCTGTCAGAATCCAGAGTTTCAAGAAGATCGGAGGGGGTCAAAATTTCGGCCAAAAAAAAATGACAGTGTTACCCCTTATGTGTTTTTTTTCGGGTCCAAATTTTGACCTTCGATATCCCGGCTCTGGAAGGGTCTAGAGCCTCCATTTTTGCGTGCTGGTCGAAGTCTCGTGGCCCTCTGTCAGAATCCAGAGTTTCAAGAAGATCGGAGGGGGTCAAAATTTCGGCCCAAAAAAAAAATGACAGTGTTACCCCTTATGTTTTTTTTCGGGGCCAAATTTTGACCTTCGATATCTCGGCTCTGGAAGGGTCTAGAGCCTCCATTTTTGCGCGCTGGTCGAAGTCTCGTGGCCCTCTGTCAGAATCCAGAGTTTCAAGAAGATCGGAGGGGGTCAAAATTTCGGCCAAAAAAAAATGACAGTGTTACCCCTTATGTTTTTTTTTCGGGTCCAAATTTTGACCTTCGATATCTCGGCTCTGGAAGGGTCTAGAGCCTCCATTTTTGCGCGCTGGTCGAAGTCTCGTGGCCCTCTGTCAGAATCCAGAGTTTCAAGAAGATCGGAGGGGGTCAAAATTTCGGCCAAAAAAAAATGACAGTGTTACCCCTTATGTTTTTTTTTCGGGTCCAAATTTTGACCTTCGATATCTCGGCTCTGGAAGGATCTAGAGCCTCCATTTTTGCGCGCTGGTCGAAGTCTCGTGGCCCTCTGTCAGAATCCAGAGTTTCAAGAAGATCGGAGGGGGTCAAAATTTCGGCCAAAAAAAAAATGACAGTGTTACCCCTTATGTTTTTTTTTCGGGTCCAAATTTTGACCTTCGATATCTCGGCTCTGGAAGGGTCTAGAGCCTCCATTTTTACGCGCTGGTCGAAGTCTCGTGGCCCTCTGTCAGAATCCAGAGTTTCAAGAAGATCAGAGGGGGTCAAAATTTCGGCCAAAAAAAAAATGACAGTGTTACCCCTTATGTTTTTTTTTCGGGTCCAAATTTTGACCTTCGATATCTCGGCTCTGGAAGGGTCTAGAGCCTCCATTTTTGCGCGCTGGTCGAAGTCTCGTGGCCCTCTGTCAGAATCCAGAGTTTCAAGAAGATCGGAGGGGGTCAAAATTTCGGCCAAAAAAAAAAATGACAGTGTTACCCCTTATGTTTTTTTTTCGGGTCAAAATTTTGACCTTCGATATCTCGGCTCTGGAAGGGTCTAGAGCCTCCATTTTTGCGCGCTGGTCGAAGTCTCGTGGCCCTCTGTCAGAATCCAGAGTTTCAAGAAGATCGGAGGGGGTCAAAATTTCGGCCAAAAAAAAAATGACAGTGTTACCCCTTATGTTTTTTTTTCGGGTCCAAATTTTGACCTTCGATATCTCGGCTCTGGAAGGGTCTAGAGCCTCCATTTTTGCGCGCTGGTCGAAGTTTCGTGGCCCTCTGTCAGAATCCGGAGTTTCAAGAAGATCGGAGGGGGTCAAAATTTCGGCCAAAAAAAAAATGACAGTGTTACCCCTTATGTTTTTTTTTCGGGTCCAAATTTTGACCTTCGATATCTCGGCTCTGGAAGGGTCTAGAGCCTCCATTTTTGCGCGCTGGTCGAAGTCTCGTGGCCCTCTGTCAGAATCCAGAGTTTCAAGAAGATCGGAGGGGGTCAAAATTTCGGCCAAAAAAAAAAATAACAGTGTTACCCCTTATGTTTTTTTTTTCGGGTCCAACTTTTGACCTTCGATATCTCGGCTCTGGAATGGTCTAGAGCCTCCATTTTTGCGCGCTGGTCGAAGTCTCGTGGCCCTCTGTCAGAATCCAGAGTTTCAAGAAGATCGGAGGGGGTCAAAATTTCGGCCAAAAAAAAATGACAGTGTTACCCTTTATGTTTTTTTTTCGGGTCCAAATTTTGACCTTCGATATCTCGGCTCTGGAAGGGTCTAGAGCCTCCATTTTTGCGCGCTGGTCTAAGTCTCGTGGCCCTCTGTCAGAATCCAGAGTTTCAAGAAGATCGGAGGGGGTCAAAATTTCGGCCCAAAAAAAAATGACAGTGTTACCCCTTATGTTTTTTTTTCGGGTCCAAATTTTGACCTTCGATATCTCGGCTCTGGAAGGGTCTAGAGCCTCCATTTTTGCGCGCTGGTCGAAGTCTCGTGGCCCTCTGTCAGAATCCAGAGTTTCAAGAAGATCAGAGGGGGTCAAAATTTCGGCCAAAAAAAAATGACAGTGTTACCCCTTATGTTTTTTTTTCGAGTCCAAATTTTGACCTTCGATATCTCGGCTCTGGAAGGGTCTAGAGCCTCCATTTTTGCGCGCTGGTCGAAGTCTCGTGGCCCTCTGTCAGAATCCAGAGTTTCAAGAAGATCGGAGGGGGTCAAAATTTCGGCCAAAAAAAAATGACAGTGTTACCCCTTATGTTTTTTTTTCGGGTCCAAATTTTGACCTTCGATATCTCGGCTCTGGAAGGGTCTAGAGCCTCCATTTTTGCGCGCTGGTCGAAGTCTCGTGGCCCTCTGTCAGAATCCAGAGTTTCAAGAAGATCAGAGGGGGTCAAAATTTCGGCCAAAAAAAATGAGTGTTACCCCTTATGTTTTTTTTTCGGGTCCAAATTTTGATCTTCGATATCTCGGCTCTGGAAGGGTCTAGAGCCTCCATTTTTGCGCGCTGGTCGAAGTCTCGTGGCCCTCTGTCAGAATCCAGAGTTTCAAGAAGATCGGAGGGGGTCAAAATTTCGGCCAAAAAAAAATGACAGTGTTAACCCTTATGTTTTTTTTTTTTTCGGGTCCAATTTTTGACCTTCGATATCTCGGCTCTGGAAGGGTCTAGAGCCTCCATTTTTGCGCGCTGGTCGAAGTCTTGTGGCCCTCTGTCAGAATCCAGAGTTTCAAGAAGATCGGAGGGGGTCAAAATTTCGGCCAAAAAAAAAATGACAGTGTTACCCCTTATGTTTTTTTTTCGGGTCCAAATTTTGACCTTCGATATCTCGGCTCTGGAAGGGTCTAGAGCCTCCATTTTTGCGCGCTGGTCGAAGTCTCGTGGCCCTCTGTCAGAATCCGGAGTTTCAAGAAGATCGGAGGGGGTCAAAATTTCGGCAAAAAAAAAAATGACAGTGTTACCCCTTATGTTTTTTTTTTTCGGGTCCAAATTTTGACCTTCGATATCTCGGCTCTGGAAGGGTCTAGAGCCTCCATTTTTGCGCGCTGGTCGAAGTCTCGTGGCCCTCTGTCAGAATCCAGAGTTTCAAGAAGATCGGAGGGGGTCAAAATTTCAGCCAAAAAAAAAATGACAGTGTTACCCCTTATGTTTTTTTTTCGGGTCCAAATTTTGACCTTCGATATCTCGGCTCTGGAAGGGTCTAGAGCCTCCATTTTTGCGCGCTGGTCGAAGTCTCGTGGCCCTCTTTCAGAATCCAGAGTTTCAAGAAGATCGGAGGGGGTCAAAATTTCGGCCAAAAAAAAATGACAGTGTTACCCCTTATGGTTTTTTTTTTCGGGTCCAAATTTTGACCTTCGATATCTCGGCTCTGGAAGGGTCTAGAGCCTCCATTTTTGCGCGCTGGTCTAAGTCTCGTGGCCCTCTGTCAGAATCCAGAGTTTCAAGAAGATCAAAGGGGGTCAAAATTTCGGCCCAAAAAAAAATGACAGTGTTACCCCTTATGTTTTTTTTTTCGGGTCCAAATTTTGACCTTCGATATCTCGGCTCTGGAAGGGTCTAGAGCCTCCATTTTTGCGCGCTGGTCGAAGTCTTGTGGCCCTCTGTCAGAATCCAGAGTTTCAAGAAGATCGGAGGGGGTCAAAATTTCGGCCAAAAAAAAAAAAAATGACAGTGTTACCCCTTATGTTTTTTTTTTCGGGTCCAAATTTTGACCTTCGATATCTCGGCTCTGGAAGGGTCTAGAGCCTCCATTTTTGCGCGCTGGTCGAAGTCTCTTGGCCCTCTGTCAGAATCCAGAGTTTCAAGAAGATCGGAGGGGGTCAAAATTTCGGCCAAAAAAAAATGACTGTTACCCCTTATGTTTTTTTTTTCGGGTCCAAATTTTGACCTTCGATATCTCGGCTCTGGAAGGGTCTAGAGGCTCAATTTTTGCGCGCTGGTCGAAGTCTCATGGCCCTCTGTCAGAATCCAGAGTTTCAAGAAGATCGGAGGGGGTCAAAATTTCGGCCAAAAAAAAATGACAGTGTTACCCCTTATGTTTTTTTTTCGGGTCCAACTTTTGACCTTCGATATCTCGGCTCTGGAAGGGTCTGGAGCCTCCATTTTTGCGCGCTGGTCGAAGTCTCGTGGCCCTCTGTCAGAATCAAGAGTTTCAAGAAGATCGGAGGGGGTCAAAATTTTGGCCAAAAAAAAATAAATGACAGTGTTACCCCTTATGTTTTTTTTTCGGGTCCAAATTTTGACCTTCGATATCTCGGCTCTGGAAGGGTCTAGAGCCTCCATTTTTGTGCGCTGGTCGAAGTCTCGTGGCCCTCTGTCAGAATCCAGAGTTTCAAGAAGATCGGAGGGGGTCAAAATTTCGGCCAAAAAAAAATATTACAGTGTTACCCCTTATGTTTTTTTTTTCGGGTCCAAATTTTGACCTTCGATATCTCGGCTCTGGAAGGGTCTAGAGCCTCCTTTTTTGCGCGCTGGTCGAAGTCTCGTGGCCCTCTGTCAGAATCCAGAGTTTCAAGAAGATCGGAGGGGGTCAAAATTTCGGCCAAAAAAAAAATGACAGTGTTACCCCTTATGTTTTTTTTTCGGGTCCAAATTTTGACCTTCGATATCTCAGCTCTGGAAGGGTCTATAGCCTCCATTTTTGCGCACTGGTCGAAGTCTCGTGGCCCTCTGTCAGAATCCAGAGTTTCAAGAAGATCGGAGGGGGTCAAAATTTCGGCCAAAAAAAAAATGACAGTGTTACCCCTTATGTTTTTTTTTCGGGTCCAAATTTTGACCTTCGATATCTCGGCTCTGGAAGGGTCTAGAGCCTCCATTTTTGCGCGCTGGTCGAAGTCTCGTGGCCCTCTGTCAGAATCCAGAGTTTCAAGAAGATCGGAGGGGGTCAAAATTTCGGCCAAAAAAAAAAAATGACAGTGTTACCCCTTATGTTTTTTTTTTCGGGTCCAAATTTTGACCTTCGATATCTCGGCTCTGGAAGGGTCTAGAGCCTCCATTTTTGCACGCTGGTCGAAGTCTCGTGGCCCTCTGTCAGAATCCAGAGTTTCAAGAAGATCGGAGGGGGTCAAAATTTCGGCCAAAAAAAAATGACAGTGTTACCCCTTATGTTTTTTTTCGGGTCCAAATTTTGACCTTCGATATCTCGGCTCTGGAAGGGTCTAGAGCCTCCATTTTTGCGCGCTGGTCGAAGTCTCGTGGCCCTCTGTCAGAATCCAGAGTTTCAAGAAGATCGGAGGGGGTCAAAATTTCGGCTAAAAAAAAAATGACAGTGTTACCCCTTATGTTTTTTTTCCGGTCCAAATTTTGACCTTGGATATCTCGGCTCTGGAAGGGTCTAGAGCCTCCATTTTTGCGCGCTGGTCGAAGTCTCGTGGCCCTCTGTCAGAATCCAGAGTTTCAAGAAGATCGGAGGGGGTCAAAATTTCAGCCAAAAAAAAAATGACAGTGTTACCCTTTATGTTTTTTTTTCGGGTCCAAATTTTGACCTTCGATATCTCGGCTCTGGAAGGGTCTAGAGCCTCCATTTTTGCGCGCTGGTCGAAGTCTCGTGGCCCTCTGTCAGAATCCAGAGTTTCAAGAAGATCGGAGGGGGTCAAAATTTTGGCCAAAAAAAAAATGACAGTGTTACCCCTTATGTTTTTTTTTTTCGGGTCCAAATTTTGACCTTCGATATCTCGGCTCTGGAAGGGTCTAGAGCCTCCATTTTTGTGCGCTGGTCGAAGTCTCGTGGCCCTCTGTCAGAATCCAGAGTTTCAAGAAGATCGGAGGGGGTCAAAATTTCGGCCAAAAAATAAATGACAGTGTTACCCCTTATGTTTTTTTTTCGGGTCCAAATTTTGACCTTCGATATCTCGGCTCTGGAAGGGTCTAGAGCCTCCATTTTTGCGCGCTGGTCGAAGTCTCGTGGCCCTCTGTCAGAATCCAGAGTTTCAAGAAGATCGAAGGGGGTCAAAATTTCGGCCAAAAAAAAAAAAATGACAGTGTTACCCCTTATGTTTTTTTTTTCGGGTCCAAATTTTGACCTTCGATATCTCGGCTCTGGAAGGGTCTAGAGCCTCCATTTTTGCGCGCTGGTCGAAGTCTCGTGGCCCTCTGTCAGAATCCAGAGTTTCAAGAAGATCAGAGGGGGTCAAAATTTCGGCCAAAAAAAATGACAGTGTTACCCCTTATGTTTTTTTTTTCGGGTCCAAATTTTGATCTTCGATATCTCGGCTCTGGAAGGGTCTAGAGCCTCCATTTTTGCGCGCTGGTCGAAGTCTCGTGGCCCTCTGTCAGAATCCAGAGTTTCAAGAAGATCGGAGGGGGTCAAAATTTCGGCCAAAAAAAATGACAGTGTTACCCCTTATGTTTTTTTATCGGGTCCAAATTTTGACCTTCAATATCTCGGCACTGGAAGGGTCTAGAGCCTCCATTTTTGCGCGCTGGTCGAAGTCTCGTGGCCCTCTGTCAGAATCCAGAGTTTCAAGAAGATCGGAGGGGGTAAACATTTCGGCAAAAAAAAAATGACAGTGTTACCCCTTATGTTTTTTTTTTCGGGTCCAAATTTTGACCTTCGATATCTCGGCTCTGGAAGGGTCTAGAGCCTCCATTTTTCGCGCTGGTCGAAGTCTCGTGGCCCTCTGTCAGAATCCAGAGTTTCAAGAAGATCGGAGGGGGTCAAAATTTCGGCCAAAAAAAATGACAGTGTTACCCCTTATGTTTTTTTATCGGGTCAAAATTTTGACCTTCGATATCTCGGCTCTGGAAGGGTCTAGAGCCTCCATTTTTGCGCGCTGGTCGAAGTCTCGTGGCCCTCTGTCAGAATCCAGAGTTTCAAGAAGATCGGAGGGGGTCAAAATTTCGGCCAAAAAAAAAATGACAGTGTTACCCCTTATGTTTTTTTTTTCGGGTCCAAATTTTGACCTTCGATATCTCGGCTCTGGAAGGGTCTAGAGCCTCCATTTTTGCGCGCTGGTCAAAGTCTCGTGGCCCTCTGTCAGAATCCAGAGTTTCAAGAAGATCGGAGGGGGTCAAAATTTCAGCCAAAAAAAAATGACAGTGTTACCCCTTATGTTTTTTTATCGGGTCAAAATTTTGACCTTCGATATCTCGGCTCTGGAAGGGTCTAGAGCCTCCATTTTTGCGCGCTGGTCGAAGTCTCGTGGCCCTCTGTCAGAATCCAGAGTTTCAAGAAGATCGGAGGGGGTCAAAATTTCGGCCAAAAAAAAAATGACAGTGTTACCCCTTATGTTTTTTTTTTCGGGTCCAAATTTTGACCTTCGATATCTCGGCTCTGGAAGGGTCTAGAGCCTCCATTTTTGCGCGCTGGTCAAAGTCTCGTGGCCCTCTGTCAGAATCCAGAGTTTCAAGAAGATCGGAGGGGGTCAAAATTTCAGCCAAAAAAAAATGACAGTGTTACCCCTTATGTTTTTTTTTCGGGTCCAAATTTTGACCTTCGATATCTCAGCTCTGGAAGGGTCTAGAGCCTCCATTTTTGCGCGCTGGTCGAAGTCTCGTGGCCCTCTGTCAGAATCCAGAGTTTCAAGAAGATCGGAGGGGGTCAAAATTTCGGCCAAAAAAAAAAAATAACAGTGTTACCCCTTATGTTTTTTTTTTTCGGGTCCAAATTTTGACCTTCGATATCTCGGCTCTGGAAGGGTCTAGAGCCTCCATTTTTGCGCGCTGGTCAAAGTCTCGTGGCCCTCTGTCAGAATCCAGAGTTTCAAGAAGATCGGAGGGGGTCAAAATTTCGGCCAAAAAATAAATGACAGTGTTACCCCTTATGTTTTTTTTTCGGGTCCAAATTTTGACCTTCGATATCTCGGCTCTGGAAGGGTCTAGAGCCTCCATTTTTGCGCGCTGGTCGAAGTCTCGTGGCCCTCTGTCAGAATCCAGAGTTTCAAGAAAATCGGAGGGGGTCAAAATTTCGGCCAAAAAAAAAAAAATAACAGTGTTACCCCTTATGTTTTTTTTTTCGGGTCCAACTTTTGACCTTCGATATCTCGGCTCTGGAAGGGTCTAGAGCCTCCATTTTTGCGCGCTGGTCGAAGTCTCGTGGCCCTCTGTCAGAATCCAGAGTTTCAAGAAGATCGGAGGGGGTCAAAATTTTGGACAAAAAAAAAAAATGACAGTGTTACCCCTTATGTTTTTTTTCGGGTCCAAATTTTGACCTTCGATATCTCGGCTCTGGAAGGGTCTAGAGCCTCCATTTTTGTACGCTGGTCGAAGTCTCGTGGCCCTCTGTCAGAATCCAGAGTTTCAAGAAGATCGGAGGGGGTCAAAATTTCGGCCAAAAAAAAATGACAGTGTTACCCCTTATGTGTTTTTTTTCGGGTCCAAATTTTGACCTTCGATATCTCGGCTCTGGAAGGGTCTAGAGCCTCCATTTTTGCGCGCTGGTCGAAGTCTCGTGGCCCTCTGTCAGAATCCAGAGTTTCAAGAAGATCGGAGGGGGTCAAAATTTCGGCCCAAAAAAAAAATGACAGTGTTACCCCTTATGTTTTTTTTCGGGCCCAAATTTTGACCTTCGATATCTCGGCTCTGGAAGGGTCTAGAGCCTCCATTTTTGCGCGCTGGTCGAAGTCTCGTGGCCCTCTGTCAGAATCCGGAGTTTCAAGAAGATCGGAGGGGGTCAAAATTTCGGCCAAAAAAAAAAATGACAGTGTTACCCCTTATGTTTTTTTTTTCGGGTCCAAATTTTGACCTTCGATATCTCGGCTCTGGAAGGGTCTAGAGCCTCCATTTTTGCGCGCTGGTCGAAGTCTCGTGGCCCTCTGTCAGAATCCAGAGTTTCAAGAAGATCGGAGGGGGTCAAAATTTCGGCCAAAAAAAAAATGACAGTGTTACCCCTTATGTTTTTTTTTTTCGGGTCCAAATTTTGACCTTCGATATCTCGGCTCTGGAAGGGTCTAGAGCCTCCATTTTTGCGCGCTGGTCGAAGTCTCGTGGCCCTCTGTCAGAATCCAGAGTTTCAAGAAGATCGGAGGGGGTCAAAATTTCGGCCAAAAAAAAATGACAGTGTTACCCCTTATGGTTTTTTTTTTCGGGTCCAAATTTTGACCTTCGATATCTCGGCTCTGGAAGGGTCTAGAGCCTCCATTTTTGCGCGCTGGTCTAAGTCTCGTGTCCCTCTGTCAGAATCCAGAGTTTCAAGAAGATCGGAGGGGGTCAAAATTTCGGCCCAAAAAAAAAAATGACAGTGTTACCCCTTATGTTTTTTTTTTCGGGTCCAAATTTTGACCTTCGATATCTCGGCTCTGGAAGGGTCTAGAGCCTCCATTTTTGCGCGCTGGTCGAAGTCTTGTGGCCCTCTGTCAGAATCCAGAGTTTCAAGAAGATCGGAGGGGGTCAAAATTTCGGCCAAAAAAAAAAAATGACAGTGTTACCCCTTATGTTTTTTTTTTTCGGGTCCAAATTTTGACCTTCGATATCTCGGCTCTGGAAGGGTCTAGAGCCTCCATTTTTGCGCGCTGGTCGAAGTCTCTTGGCCCTCTGTCAGAATCCAGAGTTTCAAGAAGATCGGAGGGGGTCAAAATTTCGGCCAAAAAAAATGACAGTGTTACCCCTTATGTTTTTTTTTCGGGTCCAAATTTTGACCTTCGATATCTCGGCTCTGGAAGGGTCTAGAGCCTCCATTTTTGCGCGCTGGTCGAAATCTCGTGGCCCTCTGTCAGAATCCAGAGTTTCAAGAAGATCGGAGGGGGTCAAAATTTCGGCCAAAAAAAAAATGACAGTGTTACCCCTTATGTTTTTTTTTCGGGTCCAACTTTTGACCTTCGATATCTCGGCTCTGGAAGGGTCTGGAGCCTCCATTTTTGCGCGCTGGTCGAAGTCTCGTGGCCCTCTGTCAGAATCAAGAGTTTCAAGAAGATCGGAGGGGGTCAAAATTTTGGCCAAAAAAAATAAATGACAGTGTTACCCCTTATGTTTTTTTTTTTCGGGTCCAAATTTTGACCTTCGATATCTCGGCTCTGGAAGGGTCTAGAGCCTCCATTTTTGTGCGCTGGTCGAAGTCTCGTGGCCCTCTGTCAGAATCCAGAGTTTCAAGAAGATCGGAGGGGGTCAAAATTTCGGCCAAAAAAAAATATGACAGTGTTACCCCTTATGTTTTTTTTTTCGGGTCCAAATTTTGACCTTCGATATCTCGGCTCTGGAAGGGTCTAGAGCCTCCATTTTTGCGCGCTGGTCGAAGTCTCGTGGCCCTCTGTCAGAATCCAGAGTTTCAAGAAGATCGGAGGGGGTCAAAATTTCGGCCAAAAAAAAAAATGACAGTGTTACCCCTTATGTTTTTTTTTCGGGTCCAAATTTTGACCTTCGATATCTCAGCTCTGGAAGGGTCTAGAGCCTCCATTTTTGCGCACTGGTCGAAGTCTCGTGGCCCTCTGTCAGAATCCAGAGTTTCAAGAAGATCGGAGGGGGTCAAAATTTCGGCCAAAAAAAAATGACAGTGTTACCCCTTATGTTTTTTTTTCGGGTCCAAATTTTGACCTTCGATATCTCGGCTCTGGAAGGGTCTAGAGCCTCCATTTTTGCGCGCTGGTCGAAGTCTCGTGGCCCTCTGTCAGAATCCAGAGTTTCAAGAAGATCGGAGGGGGTCAAAATTTCGGCCAAAAAAAAAAATGACAGTGTTACCCCTTATGTTTTTTTTTTCGGGTCCAAATTTTGACCTTCGATATCTCGGCTCTGGAAGGGTCTAGAGCCTCCATTTTTGCACGCTGGTCGAAGTCTCGTGGCCCTCTGTCAGAATCCAGAGTTTCAAGAAGATCGGAGGGGGTCAAAATTTCGGCCAAAAAAAAATGACAGTGTTACCCCTTATGTTTTTTTTCGGGTCCAAATTTTGACCTTCGATATCTCGGCTCTGGAAGGGTCTAGAGCCTCCATTTTTACACGCTGGTCGAAGTCTCGTGGCCCTCTGTCAGAATCCAGAGTTTCAAGAAGATCAGAGGGGGTCAAAATTTCGGCCAAAAAATAAATGACAGTGTTACCCCTTATGTTTTTTTTTTTTCGGGTCCAAATTTTGACCTTCGATATCTCGGCTCTGGAAGGGTCTAGAGCCTCCATTTTTGCGCGCTGGTCGAAGTCTCGTGGCCCTCTGTCAGAATCCAGAGTTTCAAGAAGATCGGAGGGGGTCAAAATTTCGGCCCAAAAAAAAATGACAGTGTTACCCCTTATGTTTTTTTTTCGGTTCCAAATTTTGACCTTCAATATCTCGGCTCTGGAAGGGTCTAGAGCCTCCATTTTTGCGCGCTGGTCGAAGTCTTGTGGCCCTCTGTCAGAATCCAGAGTTTCAAGAAGATCGGAGGGGGTCAAAATTTCGGCCAAAAAAAAAATGACAGTGTTACCCCTTATGGTTTTTTTTTCGGGTCCAAATTTTGACCTTCGATATCTCGGCTCTGGAAGGGTCTAGAGCCTCCATTTTTGCGCGCTGGTCGAAGTCTCGTGGCCCTCTGTCAGAATCCAGAGTTTCAAGAAGATCGGAGGGGGTCAAAATTTCGGCCAAAAAAAATGACAGTGTTACCCCTTATGGTTTTTTTTTTCGGGTCCAAATTTTGACCTTCGATATCTCGGCTCTGGAAGGGTCTAGAGGCTCAATTTTTGCGCGCTGGTCGAAGTCTCGTGGCCCTCTGTCAGAATCCAGAGTTTCAAGAAGATCGGAGGGGGTCAAAATTTCGGCCAAAAAAAAAATGACAGTGTTACCCCTTATGTTTTTTTTTCGGGTCCAACTTTTGACCTTCGATATCTCGGCTCTGGAAGGGTCTGGAGCCTCCATTTTTGCGCGCTGGTCGAAGTCTCGTGGCCCTCTGTCAGAATCAAGAGTTTCAAGAAGATCGGAGGGGGTCAAAATTTTGGCCAAAAAAAATAAATGACAGTGTTACCCCTTATATTTTTTTTCGGGTCCAAATTTTGACCTTCGATATCTCGGCTCTGGAAGGGTCTAGAGCCTCCATTTTTGTGCGCTGGTCGAAGTCTCGTGGCCCTCTGTCAGAATCCAGAGTTTCAAGAAGATCGGAGGGGGTCAAAATTTCGGCCAAAAAAAAATATGACAGTGTTACCCCTTATGTTTTTTTTTTCGGGTCCAAATTTTGACCTTCGATATCTCGGCTCTGGAAGGGTCTAGAGCCTCCATTTTTGCGCGCTGGTCGAAGTCTCGTGGCCCTCTGTCAGAATCCAGAGTTTCAAGAAGATCGGAGGGGGTCAAAATTTCGGCCAAAAAAAAAAAATGACAGTGTTACCCCTTATGTTTTTTTTTCGGGTCCAACTTTTGACCTTCGATATCTCGGCTCTGGAAGGGTCTAGAGCCTCCATTTTTGCGCGCTGGTCGAAGTCTCGTGGCCCTCTGTCAGAATCCAGAGTTTCAAGAAGATCGGAGGGGGTCAAAATTTTGGCCAAAAAAAAAAAATGACAGTGTTACCCCTTATGGTTTTTTTTCGGGTCCAAATTTTGACCTTCGATATCTCGGCTCTGGAAGGGTCTAGAGCCTCCATTTTTGTGCGCTGGTCGAAGTCTCGTGGCCCTCTGTCAGAATCCAGAGTTTCAAGAAGATCGGAGGGGGTCAAAATTTCGGGCAAAAAAAAATATGACAGTGTTACCCCTTATGTTTTTTTTTCGGGTCCAAATTTTGACCTTCGATATCTCGGCTCTGGAAGGGTCTAGAGCCTCCATTTTTGCGCGCTGGTCGAAGTCTCGTGGCCCTCTGTCAGAATCCAGAGTTTCAAGAAGATCGGAGGGGGTCAAAATTTCGGCCAAAAAAAAAAATGACTGTGTTACCCCTTTATGTTTTTTTTCGAGTCCAAATTTTGACCTTCGATATCTCAGCTCTGGAAGGGTCTAGAGCCTCCATTTTTGCGCACTGGTCGCAGTCTCGTGGCCCTCTGTCAGAATCCAGAGTTTCAAGAAGATCGGAGGGGGTCAAAATTTCGGCCAAAAAAAAAAAAGACAGTGTTACCCCTTATGTTTTTTTTTCGGGTCCAAATTTTGACCTTCGATATCTCGGCTCTGGAAGGGTCTAGAGCCTCCATTTTTGCGCGCTGGTCGAAGTCTCGTGGCCCTCTGTCAGAATCCAGAGTTTCAAGAAGATCGGAGGGGGTCAAAATTTCGGCCAAAAAAAAAAATGACAGTGTTACCCCTTATGTTTTTTTTTCGGGTCCAAATTTTGACCTTCGATATCTCGGCTCTGGAAGGGTCTAGAGCCTCCATTTTTGCGCGCTGGTCGAAGTCTCGTGGCCCTCTGTCAGAATCCAGAGTTTCAAGAAGATCGGAGGGGGTCAAAATTTCGGCCAAAAAAAAAAATGACAGTGTTACCCCTTTATGTTTTTTTTCGGGTCCAAATTTTGACCTTCGATATCTCGGCTCTGGAAGGGTCTAGAGCCTCCATTTTTACGCGCTGGTCGAAGTCTCGTGGCCCTCTGTCAGAATCCAGAGTTTCAAGAAGATCAGAGGGGGTCAAAATTTCGGCCAAAAAATAAATGACAGTGTTACCCCTTATGTCTTTTTTTTCGGGTCCAAATTTTGACCTTCGAAATCTCGGCTCTGGAAGGGTCTAGAGCCTCCATTTTTGCGCGCTGGTCGAAGTCTCGTGGCCCTCTGTCAGAATCCAGAGTTTCAAGAAGATCGGAGGGGGTCAAAATTTCGGCCAAAAAAAAAATGACAGTGTTACCCCTTATGTTTTTTTTTCGGGTCCAAATTTTGACCTTCGATATCTCGGCTCTGGAAGGGTCTAGAGCCTCCATTTTTGCGCGCTGGTCGAAGTCTCGTGGCCCTCTGTCAGAATCCGGAGTTTCAAGAAGATCGGAGGGGGTCAAAATTTCAGCCAAAAAAAAATGACAGTGTTACCCCTTATGTTTTTTTTTTCGGGTCCAAATTTTGACCTTCGATATCTCGGCTCTGGAAGGGTCTAGAGCCTCCATTTTTGCGCGCTGGTCGAAGTCTTGTGGCCCTCTGTCAGAATCCAGAGTTTCAAGAAGATCGGAGGGGGTCAAAATTTCGGCCAAAAAAAAATGACAGTATTACCCCTTATGTTTTTTTTTCGGGTCCAAATTTTGACCTTCGATATCTCGGCTCTGGAAGGGTCTAGAGCCTCCATTTTTGCGCGCTGGTCGAAGTCTCGTGGCCCTCTGTCAGAATCCAGAGTTTCAAGAAGATCGGAGGGGGTCAAAATTTCGGCCAAAAAAAAATGACAGTGTTACCCCTTATGTTTTTTTTTTTTGGGTCCAAATTTTGACCTTCGATATCTCGGCTCTGGAAGGGTCTAGAGCCTCCATTTTTGCGTGCTGGTCTAAGTCTCGTGGCCCTCTGTCAGAATCCAGAGTTTCAAGAAGATCAGAGGGGGTCAAAATTTCGGCCAAAAAAAAATGACACTGTTACCCCTTATGTTTTTTTTTTCGGGTCCAAATTTTGACCTTCGATATCTCGGCTCTGGAAGGGTCTAGAGCCTCCATTTTTGCGCGCTGGTCGAAGTCTCTTGGCCCTCTGTCAGAATCCAGAGTTTCAAGAAGATCGGAGGGGGTCAAAATTTCGGCCAAAAAAAAAATGACAGTGTTACCCCTTATGTTTTTTTTTTTTCGGGTCCAAATTTTGACCTTCGATATCTCGGCTCTGGAAGGGTCTAGAGGCTCAATTTTTGCGCGCTGGTCGAAGTCTCGTGGCCCTCTGTCAGAATCCAGAGTTTCAAGAAGATCGGAGGGGGTCAAAATTTCGGCCAAAAAAAAATGACAGTGTTACCCCTTATGTTTTTTTTTTCGGGTCCAACTTTTGACCTTCGATATCTCGGCTCTGGAAGGGTCTAGAGCCTCCATTTTTGCGCGCTGGTCGAAGTCTCGTGGCCCTCTGTCAGAATCCAGAGTTTCAAGAAGATCGGAGGGGGTCAAAATTTTGGCCAAAAAAAAAAAATGACAGTGTTACCCCTTATGTTTTTTTTTTCGGGTCCAAATTTTGACCTTCGATATCTCGGCTCTGGAAGGGTCTAGAGCCTCCATTTTTGTGCGCTGGTCGAAGTCTCGTGGCCCTCTGTCAGAATCCAGAGTTTCAAGAAGATCGGAGGGGGTCAAAATTTCGGCCAAAAAAAAAATATGACGTGTTACCCCTTATGTTTTTTTTTTTCGGGTCCAAATTTTGACCTTCGATATCTCGGCTCTGGAAGGGTCTAGAGCCTCCATTTTTGCGCGCTGGTCGAAGTCTCGTGGCCCTCTGTCAGAATCCAGAGTTTCAAGAAGATCGGAGGGGGTCAAAATTTCGGCCAAAAAAAAAATTACAGTGTTACCCCTTATGTTTTTTTTTCGGGTCCAAATTTTGACCTTCGATATCTCAGCTCTGGAAGGGTCTAGAGCCTTCATTTTTGCGCACTGGTCGAAGTCTCGTTGCCCTCTGTCAGAATCCAGAGTTTCAAGAAGATCGGAGGGGGTCAAAATTTCGGCCAAAAAAAAAATGACAGTGTTACCCCTTATGTTTTTTTTTCGGGTCCAAATTTTGACCTTCGATATCTCGGCTCTGGAAGGGTCTAGAGCCTCCATTTTTGCGCGCTGGTCGAAGTCTCGTGGCCCTCTGTCACAATCCAGAGTTTCAAGAAGATCGGAGGGGGTCAAAATTTCGGCCAAAAAAAAAAAATGACAGTGTTACCCCTTATGTTTTTTTTTCGGGTCCAAATTTTGACCTTCGATATCTCGGCTCTGGAAGGGTCTAGAGCCTCCATTTTTGCGCGCTGGTCGAAGTCTCGTGGCCCTCTGTCAGAATCCAGAGTTTCAAGAAGATCGGAGGGGGTCAAAATTTCGGCCAAAAAAAAAAATGACAGTGTTACCCCTCCTGTGGTTTTTTTTTCGGGTCCAAATTTTGACCTTCGATATCTCGGCTCTGGAAGGGTCTAGAGCCTCCATTTTTGCGCGCTGGTCGAAGTCTCGTGGCCCTCTGTCACAATCCAGAGTTTCAAGAAGATCAGAGGGGGTCCTAATTTCGGCCAAAAAATAAATGACAGTGTTACCCCTTATGTTTTTTTTTTTCGGGTCCAAATTTTGACCTTCGATATCTCGGCTCTGGAAGGGTCTAGAGCCTCCATTTTTGCGCGCTGGTCGAAGTCTCGTGGCCCTCTGTCAGAATCCAGAGTTTCAAGAAGATCGGAGGGGGTCAAAATTTCGGCCAAAAAAAAAATGACAGTGTTACCCCTTATGTTTTTTTTCGGGTCCAAATTTTGACCTTCGATATCTCGGCTCTGGAAGGGTCTAGAGCCTCCATTTTTGCGCGCTGGTCGAAGTCTCGTGGCCCTCTGTCAGAATCCGGAGTTTCAAGAAGATCGGAGGGGGTCAAAATTTCAGCCAAAAAAAAAATGACAGTGTTACCCCTTATGTTTTTTTTTTCGGGTCCAAATTTTGACCTTCGATATCTCGGCTCTGGAAGGGTCTAGAGCCTCCATTTTTGCGCGCTGGTCGAAGCCTCGTGGCCCTCTGTCAGAATCCAGAGTTTCAAGAAGATTGGAGGGGGTCAAAATTTCGGCCAAAAAAAATGACAGTGTTACCCCTTATGTTTTTTTTTCGGGTCCAAATTTTGACCTTCGATATCTCGGCTCTGGAAGGGTCTAGAGCAGGGCTATTCAATTAGATTCATTCGAGGGCCGCATTATTAAATCGAAAAGTTGAGCTGGGCCGGTGGGTTAAGCTTATTTATTGACACATAACAGTATCAGTAAGCTAAAGTAAAAAAAAAAAAAGGTTTTGCATTTACTCGGAAATGTGGTACCCAACAGTATGCAGACCATAATAAATAACTTTTTTACAGTTATATACAAATATATGAATTATACAATATCATAGCTATTGGTAAGAATTATTTTATTAATAATTATTATAAGCTTAAATGAAAATACCCTGACAGTAAGACTTGTGGCTCACTAGTACTACCACTGTATAAAAAATGCCTAAACATTTAAACAATTATACACACAATGAATTATATATTCCTCTACCCCCCTAATAAATCTAACGCAAAATAAATGACTATAAAATAGTATTCAATATAAATATTCCACATTTCTGCCCAAACCATGGTAAATTATTACATTCATGGTAAATGTTTGTAAGGGTGGTGATTAGGGCATTTATAGTATTCTAACTTTGTTCATGTTTCTGCTATTTACCTCTTCAGTAGTGTTGGGAATGTTAAGGCTGTTTCATCCGATTTAAAACTAGTTAAAATCATTGAGTGGTTTGTGGTTTGTAACAGAGAGGAGTGTCCGATTGAAACGCTTCTCAATGGATGTCGTAACGCTTAATAATAGTGTCCGGGACCGGGAGAAAACGCAACTCCTTTAAGCATGCGTTTCGTTCTCTGTTATTCCGTGCTGCCTAGTTTAAAGTAAACTAGAGAAACAACTGAAACCAGCGCTATTTTGTTCTCTATTTGTTCTTACTGACCGAGAAACCACTTCAGATGATTCCGTGACAGAACGGTCCGAACGAATCCGAATAGTTTCCGACTGTTATGCACGCGCGTTTGGCCAATTCATGAAAAGGAAATAGGAATCGAACCAACGAATGATTAATATCGCTGGTTCAGTCGACATTTTAACAACTTTTAACAGTTAACTAAATCAAATCAATAGGTATTTAGAACCCTTTACGTTTAAAACAGCTTTTGTCCAGGTGTCGCACATAGTTTTTAGTTTTGCAGGTTTTTTCAAGCGTCTTTAGAAACATTGAAACAGTTCTTCTGGTCTTAGTCTCTGTTTTTTCTGTTTCTTCATTTCAGATGAACTCGATGATGGTGAGATCCGACCTCCGTGTGGAGCGTTGGCTGTTGTCAGAATCCTTGATCATTCAAAAATTTCACTGGATTATTACAACTAATGTCTGGAAATGTAAACTGATATTTCCTACTGAGACACTACAACAAAATATATAAATAACTGGCTTAAAACCATTTCTTTAAGGCGAAAATACTAGTGTGCCTAAGACTTCTGCACAGTACTGTGTGTGTGTATATATATATATATATATATATATATATATATATATATATAATTACATTAAAATAATTATATAATTTCTAATACAACTTTTTTCTTTTTCACTTCCATAATTTATTTCACTTTTCACTTATTTATTTCACTACAAAAATCTGGCAAATTTCTCCCAACCATATGTCTATATCCCAAAGCATTCTTGAATTACAACCATTTAAGTTTGTATAATGATTTTTTTGTCTAAGCGATAGGGGGCGGGGGGGGGGGGGGGGGGGGCTAGGGGAGACAGCTAAAGGGTTAAACCGTTTGAAAATTAAATACAAAACCAGTCCTAATTGAAAGAAGTTGACAAAATTGAAAATTGCTCAATTGAAACAAGTTGATAAAAAGATTGAATACAAGATTGGGTGAAAATATAGGATAACTAGATTAAAAAGTTCGTCGAGACAAACTTTAAGTTGGCTTGTGAAAGTTTGTAACAGAAAGTTTGAAGAAGTTTAAAGTAGTTTGAAGAAGTTTAAAGTAGTTTGAAGTTTAAATTAGTCTAAAGTTTAAAATAATTTAAAGTTTAACTTAGTTTAAAATAGTTTCTAGTTTAAAGTAGTTGCTGAGGTATTTTGGATGGATGGATGGATGGATGGATGGATAGATAGATAGATTACTTGGGTGTTCTGGGTGGTTGCTATGGTGTTGCTATGCAGTTGCAAGAGTGTTCTTGGTGGTTGCTAGGGTGTTGCTAGGCAGTTGCTAAGGTGTTCTGGGTGTTTTCTAGGGTGTTGCTAGGCAGTTGCTAAGGTGTTCTGGGTGGTTGCTAGGGTGTTGCTAGGCAGTTGCTAGGGTGTTCTTGGTGGTTGCTAGGGTGTTGCTAGGCAGTTGCTAGGGTGTTCTTGGTGGTTGCTAGGGTGTTGCTAGGCAGTTGCTAAGGTGTTCTGGGTGGTTGCTAGGGTGTTGCTAGGCAGTTGCTAGGGTGTTCTGGGTAGTTGCTATGGTGTTGCTAGGCAGTTGCTATGGTGTTGCTAGGCAGTTGCTAGGGTGATCTGGGTGGTTGCTAGGTAGTTGCTAGGGTGTTCTGGATGGTTGCTATGGTGTTGCTAGGCGGTTGCTAGGGTATTCTGGGTGGTTGCTATGGTGTTGCTAGGTGGTTGCTAGGGTGTTGCTAGTTGGTTGCTAATGTTCACATATGGTTACTATAAAGTACCCATATTAGCATTTAGCTATTCACAGCTAGCATGTTTAGCATATTGAAAGTCCTGTGTGCTAGCCTACGGCCTCGTGCCTATGGCCTACGGTTGCTAGGGTGCTGTAACTGGTTGCTATGGTTTGAATTTAGAGTTTATGAGTTTAGAGTTTATAAGTTTAAATGAGTAAGTGTCCAGAGTTTATTAATTTATGAGTTTAATAGTTTTATGAGAGTTTATTAGAGTATGAGTTTATGAATTTAGAGTTTATGAGTTTAGAGTTTATAAGTTTAAATGAGTCTAAGAGTTTAAGTTTAGAGTTTATTAATTTATTTTGAGTTTAAGAGTTTAAGATTAGATAGATAAGTGTCATAGATAGATGAGTTCATTAGTTTAAATGAGTCTCAATGGCTCATATAGTGTATAGAATGACAGTTTGATTGAGTCTGGGGCTTCAAGGTATTTAGATTTGAATTTTTGACAGTTGGGCAGTTTGAAATTCTGAAGATTCCACAATGTTAAGTCAATGGGAGTTTTTCCGACTTTGATCGTCATTTTTAGGAAAACCGTAAGTCCGATCAGTCTGAAAAGATATAGCAACTCGAGTCAGAACAGTTTGAGTGTCCGTGCCGAGTTTGGAGTATGTGGAGTTAAAGCTCTAGGAGGAGTAGCAGTCAGAAATTTAGTCTAAGAAAAAGAATAATAACTAGATTAAAAAGTTCGTCGAGACAAACTTTAAGTTGGCTTGTGAAAGTTTGTAACAGAAAGTTTGAAGAAGTTTAAAGTAGTTTGAAGAAGTTTAAAGTAGTTTGAAGTTTAAATTAGTCTAAAGTTTAAAATAATTTAAAGTTTAACTTAGTTTAAAATAGTTTCTAGTTTAAAGTAGTTGCTGAGGTATTTTGGATGGATGGATGGATGGATGGATGGATAGATAGATAGATTACTTGGGTGTTCTGGGTGGTTGCTATGGTGTTGCTATGCAGTTGCAAGAGTGTTCTTGGTGGTTGCTAGGGTGTTGCTAGGCAGTTGCTAAGGTGTTCTGGGTGTTTTCTAGGGTGTTGCTAGGCAGTTGCTAAGGTGTTCTGGGTGGTTGCTAGGGTGTTGCTAGGCAGTTGCTAGGGTGTTCTTGGTGGTTGCTAGGGTGTTGCTAGGCGGTTACTAGGGTGTTCTGGGTGGTTGCTATGGTGTTGCTAGGGTGTTCTTGGTGGTTGCTAGGGTGTTGCTAGGCAGTTGCTAGGGTGTTCTTGGTGGTTGCTAGGGTGTTGCTAGGCAGTTGCTAAGGTGTTCTGGGTGGTTGCTAGGGTGTTGCTAGGCAGTTGCGAGGGTGTTCTGGGTAGTTGCTATGGTGTTGCTAGGCAGTTGCTAGGGTGTTCTGGGTGGTTGCTATGGTGTTGCTAGGCAGTTGCTAGGGTGATCTGGGTGGTTGCTAGGTAGTTGCTAGGGTGTTCTGGATGGTTGCTATGGTGTTGCTAGGCGGTTGCTAGGGTAGTCTGGGTGGTTGCTATGGTGTTGCTAGGTGGTTGCTAGGGTGTTCTGGGTGGTTGCTATGTTGTTGCTAGTTGGTTGCTAATGTTCACATATGGTTAAAGTACCCATATTAGCATTTAGCTATTCACAGCTAGCATGTTTAACATATTGAAAGTCCTGTGTGCTAGCCTACGGCCTCGTGCCTATGGCCTACGGTTGCTAGGGTGCTGTAACTGGTTGCTATGGTTTGAATTTAGAGTTTATGAGTTTAGAGTTTATAAGTTTAAATGAGTAAGTGTCCAGAGTTTATTAATTTATGAGTTTAATAGTTTTATGAGAGTTTATTAGAGTATGAGTTTATGAATTTAGAGTTTATGAGTTTAGAGTTTTAAGTTTAAATGAGTCTAAGAGTTTAAGTTTAGAGTTTATTGATTTATTTTGAGTTTAAGAGTTTAAGATTAGATAGATAAGTGTCATAGATAGATGAGTTCATTAGTTTAATTGAGTCTCAATGGCTCACATAGTGTATAGAATGACAGTTAGATTGAGTCTGGGGCTTCAAGGTATTTAGATTTGAATTTTTGACAGTTGGGCAGTTTGAAATTCTGAAGATTCCACAATGTTAAGTCAATGGGAGTTTTTCCGACTTTGATCGTCATTTTTAGGAAAACCGTAAGTCCGATCAGTCTGAAAAGATATAGCAACTCGAGTCAGAACAGTTTGAGTGTCCGTGCCGAGTTTGGAGTATGTGGAGTTAAAGCTCTAGGAGGAGTAGCAGTCAGAAATTTAGTCTAAGAAAAAGAATAATAATAATAATAAGTTTAAATAGCATTTCAATAAGTTGGCTTTCACAAGCCAACTTAATAACTAGATTAAAAAGTTCGTCGAGACAAACTTTAAGTTGGCTTGTGAAAGTTTGTTACAGAAAGTTTGAAGAAGTTTAAAGTAGTTTTAAGAAGTTTAAAGTAGTTTGAAGAAGTTTAAAGTAGTTTGAAGTTTAAATTAGTGTAAAGTTTAAATTAATTTAAAGTTTAACTTTGTTTAAAGTAGTTTCAAGTTTAAAGTAGTTTAGATAGATAGATAGATAGATAGATAGATAGATAGATAGATAGATAGATAGATAGATAGATAGATAGATAGATAGATAGATAGATAGATAGATAGATAGATAGATAGATAGATAGATAGAGTTACTATGGTGGTTGCTATGGTGTTGCTAGACGGTTACTAGGGTGTTCTGTGTGGTTGCTATGGTGTTGCTAGGCAGTTGCAAGGGTGATCTGGGTGGTTGCTATGGTGTTGCTAGGCAGTTGCTAAGGTGTTATTTGTGGTTGCTAGGGTGTTGCTAGGCAGTTGCTAAGGTGTTATTGGTGGTTGCTAGGGTGTTGCTAGGCAGTTGCTAAGGTGTTCTGGGTGGTTGCTAGGCAGTTGCTAGGGTATTCCGGATGATTGCTATGGTGTTGCTAGGGTGTTCTGGGTGGTTGCTATGGTGTTGCTAGGCAGTTGCTAGGGTGTTCTTTGTGGTTGCTAGGGTGTTGCTAGACAATTGCTAAGGTGTTATTGGTGGTTGCTAGGGTGTTGCTAGGCAGTTGCTAAGGTGTTCTGGGTGGTTGCTATGGTGTTGCTAGGCAGTTGCTAGGGTGTTCTGTGCAGTTGCTATGGTGTTGCTAGGTGGTTGCTAGGGTGTTCTGGGTGGTTGCTATGGTGTTGCTAGGCAGTTGCTAGGGTGTTCTTTGTGGTTGCTAGGGTGTTGCTAGGCGGTTGCTAAGGTGTTATTGGTGGTTGCTAGGGTGTTGCTAGGCAGTTGCTAAAGTGTTCTGGGTGGTTGCTAGGGTGTTGCTAGGGTTTTCTGGGTGGTTGCTATGGTGTTGCTAGGGTATTCCGGGTGGTTGCTATGGTGTTGCTAGGCGGTTGCTAGGGTGTTCTGGGTGGTTGCTATGGTGCTGCTAGGCAGTTGCTAGGGTGTTCTTTGTGGTTGCTAGGGTGTTGCTAGGCAGTTGCTAAGGTGTTATTGGTGGTTGCTAGGGTGTTGCTAGGCAGTTGCTAAGGTGTTCTGGGTGGTTGCTAGGGTGTTGCTAGGCAGTTGCTAGGGTGTTCTGTGCGGTTGCTATGGTGTTGCTAGGTGGTTGCTAGGGTGTTCTGGGTGGTTGCTAGGGTGTTGCTAGTTGGTTGGTAGTGTTCACATATGGTTACTATAAAGTATCCATATTAGCATTTAGCTATTCACAGCTAGCATGTTTAGCATATTGAAAGTCCTGTGTGCTAACATGAGTCAAAAGACCCAACCCCCATCGCGATACAATGTTCTGATGCTGAGATATAGTTGTTAAAAAATGGTTGCTAGGGTACTCTGTTTGGTTGCTAGGGATTGGCTTGAAAGCTGCCAATCATAAAACTCCAAAGGCTGCTTGTCAGTATGAATGATTTAAACCAACCCCCATCTCTATACGTTGTTCTGATGCAGAGATACAAATCTTGCTTAATGGTTGCTAGGGTAGTCTGTTTAGTTGCTAGGGAGTGGCTTGGCAGGTGCCAGTGATGAATCTCCAAAGGCTGCCTGTCAGCCTCTTCAAATGTGGTTAATTACGAGTTTCTGAGAAATCATCACTATTTAGTATTGCACGAGGCCTGCGGCCTCGTGCCTATGGCCTACGGTTGCTAGGGTGCTGTAACTGGTTGCTATGGTGTGAATTTAGAGTTTATGAGTTTAGAGTTTATAAGTTTAAATGAGTAAGTGTCCAGAGTTTATTAATTTAAGAGTTTAATAGTTTATGAGAGTTTATAAGAGTATGAGTTTATGAATTTAGAGTTTATGAGTTTAGAGTTTATAAGTTTAAATGAGTCTAATAGTTTAAGTTTAGAGTTTATTAATTTATTTTGAGTTTAAGAGTTTAAGATTAGATAGATAAGTGTCATAGATAGATGAGTTCATTAGTTTAAATGAGTCTCAATGGCTCATATAGTGTATAGAATGACAGTTTGATTGAGTCTGGGGCTTCAAGGTATTTAGATTTGAATTTTTGACAGTTGGGCAGTTTGAAATTCTAAAGATTCCACAATGTTAAGTCAATGGGAGTTTTTTCCGACTTTGAGCGTCATTTTTGGGAGAACCGTAAGTCCGATCAGTCTGAAAAGATATAGCAACTCGAGTCAGAACAGTTTGAGTGTCCGTGCCGAGTTTGGAGTATGTGGAGTTAAAGCTCTAGGAGGAGATAGAGTTGGAAATTTTAGTCTCAGAAAAAGAATAATAATAATAACTAGATTAAAAAGTTCGTCGAGACAAACTTTAAGTTGGCTTGTGAAAGTTTGTTACAGAAAGTTTGAAGTAGTTTGAAGATTAAATTAGTCTAAAGTTTAAATTAAATAAAGTTTAACTTAGTTTAAAGTAGTTTCAAGTTTAAAGTAGTTTAAAGTAATTTAGATAGATAGATAGATAGATAGATAGATAGATAGATAGATAGATAGATAGATAGATAGATAGATAGATAGATAGATAGATAGATAGATAGAGTTAAAAAGAGATAGATAGATAGATAGATAGATAGATAGATAGATAGATAGATAGATAGATAGATAGATAGATAGATAGATAGATAGATAGAGTTAAAAAGAGATAGATAGATAGATAGATAGATAGATAGATAGATAGATAGATAGATAGATAGATAGATAGATAGATAGATAGATAGATAGATAGATAGATAGATAGAGTTACTATGGTGGTTGCTATGGTGTTGCTAGGCAGTTGCTAGGGTGTTCTTTGTGGGTGCTAGGGTGTTGCTAGGCAGTTGCTAAGGTGTTATTGGTGGTTGCTAGGGAGTTGCTAGGCAGTTGCTAAGGTGTTCTGGGTGGTTGCTAGGGTGTTGCTAGGCAGTTGCTAAGGTGTTCTGGGTGGTTGCTAGGGTGTTCTGGGTGGTTGCTATGGTGTTGCTAGGTGGTTGCTAGGGTGTTCTGGGTGGTTGCTATGGTGTTGCTAGGCAGTTGCTAGGGTGTTTTTTGTGGTTGCTAGGGTGTTGCTAGGCAGTTGCTAAGGTGTTATTGGTGGTTGCTAGGGTGTTGCTAGGCAGTTGCTAAGGTGTTCTGGGTGGTTGCTAGGGTGTTGCTAGGCAGTTTCTATGGTGTTCTTGGTGGTTGCTATGGTGTTGCTAGGCAGTTGCTAGGGTATTCCGGGTGGTTGCTATGGTGTTGCTAGGCGGTTGCTAGGGTGTTCTGTGTGGTTGCTATGGTGTTGCAAGGCAGTTGCTAGGGTGTTCTTTGTGGTTGCTATGGTGTTGCTAGGCAGTTGCTAAGGTGTTATTGGTGGTTGCTAGGGTGTTGCTAGGCAGTTGCTAAGGTGTTCTGGGTGGTTGCTAGGCTGTTGCTAGGCAGTTGCTAGGGTGTTCTGTGTGGTTGCTATGGTGTTGCTAGGCAGTTGCTAAGGTGTTATTTGTGGTTACTAGGGTGTTGCTAGGCAGTTGCTAGGGTGTTCTGTGCGGTTACTATGGTGTTGCTAGGTGGTTGCTAGGGTGTTCTGGGTGGTTGCTATGGTGATGCTAGGCAGTTGCTAGGGTGTTCTTTGTGGTTGCTAGGGTGTTGCTAGGCAGTTGCTAAGGTATTCTGGGTGGTTGCTATGGTGTTGCTAGGTGGTTGCTAGGGTGTTCTGGGTGGTTGCTAGGGTGTTGCTAGTTGGTTGGTAGTGTTCACATATGGTTACTATAAAGTATCCATATTAGCATTTAGCTATTCACAGCTAGCATGTTTAGCATATTGAAAGTCCTGTGTGCTAACATGAGTCAAAAGACCCAACCCCCATCGCGATACAATGTTCTGATGCTGAGATATAGTTGTTAAAAAATGGTTGCTAGGGTACTCTGTTTGGTTGCTAGGGATTGGCTTGAAAGCTGCCAATCATAAAACTCCAAAGGCTGCTTGTCAGTATGAATGATTTAAACCAACCCCCATCTCTATACGTTGTTCTGATGCAGAGATACAAATCTTGCTTAATGGTTGCTAGGGTAGTCTGTTTAGTTGCTAGGGAGTGGCTTGGCAGGTGCCAGTGATGAATCTCCAAAGGCTGCCTGTCAGCCTCTTCAAATGTGGTTAATTACGAGTATCTGAGAAATCATCACTATTTAGTATTGCACGAGGCCTGCGGCCTCGTGCCTATGGCCTGCGGTTGCTAGGGTGCTGTAATTGGTTGCTATGGTGTGAATTTAGAGTTTATGAGTTTAGAGTTTATAAGTTTAAATGAGTAAGTGGCCAGAGTTTATTAATTTAAGAGTTTAGTAGTTTATGAGAGTTTATAAGAGTATGAGTTTATGAATTTTGAGTTTTTGAGTTTAGAGTTTATATGTTTAAATGAGTCTAATAGTTTAAGTTTAGAGTTTATTAATTTATTTTGAGTTTAAGAGTTTAAGATTAGATAGATAAGTTTCATAGATAGATGAGTTCATTAGTTTAAATGAGTTTCAATGGCTCATATAGTGTATAGAATGACAGTTTGATTGAGTCTGGGGCTTCAAGGTATTTAGATTTGAATTTTTGACAGTTGGGCAGTTTGAAATTCTAAAGATTCCACAATGTTAAGTCAATGGGAGTTTTTTCCGACTTTGAGCGTCATTTTTGGGAGAACCGTAAGTCCGATCAGTCTGAAAAGATATAGCAACTCGAGTCAGAACAGTTTGAGTGTCCGTGCCGAGTTTGGAGTATGTGGAGTTAAAGCTCTAGGAGGAGATAGAGTTGGAAATTTTAGTCTCAGAAAAAGAATAATAATAATAACTAGATTAAAAAGTTCGTCGAGACAAACTTTAAGTTGGCTTGTGAAAGTTTGTTACAGAAAGTTTGAAGTAGTTTGAAGATTAAATTAGTCTAAAGTTTAAATTAAATAAAGTTTAACTTAGTTTAAAGTAGTTTCAAGTTTAAAGTAGTTTAAAGTAATTTAGATAGATAGATAGATAGATAGATAGATAGATAGATAGATAGATAGATAGATAGATAGATAGATAGATAGATAGATAGATAGAGTTAAAGATAGATAGATAGATAGATAGATAGATAGATAGATAGATAGATAGATAGATAGAGTTAAAAAGAGTAGATAGAGTTAAAAAGAGATAGATAGATAGATAGATAGATAGATAGATAGATAGATAGATAGATAGATAGATAGATAGATAGATAGATAGCATTACTATGGTGGTTGCTATGGTGTTGCTAGGCGGTTACTATGGTGTTCTGGGTGGTTGCTATGGTGTTGCTAGGCAGTTGCTAGGGTGTTCTTGGTGGTTGCTAGGGTGTTGCTAGGCAGTTGCTAGGGTATTCTTGGTGGTTGCTAGGGTGTTGCTAGGCAGTTGCTAAGGTGTTCTGGGTGGTTGCTAGGGTGTTGCTAGGCGGTTACTATGGTGTTCTGGGTGGTTGCTATGGTGTTGCTAGGTGGTTGCTAAGGTGTTCTGGGTGGTTGCTAGGGTGTTGCTAGGCAGTTGCTAGGGTGATCTGGGTGGTTGCTAGGGTGTTGCTAGGTAGTTGCTAGGGTGCTCTGGATGGTTGCTATTGTGTTGCTAGGCAGTTGCTAGGGTGTTCTTTGTGGTTGCTAGGGTGTTGCTAGGCAGTTGCTAAGGTGTTATTGGTGGTTGCTAGGGTGTTGCTAGGCAGTTGCTAAGGTGTTCTGGGTGGTTGCTAGGGTGTTGCTAGGCAGTTGCTAGGGTGTTCTGGGTGGTTGCTATGGTGTTGCTAGGCAGTTGCTAAGGTGTTATTTGTGGTTACTAGGGTGTTGCTAGGCAGTTGCTAGGGTGTTCTGTGCGGTTGCTATGGTGTTGCTAGGTGGTTGCTAGGGTGTTCTGGGTGGTTGCTATGGTGATGCTAGGCAGTTGCTAGGGTGTTCTTTGTGGTTGCTAGGGTGTTGCTAGGCAGTTGCTAAGGTATTCTGGGTGGTTGCTATGGTGTTGCTAGGTGGTTGCTAGGGTGTTCTGGGTGGTTGCTAGGGTGTTGCTAGTTGGTTGGTAGTGTTCACATATGGTTACTATAAAGTATCCATATTAGCATTTAGCTATTCACAGCTAGCATGTTTAGCATATTGAAAGTCCTGTGTGCTAACATGAGTCAAAAGACCCAACCCCCATCGCGATACAATGTTCTGATGCTGAGATATAGTTTTAAAAAAATGGTTGCTAGGGTACTCTGTTTGGTTGCTAGGGATTGGCTTGAAAGCTGCCAATCATAAAACTCCAAAGGCTGCTTGTCAGTATGAATGATTTAAACCAACCCCCATCTCTATACGTTGTTCTGATGCAGAGATACAAATCTTGCTTAATGGTTGCTAGGGTAGTCTGTTTAGTTGCTAGGGAGTGGCTTGGCAGGTGCCAGTGATGAATCTCCAAAGGCTGCCTGTCAGCCTCTTCAAATGTGGTTAATTACGAGTTTCTGAGAAATCATCACTATTTAGTATTGCACGAGGCCTGCGGCCTGTGCCTATGGCCTACGGTTGCTAGGGTGCTGTAATTGGTTGCTATGGTGTGAATTTAGAGTTTATGAGTTTAGAGTTTATAAGTTTAAATGAGTAAGTGGCCAGAGTTTATTAATTTAAGAGTTTAGTAGTTTATGAGAGTTTATAAGAGTATGAGTTTATTAATTTTGAGTTTTTGAGTTTAGAGTTTATATGTTTAAATGAGTCTAAGAGTTCAGGTTTAGAGTTTATTAATTTATTTTGAGTTTAAGAGTTTAAGATTAGATAGATAAGTGTCATAGATAGATGAGTTCATTAGTTAAATGAGTTTCAATGGCTCATATAGTGTATAGAATGACAGTTTGATTGAGTCTGGGGCTTCAAGGTATTTAGATTTGAATTTTTGACAGTTGGGCAGTTTGAAATTCTGAAGATTCCACAATGTTAAGTCAATGGGAGTTTTTCCGACTTTGATCGTCATTTTTAGGAAAACCGTAAGTCCGATCAGTCTGAAAAGATATAGCACACCGAGTCAGAACAGTTTGAGTGTCCGTGCCGAGTTTGGAGTATGTGGAGTTAAAGCTCTAGGAGGAGATAGAGTTGCAAATTTTAGTCTCAGAAAAAGAATAATAATAAGTTTAAATAGGATTTCAGTAAGTTGGCTTTCACAAGCCAACTTAATAATAAGTTTAAATAGGATTTCAGTAAGTTGGCTCTCACAAGCCAACTTAATAATAATAATAATAATAATAAGTTTAAATAGGATTTCAGTAAGTTGGCTTTCACAAGCCAACTTAATAATAATAATAAGTTTAAATAGCATTTCAATAAGTTGGCTTTCACAAGCCAACTTAATAATAATAATAAGTTTAAATAGCATTTCAATAAGTTGGCTTTCACAAGCCAACTTAATAACTGATAAGCTAAAGCTGTTATAGGCCGGTCATTTTGACCCGGCGGGAAGACCACAAGTGTGACTATGTGCCATTTTTACAAAACAAAAGTTTTTTAAAACAAACTTCCTAATGAAACATTAAAGTAGACTATGATCAACACTGCCAACTTTTTAAAATATTTTATATAATATTTCCAAAATTATTCAAAAATGTTCAAAAATATTGCTTTTTTTTTACAAATAAAATGAGATGCCTACTCTTAGATAAATGAGTTCAACGATTAATCAGATGCAAATAGAAATATAAAACCAGTCCTTATTGAAAGAAAACAAGTTAACAAAAAGATTGAATCCAAGATTGGGTAAAAAATATGGTATAATTACTGATTTATAGCTACACTATTTTTTATAGGCTGGTCATTTTGACCCAGGAGGGCCACAGGTGTTATAGGGTTTTGAACACCACATGAGGGTTAAGGTAGATTTTAACATCACTATATTTGAGTAGCCTTGAAATAACCTCGAAATAAAGGAAATAAAAGTTTTGGCACAAGGGTACAAATATGTAGGCCTACCCTATGCCAAGGGTACGAAATCTGTACCCTTGAGAGTACAGTCCCAGTGACACAGTAATTGTACCTTTAGGGATACAATGGCTTATGTACTTTATTTTCTGAGAGAGTACCGTTGGTCTGATTGACTTCAAAATTAGCATGCAGTGTCTCAGTTGCTATCATTGTTGACATAGGTGAACCATGAAAACATGGCTGTCATTTTAATGATTAAAAATTACAAAAAAAGATCCAAGGCCACCCAAAAATGAATTAATGACTCACTCTTATGTTGTCCCAAGCCCATAAGTGTCATGATCCTGGTATTCTTCTCTTACACTCTTCCTCCCTCTTCTGGTCACACGTGTTATTAAATTCTTCTACACACACACACACACACACACACACACACACACACACACACACACACACACACACACACACACACACACACACACACACACACACACACACACATTATTGCTTTTGGATCCTCTCTCCAAACACCTGACAGTAAGACCTCTGCTCAACTTCATTTAGTCTGAGAGCTTTCTGTCCCTCTATTTAAAATGTATGAACGGTATACTGTCCTTGTGTAGAAAGGAAATAAGTAAGTAGTAATTAATAAGTAGTAATCCATGTGACATCAGTGGGTTAGTTGTTTATGTTTTGAAGCATCGAAAGTACGTTTTGGTCCAAAAGCGTAGGCTCACTATTGGCCGATGCTGGTTATGTGTGTGATATTCAACTTGCGTAGCCTACGTGAAATCTCGAGGCCCACAGAGAAGGAAATGAATAGTTGAATAAAGTTTTTTGCGCTCAAAAAGTAAATATCAAAAATATCTTAATTTGTGTTCCGAAGATGAATGAAAGTTTTACAGAGTTGGAACAACATGAGGGTGAACTAACCCTTTAACTACAACGGTTTTGCATATTGCTATTCACAAATGCATTGGCATATCATTACGAAACTTGGTAATTTTCTCCGGCAACATGTCCTGAAGGTACTCAAAAAGTTCAGGGCAGCGCCCCCTTGTGTAAAAAAATGATTAAAATAAAATTATGTTATAATAAGCAATATATCTCATTAGAACTCAATGTATTCACTTGCATATAACACTGTGCAAGTGGTTTTGGGACATTTTGAAACAAGTTTTTATATATTGTACCTAGACACCTAAAAATGTATAGAGTTGGTCTATTTTGTATTGACATTTAAAGTAGTATGAGGAGTAATATTTTATAATAAAACCATATACTTAAATAATTAACTTGTGTCTTGTTTTCTATTTCAAGTCTTCTGCAACCAATGTAAAATTTAAATTGTAAATGAACAGTTGCATTTCTTTACAAATTCAGCTTCTTTATAAATGTGGTCCAAACACTCAGTTTTTGTCAACACCCTTGATATTAGGCTACATTATTGGTTTATTTTCAAATAGTTGTGTTAACACGCATGTTATTATCTCAGACCAGGTTCAGTCACATTCCCTAACATGTTGAAACAGGAATGCAAAATGATGGGAGGACTGTTCATGTTCAACTGACTGATCAGGTTTTGTTATTGATTGTTATTTGCTGAGCGACAAAATCTGGTCTCTGTTCAATTAATTGATCTGTAGGTTCAATTAGATGTTTATTGGTTTGGTTTTGTTGTGTGAGTAATGCACCCAGGACAACTGGAAATGTTGTTCATCATTAGCTTCGTTAGAAAATTTTCCTGAATATCTATTTGCATTTCATCTGTTCCTCCCTCTGTTCCTCCCTCTGTCCCGCCCTCTTTCGCTCAATCTCACAAGGCTTTATATTTCTCAGTTTCTTGTTTCTCTTTCTCCAGGATATTTGATTTGTGTTTATGTCTTGACACAGTTTATACATATGGCATGTGATGACTCTTATACCGTCCAAATCATACCTCTCAAGAACAGCCTCTACAGTCCTGATGCTCTGCACTGCTTCCACTGGGTAAGAGACTGGGGGCGGGGGCTGGGGGGAATGCATGGGGGGTGGGAACGGGGATGGGGATGTTCCTCAGATGGGATGGGACAGTTCATAAAAGGGAGCAAATCATATAAACCTCCTCTTGGAAAAAGCAGGACAGTCTATTGTGATTAAACTTGAAAAAGAAAGATCGCAAAGAAAAATGTTGAATGTAAATTTGCCAAAGCCTTGTTTAAGACTTGTGTAGTTTGCATATATGGGCAGGTTAAAACGAGGTTAGAAGATTAGATGGCTTAGAAAAAATGAGAACTATGTAGGCCACGTACTTGTATTTTAAATACTTGCCAAGGTGTTGTCCGTTGTTGCTAAGCATGTCTTTAATGGTTGCTGAAGTTTTCTGGTTTCTAGGGCATTGCTAAGTCAACACATTCTCATCCTTTAGCGTTATATAGAACGCTATATGACAAAACGGCGCTATACTACGCACATGGCACCCGTTATCGTGAATATGACACGCGCTGTGATGGGTAGGTTTAGGTGTGGGGTAGGGTAGTCTCATATTACGCTAAAGGATTTGTGACGTCTTGGGTTCGCGTGTTATATTACGATAAAGGGTGCCATGTGCGTAGTATAGCGCCGTTTTGTCATAGCGTTCTATAAAACTCTAAAGGATGAGAATGCGTTGACTTAGCGGTAACACTTTAGAATACGGTTCCTTCGTTAATGAATAGCTACACAAGAACTAATGAGTAACACAATATTAACAATCTATTAATTAACAAGAAACTCTGATTAACGAACTAGTAAGTAATTGCGCACAGACGAAAGTAGTAGTTCACTATTAAGTAATCAATAACTACTATTTTTTAATACTTCCCAGAGAACTACTGAAAAAGTTTATTAACAATCTAGTAACTACAAGAAATTCTTATTAACATATTAGTAAGTAATAGCTCACAGATGAAAGTGTTACTAGATACTTCTGTGGGAATTACTAATTATTTGGATTCGTATTATAAAGTGAAGATCATTGGAACTAACTAGTAATTACTCAAGTGTTACTAAAGACATTTTCTAAAAGTATACTAAACTTCACCAAAAATCTCAAATGTTTGCACAAATCATGACTAGATCATGTAGTAACACTTGAGTAATTACTAGTTAGTTCCAATGATCTTCACTTTATAATACGGATCCAAATAATTAGTAAGTAATAGCTCACAGATGAAAGTGTTACTAGATACTTCTGTGGGTATTACTAATTATTTGGATCCGTATTATAAAGTGAAGATCATTGGAACTAACTAGTAATTACTCAAGTGTTACTACATGTTTTAGTCATGATTTGTGCAAATGTTTGAGATTTTTGGTGAACTTTAGTATACTTTTAGAAAATGTCTTTAGTAACACTTGAGTAATTACTAGTTAGTTCCAATGATCTTCACTTTATAATACGAATCCAAATAATTAGTAATTCCCACAGAAGTATCTAGTAACACTTTCATCATTGAGCTATTACTTACTAATTTGTTAATAAGAATTTCTTTTAGTTAATAGTAGTTACTAGATTGTTAATAAACTTTTTCAGTAGTTCTCTGGGAAGTATTAAAAAAATAGTAGTTATTGATTACTTAATAGTGAACTACCACTTTCGTCTGTGCGCTATTACTTACTAGTTCGTTAATCAGAGTTTCTTGCTAGTTAATAATAGTTACTAGATTGTTAACATTGTGTTACTCATTAGTTCTTGTGTAGTTATTCATTAACTAAGGAACCGTATTCTAAAGTGTTACCGACTTAGCATTGCCCTAGAAACCAGAACATATGTATTGTCATATAGCATTCTATGTGACGCTAAAGGATGAGAACTGGCTGGCTAAGTGGTTGGATTGCAGTTGTTAAAATGTTTGGTTGACGTAGACGTAATATGTTCTGGATAATTGCTAACGGTTCTAAGTGCCTCCAAGGAAACTGATAGTCCTAACCTCAGATGTCTGACGCACACAAAAAAAATTGTAAACACTTCAGGGCTGCGTTCAAAAGATTAAAGGGATATTTCACTCAAAAGTTAATAATAGCCCGTTTTTCCAGGGACGTATAAGAAAAGTAAGAATTTTGTTTTTTCTGCAACTGTTTTTACTGCCGGAAAGCCAGGTTCTCGACCAATGCAACAATCTCAAAATGACCAAATATCAGATGTTTCATCCGATTATCAATATCACAAACAATTGTTTGTGAAATATTCTCCAATATATGCTCTATGTAATGCTTTAGGTATTTAATGTGCTAAATGTGTGTTGATACTGTAGTGTGAGGTGAGGTGAATATTTATGCTGTTTTGCTAAATGAAGGTATTTCTTTCAGCTGAAGAGACGTAGAGATCTGGAAAGACAGAAGGATCTCCTGTGGGCTGGACTACAGGTTGTGGAACAAACACAACTGTGGTACCAGAATCGCCTGCAGCTGAATTTACGAAGGCACATTAGCTTTACGGGAGACATGGAAGGAGAGGTACGTACCGACACAAAACACACCTGAGTAAAGTGGTCACTTAAAAACAGGTTTAGGGTTAGGGTTAGTATACCCTAATAATGGTTTCATTATGGCATCAAGAGGGTACTTAATGTTGCCATCACCAGCCAACATAGAAGATCGTCTTTGCCATTTTTGTAATTGTGATTGTATGTCACTTCAAATGAAAAGAATAAAAAACTGAGGCTTGTATCATGATGGTAGTTAAACAAACGAATAGGATTATAGGATTAGTTTCGAGTTTGATGAGTGTCTGCACACGAAAGGATGAAGTCAGTAGTGAACAACCAATCACATGCCTTAAAATAATATAAAGACTGTGATTCACTTCTTTCCTCTCTTTGAAAATATGAATGATTTAAATACATTTACATTGTAAGAAGAAAATATTTTATATAAAACTATACTAAACTTTTTTATTTGTAATTTATTTGATTTTCTTTTTTAACATTACCATCCGAAATGTGTAAATAATGAACCTATACTTCACAGGGCAATTGCTCCTGTGCGCTGCGGTCCTGTATGCAGCGTGTTAATGGGAGTATGGGTAGTTTGATGAGCGACTCCTGTATTTGGAACAATCTGGCCCCAGAAGAGACTGGAGGTTCAGATTGGGAACTCCGGTGGAGCAATGCCACACTGGTCAAGGTAATGATAATAATAGTGGTATTTTTGTTGCGTTTGTTTCAGCTGTGCAGTATCAGATTCAGCATAACATGTGTGGATTTTATATACAGGAAGTTAATCAACAGAATCAACGGATTTCCATGTTGGAGCTTCAGAAGGCACGACTTCAGCAGCTGTTGTCTTATAGCACATCTGATTCATCATATCCACACATTTACAACTGTAATCGCAAAATGGTTTCAACCAATTCAAACAGAGAATTGTAAATAGGTAAAATAGCTTTGAAAACACTGAATTTTAAAATTAATTTAAGGGCCTGAGTGTGCTCGTTGTACCATGGCATTCGACTATTTTCTTTAATCTTTAAGCGCAAAGAAGCAAATGTGTCTAAAGTGCTGGAAAAGAGAAAGTCATATGTTTCTGTCGCAATATCGATTTCTTCTAAGCTATCTGCGATACTGAGGAGATGAAACTGATCAGGAATATTGTTAATAAAGAAGTGATACAGTAGGTTATACATATTCGGCTTTGCAGCCTTGGCTAAATTAAGTATAGGCCTACACAAGACTAGATAATGATCTGAGATGACATCGATCTGTTGCAGAATTTCAACGGCATCAACATTGATACAATTTGATATTATTAGATCTAATATGATTATGACAATGAGTAGGTCCAGACGTGTCTAGCTCCACTGAGTTCAGAAATGCCAATCACAATGCATCTTTTTTGTTATCTATTAATGTACGTATATTGTATATGTATATTAAAGCTGCCGTCGGCAACAATTTTTTGATCATATTCAGTGAAATTGACACTATAATCCGACAGAACAACATAAATAAAGTGATTTTAGAAAAAAACCCGAGCTTCTAACTCCACCTGGAGCGTGTTATTTGTTTTGCAAAAATCCTGTGCTCCCTGTTCACTGTGTCCAATCAGCGCAGGGGGGTGTGAGATCTGACTGTCAGTCACAGATCGGGCACACGCCACCCCTCGCTCACGTTACAATCACATGCACACGCCTGAAGTTCGCGCAGTAGGAAGAGTGATGGCGGAACACTAACAAACCAAGTAAGCTCATTTAGAGTACAAATGACGTTAGCAATTGCATATTGGTATATTAGCCAGGGCAGCATACCTCAAAATAATCCATGGTGTTGATGAATGCTGATGAGACGGTCGCGTTCACAGAAAACCTGGTATGCACGCACTTGCGCACGAACTCTGTGGGAGGGTATCCGTTGATAGTGGGGGAGGGCCATACGAGTTGTAAACATTCAAAATGTTGCCAAATCCACTCAATCAGCCAGGGTTACCGACGGCAGCTTTAATATCAATATAAGTGACGTCACAGACGCTTTGTCCATATTTTGTACAGTCTATGGTAAAACCATACCCATATATTTTGTATTGCTATATAGGCCTATATTAACAATTCATCAATTAAATATTTATCATTGCATATTCTGCATTATTGGATGTTTTTTTAATAAACACCGACCAAAAAAAATAAATAAATATAAAGTTTAAGGGCTGGACAAGTACAATATGATGATTTTATTTTATTTTATTTTATTTTATTTATTTATTTATTTAAAAGGGACAATGCATATTGATAGACATCTTAGCTTTTCAGCAATGTAAATATACCAGAATTAGCCCAAGGGCTACTTTCCATCTGCAGTTGTGAGGTTCTTAATTATACCAACAATCTTAATTATATATCTTAATTATAATCAACAGGCAACCTAGCGTGCCTCCCAAACACCACATAGTGAGGAGTCATCCCGGTGGTGCTGTGAATGGTGTTATTATAGGCCTGGACTAGAGCGGGGAGCCGGGTTGGCCACTGTGCTTGGCTGGTCTCATCCAGGGAGTTTAACAACCCCAACAGGGTCTGATTGAACCTTTCACATGCTCCATTCCCTTGGGGATGATAGGCTGTGGTGCGGCTCTTTCGGCAGCCGTACAGTTGGCAAAGTTGCCCCCCGGTCCGTCAAGATCCGTTCGGGACAGCCAAAGGTCTGGATTAGGTTATTATACAAGGCCTGAGCTGTTGTATTGGCGGACTGGTCTCTCGTGGGCACTGCAAGAGCATACTTTGAGAACAGATCAGTTACAACTAAGATGTAGGGGTACCGGTCCTCGGGCCTCCCCAGGGAAAGATAGTCTACCCCAGCTACCTCAAATGGGTAACTAGATAGAATGGACACAAGAGGAACCCTTACCTCTGGCCCAGCCTTGGCACAGACACATCGAGGGCAGGTGGTCGTCCACTCTTTTACATCCTCGGTCATTCTGGGCCAATAGCAACGCTGTCGCAAGATGGTAAGAGTCCTTTCACTACTTGGATATCCCATCTCACCGTGGTAGGTCTCCCACACTTTCCTAGCTTCTTGTTCGGGGACTAATACTTGGAAAGTCTCCTCTCTGGACCCTACTTGTTGGTATAGTCGTCCCAGAATGCCATCTCGCAGCACGATCCGATCCCATTCTCGTCGTAGTTGTTTTGCACGTGAGGACAGAGGGCTACTAACCTCCAGGGGTGGGAGTCCTTGTTCCTTCCGCTGCCTTATCTCTACCAACTCTGGGTCCTTGGCCTGCAGGTCTGCCCAAGACTGTCCTTCTACCGTTACCTTCCTGGCAAGGGATGGCATTGGATCCTGCGGTTGTGGTAACCTGGAGAGAGCATTGGCATTTTTATTTTGGGGACCTGGTCTATATTTGATGACGTACTTGAAGTTTGCCAGCTGGGCCACCCACCGCTGTTCCACAGCACCAAGACGGGCAGTATCGAGATGAACCAATGGATTATTATCTGTAAACACAGTAAATTCAGCCCCATACAGATAATTTTTAAATTTCTCAGTTATAGCCCATTTCAGGGCTAACAGTTCTAGCTTAAATGAGCTATAATTCTGATCATTCTTTTCCGTTGGCTGGAGACTACGGCTGGCAGAAGCAATCACCCTCTCTTTTCCTTCTTGTACTTGAGCTAATACTGCCCCCAGACCATCCAAGCTGGCATCAGTATATAACCTAAATGGTTGAGAAAAGTCTGCATAAGCCAGTATGGGTGTGGTGAGTAAGGCTTCCTTAAGTAACTCAAAGGCCTGCTGGCATTCAGGTGTCCATGTAATCGTGGCATTCTTACCATGTGCAGCAGTGCCCCGTGTCAGGGCATTCAACGGCGTGGCTATCGTAGAGAAAGCAGGTATAAACCGTCGATAATACCCTGCAAAACCAAGGAAGGATTTCACTTGCTTCACAGTCTGAGGAGTAGGCCAGTCTCTTACTGCAGCGGTCTTTACTGGATCGGTTACCACCCCATGCTCACTGATAACATGCCCCAGATATGTCACTTTGCGCTGGAAAAAGTGGCATTTTGCAGGTTGGAGTTTCAGCCCATGGTTGTGGAGGCACTGAAATACCTCTTCAAGGTGACGCAGGTGACTATTAAAATCAGGAGAAAACACCACTACATCATCCAGGTATATCAGTAGTGAATCATTCAATAGGTTCCCTAGGCAACGTTGCATTAGTCTTTGAAATGTAGCAGGGGCATTGCATAATCCAAAGGGCATCCTATTGAATTCATACAGCCCAAGCGGAGTGGTGAATGCGGTCTTCTCTCGATCCATTGGGTGCATTTCCACTTGCCAATATCCACTCGCAAGATCTAATGTAGAATACCATTTGGCAGATTTAAGTCCAGTCAAAGCCTCCTCGATACGGGGCAGCGGGTAAGCGTCCTTATGGGTAAGAGCATTTAGTTTCCTGTAATCTACACAGAATCTCCAGTTTCCATCTTTTTTTTTTACAAGCACTATTGGGGCTGCCCAAGGACTTGCACTCTCCCTTACTACACCGCTTGTCAACATATTGTGCAACAGAGATCTCAATTCTGCGTACAAACTTGGGGGGATGGGACGGTACCGCTCGCGACTGGGAGGCGCTGAGCCTGTGGGTATTTGATGTTTCACCACACCAGTACAGCCGAAATCTTTATCATGGCTGGCGAATGCTTTTGACCACTTGTACAACAGGTTGGTCATATCCCTCTGTTGGTCTGGAGTCAGACTGGCTGTAGGGCCAGTGCTGGATGCAATTTGCTTGCATCCGTATCCTCCACCGTCCCAATGTGCCTCACCTCTACCTCCACCACATCCGCTGCCACACTGTTGAGGACAAGCTCTTGTTCCCCTTGAATATCAGTCATAGCCACTTCAGTCACTTGAGCCAATGGCTCTCGCTGGGGGACCTCCACAGGGTACGGGTGAGGGTTGCACAGCGGCAATGGGACTCTTCCGTCTTGCAGCACTGCCAGTGTGCGGCCCACACACCACTCTGGGTCATTAACAGGGAGGGGTTCTATGATCACATTACATGCCTGTTTGGGGGCACCATCAGATACCTGTGTCCAGACCAACATCTCTGTCTGAGGTGGAATAACTACTGGTTGCTGGCGTAGTAATTTGGCCATGCCTTGGTAGGGGGGGGGAGTGACCCTCTAGTAGAGATGCGATGACACTCTGTAAATGCTCGAACCCAAGCCTGGCCTTGACCCAACGGTATGGTCATTTTAAAAGCAGCCAATCCTGGGTGGTTCCCTTGAGTGAGAGCAGACCAGACAGAATTAATAATATTCATACCAAGTATGCCCTTATCTGCCCCCAAGCATTCATCTTCCACAATTATTACCCCCTTTGCAGGCACATGGATGCTTCCTACCCTGCAATCGACCAGAGCATAGCCAACATATGGTATCTTCAAACCATTGGCTGCACGTAGAGTCAACCAGGGGGTCTCCCCAATGTTGGTCAAACAGGTACTTCCTAGATATTTTTTAAACAAACTCTGGCTCAGAAGGGTAACCTGTGACTCCGTATCCAGCACAAATGGCACAGCAATTTCATTCATTTTTATAATAACATCAGGACACTCACCAATCAAAGCAGATTTCTTTTGTGACGTGGGCCCTTCATCCTGGCCAACAGCCCCCACTACTTGTCCCTCAGCTGTAGGGGGAATCAAAAATCAGTGATCAAAATTACACAAAGCACAATTCAAAATAATAAATTAAGTGAGTGAAAACAAATAACATGCAGGGGATCAATACAGACAGGCAGATGTTCCACATTTGACACAGTCCCCCATCAGGTCATCACAAACAACACATAACAAAGCTCACATTTAAGTTTAAATAAGATGCTACACAGTTTAACGAACACCTTAGAATTCAGTAACATATTACAAAAGACACCACTGTTTTCAGACAAATTACACATATACAATAAAGTGCTCTTTTATGTACTTCAAATACATTGCAATTATGCTAAAATACTAGAATTACAATAAGTGCTGGATCTGGTTTGATATACATACAAATGCTTACACAATACTACAGTGATCTTTATCCATATACCTAAATTTGAAGGAGGAGAGAGGGAAAAGAAGAAGAAGAAAAAGAAGAAGATTATTTAATGTTCACAAGTCGGAAATTCTCTAATGACAAGTGGTAGTTTGTTCCAAATCTCTAACCCCTTAATTGACAGCACATATTGTCCAAATGTAGTACGCCTGTACGGCACCACACGATGGAAGCCCTGGTAACACTTCTTCCCTCTCCCTGTTTTTTTAGTGTATTCGCTCATTGGGGGTGGGCAAGTCCATGCAGGATCTTATAAACAGCACAGGCATATTTAAGCTTTAGAAAATTTTCAAAACTTAGTAAGTTATATTTCTGTAATATTAAGCAGTGGTGATGTGAAAACAGTTTTCTGTCAAATATTTTTAGGGCTCGTTTGAAAAGTGACTTAATTGGTTTAAGCGTTGTGGCATTTGTGGGTGACCACAAAACAATATTCAATGTGTGAGAAAATCATAGAATGAAGAAACATTCTGGCTGCTTTACATGATAGTGATGGTCTGATGCATTTGAAGTTTGCGAGATTAAATTTAACACTTTTCGATAGACAACATGATTTTTAAAAGATAGTGTGGGATCTAATACAACACCAAGATACTTAAATTCATTTACTATCTGTATTTCTTCTTGTTTAAAAAATATATTTGAACGTGTCATTTCATTCTGCCGCTCAGACAGTGTTGGGGTAGTTACTCAAAAAAAGTAATTAGTTTCAAGTTACTAGTTACTTCTGTAAATTGTAATGAGATTATAAGCTACTGCATTGGAAAAGTAACTTACTTTACTTTCACATTTCTTAATTTACTATGTAGATACATGGACAAACATCATAGCATATCATCAGTTCCCTATCGAGGGAACTCGCGATGCGTCACTGTTAAGCTTTTGGGAATGCCTCCAGCGTGACTGCGTCTGAAGCATCTATGTCAACCAAGGGGGTAATCCATCAGCCGGAAGCTGAAGGTGCCTCTGAGGGCCGTCATTGTAGCCCACTATCACCTGCTGTTAGCATCCCATTGACTCCCATTCATTTTGGCGTCACTTTGACAGCGAATAACTTTACATCTGAGGCGTCCAAAGACTCCATTTATCCATTATTTATTTCTAAAGAAACACAACAATGCATAAAAGGCTCCATTACGTTGTATGTTACGTTATGGCCATGTAGAAGCCGTTCTTGTAAAAATAGGCTAAAAATTATTGCGTCATAACCACTCAACTGTCAGTCGCACAGTAAAAAATTACTGTATAGACAGGAAGAGAAGCTCGCACAGCCTCGGCAATCTTTTACTGTCTAAAGTCAGCCCATGGCATAAATAGAAACAAAATGACAAAATAACTAATCAAAATACTTACCAAAAGTTGCTCCAGGTCGCGTTTCGCCGTCTCTGTGCACGATTAAAATTTCTCTTGGCACAGCTACTATAAGTCGGTCAGTTTGCTCACGTGACAATTACGTCGTCAAGCTCAGTTGGAGCCTGCGCAGAACGCTCTGCTATCAGGAAGTGAGTGCCCATGTTGAGCTTCAGCTCTCTCCGTTGAAATCAATGGGGTCACTGTGTCCATTTCTTTTACTGTCTATGATGTCAACTAGTCCAATAGGAAACATGACCGTCATGGGCGGATGACGTCATGACCAGGAAATGATAAAAGAGCATTAGCTTCTATAGCCTCAGCAAGCGATCTGTGTCTCTGTCTTATTTACTGTTGTCTGTGATTATTATTGGAAACGGTATAGAGAATGGGAATCTACGTCATGGCGCAGTGCACTCTGGGTAGCGGCGGCCATATTTTAGGACACGGTTGCCGTAATTAAGGTAAACAAACCCACATGGACCGTGCGAAGATCAAGCACTTCTCTACCGAGATAAGCTGAACAAGGAAGCAAAGGAGCGCTGCTTAGAGAAAATAAAGGCAATTAACAGGCTATATACGAATACGGGATTATACGGACACAAAGAGTAATCGACTGATCTGAACAAGCTACCGCAAACAACATTTCCTGACGTGTTTTCTTACCTTTGTGGTGTGAGCGCATACACATTTGAACCAGACACACCCCTCTGTCACCAACAACACTGCAAGTTAAACTCTGCGTCGAAACTGATATATATTTTGAGTCTCTTAAACGGGTTAAAAATAAGAAAGCTGTCAGCAATTGAATTATGGTCTAAAATGTTCAAGTGAAAATTAGGAAAATTATTTCTCTTTTTATAGATAATGAAGTTTGTAAGTCTGTCTATTTAAGCTATGTATTATGATTTTGATTCATTTTTTTATTTTATTTATTTATTATTTTTTTAATTAATTTATTTTGATGTTTATTTTTTTCTGTATAATATCTGTTTACGAACTGCGATGCTTACGTTTGTAACTTGCATTCTAATAAAAAAAGTTAAACTCTGTCGTATATATTTTCATTTTTACTTAGGAAACATTTTAGTTAAGTTGTTTACTTTTATTAAATGTAGTTTCCAGGCGAAAAGCTGTTGTTTTTGTTGTTTCTGCAATGTTCTAGATTAGTTTCTGTAATAAATCAGAATCCAGTTTATTTCCAGGTTTTCACATATGAGGATTTTACCTGGGTATATTGGTGCCTAACCGTACAAATAAACATAAATAAAGAACTAGTTAATAGTTTAAAAGTACATGTCTACAAAAAATATACTGCAGATTTGACTATGATTTGACGTTGCTCACACAACCTCCGTGTCCTAAAATCCCACAATGGGACTGTCTGCCGAGGCAGCGCGGAGAATGCATTCCTGGGGATCGCAAAAGGATCTTTCAGAGGGGTTGGAGACGGGTCCTGTGGCCTTATCGCCTTCCTTTTCTGAACGATCCAGTGCTCTCGCTCCGGTGTCAGAAGCCCGCGCTGCGGTTCCTTCTGCCTGGGGAGAGAGCCCGATGCTTCAGTGCTCTAGCTCCGAGGAGTTAGATGTACTGAGCATCGACAGTTTAAGCACACACACGGGAGAAAAAGACTCGCCATCTGTTTCTCCCGCATATGATGAGTTGGTGGAAGTGATTACTAGAGCGGTTGAAAAATTACATATTGATTGGCCAGCTGTGAGAGAGGACGCGCGTCCTAAAAGCAAACTCGACGAGCGTTTTCTTTCATCTAGTGTTTCACTTCCACCACAAGGCCTTCCATTCTTTCCCGATTTACATCATGAAATATCAAGAACATGGAATAAGCCGTACTCTGCACGTATTTTCAGCCCTCAAGTTCATATTTATTCAGGTATAAGGGGGCTGAAAGAGTACGGTTATGAGGCGATGCCCCGGGCTGAACAGACGCTCGCGAGCTATCTGTCGCCCGGTTCGGTATCGTCTCTGAAGGCCTCAGCTTTGCCCACTAAACCATTAAAAACAACATCTACGTTAGTGGGCAAAGCTTATACGGCAGCAGGTCAGGCTGGTGCATGCCTCCATACTATCGCTGTATTACAGGCATACCAGGCTGAGCTGCTGGGGGATTTGGATAAAAGTGAGGGAGTTGGACCCGATGAAATTCGAGAATTTCGTCTCTTCGGCGACGCTGTTGATGAGGTCGTCGAGAGATTTCAAGAAACTTAAAAACAGTCCGAGGCTTTTAAAAAATTTCTCCCTCGCCGTGCCCAACCCTCTGGGGCTGCTGGGCGTGAGCAGCCCCAGCCGTCAAGCTCATCATATCGTGCGCAACAAAAAGAGAGTGTTGCGTCTCGTGCACCTCTGCAAAAACACTGGAGGCAGACGCAACACTCTCAGCCGAAGCCTTCTAAGTCGAAGCCGGATCTGAGGACCGTTCTTCAGGCTAAGAAGGCTTCGGCGCAAAAGAAAAGGTCCTGACGCCACGGGTGTCAGACCAGTGAGGACGGCCCCAACCGAAGTGAACCGGTGTACACCTCAGTATACGGTGCCCGGTTAATTTCGGGGTCCTCAGAGCAGGTGTATCCACCCGACAGGGAATCGGGTTTTTACAGCCGCTATTTCATTGTTCCAAAAAAGAATGGAGGGTTGCGTCCCATTTTAGATCTTTGTCTATTGAATCGTTCAGTTCAGAAACTCAAGTTCAAGATGCTGACACTCACGCAGATTGTGACTCAAATCAGATCCGAGGACTGGTTCGTCACGATAGATCTGAAAGACGCGTACTTCCATATCTCCATCCTCCCTCAGCACAGGAAGTTCCTGAGGTTTTCTTTCGGGGGCAAAGAATACCAATATCGGGTACTTCCGTTCGGTCTAGCTTTATCACCCCGCACGTTCACGAAGTGCATAGATGCAGCTCTGGCCCCGCTCAGACTGCAGGGCATACGCATTCTGAACTAAATAGACGACTGGCTGATTCTAGCAGAGTCAGAACAGTTAGCGGTTTGGCACCGAGGTGTCGTTCTTGCACATATGTAGAAATTGGGGTTGAGGCTCAACGCCAAAAAGAGTGTGCTTTCTCCAGTACAAAGAACCACTTTTCTTGGTGTGGTATGGGATTCAGTCACGATGCGAGCCACGCTGCCGCCCACTCGTGTAGCTGCTATCCTTTCTGCCACAAAGGAGCTAAAGCTAGGCCAGTCACGCACTGTGAAACAGTTCGAGAGGCTGTTAGGTCTTTTGGCAGCAGCGTCCAACGTGATACCTTTTGGCCTGTTGTACATGAGACCTCTGCAGTGGTGGCTCAGGGCCAGAGGGTTCTGTAAGGTCCACCCATTGGCCCAACGACGGAATCCAATGGCTGGGCGAAGGGATAATGCGTGTATGTCTTTTCAGCGCTCCAGCGAAGTTCACTTAATTTATTAGAATTTAGTTTCAATATTACTTTAGCTCTATGCTTAATCTGACTCCAATTTTACTGATAATCAAGTTTAGATTGTGTTTCTTGTTAGAAAATAACCATAACTATTGATTATGATTTAATTTAGAGCTTTGATTATTCTGTGTTTCTTACACTTTCAATTATTCGTTCATTATGGACCCGATGCCGCACAGAGATCACGTCGGCCATATCGTGTTTCTCACGGACACAAACCTTGTCAGTTCTGAATTTAGTCAGAGGGTGCAGGGTTAGCTATTACTTCTTAAGTCGGTTGCCTACTGCTCACTCGTACAAAAGAATGTAGTTTATTTTAGCCATTTCCATACAACTTGCTAAATCAGTGATAGACAGAAATCAAAAGGTCTCCAGAGGACGTGCCTACTGCTCCATTCACATCTGTGCCTTTAGTTTGACCTATCCTGCAAGATTTGCGGTAGCACCAGCCTCCTATAATTTACTAAAATAATGACGTCAGAATACTTCAGAATAAATCAAGATGTAACAATTTATTTGTCAGGAAAAATGTATCATGCCAATTATCCAAGCAATTAACCGCCAATTCAGATATAATAAATACATGACATCAATTACTCAAAGATTATTCTAAAAGTAAGCAATGCATTCCTGACAGAGACACACAGCAGTGTGTGAGTGTTTTCCACCGGGAAAACACTGACACAGCACTGTATGGGGGTCTTCCTGGTTACAGGTTCCCACTGACTGCTCTGTTACCTAGCCTTAAATACCCAGACCAGAACAAAAGGGTTGTACTATCAATAATTTTCAGAGTTTGTTTTGGGTCATTTACTGCACCCCAGGGGGTAACACCTGGTCTCAGGGGGAGAGGGAAGATATCTTGAAAAGACATCACCCATGGAGAAGATCAGGATTCTCCTAAGTTCTCAATCTTTCTCCTATTTCCAATGACTGCAATGAAATTAAGACCATTTTACCAATCGCACTGAGACACTTAAAATGATACCAAACATGAAAAGAAAAAACATTAGATTCACAAGATACATCATATGCGTTATATAGACATTTTCAGTGAACTTTTAGTGACTTTAGGTCAGGGTGAGAGGAAGGGAGTAGGGAGAGGGGGATGCAGAGTTAATGAACAAGAAACGTTTGGACAGGACAATTTCCTGTGGTCTTTCTTTGCGACTTTTAGTCCAGGGTGCATTTTATTGCTTTATGCTGATTTTTTTCTCAGCTTTTGTCTTCAGCAGGAAAACCAGTTCTTACAGTTCTCCCCGAGGGGAAACCCACTTCGTATGATCAAGATCACGCGGCGGTGTCTCCACGCCTTGATTATATGGAGGAAACACTGGTTCCTGTCCCAGGGCCCGGTGTTGGGAGCTCTTTGCCATCGAGTGGCTATCTCGACAGATGCTTCCCTCACCGGCTGGGGAGCGGTAATGGAAGGCCGTTCAGCTCAGGGTCTGTGGAGGAGTCATCATCTCTCCTGGCACATAAATTGCCTGGAAATGATGGCTGTCTTCAAGGCTTTGAGATATTTCCTCCCAGATCTGAGGGGCCATCATGTGCTTGTCTGGTCACCAGCGTCTGTTCTGCCTCCGAAAGTTGTCTAGATTTCGTATTGATAAATCTATGATGATCCTTTTCTATCATGCATTTGTTGAATCTGTCTTGTCGTTCTCCCTTGTATCTTGGTTTGGAAATTTGTCTTTGAAGAACAAAAATTCTTTGAACCAAATTGTTAGGTGGGCTAGTAAGATCATAGGTGAATCTCAACTCAACCTTGTTGATCTTTATTCCAATCAGGTACATCATAAGGCAGGTTTCATTATCAGAGACTGTTCTCACCCTCTACATGCTGAGTTTCAGCTCCTCCCCTCTGGATGTCGGTTTACCACCATTAGGTGCAGAACCAAACGAAACGATACAGGATTACCTTTGTTCCCGCTGCCATAGAATTAATTAATAAAAACAGGAGTAGATGACACTCTTTGCTATGCATAGCACCTTATGTGTTTTAGCTAGGAGGGGCGGGTTTTGGGGGTGGTGGTGTAGAGGTACACTGCTATGTTTCTTTTGAGGTTTTTGCTATGTTCATTTTATAATGTTTTATGCTTATTGTCTGTTTTGATGTTTTTATGTATGGATTGCCGAAAGTCTCCTGTCTGCGCAAAGATTTTACCCTAGGGTACTAATAAAGATACCTTGACCTTGACCTTGTCCGGACAGACAACACATCGTGGTCTCTTATTTAAATCGACAGGGGGGTCTGCGATCGCGTCCACTGTGCAAACTGGCGCACCAGATCCTCCTGTGGTCCCTAGGGAAATTGCTCTCACTGAGGGCAGTATATATTCCAGGGGCCCAAAATGTAGGAGCGGACACACTGTCGAGGCAGAGGCTGTCCCAGGCAGAGGCTGAGGCCGGGGGAATGGAGGCTTCATCCCGAGGTGGTGGAGCAGATTTGGAGGGTGTATGGCCAGGCGGAAGTGGATCTGTTTGCGTCTTAGCCAGTGTTGGGGAAAGTTACTTTTAAAAGTAATGCATTACAATATTTAGTTACTCCCCAAAAAAGTAACTAATTGCGTTACTTAGTTACTTTTTATGGAAAGTAATGTGTTACGTTACTTTTGAGTTACTTTTGCGTTTCTTTTTTTTTACCTGGCAGAGGCTTGATCTCTCTCAGGTCTTACAGGTGTTTTTCGACAGAGAAGTTATTGTACAAGTGTTTAAAGCAGTAATATATCCAACAACAGCCTATATAAGCACCTTAATTGTTTTAAAAACACATAAATATTGAATAATAATAATAATAAAGAAAGAATAATATTATATTCGGAGACCTTAATGTTCTTTTAAAAACACATATATATTGAATAATAATATAGAATAATATTATATTTGGATAACTTCCTGATCCCAGAGCTAGGCATGCTATATAAAATATCAATAAACATTACAGATTATGGAAAGTAATGTGTTTTTTACTTTTGTACTTTTTGTGTGGGTAGACTAAAGTGAATTCACTATCCATTGTAATAATAATAATAAGTGAATTAAGCTTGGGCTTACCCTGCTCAATGTGCAATACTCAACCAACACATTTTCACACCTTCAAAAGGAAGTAAACAGTGAGTAAATGATGAAAATGCCATTTACATTCATTTAATAAAACAATCTTCCTGTTTATATTTGTCTAAAGATAATGAACAGCTACCAGCTGAACAACTTAACTTACTCCATTACAGTAGGCACTCTGATTCCATGGGGCATTTATTATTCATATTACACACAAACACAAGTAGATAAGACCTGTTTAGTTCAAAAGATCACTCGTTATGGAAAAGCGCAGATCATAAGTGATGATACGAGCAGCGTGAGCGCGGCCAGATCTGCCTCACGCGCGCGCCAAGTATGCATAGCCTACTATTGCAACTCCCCCTGCCTTCACGTTACCCGTACTATGAATACTTCGACCTCGTCTAACATACCAGTGATAATAGACAAAGTCTCCACCACAATACTGTCGGGGGGAGGATTCGGCAACTCAACGGGGGTTGGAGGTAAAACCTGACTTTTCAAATGAGCGTGAACGTGAACTGCGCGTGCTGCTCGTTCATTCCTGACAGAGTGAGCGCCGCTCTCGTTCGCGTTCATTTTATGAAAAGTGCGTTCGGCGAAAATATGAACTAGTTCAGTGAACGTCGTTCATTGAACGCGTTCATCTTAATAAGAGGTCACTATTTCATCTGGGTTTTATTTTCAAAGTAACGATTATAGGTCAGGAAAAGTAACTCACATTACTTTTATTAAAAAGTAACTCAAATATTAATGTGTAAATTTATAAAGTAATGCATTACTTTACTCGTTACTCAGAAAAGTAATATTATTACGTAACGCACGTTACTTGTAATGCGTTACCCCCAACACTGGTCTTAGCACACGACACACTGTCCTCTTTGGTTCTCCCTCACTCAACCAGCCCCCCTGGGGCTGGATGCTATGGTTCAGGCATGGCCGAGGCTGCGTCTGTATGCCTTTCCCCCTGTAGCTCTGCTCCCAGGAGTTCTGGAGAGAATCCGCCAGGAGAGGATGAGTCTGTTGCTAGTAGCACCACGCTGGCCAAGTCGTATTTGGTTTGTGGACCTCATTCATCTTCATTCACAGGCCTCCCCTGGAGTTGCCCATCAGGAGAGACCTTCTGTCTCAGGCAGGGGCCACGATATTTCACCCCCAGCCAGAGATTTGGAAACTATGGGTGTGGCCTCTGAGGGGGCCCAACTCATAAGTAGTGGTCTGTCAGCGGAAGTAGCTGAGACCATTTTAAGCTCCAGAGCTCCGGCTACGAGGAAACTTTATGCTCTTAAATGGAAAGTTTTTACTTCCTGGTGTCACCAGCGCCAGTGGGACCCGGTTAATTGTTCGGTCAACACAGTTCTCGAGTTTCTACAAGAGCGTTTCTCGTCAGGTCAATGTCCTTCCACGCTCAAGGTTTACGTGGCGGCCATTGTGGCTTTCCACGCCCTTGTGGGGGGTACTTCCCTTGGTCGAGACCCCTTGATTACACGTTTCCTCCGTGGCACACTGAGGCTGAGGCCTGCAACCCGCACTAGGGTGCCGGCTTGGGATCTGGCTACTGTTCTTGAAGGCTTATCTGGGGTTCTCTTTGAGCCCTTGGATTCGGTTTCAGAGAAATTTCTCACTTTTAAAACAGTGTTTCTGTTAGCTATTTCATCCCTTAAGAGAGTCGGTGACCTTCAGGCCCTTTCGGTTTCCCCTACATGCCTTGAATTTGCACCAGGGATGGTCAAGGCATTCTTATACCCTAAACAAGGCTATGTGCCTAAGGTGCCCACCATGATTCCGAGGCCTATTGTGCTACAGGCTTTTTGTCCTCCACCGTTTTCTTCTCCGTACCAGTAAAGATTGAACCTTTTATGCTCAGTGCGAGCACTGGACACTTATGTGCATCGGACTTCTGCGTTTAGGAGATCTGATCAGTTATTTGTCTGCTTTGGATCTCCCAAGAAGGGTCTTCCTGCTTCAAAGCTGACAGTCAGCAAGTGGATAGTCGAGGCTATTTCTCTGGCTTATGAGTCTTCTGGCCTGCCTTGCCCTTTGGCGGTCAGGGCCCATTCTACCAGGAGTATGGCGGCTTCTAAAGCTCTGTTATCTGGAGTTTCTCTACAAGATGTTTGTGATGCGGCGGGTTGGTCCTCCCCTCTCACATTTGTCAGATTTTATAGCCTGGACCTGGAGGCTGCCCCAGGTTCACATGTGCTTAATAATGCTTAGTGTGGTGTGACAACAGGCTGACACTCAGGCATTTGAAAGTCTGGCGATTTGGGTATTCTCGTTCCCAAAAACGTAACAGTGACGCATTGCGAGTTCCCTTGATAGGGAACGTCTCAGGTTACGTCTGTAACCATAGTTCCCTGAGAAGGGAACGAGACGATGCGTCACCCTGCCATACTTCCTGCATCCCTGTATCGGCTTGCTTCGGCAATTTCTGAAGCTAATGCCGGTTTGCACCGGGTGCTCTTTTATCATTTCCTGGTCATGAAGTCATCCGCACCATGACAGTCATGTTTCCTATTGGACTAGTTGACATAGATGCTTCAGACGCAGTCACGCTGGAGGCGTTCCCAAAAGCGTAACAGTGACGCATCGTCTCGTTCCCTTCTCAGGGAACTATGGTTACAGACGTAACCTGAGACGTTTTTGCCCTATCATCACTTTATTGTAAAAATGTATACAAAATGGCATGAAAGAACAATATCCCTGTCTGCACAAATAAATATGCTGCACTGTAAAATTCAAACAACAGGATAAAGGAGGCTATGCTGGGGTCATTTTAAAATGGGGTTTAACACAGAAGTTTCAAAACACAGACTTAGACACAGACTAAAAACTCTTACAAACACAGAATAAAACTGTTCTCCTGAGAACAAAACCAGCTTTTTATTCGACACATGACAATTAAAAAAATGAAGATGTCAATGAAAAATAATAAAATAAAGGTCACTTTATCCCATAAAATTCTTATTCTTAAACCTGGGGGATTAATGGTCGACATTTCGTTTTGTGTTATCCAAGACTTCCGAGCCTTGTTTATACTCGACGCCTCCGCACGAGCGGAAAGGTGAACTTTCTCTTCTAAAGTGTAGGAAATCAGAAGCGAAGACCAGGAGACTTGGTTGTCTCTTCAGCAAGATTCTTTATCAGGCATGTGATTGGCTAAGGACAAAAAAGCAGGAAAATATACCGACACCCCCCCACCCCCGATCGATATATATCCCAATATCTTTTCTGCAAAGCGAGAGCAAATGTTCAATCAAATATAGTCAAATATAGTCTTCACTGTGTACATTATACATTGATTATTATTAAAGCTACTATTAAAGTTCTCAGTCAAGAGCAGTGAGTGATTTCCTCTGTGTTTTTTTTTTTTTTGTTTAATTAACATTAAATAGATAGTTCTCCCAAAAATTGTAATTGTCATCATTTACTATCTCAAGTTGTTTTAAACCTGAATAAGTTTCTTTCTTCTGTTTAAGTTATTTGGAAGAATATGGGTAACAAAACAGTTGATGTACCCCAGTGATTTCCATAGTAAATTTTTCCCTATGGATGTCAATGGGGACCAGCAACTGTCTAGTTACCCACATTCTTCAAAATATCTTCTTTTTTGTTCAGCACAAGAAATAAATAAATACAGGTTTGGAACAACATTACAGGGAATAAATAATGACAGAATTTTTATTTTGGGGTCAACTATCCCTTTAAGAACAATTATTATTAGGGCTACTGTCACTTTAAGACCTGTACGCGACACGTCTAATATACACGGAGCATTTGACAAGCAGATTTTCTCAATTTTCTCAATTTTCTCGGTTTGCTTTGAGTTTAGACATAACCAAATGTTCTGTGAATGCAGTGAATGACATGTTTGACCGGCAAGGCTTTATAGCACTTGCAAATTAACTTTTGTGAACTCGCTGAACTGATGTAGCCGTTCCTCTGCGTTAATATTGGAAGTATTTGTCGCGTTGTACACTAATGCTGTTGAGACGGAGGTGTCAGGACTGCAACTGACAGATTGCACGATATAGCTGCTACATATTTCTACAAAAGCAGTCAGAAGCTTGCTTGGAGCAAGGATCATAGCGCAAATTTGAAATATATCGATATATCGCCCAGCCTTGGTGACCTAACTGTGATGTTCTTGTCAACTGACAACGATACCAGCGCGAGAGCGACTGAGATACGAAATTGAGCAGGTGAACAAGCTGAACCAATTAGACATTCTCTGGCTGAACGCAAATACGTCCTTGTTGATACTTTGAAAGGAACTTTCTGTACGCACGTCAGCCAGTTATGGGTTATGTCCTCATATTCCCTCCTTTTCACTCCGGCTGCCGACACCCGTCCCCCTCTTTTTTCCCCCTCTTTTTTTTTTTTTTTTTTTTTTTTTTTTACAGATCTGCATGATTCATGTAGGTCACATTTTCAGGTCGGAAATTCCGGATTAATCCGGAAAAATCATATCCCTGTTTATTGAGAAACACGAGCTGTTGGTAGCTGCAGTCCCTCATCGAGTCAAGTCTAACTAAGGGAACTTTACATTGGAGTTGATTTACCTTTTTAAGGGGGAGGGGTTACATAGAGTTGGAGACACTCTGAAACGGAGCATGTACATGTGAGACATGAGAACCGGATGGGCAGAGCTTCCCGAGCAACCCCGAGACAAATAGTCTCAGTAATAAAATTGTAGGTGTTCAAACTTGCTCAGTCTTCATCCGGTGAGACACTAGAACAGGAAAGGCATGGCTTTCTATTACTGAGATGGGAACTTATAAACACAAGGTGATGGTATCAATTTAACTTGCAATACAAAGATCAGGACAGAAAAATTATATAAAAATGTATATAATTTTTATTCATATTATTAGGCCCATTTATTCGTTTGACCCATTTACCCTGTTCTTACATAGGCTAGTCCTAATTAGATTCTCACCGCTCATCCCAAATTTTTCTTGACTGATTTACTGTCCGCAAGATCCCCCTTGTTGCCAGGCTCTGAGCTCTCTGGTGTGGCGGCGTGAGTTCTCCGGCGAGTTGGATTTCAAGCTTCGGGTCACGTCACAAGCTCAACCCCTCCACCAAGGACAGCAAGTTTGTTATTTTCTGTTCAATACAAACATTATAAGAACATGTCAACACATAAAAGTTTTGATGAAAAAAAGTCTGCTGGTTTACAGCAGAATTGAATTCTGTTTGCATCACTGATTCTGTTATTTTCCTGTCTAATATCATGAAACTGCATGAAACAATCCAACGCATTCTCATCCTTTAGCGTCGTATAGAACGTTATGTGACAAAACGGCGCTATACTGCGCACATGGCACCCGTTATGGTTAATATAACACGCGCTGTGAGGGCGTAGGGCGGGGCACACCACACAAGTTTAGGTGTGGGGTAGGGTCTGCGTGTCATTCACGCTAAAGGATTTATTACGTCTTTCGCGTGTTATATTAACGATAAAGGGTGCTATGTGCGTAGTATAGCACCGTTTTGTCATATAGCGTTTTATGATACGCTAAAGGATGAGAACGGGCTGAACAATCTGTACTGTATAAAGCGCTAAATAAAAGAAAGTGACTAGACTATGACAACAACATTAAAATGAACTCTGTTCACCCCACATATTTGAAAACAGATAAATGATAAATGAGAACAATCCTACTCTGTCTGACTGTTCTACTTCCTCACACCTGAAATCTCCTGAACTTGTCCAATCTACAAGAAGATCATTCTCTGATCAATTTATGTTGTAAGATCTGCTCTAACGTCCGCCGTTTAGTTGGATTCTTTGTAAGGCACTGGCTATCCAGATCACTACATTCTCTACCAATATTAATAAGAAGAGAGCTGGTTAGTCATAATGAGCATGTGACTTGGCATCTAAACATGATTAAAGTAAGGTAACATCATGTTCTTTATCTTTAAAGGTGAAGTATGCAGTTTCTGCATCAAAGGGAGTTTATGGATGCTTCACGCCTTCTCCCAACTCAAACATCACAAAGGCAAATCTTACTGGTTCAGAAAAATCTTACATATAGATTACTTCACCTTTAACTGTTTCTTTACAGAGCCTTTGCTTTATGTGTGTGCTTATCAAAGATTTCAGTATTATTCACTCACCTTTGGATAAGTTGGAGTTCATAAATGCAACTTTGCCTTGTGTGATTTCCTTTCTATTGACAAAAGGATAACATGCGTTCGTCATCTTATATAACAACACGCTTAGAGCCCAGGCATTTGCTGGGACGGCGTGGAATCTCGTAACCGTGAAGACTTCAGGTGGGCGGTAAGTCATTAATCCTGTGTTACCTTTTCCTCTTCGGCGCTCTCAGCAGCCGTGTGTTTAACAGTTTTCAAGTTACTCAAGCCCGTGCAAATGATGAGTTTAGACGAATGTCCAGAGTATGCTGCTTTATTAAACTCTTCGGCATACACTCATGTGGCTTTCAACGTTGCAGTGAACACAAATACTCTGTTCATTTCCACTTAACATAACAAAGAAAATAAAGAACATACATCCGCTCTTATTCAGCGTTGCTCGCACTAACATGCGTGTTCCGGACCACACCACCCATAATTCCCTCTTGCGCAACTACAACTACAATCTCACGTTCTTACGAAATTAAAGGAACAGCTCCCTATTCCCCTCTCTCCCACAACACTACCCCCACTCTGGATGGTGATTAGCTATAATACCAATCCAGCTTCCTTTACATAACAACATAAAATATATCAACATTTCACAGTACAAATAACAGGCAAAAATGCATCCAAGTCTTCCTTTTTTTTCAGAGTCAACTCCACTTGACGGAGCATACAGTCCATGCTAGCAAACTCCACTCAATGGAGATACTGGCCATTACAATCCAGCCCCACGTGACAGGGTACACAGTCCATAAAGCCGGGGGGTAGCACGGTGCTTGGGGAGGTAAGGATGACTCAAAGGGTCAATACACAGTCCCTGTTTGGAAGCAAAAGTAATCCAATTCGAATTCTGACTCTCAGAGTCCAATTAGTGCATGGATTGTCTCTCTTACAACTTGCTGTTTTGAAGGAAGGAATTAGCAGCTGAGCATTTGCACAACAACAAAAACAAACAAAGCACTTAGTTATTGATGAACTCACCCATAGGACAACAACTAACATCCAGATGGGTCTACATAGGAAATAAATTTGAAATAAAATGTTCCCTTAACAGTAGAAACAGTTATATTTGTCAAAGTCTCTTTTACTGGAACCTCAGTTTGTCCAGTTACCAAACCACTTTGGTGGTCTCTTAACTCGCTGCAGCCTACCCCCAATTTGGCCGTAAACAGTCCATGGTTGACTCGTTTGCACCGTGCTACCTTCTCCACACTGCAGATTTTCACCTTCCTGTTCAGTCATTGGCACACAATTCGTTTCTTCAAGCACAGGCACCTGTCCATACCGCTGCCATTTACAGGTTCCTCTGCAAAAAGGTGGGTGAGGCCAAGGTCGCCAGGCTTCCGAACTCTTAAACACCCAGCTATTTTCGAAGGGTTGTCGGGAATGATACGGCTTTAGCTTGTCGTGATGGACGACCTTCACTTTTGTCTTTGGGCCTTTCTGGATCCGATAAATCATATCATCCAAGTGTCCTAGAACGAAGTAAGGCCCTTCATAGGCAGGTAGGAACTTCCTGATCTTATTTTTCACCTTTTTAGTCCATTTTATGAGGTACCATACAGCATCACTAACCTTATAATGTGTCCTTGCCACATTCTTGTCATATTGCTTTTTGGCATGCTCAACCGAACGACCCAGTTGCTCTCTGGCAATTAGATGTGCCAACTCCAACCTTTCTCTCATTTCAGCAACATATTGTGGGGGAGTGGGAACTGAGGTTTCACTAAGAGGCATCCCTGCCACCAGATCAACAGGCTCTGTCAACTCCTGGCCAAAGAGCATCATATTCGGGGTGAAACCAGTGGAGCTATGCTTAGTAGCTCGGTAAGCCATCACGGCCATGGGAATCATGAGATCCCAATCCCAGTGGCACCGTTCAGAAGTGGTGGCCAGTATTTTCTGAAGGGTGGCGTTAAATCTCTATAACCTCTGCAACAGTGACCGCCTGATCATTGGGAAGGGGGTAGGCCTCCACCCACTTAGTGAAATAGTCTTGCACCAACAGAATGTAACGGTTGAAACATTTAATTTCATTCATGGGTCCCATTAAATCGATAGCAATCCTCTCCATGGGAGCCCCCACACGTACAGTGCCCATTGGTGCTTGCGGGGTCTTTGTGGGTCGGGCCTTCGCAGCACAGCTGACACACGTGCGACACCAAAGTGTAACCTCCTCCCGCATCTGGTACCAGTAATACCAGGACTGCAGCCTAGACAGTATCCGCTCCGCCCCGAAGTGTCCTCCCACTGGTCCATCGTGCATTTGATGTATGACATCCTTCCGAAACACCTTCGCGCCTTACCAGCGTGCCATCTTTAGATACAGCCTCTTCCATTGGCTCCAATAAGCTTTAGTCGCCAGTCCATAGGGCAACACATCACCCCAGGATGGCCTTTCTCCGCCTACCTCCATCGACCTCTTGATGGGAGCAATATCACTGTCGCTTGCCTGAGCAGACCGAAGCTCCTCAGCAGTCCACCCTTGGAATGGAGCGGTACTTTCTGTCGTGACAGGTTGCACTACCCCTACTGTACAAAACTCTGGATTAGCATATCCGGCCCCATCATTACCAGGTCCGATGTCAAGATTACACTGAACTGCCTGATGACAGAACTGAGAGTTACTGGAAGGAGGTTCCGTAAGGCTGCAGGCACAATTTGAACGACATGGCCTCCTGGACAGCACATCTGCGTTTTCATGTTGGCGCCCAGGCCGATGCACAACTTTGAAATCGTACTCCCCAAGCTTTTCCAACCACCGAGCCAACTGTCCTTCTGGTTCTTTCATCTTTATAAGCCACTGCAGACTACTATGATCTGTTCGCACAATAAAAGGTCTGCCTAAAAGATATTGACGAAAATGTGTAGAGAACTCCACTACAGTCAACAACTCTCTGCGTGTGGTGCAGTAATTCTTCTCCGTTGCTGTCAACCCTCGACTGCCATAGGCTAGTACGCGTTCTTCACCATGTTGCAGTTGGGATAACACGATCCCGATTCCAAAATTGCTGGCATCCGTATCGAGAATGAGGTCACCGTGATCCATAGGATACCCCAGAACAGGAGCGGTGGTGAGTAGCTCTTTCAGTTTGCCAAATGCTTGATGGCTCTTAGGAGTCCACTGAAATCTGGCATTCTTTCGTAACAGATCATGAAGGGGCTTGGCCACCGTGGCAAAATCTCTGACAAAGCGCCGGTAATAAGATGCCAAACCAACGAATTGTTGAATCTCATTAACACTGGTAGGCTGCGGCCATTCTCGAATCTTTTCCACCTTCTGAGGATCTGTGGATCTGCCCTCCTCTGAAACTACGTGCCCCAGATAGATCACCTGGCGGCAGAAAAAGCAGCACTTGGCCGGTTTCAACTTGAGGTTGGCTCTGCGCAACCTTTCGAATACCTGTGCTAGGCGCTGAATCATTTCTTTGGCATCCCTTCCCAGAACAATTATGTCATCCAAATAGACTAGGCAAATTTCCCATTGAAGTCCAGCCAGAACACGATCCATTAAGCGCTGGAACGTCGCCGGGGCGTTGCACAAGCCAAATGGCATGACATTCCATTCAAATAGCCCCTTCCTGCTGCAGAACGCAGTGGCCTCCCGGGCCTTGGAGTTAACTCCACCTGCCAATAGCCTGAAGCCAGGTCCAAGGTGCTAAACCATTTCGCCATAGAAAGAGTATCCAGGGTATCCTGAATTTGTGGAAGGGGGTAGGCATCTTTAATAGTGCGTTCATTCAGGATTCTATAATCCACACACAATCTGTAAGTCTGATCTTTCTTCTGTACCATAACAATCGGTGAAACCCAGCTGCTACGGCTAGTGGTGGATAAACCAATGTCAAGGTTCTGCTGGATCTGTTCATCTGCACTGCGCTGTTTCTCAAAAGCCATTCTTCGGGGCTGCTGTTTCATCGATGGACCCGTTCGTGTTTGGATGTCATGTTGTACCAAATTGGTACGACCAAGGTCCGTTGGTCCAGTTGAGAAAACATCACCATAGGTGCTCAGGAGTTCTGCTAGCTCTTCTTGATCCGACTTCTCCAGATGCACTATACTCTCAGTATATAAAGACTGTAAATGACTTGGGACAGTTGCGGAGGTTGGGCTTGAAGCTGGGAGCTCAGTGTCGGTAACCCTTACGCCCTTTACAGACTGTAGAAATCCAGCGATGGCTCCCTTTCTTACTCGCAGGGCAATGGTACCTGGGTTATACAGTCTTATTGGAATTTGTTTACTAGGTTGAGCATCAATTACAATCCGTGCCACCAACACACCAACACTGTGTTTCTCAATAAACCCATTTGTTGGGCTCAGTAACATGTTCCCCTGCATATGCTCCCGGAAATGTGCATTTCCTGGCACGATGTATTCACGTCCTGCTTCCAGAACAGCGGTGCATGCTTTTCTAACAACGTGCACCCTGGGTTTGTTTTTGGAATTAAAGTAAGGTATCTGCTCACCGAACAGTACAATTCTTTGACTGCCTAAGTCGAGGCGTGCTCGTGCTTGTTCAAGGAACGGATGTCCAAGAATCGTGTCTGTGTCCTCTGTTACATCGGCTACAATGAAGTTAACGCTGACTGTGTGGGTTCCGATCTGTATCAGCAGGTGGACTTCCCAGAGAACATCCACATTTATGGGGCCTATTCCTTGCAGAGCCTGTACTGTTGATAGTTCAAGTGGGGGTCGAACTCCTTCGTTAATAGCCTCATAACAGTGACGGGGTAGTACATTCCTTCTCGCTCCGCTATCCAAGAGAGTACATAATTCCATACTGTCTAGGAGTGTGTGTATACACATTTCAGGGCTGGCACCCTTTACCCGGAGAACGTTGGAAGTAGGCTGGGTGTCTGCAGAATGGTGTATAACTGGAGTTACACGAGGCAGATTGAGCCTGGGTGAAGGGCAGTTCCGTCTCATGTGCCCAATGCCATGGCAATTGTGGCATACAATCTCTTCCCAATTAGTTTTCACTCTTTTGTTGAACCTTAGTTGGTGCGGTTTGGATTCCATTCTGAATGGTTTCGGTCTCAGATCATTCTGTGGCGACCCTGAACCCCCTCCTTCAATTTCACTCGGTTCGGGGAATTCACAGACTGCTGCAGCTCTGGCTGTCCGTTCCATTGGCCTTGTGGCCAACTGCATGAATTGTGTTACACTGGTGGCCGTTTGTCGTGTGGTCTCGTATCTATGAGCAATATCGTAAGCACGACTCAGTGTACGTGGGCGCTCTTCCAGCAGTCTTTGTACAATGTCAGCGTCACTCAAAAAAATGATTCTTGGCACTAATTGAATTTAAGCAAACAATTTAAATAAAATATATTTAAAAATGTATAAAATAACCATTATTGTTGTGAATTACTCATACACAACATGAATGTAATGGATCCAAATCCAAAGTGATCAAATTACACTGGACTTGATTTGCTGACATAAGGGACAAATGCAGCAGTTGCGCATGCGCACTAGAGTGAAGAAGGAGAGAAAAAAAGAAGAAAAAACATGACCTGAAGGCGGCAAGTCGAGTCGTTGGAGAAGCGATACAAGTCAGCGATTTGCGTGAACAGATGTGGAATATTCGACAAGGTAAGATATTTTTGATATTTATAAATGATTAAGACTTCAATATCAACTATTTTTATCATTTAATCGTTCGGATTTAATATCTTATTTTCGATGTGACTTCACTTCAGAGGAATTAACTTTTTCGGCCTTTCCATTTATATAAAGAGTAACATTGTTGTCGACTGACTAACGTTTTGTGCATCATTTTTGAATTTAGGCAGATTACGCATGATTTTTGATAACGGCTCCGTGATGTCTAAGTTACTTTACGTGCATCTTAACGTTACTTCGTAATATGCCAAAACACTGCACAAACAGTCAATCGAACGTACTGTATGCCTACATGAATGCTATACAGGTACAATTGTATAGGATTTCTAGTAAAACTAATATTTAAAAAACTACGGTCGACTGACTAAGTTGTATATGTGCGTCATTTTTAGTAACAACTTGTCATCTCGACGCAAGTTAGGGCTAACGTTCAGTTTAGGCCTACTTTGCTTGAAAAATACTTTGAATATTCCAAAACATTGCACATACATACTTAATCGACCGCATATGAAAGTTATTTACATGCAAAGGTGTTTAGGATTTCATGAAGTGGAACAAATGCTTTCTTTTTTTCATGCTGAGTTGTAATTTCATTACCAAAAAAAATAAATAAAAAACAAATAAAACTTGATGTCTTTGCTATTTCAGAGTCCTCATCGATGTGACACTATTTCAACATTTCTGGCTCTGGTCAGGCACAATCACTCAATTATGGTAGGTGTATTTTTTTCTTTATAATAAAGTTAAACTTGACTAATTTCTTTGCAAAACTGTGATGTCTGTTGTTTTCTTTCTCTTTTTGAATTTCAGATATGTGAGTTTCGGGAATGTGGCAAAATAAAGTGTGTGGCATGGAATTATCCAGTAGGTATGAGTTATTGAATCATTCTAAGCTTAAACATGGACATTTTGGGGCAAGGTTCAGGCATCCTTATACAGTAATTGTCCTTGCTTTTTTAAATCATGGAATAACCTCCTAAGTCATATATACTGTGCCCACTGTGATCAGTTATCTCCAAAACAAGAACAGTTTGCCACCTTTTCATGTCAACTGTGTGCGTGCATTGGGTCAAATGAAACATGCTTATCCACTCTATGATTATTTGGTAGGAGGAAGATGAATGGCAACCCTGAAGAGGCACATCCTCATCTAAGGTAAAGTGTTTATTAAAGGAGAACTTCGGTGCAAAATGAACCTTTGGTCTAATTAAAATATCGGTACCTAGTCAACCATTCTCTGAGATTTGTTTTCATGATAATCGAATGTAAAGAGTTTTTTCTCTAAAAACTGTTTAGCGTATGACGCTAGTTTATGGGGGCATTGACTAAGTAAAAAGAAATCGCTAGTTTATACCACTAACAAGGCTCAAAATAGCCCCACACTAACGCAGTAACATAATGAGGCTCCAGTATGCAAAACAAAGCATTGAGAACTTTTTAAGTGTACAGACCGTTTAATAAGAAGATACTTTATGAAGACAGTTCACTTCATGTATAGACAGCAGAAGCCATCTTAGGAAATAGTCTCGATAAGATGATCCCCGAACGCCGTTCATACAGTTCAGAAGTTAGCTGAACTTCATACAGTTCAGCTCACTCAGCACGACGTTTGTAGTTTGACTTATCAAAATTTTTTCCTAAGATGGCTTCTGCTGTGTATACATGAAGTGAACTGTCTTCATAATGTATCTTCTTATTAAACGGTCTGTACACTTACAAAGTTCTCAATGCTTCGTTTTGCATACTGGAGCCTCATTATGTTACTGCGTTAGTGTGGGCTATTTTGAGCCTTGTTAGTGGTATAAACTAGCGATTTCTTTTTACTTACTTAGTCAATGCCCCCAGTACTAGCATTATACGCTAAACAGTTTTTAGAGATAAAACTCTTTACATTCAATTATCACGAAAACAAAGAACGATTGACTAGGTACCGATATTTTATTAGACCAAAGGTTCATTGTTCGCCGGAGTTCTCGTTTAAGTGTTTTTAATTTGTTTAAAACAAGTAACAATGGTAAAAATTGTTTTAATGGTGTTTGTTTTTTTCTGCCTTGTTTCTTCTTTTAGAAAAGTAGAGAAAATGTCAAGTCCGGCCATTTTGAGGATTGTTTTTGGCGTGGATGACGATGCAAGAAAACTTACACTTCAGACAATAATCCCAAAGTCTATGGATGACCTTGTCTTTGAGATAATGACTGTTTTTGGGGTGAAGCCAAACTTCAGGCTCCAGTACAAAGATAAGTACTTTGGAAATGAATACATGCATCTCATGTCAACCAGTCAAATTGAAGACGGATACCCTGAAACTGATTTTTCTATCAACTGATGACTCCAGCATGCAAGAGACTGGACCTAATGCACCATTCCTGCTTTTGTAGCTCTGATACTCATGACACGAGAGATGTTAGCCCTTGTGCTATTGTCTCAGTCCAGGAACTTATTTGATGACTCTTTTTGCAGCAGCGCAGAAACTGTTTTATTAAAAAAAGATTCTTGGCCTCAATTTTTTTTGTTCCTTTGTTCTGCTGAAAATCAGCTTCAGAGAGCTAACACAGAGTTCAACAACAGTGGAATGCTCCATGGCAGCTGAGGCAGTGAGTAGACCACTTATTTCTGGCCTAAATGTTTAAAGTTAAATGTTTAACAAAAATGTTTTTGTTGAAACCATGTTATGTAAAAAGTGTTGAAAACATGTTATATGTAAAAAAAAGGAAAAAAAATGTGTGTGTAGTACTGTGTGTGTTTGTGTGTGTGTGTATATATATATACACACACACACACTTTAACGCCTTTTGTATGTAGGGATAGTTCACCCAAAAATGAAAATTGTGTCAGTATTTGCTCACCCTCATGTTGTTCAACCTCGTAAGACTTTCGTTCATCTTCGGAACACGAATTAAGATATTTCTGATGAAATCTTGACAGCTGGATCACTCCTTACGGTGCAAGGTAATTGTATCTGCCAGCCCAGAAAAGTTAAAGACATTGTTAAAATAGTCCAAGTGACTACAGTGGCTCAACCTTAAGTTTATCAAGCGACAAAAATACTTTTACTTTTTAACAATGTCTTTACTAACTTTTCTGGGCTGGCAGATGCAATTACCTAGCACCCTAAGTAGTGATCCAGCTCTCAGATTTCATCAAAAATATCTTAATTTGTGTTCCAAAACTGAACAAAGGTCTTACGGTGTTGAGCAACATAAGGAGAGTAACTACTGACAGAATTTTCATTTTGGTTGAACTATTCCTTTAAGGTTACTTCACCTTTTTTTTTTTAAATTTGTGTAATTTTTTATTTATTTATTTTCTCCTAGTGTCCTGATTGTTTTATTTTTTTCTAACAACTATTTAGGAAGATGGGTACAAATTACATTCGTGTTTGTACAAATTGATTACTGTACTATGCAGTGATTATGACTATGCAAAATGTTTACCTTGAAAATGTGGGGGGGGGGAAAGTTTACTGTTGAAATTTGGATCCCTGTTACTTGGCACACAGGTTTAAAACTAAAAAGTGTAACATGAGTAATAACCACAGAAAGTACAGTTTGGGAGTATGCATAAAACTAAAACAGCATTCATTTGTAAAGTGTTGTATTATGTCCTGCTTTGATTTTTTGGTTTCTTTTGTGAGACTGGATGTTTAAAGCAATTGCACACAATAAATGTTTGAAAATTTAACATGTTTTTGACCATTTCTTCAATAGAATTAAGGAAATGTAAGATAGTTATATAAAGCAAGTAACAATAATTTAATTGAAATTAGTAAAATTTATTTAATAGACAATCTTAAATCACAATTTATCGGTTCACATAACAATTATTTAATTCGTTCATGTCACCTGAACATGATGGTGAAGCTTAAATAAAGTGTTAACCTTTTACGTTGGATTTATGTGATTAAATTGGATGGAAAATTGACATCCAATTGAAATACATAAGTTTTAACTTTTGGGGTTAAATATTTTTTTGAGTGCATGGCATTAGTAAACACTTCAACGCTGATAGAGTCCTGCTCTCTTTTAGAGCGATCCACATAAACAATAGAGACTTTCTCATAGATATCATCTCTTAACACATGTAGCGGCTCACCAGCCTTGCGGACTCTCTGCCTCAGCTCTATCCCAATGGCAGCTGCATGCTCGGATGACGGGCCATGCGCGGCATCCATTTCCTCCACAATTCGGGTGTAATCCCATCTACCCGATCTGGGGTTTTTATGTATCACTGAACCTGCTGCTCCAACCAAACAAAACCTCATCTGCACAGTCATTGTCCTTTCAGACCAATGATTAGCTCTGGCACAATCCTCAAAACGATTTAGAAACTCGCTCCATGACGTTGAACCATCAAACTGACCTGGTCGGAGAGTAGGAATTCTTTCTTTTGGGGCACTGCACTCCTCGCCGCTGTCAGATGATAGATCATAACATGCCTGATGGTGATTTCTTCCTTGGAGGTGCATTCTTATAAACTCAGGGAAACAACTCTCATCAGCATTAATATGAGCAGTCTCGTTTTCAGCCTCATGAATTTTATGCAGAATTTTACCACTCTCATGTAGACAAGGACAGCGGTTAATTGGTGACACATTTTGTGACATTGGTTTAGCCGTTATATCTTTGTACACAGCTTGTGGGTAGTAGTTCACGTTTGCCGGCGTGCTCTGTATGAGATACGGTGCATCAAATTCACTGTTATATTTGCATTACCCCACACTTCAGTACAATATGTTAAATATGGAACCACTAAGGTTAAGTATAGAAGCTGTAATGAAGCTTTATCTAATATGTGTTTAATGTTATATAGAATACCAATATTCTTACTAATTTTATCTTTGATATTTTCTATATGAGGCTTCCAACTAAGCTTGCTGTCTAGCATAAACCCCAAAAAATGTGATTTCTGGAACACATTCAATATTTACTTTCTCAATGCTTAATTTTGTACCTTCTTTTTTCCCTTATTTCCAAAACCATATAATTTGTCTTATCCCAGTTTAAAGACAGTTTGTTACAATCAAACCAGTTCTTTAATTTTGACATTTCCCTTTCAATAATGGCCATTAATTCATTTATATCTGTCCCGGAATTGTACATTGTTGTGTCATCAGCAAATAACAAAAAATTCATATCTTTGGAAGCCTCAAATATATCATTAATAAATAAACTAAAAAGTTTAGGGCCAATTACAGAACCCTGGGGAATTCCGCATACAACAGTTCTAAAATCTAAGTTATGGTTTTTAAATTGAACATATTGGCTTCTGTTACTTAAGTAGCTTTCAAGCCATTTATATATCTGACCCCTTAATCCATAGTGATGTAATTTTGTCAACAATAGTTTATGGTTAACAACAGTATCAAATGCTTTCTGTAAGTCCAGGAATATACTTACAAGATACTGTTTGGTTTTTTTCCATTGCAGCAAGAATTTCATCCGTTAAATGAATTAATGCAAGGGTTGTCGATCTATTCGATTGGAATCCGTATTGATAATCAGAAAGTAAATATTTTTTTTTCCAAGAATAAATCTAATTTATAAGTAAACCATTTTTCTATTATTTTAGAAAGTATGCATAATTTGTAAGTATGCATGTTATTACTTTAGTAAGTAGATGATGTACTAACGTGTAACTATGTCACCTTAAAATAAAGTATTACCGGTAGCACTTTATTTCACAGTCCTGTTCCCCATGTACTTATTAAAGTTATTACAATAACTGGGTAATAACTAGGTACACACCTTCACCTAAACCAAAACTTAACCCCTGTTGTTACCTTTTATGACATTATCATGGGGAGAATAATATTATTATTCTCAGAAAACAAGCCTTAAGATATTTTTAGTGGAAAACAAGACAACTATACTGTTTAAAATGATAGACAGACAGGAAGTCTGAAAAAAAATCAAAACGTAAAAGTTTTCGGTCATTTTTGGACGAAGAAGCCCAGAGGGATACAAAAGATAGAGTACTTGGATGCTAATACTGACTTTTAAAGCAAGACACACACTCTTCTGAAAAGCTTGTTGTGTGTGTGTGAGAGAGAGTCGTGTGTGGCGCAATATTTATATAGACCTAAAGATTGTGCTTTCCGCCTCCCTATAAGATTCCCTTTATGTCAAAGTGGTATTAGTATGGAAGCTTGTTTCTGCCACAAAATACAATAAAATTAAAACAGGCTTCCTGTCTGTCTATCATTTCAGGGCAGTTGTGTTCATATGCGAAATCGGAAGCCAAGAGCGCAATAGAAGTTATAAAATTATTATCTGTCGACCACCATAAACCCAAATGTCTTAAATTAAATAAGAAAACACAAAAAAATAAAAATTAAAAAAAATTTAAGTTACCCTTTAAATTTGGAGGCTAAATCTGGCAAAAGTTATAAAACAGTGCTTACCTTTAATTGCCTGGGATCCTCACTGGCCACAGACAAACTGCAGTTATGTAAAGGGATAGTTCTCCCTAAAATGAACATCAAGTCATCATTTACTTACCCTTGTGTTGTTTAAAAGGAGCTATATGTAACTTTTCTTCTTAAATGAATCATTTTTTCTTGCCTGTGTGTGAAGGGGTTGTAATCACACATTACAATGATCCACTTGTCGGGTTTTGCTATTACCTCTGAAGGCCAGTATTCCTATTTCTATAAGAGAAGTCTCCGGATCGGATTTTCTGCGAAATCCATCGGATGTGACGTGCGCTCCCGAGCCTCTCTCCTTTTTATTTACAGCCTATGCGACGGCCCTGCAGCTAACGACATGGAGTCTGATAACACCAAAAAATGACCTGCCTTGAGCACAACACAACCAACATAAATATGAAAAAGTCCTGCTTGTCCATATACACACACCCCTTTTCGCCTTCAGAACTGCTTTAAATGTGGCATTGATTCAACAAGGTGCTGAAAGCATTCTTTAGAAATGTTGGCCCATATTGATAGGATAGCATCTTGTAGTTGATGGAGATTTGTGGGATGCTCATCCAGGGCACGAAGCTCCCGTTCCACCACATCCCAAAGATGCTCTATTGGGTTGAGATCTGGTGACTCTGGGGGCCATTTTAGTACAGTGAACTCATTGTCATGTTCAAGAAACCAATTTGAAATCATTCAAGCTTTGTGACATGGTGCACACTATCCATCATGATGGATCCATGTTGTCATTTCATGTCATTCCATGTTGTCCCTGGTCAATGTCAATGACTCTACCATCTGAATGTCTGAAAAGAAATCGAGACTCATCAGACCAGACGACATTTTTCCAGTCTTCAACTGTCCAATTTTGATGAGCTCTTGCAATTTGTAGCCTCTTTTTCCTATTTGTAGTGGAGATGAGTGGTACTCAATGCTGTTGTAGCCCATCTGCCTCAAGGTTGTGCATGTTGTGGCTTCACAAATGCTTTGGTGCATTCCTCCGTTGTAACGAGTGGTTATTTCAGTCAAAGTTGCTCTTCTGCTTGAATCATTCGGCCCATTCTCCTCTGACTTCTAGCATCAACAAGGCATCTTCGCCCACAGAACTGCTGCATACTGGACGTTTTTCCCTTTTCACACCATTCTTTGTAACCCCTAGTAATGGTTGTGCATGAAAATCCCAGTAACTGAGCAGATTGTGAAATACCTAGACTGGCCCGTCTGGCACCAACACCATGCCACGCTCAAAATTATCTGAATCACCCAACTTTCCCATTCAGACATTTAGTTTGGAGTTCAGGAGATTGTCTTGACCAGGATCGAGCCCTAAATACATTACATAATTACAAGCTGCGTCACGATTCTTCACAATTGCCCTCCCAAAACAAGCCTGGCTACGCACTTCCGCCCAATTTCCTTTTCCTTCAGTACTACGTCTGGGACTGCTGTATATTCTTAGGTTTCCAGAAATCAATTTTTGTAGGACCAATCAGCGAATAAAGAGAGTGGCTGAGAACGATGACGTTGATGTAGCACATCAGTTTAAGTTGGAGTTCAGTGATGGCAGCGGAGAAAGACGTGAGAAAAGCTATTCGGTCCATTGTTGCGAAACTGCAGAACATACAGAATTTAAAGCCGGAGCAAGAACAATGTTTGCTAAGTTTTGTTGGTGGCCATGATGTTGTGACCCTCATCCCCACGGGATTCGGGAAAAGTTTGATTTTCCAGCTCACTCCACTAGTGGTGAATGAGTTTGCTAAGGCGAATGATAGGGAAGCAAACCCAACAGTTGTTGTCGTCTTCCCTCGTGTTGCACTTATGGAGGACCAAGTGAAGGACGCAGAAAAGTTAGGAGTTCGTGCTGGGCAGCTCGGCGTGCACGATGACCGTGACATTTTGGATGGATCAATTCAACCACTGATGATAAACATTATTGGATTTGATGAAGGGGAAAAAAACTATACGAGTGCGGATTAGAACCTCCAACCTCTCGAGTCTCGACACGCTAGCCAAAAATTCTACTCCTGTACCATCACCGTACACATACAATAAAGGGTGTATATAGTCTGTATAGTCACTATACTTGGACATTGTGCTCATTTTTATTTATGTACATCAGGAAGCTACAGGACATCGTCTTTCAATACATGACCTCCTCGAAAGAGAAAAGAGAATGAATGCGTCATTGTACCCAGCACTTTTGAAAATGCCCTTCCGAATACGTCTCTGTCCCCAGCACATTTCAAACCAAACTGATGCCCATGACTGAGATCATTGCAAAACACCCCTGGTGAACAGTATTTATGTGGGGCATTTGTTAAGATCAGATCAATCAGTGTTGACTTTGAGAGACATTTATTATTTGGACGAGTAGGGGATGCAATTGTGTTAGATTTAATTGATCACATACAATTTAGAAATCATCAGAATTTGGGCTAAGCCAATCCCAATTTAAATCTCCAATTAGTAGGCTATAGTTTCATCTGATTCGATAGCAGGCTTGTGCAAAAATTCAGAATTTCAGAATTGGCCTCCATTCTATTCATGAATTGGAATTTGAATTGAATTGACTCCGCCCCACAGGAAGTTGAATTGGAATTGGAATGACAGGAAGTGGAATTAAATTCATGTCAATTCAAAGAAATTCCACACAGTCACACAACAGAAAGAATGTGTTGAATCTGCAACCATTTCTTACCTCTATTTAAAGTGCACAAAACATGGCCTTGCGTTCTGGTGTGTTTCTGATGAATCTCCGAACAAGAGAGATTCAAACGAGTCTCAGGTGACGGGCAGCAATTTATGAGGAGGCGTAGATTCACGAAATATTAAAATAATTAATCATTAGTTTATATCTTATACACTGCCCATTATTTTTATCCCATATCAAACACAGTATCTCATGTCTATTTTACTTTTTTTTTTCCTTCATGATAAAAAATGTAAAAAAAGATTTTTCTAACCAATAATATTAAGAATAACATTTTGGGATTTTAAAGAGATTTCAGGAATCATAGAACAGAAAAAATCTCTGCACAGTAGAAGTGGCACAGAATTTGACCTGGCATTTTTGATTATACTTCTTAATGAAGCTCAGATGTGGTATGAATTAATTTACAATGTGATTACAATGGCATAAATAATTTAATAGCCTATACTTTTAATATTTGAATAAATAAAATTATGGAACATATATTAAATGAAACTAAAACCGCCAGTAGATGAAAGCAGATCACTGTAGGTCATCTATTCAAAAGGGGTCCTATTGTGGTGTACTAGGATAAATGATAACAATCATGCCTGATTGTTCACAAAACGCATTATGTTTTCAAATATTTTATATTATTACAGCTCCTCTATCCCCATTCTGGTTGAGCCATACACCTAAAAAAAAAAAAAAAAAAAAAAAAATAGGGATGATTGCCAGCGGGCACCTTGATGTCAATTTGACATCAATAAATTGTCAAGACTTTGACCACCGTGTATAACATGCATGAATATGCATATTTTCATTAAGTTTCGTAATTATTTCCTTGTGGTTGTAAAGAGGCCCAACAAAGGAATCAATCTGACATGTTTTTTTCTGTTCCCTGCATCTTAGGTCAATTTCATTGACATTAAATCGATGTTGATTTGACGTCAGGAAATAAAACGTCAATTTGATGTGAAATGTATATCAAAACAATATGTGAAAAAGTAAATTATAGTTTTTTTTCTTCTTTTTTTTTTTTTTTTACTGGGGCCTTAAAATGCATCCATATGACAAATCTTTTGAATCAGTTGTTGGATTTGCATGAAAGTGGACTTCTGTAAATTCTGTTTTTAAAAACAAATAAACAAAAAACTATTTAAAGATTGTAAATTACTGGTATGAAATAAGAGGTGAACAGTAATTATTATATTTTACAAAAATATACTGATTTGCTTAATTATACAATAAAAAAATGAAAAACAAATGCAACATCTTTGCTGTAACCCCACAGCAAAGATGTTGCATTTGTTTTTCATTTTTTGTATTATAATTAAGCAAATCCTGGGTTTATTTTATTAAAAGTAGGCTATATTTTTATTTTTATAGTGATATTATATACTTTAAAATTAATTGATAATGAAATTGTAATTAGAATGTAACTATATATAGTTTTACAACTACTTGTTAATTAATGGAAAATTTACATTAGTCTACATATTTTAAAATTATTTAGATTTTCTTGTTTTCAACTGATAGATGAAATGCTAGGGTCTTAAAAAAATCATATTTATTTTTCACAAATTCCATTTTTTCTTAATTTTTAAATATGAAAAATGTAGGGCTTACAATGCCCATTATCTATTCATAATTACCACCTGTAGATGGCGCTGTTAGCTTTTTTCCCATTCTCGGGTTTCTCAGCAGCTGTACAAACAATTAATTATTTTTTTGTGTGTCTAATTTGATGCAAATCTAGTATGACATAATGTTATACATGTATAGGCGACACGTTAATTAAAATATTTTTTGGGGGAAGGATTTATGCTGATGACCGTTGAAACGTACGTCATCACGCCGCCTTGCGTAGTGTGCGCGAGGTCAAGTTGAAGCAGCTGGAGACGGTTGGAGCTATTTATCAGGTGAGTAATAGCTATTAGCAAAACATCTCATGAAATAAAACTTAAGTTATAGCATTGAAAACTTAGAAGATGTGTTTTGATTAAACATTTGACGTTGCAATGAGTATTTTGTTCTTTTTGGTGAATTTAAATTTCCCGCCGGTTAATGTAGTTACGTTAATACTGTGAGTGAAGGTTTCTGAGGTAAAGTTAGCTTTTTATGTTTCGCAGCTGTGTGTTTTGCATTCAAGTACCTTTCATTTCTTGAAATTTCTCACATTAACATGAAGTACATCATTGTAATGTCTTTATCAATGCAGTTGGATCGTTGAATCATTGTGTATTGACAGTACATGACGATTCAACTGCAATAACGTTAGTTCAGAACGACTCGCACACGAATGACTCATTTGAACCACTTCATTTAAGCTATTGAAATCTGCAGTCACTAGCGAATATAAAGTGAACCCTAGAGAACGCAAGATGTTAACGAACTTTGATCATTTAGTAAGACCGCCTAATTCTGTTCGCCATTGTTGGATGAAAAGTTAGTTGAAGATGATAAAAAGCTTTATTTGATTAAAAGAACATTACTGTTTGGTTGAATAAAAGTAATGTTTTATATAACTTATAACTTAATAATTGTAATTTTCATCTAATTTTATTAAAAAAAATAAGTTTAAGTCACTTTGGTTAAGCCACTTAAAGGTATGATAGGCCTATCAGTAATATTTTACAATAAAAAATTGTCGTTTGGGAGATCAGTATGACGTGCGTGCCATGACTTCCCCCACCACACACAGACATCAGAGGAGAACTGGCCCCGACTTAACCTGGGTTCTCCCAAGGTTTTTTTTCTCCATCCAATCTGATGGAGTTTTGGTTCCTTGCCACTGTCGCCTTGCTTTTGGCTTGCTTAGTCGGGATTATTTAGGATTATTTAATATTTAACAATATTATCGATCTGTGTTGTACTACAGTACTTTCATGTTATCACTGTGAAGCTGCTTTGATACAATCTGTATTGTGAAAAGCGCTATACAAATAAATGTGACTTGACTTGACTTGACACCACAGTAATGGAAACACATCATGTTTAAAGATGAAAAACGCAACAAGCTAAACAGCACAGACAGTTATCGCCAGAATAAAAATGAATAAAACCCAGATTCAATGTGATCAGCCCCTGTGTGCTGTTAGGGTTATTTCACCCAAAAATGAAAATTCTGTCAGTATTTACTGCTACCCACTGCTCTGCATATTGTGTATGTCTCCCTCATTTAACACACCTCAGATCCTCAGCTCGTTAGGATAGAGCCGGCACGCGAATCCATACTTTATAGCGTTTAGGTTTGTGAAGCAATCATCTTCAAAATGACGCGAACACAGATGCTAGAGGCTGCAGTCTTTAGCCTCCTTGTTAGCGCGCCTGACTCTCATGCTGGAGACCCGGGCTCGAGGCCCGCTCGGAGCGGGGCGAGTAGGACCCGGGTGTGAGGGGTTACACTTGTATATATGAACTGCAGCCACTTAGTCTTCAAATACTCCTCACTTGGCAGGTTAAAAAAGTTCGCCTTTGCGTCGCACTTCAAAACACAGCGTCTCGTCGACATGATTGTTTTCCGAAGCCCAGATCTCGAAAAACGACAGAGTCCAAAAAGGTGCGGTGGGTCCAAACCTCCATGCTCTCAGACCTCCCTGGCCAGCCCAGGCAGGGTGGCCCGTCCTGGTCCAGTTTCAGATTTGCCCGCCACCCCTGGAGCTCCGGTTTTCCCTAGCGTCTCCGAGCGCAATAAGTGGGCGTTTCTTATTCAAATAACTTGTCAAGTTGACGTCAACTAGACAAAGGAAAAGCATCGTTTTTCGAACGATTCATATCAGCGACTCCGAGTCGACTCTTGTTTTTGAGAGACAATAACTTTGTATACGATGAACTTTCATGTTTAAAACTTTGCAGGATGTTTTCGTTCACTTAGATCTATGTTAAACACTACATGAAGGGCAATTTTCAAAAACCCAAAATAGGTACCCTTTAAACATTCTTCCAAATATCTTCCTTTGTGTTCAGCAGAACAAATAAACACATAGAGGTTTGGAACAACATGAGGGTGAGTAAATACTGACAGAATTTACATTTTTGGGTGAACTAACCCTTTAACTACACCATGAAATGTGGAATATATTTAATTGTATAATATTATTAATGTAGACAATGTATTAAATGACTAATGGAATGTAAGTACAGTATTTTTGATGGTTATCCATGTTTATTTAAAAAGTTTGAATTACTTTGTGGACTTCTATCTACAAGTGATGCTTGCTGAAAAATGTATGCTGTATTAAAATGAGTGCTAATTGTGTCTTTCATTTCATTCATTAGGTGCTGTACAGCAGTCCAAACCTTCAGCATCAGAGGCTGAAATAAAAAAAATACATGGGGAGCTATCTCCAGTCTGCTCCTGATAGATGCGGAGGTATGGGACGACAAAAGGGGAAATCAGCGATTGGTGTGTGTTAGGGGTGTAACGGTACATCTATTCGTATTGAACCGTTTCGGTTCGAGGCTTCCGGTTTAGTACGCATACAAACCGAACGATTGCTTGGATCATTTTTCCTGCCGGCAAAATTCGTGCTGACGCAGCCAACACAACATCAAATGGCAAGCTTAATGAAAGCAGAATGAAACTGCGCTACTCGTTATGTGCTTCACAGATCGTTTATCAGTTTGGACCAGCAACATCTGTTCAGCGCGATCTCGATCAAGCAACACTGTTACTACACAGCGCTAAGAGATCTGGTAAAGAAAACGTTTGAATTTGCCACTGAGGTAATAACATCGCTGCGATAACTAGTGAGATGCATTCACATTTCTCTGTTATTAACCGTAGATCTCTATTAGATCAAACAGCGCTGTCATGGAAACCAGGAGAAACATTGTGCCATGAATAAACTAGTAATCATAAATATGTATATAAAGGCTAGATGTGTCGTCAGCACTGCTGGCCAATGGAGGTCGTCGTCTGCACCAGGCGGCCATCTTGTCTCAGGCAGCTCGCTCACTCGTAACATTGTGGTAATTAGGGGCCAAGCACCGAAGGTGCGAGGCACCTATTGTATCTGTTCCGGTTCTTATTATTATTATTATTATTCTTCTTCCGACTGGGCGTCTATGGCAGCCCATAGACCGCTTTGCGGGAAAGTTGTTTTGGTTTGACATTCTGATAGAGGACAGTCCCACCATTAAATACACCAATTTTGGTGTCTCTAACTCATTCCCTCTAGCGCCACCAACTGTCCAAAGTTTCACTTTTATTATGCTAATAACGTTTGAACCGTAAGGCCTATCAACGAAATTCTTTTTTCCTCTTGTTCCTGAGCTCATACCGATTTGATCGCACCCTATGACGTCATTTTGCGTCATTAAAAATGGCCGCCATTTTGAATTGTCCAAAAAACCTACTTTTGCGAACTCGTCCTAGGCCGTTTGTCCGATTTTCATCAAAATTGCACCGGATCATCTCCAGGCAGTGCTGACAAAAAGTTATGGAATTCAAGTTGATTCGCTTAGCCATTTTCGATAAACGCACAAACTAATTTTACGTAGCGCTTGCGAAAACAGACGTAAGGCTGTATCTCCGCAACGCTTCATCGTATTCAGACCAAACTTGGTATGTGTTGTCACAAGCATGACTTGAGGCTACATGCAGCGTTTCGGCGCAGCGCCACCTAGTGGTCCGGAGATATGAAAAATTGCTATTTTTACTCGTAACTTCTGAACGGTTTGTCCAAAAATCATAAACTTGGTCTCGTTAGATTCAGGGCGTCATGCCGAGTCGACTGATATCAAATTTATCCAGATCGGCCATTTTGGCTGTCGGCCATTTTGAATTATGTGCTAAAATGCTGTATTTTTCGAACGCATGAACGAATTGTTACGAAACTCTGTATGGTTCATCAGTACGATGCCCTAAAGGAGCCTGAGAAGTTTCGAAACAGCGCCACCTAGTGGTGAAATTTTTTTTTCAAACGCTTAAAACTTTGGGTGTGGTACACTTATTTTCAAGGGAGTCATCTTTTTGAGGTCCTGAATCGTTGCCGAGTCCAACGATACCAAATATGTTAGGTTTCGTCTTACGGTTGGTGTAGCGTAGCGATTTAGCGCGAAAAAAACACTTGGCGATATCTTCGAAACCGCTGTTCCGATCGAGACGAAACCACCGCCAGAAACACGGAATCATAGCTCGTTAACTATACGCTAATGCCCAAATGCAAAAATATTGATAGTAAGGGGTAGTAAAATTCAAACAAAGACATGTGTCGGTCATTTTTTATGTGTTCTTTCATATAAATGTTTATAACTCGGAAGCGAATTGAGATATTTTCACCAAAATTGACAGACATATGTATGGGCTCACTCTGAGGACACATGAAAAAAATTGTGGGACTGAGCCTCTTGGTGGCGCTATAATAGAACAAAACGTGAAATTCCCATTGACTTCAATACAGTTTTGTGATTTAAATGCTATATTAAACAAATGCATTGGTGTAATATTACGAAACTCAGTTTGTGCCATAAGCAGCATGCCCCGAAGGTACTCAAAAGATTTTGAGACAGCGCCACCTGTTGGTCAAATGTTATAATTAATTTCTGAAAATGCTAATATCTTTTGAATAAATTTGCCTATTGCAATGAAACTGATCTTAATAGATTCCTTGGGTTATGCCGAAAACATAGATATCAGGTTTTCCATAATCAGCCAAACTTCCTGTCCGCCATCTTTATTTCTTTGAAAAACCTTCTTTTTCGAACTCCTCCTAGACCGTGTGTCCGATTATCACGAAAATTGAATCGTATCATCTCCAGACCGTGCCGACTAAAAGTTATGGATTGCGTGACGATAGACAAAACCGTTTTTGTATACCACAGCATCAAAGTTGAGGCATGCAGCCAAAATGACTATTTAGGCTTTATCTCTGCAATGCCTTCAGATTTTGACACCAAACTTTGCATGTGTCATTGTCACCTCACTCTCACCACATCACATCTATTTCGTAACTGCGCCACCTATTGTTCGAAAGTGATAACCCATTAAATCATCTTATAAGTAAATGTTTATGTGATTTTCTTAGCCATTTGCCCAAGTTCTCTCAAAATGCCCTTAATTGCTCCTTGCTGCAGTTGGTCTGCCACTCCTTGCCATTTTGGCATATGTTGCCGCTTCTTGCGCTTGGCCCCGGTAATGGCTGCTTGCAGCTATATTTAGGGGCCAAGCACCGAAGGTGCGGAGGCACCTATTGTATCTGTTCCGGTTCTTATTATTAGGGGCCAAGCACCGAAGGTGCGAGGCACCTATTGTATCTGTTCCGGTTCTTATTATTATTATTATTATTATTATTCTTCTTCCGACTGGGCGTCTATGGCAGCCCATAGACCGCTTTGCGGGAAAGTTGTTTTGGTTTGACATTCTGATACAGGACAGTCCCACCATTAAATACACCAATTTTGGTGTCTCTAACTCATTCCCTCTAGCGCCACCAACTGTCCAAAGTTTCACTTTTATTATGCTAATAACTTTTGAACCGTAAGGCCTATCAACGAAATTCTTTTTTCCTCTTGTTCCTGAGCTCATGCCGATTTGATCGCACCCTATTACGTCATTTTGCGTCATTAAAAATGGCCGCCATTTTGAATTGTCCAAAAAACCTACTTTTGCGAACTCGTCCTAGGCCGTTTGTCCGATTTTCACCAAAATTGCACCGGATCATCTCCAGGAAGTGCTGACAAAAAGTTATGGAATTCAAGTTGATTCGCTTAGCCGTTTTCGATAAACGCACAAACTAATTTTACGTAGCGCTTGCGAAAACAGACGTAAGGCTGTATCTCCGCAACGCTTCATCGTATTCAGACCAAACTTGGTACGTGTCGTCACAAGCATGATCTGAGGCTACATGCAGCGTTTCGGCGCAGCGCCACCTAGTGGTCCGGAGATATGAAAAATGGCTATTTTTGCTCGTAACTTCTGAACGGTTTGTCCAAAAATCAAAAACTTGGTCTCGTTAGATTCAGGGCATCATGCCGAGTCGACTGATATCAAATTTATCCAGATCGGCCATTTTGGCTGTCGGCCATTTTGAATTATGTGCTAAAATGCTGTATTTTTTGAACGCATGAACGAATTGTTACGAAACTCGGTATGGTTCATCAGTACGATGCGCTAAAGGAGCCTGAGAAGTTTCGAAACAGCGCCACCTAGTGGTGAACTTTTTTTTTCAAACGCTTATAACTTTGGGTGTGGTACACTTATTTTCAAGGGAGTCGTCTTTTTGAGGTCCTGAATCGTTGCCGAGTCCAACGATACCAAATATGTTAGGTTTTGTCTTACGGTTGGTGTAGCGTAGCAATTTAGCGCGAAAAAAACACTTGGCGATATCTTCGAAACCGCTGTTCCGATCGAGACGAAACCACCGCCAGAAACACGGAATCATAGCTTGTTAACTATACGCTAATGCCCAAATGCGAAAATATTGATAGTAAGGGGTAGTAAAATTCAAACAAAGACATGTGTCGGTCATTTTTTATGTGTTCTTTCATATAAATGTTTATAACTCGGAAGTGAATTGAGATATTTTCACCAAAATTGACAGACATATGTATGGGCTCACTCTGAGGACACATGAAAAAAATTGTGGGACTGAGCCTCTTGGTGGCGCTATAATAGAACAAACCATGAAATTCCCATTGACTTCAATACAGTTTTGTGATTTAAATGCTATATTAAACAAATGCATTGGTGTAATATTACGAAACTCAGTTTGTGCCATAAGCAGCATGCCCCGAAGGTACTCAAAAGATTTTGAGACAGCGCCACCTGTTGGTCAAATGTTATAATTAATTTCTGAAATTGCTAATATCTTTTGAATACATTTGCCTATTGCAATGAAACTGATCTTAATAGATTCCTTTGGTTATGCCGAAAACATAGATATCAGGTTTTCCATAATCAGCCAAACTTCCTGTACGCCATCTTTATTTCTTTGAAAAACCTTCTTTTTCGAACTCCTCGTAGACCGTGTGTCCAATTATCACGAAAATTAAATCGTATCATCTCCAGACCGTGCTGACTAAAAGTTATGGATTGCGTGACGATAGACAAAACCATTCTTGTATACCACAGCATCAAAGTTGAGGCATGCTGCCAAAATGACTATTTAGGCTTTATCTCTGCAATGCCTTCACATTTTGACACCAAACTTTGCATGTGTCATTGTCACCTCACTCTCACCACATCACATCTATTTCGTAACTGCGCCACCTATTGTTCGAAAGTGATAAGCCATTAAATCATCTTATAAGTCAATGTTTATGTGATTTTTTTAGCCATTAGCCCAAAGTTTTCTCAAAATGCCCTTAATTGCTCCTTGCTGCAGTTGTTCTGCCACTCCTTGCCATTTTGGCATATGTTGCCACTTCTTGCGCTTGGCCCCGGTAATGGCTGCTTGCAGCTATTTAGGGGCCAAGCACCGAAGGTGCGAGGCACCTATTGTATCTGTTCCGGTTCTTATTATTAGGGGCCAAGCACCGAAGGTGCGAGGCACCTATTGTATCTGTTCCGGTTCTTATTATTATTATTAGGGGCCAAGCACCGAAGGTGCGAGGCACCTATTGTATCTGTTCCGGTTCTTATTATTATTATTATTATTATTAGGGGCCAAGCACCGAAGGTGCGAGGCACCTATTGTATCTGTTCCGGTTCTTATTATTATTAGGGGCCAAGCACCGAAGGTGCGAGGCACCTATTGTATCTGTTCCGGTTCTTATTATTAGGGGCCAAGCACCGAAGGTGCGGAGGCACCTATTGTATCTGTTCCGGTTCTTATTATTATTATTATTATTATTATTAGGGGCCAAGCACCGAAGGTGCGAGGCACCTATTGTATCTGTTCCGGTTCTTATTATTATTATTATTAGGGGCCAAGCACCGAAGGTGCGAGGCACCTATTGTATCTGTTCCGGTTCTTATTATTATTATTAGGGGCCAAGCACCGAAGGTGCGGAGGCACCTATTGTATCTGTTCCGGTTCTTATTATTATTATTAGGGGCCAAGCACCGAAGGTGCGGAGGCACCTATTGTATCTGTTCCGGTTCTTATTATTATTATTATTATTATTAGGGGCCAAGCACCGAAGGTGCAAAGGCACCTATTGTATCTGTTCCGGTTCTTATTATTATTATTATTATTATTCTTCTTCCGACTGGGCGTCTATGGCAGCCCATAGACCGCTTTGCGGGAAAGTTGTTTTGGTTTGACATTCTGATAGAGGACAGTCCCACCATTAAATACACCAATTTTGGTGTCTCTTACTCATTCCCTCTAGCGCCACCAACTGTCCAAAGTTTCACTTTTATTATGCTAATAACGTTTGAACCGTAAGGCCTATCAACGAAATTCTTTTTTCCTCTTGTTCCTGAGCTCATGCCGATTTGATCGCACCCTATGACATCATTTTGCGTCATAAAAAATGGCCGCCATTTTGAATTGTCCAAAAAACCTACTTTTGCGAACTCGTCCTAGGCCGTTTGTCCGATTTTCACCAAAATCGCACCGGATCATCTCCAGGCAGTGCTGACAAAAAGTTATGGAATTCAAGTTGATTCGATTAGCCGTTTTCGATAAACGCACAAACTAATTTTACGTAGCGCTTGCGAAAACAGACGTAAGGCTGTATCTCCGCAAAGCTTCATCGTATTCAGACCAAACTTGGTACGTGTTGTCACAAGCATGACCTGAGGCTACATGCAGCGTTTCAGCGCAGCGCCACCTAGTGGTCCGGAGATATGAAAAATGGCTATTTTTGCTCGTAACTTCTGAACGGTTTGTCCAAAAATCATAAACTTGGTCTCGTTAGATTCAGGGCGTCATGCCGAGTCGACTGATATCCAATTTTCCCAGATCGGCCATTTTGGCTGTCGGCCATTTTGAATTATGTGCTAAAATGCTGTATTTTTTGAACGCATGAACGAATTGTTACGAAACTCGGTATGGTTCATCAGTACGATGCCCTAAAGGAGCCTGAGAAGTTTCGAAACAGCGCCACCTAGTGGTGAACTTTTTTTTTCAAACGCTTATAACTTTGGGTGTGGTACACTTATTTTCAAGGGAGTCATCTTTTTGAGGTCCTGAATCGTTGCCGAGTCCAACGATACCAAATATGTTAGGTTTCGTCTTACGGTTGGTGTAGCGTAGCGATTTAGCGCGAAAAAAACACTTGGCGATATCTTCGAAACCGCTCTTCCGATCGAGACGAAACCACCGCCAGAAACACGGAACCATAGCTTGTTAACTATACGCTAATGCCCAAATGCGAAAATATTGATAGTAAGGGGTAGTAAAATTCAAACAAAGACATGTGTCGGTCATTTTTTATGTGTTCTTTCATATAAATGTTTATAACTCGGAAGCGAATTGAGATATATTCACCAAAATTGACAGACATATGTATGGGCTCACTCTGAGGACACATGAAAAAAATTGTGGGACTGAGCCTCTTGGTGGCGCTATAATAGAACAAAACGTGAAATTCCCATTGACTTCAATACAGTTTTGTGATTTAAATGCTATATTAAACAAATGCATTGGTGTAATATTACGAAACTCAGTTTGTGCCATAAGCAGCATGCCCCGAAGGTACTCAAAAGATTTTGAGACAGCGCCACCTGTTGGTCAAATGTTATAATTAATTTCTGAAAATGCTAATATCTTTTGAATAAATTTGCCTATTGCAATGAAACTGATCTTAATAGATTCCTTGGGTTATGCCGAAAACATAGATATCAGGTTTTCCATAATCAGCCAAACTTCCTGTCCGCCATCTTTATTTCTTTGAAAAACATTCTTTTTCGATCTCCTCCTAGACCGTGTGTCCAATTATCACGAAAATTGAATCGTATCATCTCCAGACCGTGCCGACTAAAAGTTATGGATTGCGTGACGATAGACAAAACCGTTTTTGTATACCACAGCATCAAAGTTGAGGCATGCAGCCAAAATGACTATTTAGGCTTTATCTCTGCAATGCCTTCAGATGTTGACACCAAACTTTGCATGTGTCAATGTCACCTCACTCTCACCACATCACATCTATTTCGTAACTGCGCCACCTATTGTTCGAAAGTGATAAGCCATTAAATCATCTTATAAGTCAATGTTTATGTGATTTTTTTAGCCATTTGCCCAAAGTTTTCTCAAAATGCCCTTAATTGCTCCTTGCTGCAGTTGTTATGCCACTCCTTGCCATTTTGGCATATGTTGCCGCTTCTTGCGCTTGGCCCCGGTAATGGCTGCTTGCAGCTATATTTATTATTATTATTATTCTTCTTCCGACTGGGCGTCTATGGCAGCCCATAGACCGCTTTGCGGGAAAGTTGTTTTGGTTTGACATTCTGATAGAGGACAGTCCCACCATTAAATACACCAATTTTGGTGTCTCTAACTCATTCCCTCTAGCGCCACCAACTGTCCAAAGTTTCACTTTTATTATGCTAATAACGTTTGAACCGTAAGGCCTATCAACGAAATTCTTTTTTCCTCTTGTTCCTGAGCTCATACCGATTTGATCGCACCCTATGACGTCATTTTGCGTCATAAAAAATGGCCGCCATTTTGAATTGTCCAAAAAACCTACTTTTGCAAACTCGTCCTAGGCCGTTTGTCCGATTTTCATCAAAATCGCACCGGATCATCTCCAGGCAGTGCTGACAAAAAGTTATGGAATTCAAGTTGATTCGCTTAGCCGTTTTCGATAAACGCACAAACTAATTTTACGTAGTGCTTGCGAAAACAGACGTAAGGCTGTATCTCCGCAACGCTTCATCGTATTCAGACCAAACTTGGTACGTGTTGTCACAAGTATGACCTGAGGCTACATGCAGCGTTTCGGCGCAGCGCCACCTAGTGGTCCGGAGATATGAAAAATGGCTATTTTTGCTCGTAACTTCTGAACGGTTTGTCCAAAAATCATAAACTTGGTCTCGTTAGATTCAGGGCGTCATGCCGAGTCGACTGATATCCAATTTTCCCAGATCGACCATTTTGGCTGTCGGCCATTTTGAATTATGTGCTAAAATGCTGTATTTTTTAAACGCATGAACGAATTGTTACGAAACTCGGTATGGTTCATCAGTACGATGCCCTAAAGGAGCCTGAGAAGTTTCGAAACAGCGCCACCTAGTGGTGAACTTTTTTTTTCAAATGCTTATAGCTTTGGGTGTGATACACTTATTTTCACGGGACTCATCTTTTTGAGGTCCTGAATCGTTGCCGAGTCCAACGATACCAAATATGTTAGGTTTCGTCTTACAGTTGGTGTAGCGTAGCGATTTAGCGCGAAAAAAACACTTGGCGATATCTTCGAAACCGCTGTTCCGATCGAGACGAAACCACCACCACAAACACGGAATCATAGCTTGTTAACTATACGCTAATGCCCAAATGCGAAAATATTGATAGTAAGGGGTAGTAAAATTCAAACAAAGTCATGTGTCAGTCATTTTTTACGTGTTTCTTCAAATAAATGTTTATAACTCGGAAGCGAATTGAGATATTTGCACCAAAATTGACACACATATGTATGGGGTCACTCTGAGGACACATAAAAAAAATTGTAAGACTGAGCCTCTTGGTGGCGCTATAATAGAACAAAACGTAAAATTCCCATTGACTTCAATACAGTTTTGTGAAATACAATGCTATACTAAACAAATGCTTTGGTCTAACATTACGAAACTAAGTTTGTGCCATAAGCAGCATGCCCTGAAGGTACTGAAAAGATTTTGAGACAGCGCCACCTGTTGGTCAAAAGTTATAATTAATTTCTGAGAACGCTAATAACTTTTGAACAAATTTGCCTATTGCAATGAAACTGATCTTAATAGATTCCTTGGGTTATGCCGAAAACATAGATATCAGGTTTGCCATAATCAGCCAAACTTCCTGTCCGCCGTCTTTATTTCTTTGAAAAACCTTCTTTTTCGAACTCCTCCTAGACCGTTTGTCCGATTTTCACGAAAATTGAATCGTATCATCTCCAGACCGTGCCGACTAAAAGTTATGAATTGCATGATGATAGACAAAACCGTTTTCGTATACCACAGCATCAAAGTTTAGGCATGCTGCCAAAATTACTATTTAGGCTTTATCTCTGCAATGCCTTCACATTTTGACACCAAACTTTGCATGTGTCATTGTCACCTCACTCTGACCACATCACATCTATTTCGTAACTGCGGCACCTATTGTTCGAAAGTGATAACCCATTAAATCATCTTATAAGTTAATGTTTATGTGATTTTCTTAGCCATTTGCCCAAAGTTCTCTCAAAATGCCCTTAATTGCTCCTTGCTGCAGTTGGTCTGCCACTCCTTGCCATTTTGGCATATGTTGCCGCTTCTTGCGCTTGGCCCCGGTAATGGCTGCTTGCAGCTATATTTATTATTATTATTCTTCTTCCGACTGGGCGTCTATGGCAGCCCATAGACCGCTTTGCGGGAAAGTTGTTTTGGTTTGACATTCTGATAGAGGACAGTCCCACCATTAAATACACCAATTTTGGTGTCTCTAACTCATTCCCTCTAGCGCCACCAACTGTCCAAAGTTTCACTTTTATTATGCTAATAACGTTTGAACCGTAAGGCCTATCAACGAAATTCTTTTTTCCTCTTGTTCCTGAGCTCATACCGATTTGATCGCACCCTATGACGTCATTTTGCGTCATAAAAAATGGCCGCCATTTTGAATTGTCCAAAAAACCTACTTTTGCGAACTCGTCCTAGGCCGTTTGTCCGATTTTCACCAAAATCGCACCAGATCATCTCCAGGCAGTGCTGACAAAAAGTTATGGAATTCAAGTTGATTCGCTTAGCCGTTTTTGATAAACGCACAAACTAATTTTACGTAGCGCTTGCGAAAACAGACGTAAGGCTGTATCTCCGCAACGCTTCATCGTATTCAGACCAAACTTGGTACGTGTCGTCACGAGCATGACCTGAGGCTACATGCAGCGTTTCGGCGCAGCGCCACCTAGTGGTCCGGAGATATGAAAAATGGCTATTTTTGCTCGTAACTTCTGAACGGTTTGTCCAAAAATCATAAACTTGGTCTCGTTAGATTCAGGGCGTCATGCCGAGTCGACTGATATCCAATTTTCCCAGATCGACCATTTTGGCTGTCGGCCATTTTGAATTATGTGCTAAAATGCTGTATTTTTTGAACGCATGAACGAATTGTTACGAAACTCGGTATGGTTCATCAGTACGATGCCCTAAAGGAGCCTGAGAAGTTTCGAAACAGCGCCACCTAGTGGTGAACTTTTTTTTTCAAACGCTTATAACTTTGGGTGTGATACACTTATTTTCACGGGAGTCATCTTTTTGAGGTCCTGAATCGTTGTCGAGTCCAACGATACCAAATATGTTGGGTTTCGTCTTACGGTTGGTGTAGCGTAGCGATTTAGCGCGAAAAAAACACTTGGCGATATCTTCGAAACCGCTGTTCTGATCGAGACGAAACCACCGCCAGAAACACGGAATCATAGCTTGTTAACTAAACGCTAATGCCCAAATGCGAAAATATTGATAGTAAGGGGTAGTAAAATTCAAACAAAGTCATGTGTCGGTCATTTTTTATGTGTTCTTTCATATAAATGTTTATAACTCGGAAGCGAATTGAGATATTTTCACCAAAATTGACAGACATATGTATGGGCTCACTCTGAGGACACATGAAAAAAATTGTGGGACTGAGCCTCTTGGTGGCGCTATAATAGAACAAAACGTGAAATTCCCATTGACTTCAATACAGTTTTGTGATTTAAATGCTATATTAAACAAATGCATTGGTGTAATATTACGAAACTCAGTTTGTGAGATAAGCAGCATGCCCCGAATGTACTAAAAAGATTTTGAGACAGCGCCACCTGTTGGTCAAATGTTATAATTAATTTGTGAAAATGCTATTATCTTTTGAATAAATTTGCCTATTGCAATGAAACTGATCTTAATAGATTCCTTGGGTTATGCCGAAAACATAGATATCAGGTTTTCCATTATCAGCCAAACTTCCTGTCCGCATCTTTATTTCTTTGAAAAACCTTCTTTTTCGAACTCCTCCTAGACCGTGTGTCCAATTATCACGAAAATTGAATCGTATCATCTCCAGACCGTGCCGACTAAAAGTTATGGATTGCGTGACGATAGACAAAACCGTTTTTGTATACCACAGCATCAAAGTTGAGGCATGCAGCCAAAATGACTATTTAGGCTTTATCTCTGCAATGCCTTCAGATTTTGACACCAAACTTTGCATGTGTCATTGTCACCTCACTCTCACCACATCACATCTATTTCGTAACTGCGCCACCTATTGTTCGAAAGTGATAAGCCATTAAATCATCTTATAAGTCAATTTTTATGTAATTTTTTTAGCCATTTGCCCAAAGTTTTCTCAAAATGCCCTTAATTGCTCCTTGCTGCAGTTGTTCTGCCACTCCTTGCCATTTTGGCATATGTTGCCGCTTCTTGCGCTTGGCCCCGGTAATGGCTGCTTGCAGCTATATTGGTACATGTACTCTTTAAATGACCATAACTTGTTCAATTTTGTACCGATTTTCAAACGGTTTGGTTTGTTACAAATGCCAGAGATGTAGCTATGACACTGCATACTTATCCTTAAAAAGTGTAGAAATAAATAATCATTCAGATAATTATAGCCACATTAATAACATTTGTAAGAAACCAAACCATCTGTAAATCCGTCAAGATTTCAACGAGATACGAGTATTTGTGTTCATGCTGATAACTCATCTTACATCAGCTTGTCTGTGACAAGATGGCCGCCGGTGATGACGATAGAAACTCCGCCGTAGCACATCTAGCCTTTGATTACATATCTATGCTAGTAATACTTTACGTCCACAGACCAGCAACATTCACCATGGATTTAATATAGTAACACTATATGGAACCAGTTTGGCTGGAATGGTGAAATGCTTTCAAGTACTTCACACATCTTTTTCCAGCACTTCAAAATTCAAATATTATCTAAATAAATATATATTTAAATGTTATTTTTAATGTGATGACCAAAACATTATTTGTTCATCCTTCAAAGAAGAGCCCCATTTATAAACCTGAAAGTTTCAAGATCTAGGAAAACTCACACTTATTTAAAAAAAATTTTTTTTTCTTTAAACAAATAGGAAATTTCTCTGGCATTTCTTTCTTTTTGTTGTATCGAAAACGTACCGAACCGTGACTTTAAAACCGAGGTACGTACCGAACCGTGATTTTTGTGTACCGTTACACCCCTAGTGTGTGTTCAGATTCTGAATAAGTAACCTATTGTTCAGTTGCATTGTTTCTGTTTATTTTGTAAAATTTTGTCTTGTGATTGATTGAATTAAATTAATATATACATGTGATTTGATCTTGAAAATAAATATAAATAAAAAATGAAAAAAGCCCCTGTTAATTGCAGCTGATTGATTGAATAATAAACAAGTCTTACATTTAATATTGTTGTGTCATTCTTGTGGTCTAGAAAAGGACATCAATTTGTTAAAAAAATGAATCAAAATAGCAAATAAAAGAAACGTCAAAACTTTAATGCCAAGTTTTGACATTGATTTGATTTGCATTTTTGACCAATTCTTTGATGTCAATGTTTGATGTCTATTTGACATCAATAGGCTTTATGTCGAGCGTCACGTGACCAAACCGGAAAACGGGTCTCATCGCATCCGCTTGTCAGAGAAAGTGTTAACGGCCGTAAGTACTGACTACGATATCTATGGATTTGTAAGGTAATCAGCTAACCTACCTATTTCACTTTGTTATTGGCGTTTTATTCCATTTAAATATCTAAACGTTACTGTGAAGAATAAAAAATATAAAACGTTTAAATATCAATCTTCACATGTGAGGGATATTGGTTATGCTAATCTTTGATCGCTCCTTTTAAGTTATCTTGATTAAAACCGCAAAAAATTCCACGAAGCACATACAAAAGATCTGGACCGGAAGCGATGAGACCCGTTTTACAGAGAATGCGGAAGTAAGTTGTGCATAAAGCCTATAGGCTTTATGTCGAGCGTCACGTGACCAAACCGGAAAACGGGTCTCATCGCATCCGCTTGTCAGAGAAAGTGTTAACGGCCGTAAGAACTGACTACGATATCTATGGATTTGTAAGGTAATCAGCTAATCTACCTATTTCACTTTGTTATTGGCGTTTTATTCCATTTAAATATCTAAACGTTTCTGTGAAGAATAAAAAATATAAAACGTTTAAATATCAATCTGCACATGTAAGGGATATTGGTTATGCTAATCTTTATCGCTCCTTTTAAGTTATCTTGATTAAAACCGCAAAAAAATTCATGATGCACATACAAAAGACCTGGACCGGAAGCGATGAGACCCGTTTTACAGAGAATGCGGAAGTAAGTTGTGCATAAAGCCTATTGCCCGCTGATCGTTTTCGATGAAGCCCCTCCTTCCAAAATAGGAAATGTGCTGTGATTGGCACATTGGCAAAGCTGACCCAGTGTGCGTTGATTGGCAGCGCTTAGCGCGTGTTCGGGGCTCCTTCATAACCGCGATCTCCACTCAAATGTCACCGCTGCCTGTCTAGCATTGTATCTGTAGCGAAGTAAACAAACAAATTAGTATTAAAAGCGATAGCTGACCATTCACGTGACTGAACACGTGACTATTTACGTCTCACACCATAAGTAAATGTTGCGTTACCAAGGCAACGACTGACGTGTTTTGTATACATTCCAAAGATCTGCCGCGAGTTTGACACACGGAAACCGTAGTTCCAGCTCCTTTCGGCCCGACGGTGGAAACGGCTAATGTTAACGAACAAGAGGACTGTGCTGAACGGATTTCAAGCAACTACAGACTTTCCAAGCTGGGATTTCACACGACAGAGTGGTAAGTTTCTTGTTTTTTTCTTTACAGAGAAGAGAAGAGGAGTGAGTGACTTCTGCGTCGCGCTGCATCAAAGGTAGGCAAAACTAAGTTATATTTACATTATTTTGCCATTAGATAGCGGCAAAGACTGTCTTTATGAGACAGTAGTGAAGACTTTTGAGCAAGGAGAAGCAAGATGCAAATGACTAGCGTGTCAGACCCGTCTATGGTCAGACCTAAAACACCCCTACTGTTAAAAGGTCAAGATATAGCTGAGGACATTCAAACGGATTTTTTTATTACGAATATAGGACTGACTTGAAGGAAGATGCTATATCTACTTTAAATACCCTCTCGCAATAATAATATTAAATGAACAATATTAACGAGAATCTATGTTTGCGTTGCTAAGAGTGGTTGCTAGGGGTGCTGTAGTCATTGCTGTGGCTTTACAGTCTATGGGTTTATCGTGAAAAAACCCCACCTATCAGAATGACTGTTTCATAAAGATAAATATACTGCAGATAATAGCTTTATTGGTAAGTTATGTTGTTTTGCATTTATAATAATTGCACTTTAAGTTTTTTTTAAAATATATTTTAGTCTTTATCATTTCTCTCGTTTTAATAGTTTTTTATTATTATTATTGGCTTTGGTACTATTTTCACAATTGTCAAAACTCTTTGCTTAAAAACCTCTTTGCTCAATAGTCTAATATGATCACACTTTTAACACAGATTTAGGCTAGACATTCTTCCAAAACATGATCCCGCTTTCATTACAGCACATTTTCAGGACACATAATCATCATATAAAAACACAAGATTATTGTAATATGTAATGAGAACATTTGGTTTAATCACCAAAGCACAATAGTATGACCTTCTTTCAGTTTAGTACTTTTAAAGGAATAGTTCACCCAAATAAAAAGTTGATGATGTATAACGATACTCACAACTGACAGATTCGGTTTAGAAGGGTAAATTGCTTTTTTTTTTTTTTTTTTTTTTTCAAATCAGTGGTTTAAAGAAAAAATTAAAGAAAAAATTGGGTCTTTGTCTTTAAATTAATTTAATTATAATTAAACATTTTGCAAGGATTAAAAAAATCTGCTAATGTAAACAATATCAGGAGCCGCACATTACTATAACATTAAAGGTACACAACAGAGCCTAGACTTGTAGCCTAAATTCAGATGCAGTTCATTTTTTAGATATAATAATCCACACCCAACACATTGTATGAAAACATGTAAACTGAACGTTAGGCAATTTTTGCATTACCTTATGTTTTTACTCAAATTTGTTATTGAAATATAATAACACAGTTGCTGTCATTTTCATGAAAGATATTTTAAACATACATTAAATAATCAAAATTAACAGGTTAAGTGTATAATAAAGGCAAATATAGTGCATTTATGAAAAGGACACCATTTCAGAAATTGTGTGTAAGGTTGAAAATGTAACATCTTATTGTGGAAATTGTGCCAAAGCAATTAAAATCCTTTGCATATTGGTTGTTTCCGGGGACTTCCGGTCAGGCGATGCTGATTGTTGTTTATGCTTTTTCTTTTATTATAATATTTAAATATACAGACAGACAGATATATAGATAAATAGAGTCATTCCAAGTGAAAGGGGTGGTGATAGATAGATTTCTGCTTTATTTATATGTTTAGTATAACGGTTGCAGATTATCATTTCTTATATTGTCAGATTGATTGATTGCTATTTAGGGCTGTCAAACAATTAAAGTCCCTGTAAAGTCAAAATTAAGTATGTGTTCTGAGTTTGTCGCACCACAGAAAAATGTGTAATTAGCCACCCTGCCAAATTTGAATGATAAAAAAAGCCGGGAAGTACATAAAATAAGCTATCAAAATCATGAAAAAATGAGCAGGATTCTCTTCTCTCAGGGGGCTTTTACACTGGGCTCGTTTGCTGCAGTCCGAGCCCGAACGCGGTTGTTTCTGGCGCCCCCCGCAGCGTTGTTCTGGTTTCACACTCAACTTGATTCTATCGAACCCTGGTGCGTTTGCGTGCATCTTACGTCATCGCGAACATGCGCGTCGCATGATAGAAAGCAGAACGTGGTTAAATATTGTGGTTTTTTTTTTAATTAATTTGCTGCTATTATGAGCAGTTGAGTGAACAATACAGGTTTACTATGCGTGTGCCACATAAGGTGGACTTCTGCTGCTTGCAAATGGACTCTTTTGAGGAGACGGTAGATTTCCAAATGTGTTGCTCTAATTCCACGCGCAATGCACGAATTCATTGCAGGCTCACACTCGCTCGTATCCAAGGTAAATCATCAACACTATCATCCCTTACAAGTGTTTTATTTAACTGAATACATCACAATAAGCTAAAACGCATGCGCAGGTTACTTTACTTCCTGAACAAGTGCGCACCCGAGTCTTGTGTTGCTTGCACATTCACGCGAACCGCGGCACGGTTCAGGCGCAACCGAACTCAGACCACCTCTTCCAGGCAGTCTCGGGTTCGGTACCCCAGTGCGCACCCGGGTCCGATGACAGCGTTCACATTAACGATTTTCTCGCGAACCGTGCCCCGTTCCGAACTAAACTGCCAGTGTGAAAGCCCCCTCAAACGCTGGGGGCGTGTCCGCTGGCTGCGCTGAAACCACGCCCACTTACGGGAAAGCTGTTGACGGTGATATTAGCTGATAGCTTTTGGAGACGGGAGGATGAACACTGAGGCGGGAGATCGTCGTTTCGGCCCCGTTCACCAGTAACAGCGGATTATCAGTGAATCCAAGTTGTCTCTGAGGAAAGTTTATAAAACAATCCAGTGTAAAACGATCACTACAGAGGCGGGTGTTGGCGGTGATCCTCAGCTCATCATCAAGGTATAGGCTATCTAAAAACCTCTTCTTGATGTGATCACTTTTAAGGGAATTTTAATGAAGATACCGATCTGTTTTGTATATGATCGCATCCAGGAAGTAGCCCATGCATGTCCGTGTCGAAGGCATAGCTACCTAGAAAACTGTGGGCTCAGCTGTAGTAACTAATAGGACTGACAGTCATTAGCGATTGAGCGGTGAATGCGAATGTGCTCGGGGAGTGTTATTGACTGCGTGTTAGGGGAGGGATCAGACTCTGTGCGTCATCAAATAGGGGTGTGTGTCGAGCAGCTCATGGGTTCCAATGCGTCACGGAGCCCAGTTTTAGCCCCGCCCAATTAATCCGTAAAATTGAAATGGTGAAAAACTGTTTAACGGTCTAACTCCACATTTCAGTACTTCACAGTTCACAGACTTTGTAATATGTTTTAGCAATACATATGTTACAATTATAATGTGTTTAGAACTTTTTTGTAGAATTGACTTTACAGGGACTTTAATCACGATTAATCGCATCCAAAATAAAAGTTTGTGTTTACATAATATATGTGGGTGCACTGTGTATATATATATATATATATATATATATATATATATATATATATACAAATACACACGTTTATATATATTTAAGAAATATTTTCATGTATATACTGTATATAGATTTATATATAATTTAAATTTTTCTGATCGGGAAGGTAATTTATTATACCGTTTCTTAATTTAAACGACTATAGAGTTATTATAAGAGTAAATAAAGTGCGTGGTGGAATCATCTGGCGCTAAATTTAAATGTTTAACCGTTTGCGATCCATCTCGTCAGTGATTTGCGATGCATTTCATGAACTTTTCTCTTAGCCCTCCGTTTGGAGTGTGTCTCTGAAAAATCTCCATTTCGAGGGCTATGTAGCCTTACCCCTTCGCCCTACCCCTTGATCTCAACAAGAATCGGGACACCCAGACGTGAACGTGTAAAACGGAGGGGTAGGGCTAAGGGGTGAATTGCCTTACTCTATTTGACACATTTTTAAAACAGACTTTTACACTCTCTTTGACTCATTTTTTAAAACAGAATTTTACACTCTCTTTAACTCATTTGTTAAAACACACTTACTCTCTTTGACTCATTTTTTAAAACAGACTTTTACACTCTCTTTGACTCATTTTTTAAAACAGACTTACACTCTCTTTGGCTCATTTTTTAAAACACAGACTTTTATACTCTCTTTGACTCATTTTTTAAAACACACTTACTCTCTTTGACTCATTTTTTAAAACACTTACTCTCTATGACTCATTTTTTAAAACACACTTACTCTCTTTGACTCATTTTTAAAAACACACTTAATCTCTTTGACTCATTTTTTAAAACACACTTACTGTCTTTGACTAATTTTTTTTTTAAAAAACAGACTTTTACACTCTCTTTGACTAATTTTTTTTAAAACACACTTACTGTCTTTGAATCGTTTTTTAAAACACAGACTTTTACACTCTTTTGACTCATTTTTTATAACACACTTACTGTCTTTGACTATTTTTTTTTTTTAAAAACAGACTTTTACACTCTCTTTGACTCATTTTTTAAAAACACACTTACTGTCTTTGAATCATTTTTTAAAACACAGACTTTTACACTCTCTTTGACTCATTTTTAAAACAGACTTTTACACTCTCTTTGACTCATTTTTTAAAACACACTTACTGTCTTTTAATCATTTTTAAAACACAGACTTTTACACTCTCTTTGACTCATTTTTAAAAACATACTTACTCTCTTTGACTCATTTTTAGGGCCCGAGCACTAACTGTGCGAGGCCCTATTGAAACTGTTGGGATTATTTTTTTTTCTTTTTTTTTCCGTATTTTGTGGGTTTCACGGATGGGCGTGGCAAAATGGCTCATTAGCGCCACCTAGAATATTGGAAAAAAATTAGCCCCTCGTCCACGTTCAACCTACACGCACGAAATTTGGTGGGGCCGTGTATCATGTCAAGACGCACAAAAAAGCCTCAAGCACCCATACACTAAACTCGACAGGATGTCCGCCATTTTGAATTTGGCAACCGATTTGGGACGAATTACACACCGTACTTTAAATAACTCCTCCTAAGGATTGACTCAGGTTAACTTCCCAGCTTCTCCTCCTAAGGTTAACTTCACAGCAGAAAAAAACATGTTTACAGCCTGGTGGCAAATAGTTGTTTTGGTCTATGTTGCTAATTTTGCCCTTCATGAAGACTGTGAGGGGGGAGATTTTTTTTTTTATAACTCATCCGTTTAAAGGGTACCTATTATGGCATTTAAAATGTTCCTAATATTGTTGTGGGAGTCCCCAAAAACAGTTTTACAAGCATGCAATGACAAAAAACAATTTTTGTCTTATAATATGCATTTATTTTTACCTGATTTGCTCACCGACTCCCATATGAATCGTTTAGCGAGTCCTTTTCCAAAACCCGCCTTTGCGTGACGCTAATCTGCGGTGATTGGTCAGATGACCTAGTCAGTTGTGATTGGTATTCTCTGTGCAGAGATTGTCGAAAACGGAACGCTTATCACTTAAATGGGTTCTCAACTCCAGTCCTCGCGACCCACTGCTCTTTATTGTGTATGTCTCCCTTATTTAACACACCTGATTCTGATCCTCAGCTCGTTAGGATAGAGCCGGCTCGCGAATCCATACTTTATAGCGTTTAGGTTTGTGAAGCAATCATCTTCAAAATGACGCGAACACAGAACAAGGTTTGGGCTATACTTGTGTGGTATACTTGTATATATGAACTGCAGCCACTTAGGGGGCTTTTACACTGGGCTCGTTTGCTGAGGTCCGAGCGCGTTTGTTTCTGGCGCCCCCCGCAGTGTTGGTCTGGTTTCACACTCAACTTGATTCTATCGAACCCTGGTGCGTTTGCGTGCATCTTACGTCATCGCAAAACGTGCGTGTTGCATGATAGAAAGCAGAACGTGGGTAAATATTGTGTTTTTTTATTAATGTGCTGCTATTATGAGCAGTTGAGTGAACAATACAGGTTTACTATGCGTGTGTCACATAAGGTGGACTTCTGCTGCTTGCAAATGGACTCTTTTGAGGAGACAGTGGATTTCCAAATGTGTTGCTCTGATTCCATGCGCAATGCACGAATACACTGCAGGCTCACTCTCGTTCGTATCCAAGGTAAATCATCAACACTATCATCCCGTACAAATGTTTTATTTAACTGAATACATCACAATAAGCTAAAACGCATGCGCAGGATACTTTACTTCCTGAACAAGTGCGCGCCCGAATCCGTGTTGATTTCCCATTCACGCGAACCGCGGCACGGTTCGGAAGCAACCGAACTCAGACCACCTCCTCCAGGTAGTCTCGGGTTCGGTACCCCAGTGCGCACCCGGGTCCCATGACAGTGTTCACATTAGCGATTTTTCATGCGAACCGTGCTCCGTTCCGAACTAAACTGCCAGTGTGAAAGCCCCCAAAGTCTTCAAATGCTCCTCACTTGGCAGGTGAAAAAAGTTCACGTTTTGCGTCGCACTTCAAAACACAGCGTCTCGTCGACATGATTGTTTTCTGGTTTTCCCTGGCGTCTCCGAGCGCAATAAGTGGGCGTTTCTTATTCAAATAACTTGTCAAGTTGACGTCAACTAGACAAAGGAAAAGCATCGTTCTTCGAACGATTCATATCAGCGACTCAGAGTCGACTCTTACGTTTGAGAGACAATAACTTTGTATACGATGAACTTTCATGTTTAAAACTTTGCAGGATGTTTTCGTTCACTTAGATCTATGTTAAACACTACGTGAAGGGCAATTTTTAAAAATCCATAATAGGTACCCTTTAAATTATATTTAAGCCTTATAGTTCTGCATAATTAAGGGCGTGGCCACTTGAGTGACAAGTGGATTGCCGCTGCTGTGTCACTGCTAGTCGTTTGTCTGCTGTCTGTTAGCGTCACCCTCAGCTGTGTTTGTGCTTTTTCCGGGATTATTTCATACAATTTAATACATGTATTATACATTTGCCCGTGCACACCGTTGGATTCCGTCGTGTTGAGTATGGAGAGAACGACCAGCTCTGTGTTTCCAGTTGTTTCCCTCACGTGGACTAATGGATGTCTGATGATTTCAGTGCGTTCCCTCCGTCCATGCAATAGATGCACACCCTTGAATGAGCTCGGATTTTTAGTGCATTTACTTGAACTTCTGAGGTAATATCTTTGGTTTAACCCATCTGAGAAACTGGTGGCCAAAATCAGATTGTAAAATGGACTGAATAAAGCTCTTTACGAACTTGACGTGAGATGCCGACTCATATGTGCTTGCCTTGAATCAAGGTCACATGCACAAGCTTAGAGCAATATTGTAAGTAACTAATACATTTTAACTAGCAGAATAATAATGCATCACTGTACATAGTTGACTGCTTGTATGTTGTGAGAAATGTGTGTGATCTGTGTTATGTATTTGTATACATGCTCTTATCTAATTACCCCTTGTGAGATTAATAAAGTTGATAAAAAGGTAAAGTAAATAGTCTCACTTTCAGTTACGTGTTAACTATTATAATATTTCGAGGGGCAAAAACATGAACTTTAACCATTGGCTTTACTTTTTCAATCGGCTGTCACTTCAGCGTGACGGTAATAGTAAAGCATTAGTACCTCAGCTACACCCGCGTCCCGCCTCTTTGCCCATTTTAAAAATCCGGTAGTGACGAGAGGTGACGCATTGCCAAGATGGCGACTGCCGGCCCCGCCCACTTTAGGCTTCAAAAACGCTCTTCAGAAACCTATGGGTGACGTCACGGATACTACGTCCATATTTTTTTACAGTCTATGGTACAAACACATACTTAGAAGACCATAATTAATTAAGGTAATTAAGAAACAATAAGACATAATATGAAAAGTTGTTGCTTATTATACTTAAGACCAATGACATTTGACCAAGACCAACACAGTGTTGCTTGAATTTATGGAGGGTGTAGATAAAATAGTGTTGGTTGAAACAATTTACCATTTCAACTTTGTCATCAATATTTGAGGAGTTATGGACTATGTAATTTGGCAAGACCTGAGTTTTTTTCTGCAGTGAGAAATTTTATTGTTTACCAAAATCTTTTAGGGTCATTAAGACTATCAGTTGTAGTTGACAAATAGAATTCAGACTTGGTATTTTTAATTTTCGGAAATTATCCCAATTGCATTTTAAACCAGTTTTTCTTGCTTTCGTCCACGCTAAGTTCCTCTCATGTAAAGCATTTGCCAAATCTGGAGTAAAGCAATGATTATCTCTAACTTTAGTTCTAAATTTCTTAAAAGGGGCATGCTTATTAACAATAGCCATGAAATACTCATAGAAAAATGACCAAGCTGTTTCTACATCTGGAATGAGGTCACTTCTGTTCCATTGGCACTTAGAAAGGTCATGGTGAAATGCCTGTTCATTGAAATGTTTTAAATCTCTTTTTATAATGACTCGTGGTTTTCTTTTATCCATTTTGGTATTTCTAACAGTGGCTACGATACAGTGGTCACTGAGGTCATTTACGGGGGACGGGTGGGACATGTCCCCACCACTTTTTGCCAGGGTCGATTTTGTCACCACCACTTTTGAAACATCTCGCGGCACAGATGTACCAATACAAATAAACCATCTCCAGTTAACAGCATTGGTTTCATTTGTTTGTTAAATAACAGGCGATCTAGCACTGAAATGTGTCGTTTTCTCTCGGAAATGACATTCAATCCGTTGCGGAGATTCGTTCCGGTGAAATCACAAATCAAAATGCACACAAACGTGTCTGTCCCTGTTTCTCGTGGGTTCTAATCCGCTCTAGTATATTTTTCCTTCATCAAAACATACAGCCACTGATAAACATTATATCAATTCAACCGCTGATGATAAACATTATTGGATTTGATGAAGGGGAAAAAAACTATACGAGTGCGGATTAGAACCTCCAACCTCCCCAGTCTCGACTCACTAGCCAAAAATTCTACCCCTGGACCATCACCGTACACATACAATAAAGGGCCTATATAGTCTGTATAATCACTATACTCGGACATTGTGCTCATTTTTATTTATGTACATCAGGAAGCTACAGGACATCGTCTTTCAATACATGACCTACTTGAAAGAAAAAAGAATGAATGCATAATTTTACCCAGCACTTTTGAAAATGCCCTTCCGAATACGTCTCTGTCCCCAGCACATTTCAAACCAAACTGACGCCCATGACTGAGATCATTGCAAAACACCCCGATCACATACAATTTTGAAATAATCAGAATTTGGGCTAAGCCAATCCCAATTTAAATCTCCAATTAGTATAGTTTCATCTGATTCGATAGCAGGCTTGTGCAAAAATTCAGAATTTCAGAATTGGCCTCCATTCTATTCATGAATTGGAATTTGAATTGAATTGACTCCGCCCCACAGGAAGTTGAATTGGAATTGGAATGACAGGAAGTGGAATTAAATTCATGACAATTCAAAGAAATTCCACACAGTCACACAACAGAAAGAATGTGTTGAATCTGCAACCATTTCTTACCTCTATTTAAAGTGCACAAAACATGGCCTTGCGTTCTGGTGTGTTTCTGAAGAATCTCCGAACAAGAGAGATTCAAACGAGTCTCAGGTGACGGCAGCAATTGAGGAGGAGGCGCAGATTCATGAAATATTAAAAGAATTAATCATTAATTTATATCTTAGGGGGCTTTCACACTGGCAGTTTAGTTCGGAATGGGGCACGGTTCGCGAGAAAAATCGTTAATGTGAACGCTGTCATCGGACCCGGGTGCGCACTGGGGTACCGAACCCGAGACTGCCTGGAAGAGGTGGTCTGAGTTCGGTTGCTCCCGAACCGTGCCGCGGTTCGCGTGAATGTGCAAGCAACACAAGACTCGGGTGCGCACTTGTTCAGGAAGTAAAGTAACCTGCGCATGCGTTTTAGCTTATTGTGATGTATTCAGTTAAATAAAACACTTGTAAGGGATGATAGTGTTGATGATTTACCTTGGATACGAGCGAGTGTGAGCCTGCAGTGAATTCGTGCATTGCGCATGGAATCAGAGCAACACATTTGGAAATCTACCGTCTCCTCAAAAGAGTCCATTTGCAAGCAGCAGAAGTCCACCTTATGTGACACACGCATAGTAAACCTGTATTGTTCACTCAACTGCTCATAATAGCAGCAAATTAATAAAAAACCCACAATATTTAACCACGTTCTGCTTTCTATCATGTGACGCGCATGTTCGCGATGACGTAAGATGCACGCAAACGCACCAGGGTTCGATAGAATCAAGTTGAGTGTGAAACCAGACCAACGCTGCGGAGGGCGCCGGAAACAACCGCGTTCGGGCTCGGACTGCAGCAAACGAGCCCAGTGTAAAAGCCCCCTTATACACTGCCCATTATTTTTATCCCATATCAAACACAGTATCTTATGTCTATTTTACATTTTTTTTCTCACGATAAAAAATGTAAAAAATGATTTTTCTAACCAATAATATTAAGAATTACATTTTGGGATTTTAAAGAGATTTCAGGAATGATAGAACAGAAAAAATCTTTGCACAGTAGAAGTGGCACAGTATCTGACCTGGCATTTTTGATTACACTTCTTAATGAAGCTCAGATGTGGTATGAATTAAATTACAATGTGATTACAATGGCATAAATAATTTATTAGATTAATAGCCTATACTTTTAATATTTAAATAAATAAAATTATGGAACATATATTAAATGAAACTAAAACCGCCAGTAGGTGAAAGCAGATCACTGTAGGTCATCTATTCAAAAGGGGTCCTATTGTGGTGTACTAGGAAGTTTTCATGCCTGATTGTTCACAAAACGAATTATGTTTTCAAATATTTTATATTATTACAGCTCCTCTATCCCCATTCTGGTTGAGCCATACACCTAAAAAATAAAAAATAAAAAAAAAATAAAAAAATAAAAAATAGGGATGATTGCGTCGTTTTCGATGAAGCCCCTCCTTCCAAAATAGGAAATGTGCTGTGATTGGCCCAGCTGGCCCAGTGTGCGTTGATTGGCAGCGCTTAGCGCGTGTTCGGGGCTCCTTCATAACCGCGATCTCCACTCAAATGTCACCGCTGCCTGTCTAGCATTGTATCTGTAGCGAAGTAAACAAACACGTTAGTAATAAAATTAAAAGGGATAGCATATTCTCCATAACACGTGACTATTTACGTCTTATACCATAAGTAAATGTCGCGTTACCAAGGCAACGACTGACGTGTTTTGTATACATTCCAAAGATCTGCCGCGAGTTTGACACACGGAAACCGTAGTTCCAGCTCCTTTCGGCCCGACGGTGGAAACGGCTAATGTTAACGAACAAGAGGACTGTGCTGAACGGATTTCAAGCAACTACAGACTTTCCAAGCATGGATTTCACACGACAGAGTGGTAAGTTTCTTGTTTTTTCTTTAAAGAGAAGAGAAGAGAAGAGGAGTGAGTGACTTCTGCGTCGCGCTGCATCAAAGGTAGGCAAAACTAAGTTATATTTACATTATTTTGCCATTAGATGGCGGCAAAGGCTGTCTTTATGAGACAGTAGTGAAGACTTTTGAGCAAGGAGAAGCAAGACGCAAATGACTAGCGTGTCAGACCTAAAACACCCCTAACGTTTACTGTTAAAAGGTCAAGATATCGCTGAGGACATTCAAACGGATTTTTTATTACGAATATAGGACTGACTTGAAGGAAGATGCTATATCTACTTTAAATACGTTACCCTCTCGCAATAATAATATTAAATGAACAATATTAATGAGAATCTATGTTTGCGTTGCTAAGAGTGGTTGCTAGGGGCGCTGTAGTCATTGCTGTGGCTTTACAGTCTATGGGTTTATCGTGAAAAAACCCCACCTATCAGAATGACTGTTTCATAAAGAAAAATATACTGCAGAGCTTTATTGGTAAATTGTTGTTTTGCATTTATAATTGCACTTTAAGTTTTTTAAAATATATTTTAGTCTTTATCATTTCTCTCGTTTTATTAGTATTTTTATTATTGGCTTTGGTACTATTTTCACAATTGTCAAAACTTTTTGCTCAAAAGTCTAATATGATCACACTTTTAACACATTTAGGCTAGACATTCTTCCAAAACCTGATCCCGCTTTCATTACAGCACATTTTCAGGACACATAATCATATAAAAACACAAGATTATTGTAATATGTAATGAGAACATTTGGTTTAATCACCAAAGCACAACAGTATGACCTTCTTTCAGTTTAGTACTTTTAAAGGAATAGTTCACCCAAATAAAAAGTTGATGACGGGTGTAACGATACTCACAACTGACAGATTCGGTTTAGAAAGGTAAATTGAAAGGTAATTTTTTTTTTTCTCAAAACAGTGGTTTAAAGAAAAAAATAAAGAAAAACTTGGGTCTTTGTCTTTAAATTAATTGAATTATAATTAAACATTTTGCAAGGATTAAAAAAATCTGCTAATGTAAACAATATCAGGAGCCGCACATTACTATAACATTAAAGGTACACAACAGAGCCTAGACTTGTAGCCTAAATTAAGATGCAATTTATTTTTTAGATATAAAAATCCACACCCAACACATTTTAAGGACCCAACACACTGTAAGGACCCCCTTGAAAACGAGATGATGCATCTCAAGGGGTTAATCCTAATAAATTCTAATATTTTATGAAAACATGTAAACTGAACGTTAGGCAGTTTTTGCATTACCTTATGTTTTTACTTTAATTTGTTATTGAAATATAATAATTGACACAGTTGCTGTCATTTTCATGAAAGATATTTTAAACATACATTGAATAATCAAAATTAACAGGTTAAGTGTATAATATAGGCTAATATAGTGCATTTATTTAGTGCAAGAGTTAATTTCTCTAGGAACCAACAAGTTGTGGACACTGAATGACATCTGTTGAGGTATATATAATGCTAGTGACAAGTTATGTGTTTTATTGATGTCTTTCCACTGCTGAAACTAGAGCTGTTGAACGATTAATTGCATCCAAAATAAAAGTTTGTGTTTACATAATATATGTGGGTGCACTGTGTATAATTATTTTATATATATAAATACACAAACATGCATGTATATTTAAGAAAAAAATATTATGTATATATAAAATATTTATAATTATATATAATAATATATATACATGAAAATATTTCTTAAATATATACAAGCATGTGTGTGTATTTATTATATAAAATAATTATACACAGTGCACCCACATATATTATGTAAACACAAACTTTTATTTTGGATGCGATTAATCACAATTAATCGTTTGACAGCCCTAGCTGAAACCCTGATTGAGCGATTACACAAGTTATGATGCCTTTCAGTAAGTTTACTGTATCTTTCAACATACCTATACCAATAATCAGAATTTGAAAGATTACATCTTGCTTATTATTATTGGTGGTAATGGTGGTTAGGCTACAAAACTGAATTTGTTGTGTACACTAGAGCTCCAATGAGCCGGGGTGGGCGGGGCCGGGATAGCAGGGGACGGGGCGTGTTCGGTACACTAAGAGAGTATCGCGATTCGAATCGTGGGTTCTGTATCACTGTTTTTGGGTTTGGTTCGAATATTGTTACACCCCTAATGACTCGAATTCGCACGGGATTAGTATTACCTGGGGACCACGTGTGAAATTGAAATTACCCACCCACATCTGAATTTCGCGTGGTGCATTCGCACGGGATAAGCGAAACCTGTGGTTTTACTTGAATTTACTGACTTATCTCCCGGATATGATGTCATTAGGCTATAGCTTTGAAATGTCTTGTCGTTATTATGTGTAGCTGTATATAATAAACAGAAGAATTGTCCTTACCGTATGCTGCTAAACATGTCATTCATCTCCATCTAATCGTTTTTTTTAGTTTACTCGTCTGATGGTAGGCTTTCTCTTTCTGCAAATTGTATAGTTGTATTAGCTATATGACCCCGCACCCAAAATACTATCAAAACACTTCAACTCAGCCTCTATTTTCCGCGAAAGATGGATAAAAAGGCGCAGATGAAACAAAAACCTTGAAAAAATGATATACGATCCGGCCAAATCACAGAGATGTCGATTCGCACGGGACTAATATTATCACAGGACCTCGGTGTTCGGCGAAATATAGTAGGTAATTTGCGGGGGAATTTTTACTTTACAAATTACAGACATGGCCGATTCGCACGGGATTAAGATCACAGACAAACTCCGCAATTATTACAAATTACTACAGGTCACCAGATAATACTAATCCTGTGCGAATAGTGCTTTTGACTCATTTTTTAAAACACAGACTTTTACACTCTCTTTAGCCCTATTCACACGGGATTAGTATTATCTGGTGACCTGTAGTAATTTGTAATAACTGCGGAGTTTAGCCCTATTCGCGCGGGATTAGTATTACCTGGGGACCACGTGTGAATTTGAAATTACCCACCCACATCTGAATTTCGTGTGGCGCATTCGCACGGGATAAGCGAAGCCGGTGATTTTGCTCGAATTTACTGACTTGTCTCCCGGATATGATATCATTAGGCTATAGCTTTGAAATGTCTTCTCGTTATTATGTCTAGCTGTATATAATAAACAGAAGAATTGTCCTTACCGTATCCTGCTAAACATGTCATTCATCTCCATCTAATCGTTCTTTTTGTTTTTGCTCTTCTGATGGTATAGCTTTCTCTTTCTGCAAATTGTATAGGCTAGTTGTACTAGCGATATGACCCCGCACCCAAAATACTATCAAAATACTCCAAATCAGCCTCTATTCTCTGCGTAAGATGGATAAAAAGGCGCAGATGAAACAAAAACCTTGAAAAAATGATATACAATCCGGCCAAATCACAGGGATGTCTATTCGCACGGGACTAATATTATCACAGGACCTCGGTGTTCGGCGAAATATGGTAGGTAATTTGCGGGGGAAGTTTTACTTTACAAATTACAGACATGGCCGATTCGCACGGGATTAACATCACAGACAAAACTCCGCAATTATTACAAATTACTACAGGTCACCAGATAATACTAATCCTGTGCGAATAGGGCTTTTGTCTGTGATCTTAATCCTGTGCGAATCGGCCATGTCTGTAATTTGTAAAGTAAAAATTCCCCCGCAAATTACCTACTATATTTCGCTGAACACCGAGGTCCTGTGAAAATATTAGTCCCGTGCGAATCGACATCTCTGTGATTCTGCCGGATTGTATATCATTTTTCAAGGTTTTTGTTTCATCTGTGCCTTTTTATCCATCTTTTGCGGAAAATAGAGGCTGAGTTGAAGTGTTTTGATAGTATTTGGGGTGCAGGGTCATATCGCTAGTACAACTATTTGCAGAAACTACAACTAAAATTTGCAGAAAGAGAAAGCTATAGCCTACCATCAGAAGAGTAAAAACAAAAAGAACGATTAGATGGAGATGAATGACATGTTTAGCAGCATAGGGTAAGGACAATTCTCCTGTTTATTATATACAGCTACACATAATAATGACAAGACATTTCAAAGCTATAGCCTAATGACATCATATCCGGGAGATAAGTCAGTAAATTCGAGTAAAATCACAGGCTTCGCTTATCCCGTGCGAATGCGCCACGCGAAATTCAGGGGTGGGTAATTTTCCTATGGTAATTTCAATTTCACACATGGTCCCCAGGTAATACTAATCCCGCGCGAATAGGGCTTTTGACTAATTTTTTAAAACACACTTACTGTCTTTGAATCATTTTTTTAAAACACAGACTTTTACACTCTCTTTGACTCATTTTTAAAAACACACTTACTGTCTTTGACTCATTTTTAAAAACACACTTACTGTCTTTGACTCATTTTTAAAAACACACTTACTGTCTTTGACTCATTTTTAAAAACACACTTACTCTCTTTGACTCATTTTTTAAAACAGACTTTTACACTCTCTTTGACTCATTTTTTAAAACACTCTTACTCTATTTGACTCATTTTTTAAAACACACTTTCTCTCTTTGACTCATTTTTTTAAAACATAGACTTTTACACTCTCTTTGACTCATTTTTTAAAAACACACTTACTCTCTTTGTCTCATTTTTTTAAAACATAGACTTTTACACTCTCTTTGACTCATTTTTTAAAACACACATACTCTTTTTGACTCATTTTTTAAAACACAGACTTTTACACTCTCTTTGACTCATTTTTAAAAACACACTTACTCTCTTTGAATCATTTTCTAAAACAGACTTTTACACTCCCTTTGACTCATTTTTTAAAAAACAGACTTTTACACTCTCTTTGACTCATTTTTAAAAACACATTTACTCTCTGACTCATTTTTTAAAAACACACTTACTCTCTTTGACTCATTTTTAAAACACAGACTTTTACACTCTCTTTGACTCATTTTTAAAAACACACTTTCTCTCATTGAATCATTTTTTAAAACAGACTTTTACACTCCCTTTGACTCATTTTTTTAAAAAACACTTACTCTCTTTGACTCATTTTTAAAAACACACTTACTCTCTTTGACTCAATTTTTAAAACACACTTACTCTCCTTGACTCATTTTTTAAAAAACAGACTTTTACACTCTCTTTGACTCATTTTTAAAAACACATTTACTCTCTGACTCATTTTTTAAAAACACACTTACTCTCTTTGACTCATTTTTAAAACACAGACTTTTACACTCTCTTTGACTCATTTTTAAAACACACTTTCTCTCATTGAATCATTTTTTAAAACAGACTTTTACACTCCCTTTGACTCATTTTTTTAAAAAACACTTACTCTCTTTGACTCAATTTTTAAAACACACTTACTCTCCTTGACTCATTTTTTAAAAAACAGACTTTTACACTCTCTTTGACTCATTTTTAAAAACACATTTACTCTCTGACTCATTTTTTAAAAACACACATACTCTCGTTGACTCATTTTTTAAAACACACTCACTCTCTTTGACTCATTTTTAAAACACAGACTTTTACACTTTTTAACTCATTTTTTAAAACACACTTACTCTCTTTGACTCATTTTTTAAAACACAGACTTTTGCACTCTCTTTGACTCAATTTTGACTCAACTGTCTTTGATTCGTTTTTAAAACACACTTACTCTCTTTGACTCATTTTTAAAAAAGACTTTTACACTCTTTTTGACTCTTTTTAAAATTCAAATTAGCTTTATTTGCATGAATGTGTAAAATAGCACAATATTGCCAAAGCAATAGACACATACAAACATAGATAAATACAAGTGAACAGTAATAGGCCTAATAATAATAATAATAATAAAATAATAAAAAAGCAAACAATCAAAATAATTATTATTTGAAAATTTGTACAATTATTTATCCCTCTGAGGTTCCATCGGTTGTCCTCATTTCATGGTATGAGGAGGTATATTTTGCAGCAATTATTTCACATTTGGGCTTTTCTCCTAGTAAATATGGGATTTTCTGTGTGTCTGATATGGATTCGAATTCAGGGTATATTTGTATGTAAAGTGTTTTTGTCTTAGTGAATTATATTTGGGGCATGAGGTTAGAAAGTTCAGCTCTGTCTCGACCTCTTCCCGGTCACACTGGGAGCAGAGTCTCTGGTCTTGTGGGAGCCAGCTCTTTCTGTGGCTACCTGTCTCTATGGCCAGGCTGTGTTCACTGTACATTTTTTTTGTCCAGTACATTCTCTTTGACTCATTTTTAAAACACTTACACTCTCTTTGACTCATTTTTAAAACACACTTACTCTCTTTGAGTCATTTTTTAAAACACACTTACTCCTCTTTGACTAATTTTTTAAAACACACTTACTGTCTTGAATCATTTTTTAAAACACAGACTTTTTCACTCTCTTTGACTCATTTTTTAAAACATAGACTTTTACACTCTCTTTGACTCATTTTTTAAAACACACTTACTCTCTTTGACTCATTTTTTAAAACTCACTTACTCTCTTTGACTCATTTTTTAAAACAGACTTTTACACTCTCTTTGACTCATTTTTTATAATACTCAATATCTTTGACTCATTTTTTAAAACAGACTTTTACACTCCCTTTTTTAATTTTTTAAAATACACTTATACTCTCTTTGACTCATTTTTAAAAACAATGATTTTTACACTCTCTTTAACTCATTTTTTAAAACACAGACTTTTACACTCCCTTTTTTAATTTTTTTAAAATACACTTATACTCTCTTTGACTCATTTTTAAAAACAATGATTTTTACACTCTCTTTAACTAATTCTTTAAAACACAGACTTTTATACTCTCTTTGACTCATTTTTTAAAACACACTCACTCTCTTTGACTCATTTTTTAAAGCACGCTTACTCTCTTTGACTCATTTTTTAAAACACACTTACTGTCTTTGACTCATTTTTAAATCACACTTACTCTCTTTGACTTATTTTTAAAACATAGACTTTTACACTCTCTTTGACTCATTTTTGTAATCACACTTACTCTCTTTGACTCATGTTGAAAACAGACTTTTACACTCTCTTTGACTCATTTTTTTAAAACACACTTACTCTCTTTGACTCATTTTTTAAAACACTTACACTCTCTGACTCGTTTTTTAAAAAAAACATTTTTACACTCTCTTTTACTCATTTTTTTAAAACACACTCTCTGACTCATTTTTTAAAACACACTTACTGTCTTTGACTCATTTTTAAATCACACTTACTCTCTTTGACTTATTTTTTAAAACACAGACTTTTACACTCTCTTTGACTCATTTTTTAAAACACACTTACTCTCTTTGACTCATTTTTTAAAACACGCTCTCTTTTACACCCTCTTTGACTCATTTTTTTTAAAACACACTTACTCTCTTTGACTCATTTTTTAAAACACGCTCTCTTTTACACCCTCTTTGACTCATTTTTTAAAACAGACTTACTCTCTTTGACTCATTTTTTAAAACACAGACTTTTACACTCTCTTTGACTCATTTTTAAAACAAACTTACTCTCTTTGACTCATTTTTTAAAATAAAGACTTTTACACTCTCTTTGACTTATTTTTTAAAAACATATTTTTACACTCTCTTTGACTCATTTTTTAAAACACACTCACTCTCTTTGACTCATTTTTTAAAACACAGACTTTTACACTCTCTTTGACTCATTTTTTAAAACACACTCACTCTCTTTGACTCATTTTTTAAAACACAGACTTTTACACTCTCTTTGACTCATTTTTTAAAACACACTTACTCTCTTTGACTCATTTTTTAAAACACACTTACTCTCTTTGACTCATTTTTAAAAACACGCTTAATCTCTTTGACTCTTTTTTTAAAACACAGACTTTTACTCTCTCTTTGACTCATTTTTTTAAAACACACTTACTCTCTTTGACTCATTTTTAAAACAGACTTTTACACTCTCTTTAACTCATTTTTTTAAAACAGACTAGATAGATACTGTAGATGGATAGATGGATAGATGGATAGATGGATAGATAGATAGATAGATAGATAGATAGATAGATAGATAGATAGATAGATAGATAGATAGATAGATAGATAGATAGATAGATAGATAGATAGATAGAAACCTTATTATAGATAGATAGATAGATAGATAGATAGATAGATAGATAGATAGATAGATAGATAGATAGATAGATAGATAGATAGATAGATAGATAGATAGAGTCCTTCCTAGTGAAGGGGGTGGTGGTGGGGATAGATAGATAGATAGATAGATAGATAGATAGATAGATAGATAGATAGATAGATAGATAGATAGATAGATAGATAGATAGATAGATAGATAGAAATGACTCTTTGACTCATTTTTAAAACACTTACTATCTTTGACTCATTTTTTAAAACACACTTACTCTCTTTGAGTCATTTTTTAAAACACACTTACTGTCTTTGACTCATTTTTTTAAACAGACTCTTACACTCTCTTTGACTCATTTTTTAAAACAACCGCGTCACGTCGCGTCTAGGACAACTCAAGGTATCACACACCGGACACGCACTTTCTCATTAGTGTATGGCCAGCAATATTGTAATGTTTAATGACAGGAAATGAAGATAATGTCTGTTCTATGTTATTATTGTACTGCACAATTAAATAAAATCGCTGCTGAGTCTGCAATCTGAAAACTTTACCTCAGAGCATCCGTTAACTGAATGAATTGAGAATCTCACCTGAAAAATCCAATAACATTCAGCAATCGTCATTCAAGCGGCTGATTTCTGTAAATGAATGCAAAACCAAATGTATATTGCAGCATAGTGCGAAGTCAGGATCCATCCGCAACGATTTGAGTCAAAAATAATTACAATTTTATATAAACTATGTAAATGGCGCTCTGTGGCGCTGCAGGGTTTTGTACACGGTCCTGAGCCGTTGCTGGGCGCCGCGGACAGACGCCGAATGGCGCCGCCGGTGTGTGTACACTCATAGAGAATAATGTGTTCGAATTTTAAAGACGTGGCGCTGCGCGACGCGGTGCGGCGCTGCGCGTCCGGTGTGCGACCCCCTTTACTCTCTTTGAGTCATTTTTTAAAACACACTTACTGTCTTGAATCATTTTTTAAAACACAGACTTTTTCACTCTTTTTGACTCATTTTTAAAAATACACTTACTCTCTTTGAATCATTCTTTAAAACACAGACTTTTATACTCTCTTTGACTCATTTTTTATAACACACTAACTCTCTTTGACTCATTTTTTAAAACACGTTTACTCTCTGACTCATTTTTTTAAAACACACTCACTCTCTTTGACTCATTTTTTTAAAACACACTTACTCTCTTTGACTCGTTTTTAAAAAAACAGACTTTTACACTCTCTTTGACTCATTTTTTAAAACACTTTCTCTCTTTGACTCATTTTTTAAAACATAGACTTTTACACTCTCTTTGACTCATTTTTTAAAATAGACTTTTACACTCTCTTTGACTCATTTTTTTATAATACTCACTCTCTTTGACTCATTTTTTTAAAAAAAAAAACACTTTTACACTCCCTTTTTTAATTTTTTAAAATACACTTATACTCTCTTCGACTCATTTTTAAAAACAATGATTTTTACACTCTCTTAAACTCATTTTTTAAAACACAGACTCTTACACTCCCTTTTTTAATTTTTTAAAATACACTTATACTCTCTTTGACTCATTTTTAAAAACAATGATTTTTACACTCTCTTTAACTCATTCTTTAAAACACAGACTTTTATACTCTCTTTGACTCATTTTTTAAAACACTCTCTTTGACTCATTTTTTAAAACACGCTTACTCTCTTTGACTCATTTTTTAAAACACACTCACTCTCTTTGACTCATTTTTTTAAAACACACTTACTCTCTTTGACTCGTTTTTTAAAAAACAGACTTTTACACTCTCTTTGACTCATTTTTTAAAACACTTACTCTCTTTGACTCATTTTTTAAAACAGACTTTTACACTCTCTTTGACTCATTTTTTAAAACACAATTACTCTCTTTTAGTCATTTTTTAAAACACACTTACTCTCTTTGACTCATTTTTTAAAACACTTACACTCCCTGACTCGTTTTTTTTTTTTAAAAATTGACACTCTCTTTTACTAATTTTTTTAAAACACACTTACTCTCTTTGACTTATTTTTTAAAACACAGACTTTTACACTCTCTTTGACTCATTTTTTAAAACACACTTACTCTCTTTGACTCATTTTTAAAACACTTACACTCTCTTTGACTCATTTTTTTTAAAACACACTTACTCTCTTTGACTCATTTTTTAAAACACACTTACTGTCTTTGACTCATTTTTAAATCACACTTACTCTCTTTGACTTATTTTTTAAAACACAGACTTTTACACTCTCTTTGACTCATTTTTTAAAACACACTTACTCTCTTTGACTCATTTTTTAAAACACACTTACTCTCTTTGACTCATTTTTAAAACACTTACACTCTCTTTGACTCATTTTTTAAAACACTCTTACTCTCTTTGAGTCATTTTTTAAAACACACTTACTCCTCTTTGACTCATTTTGTAAAACAGACTTAGTCTCTTTGACTCATTTTTTAAAACACAGACTTTTACACTCTCTTTGACTCATTTTTAAAACACACTTACTCTCTTTGACTCATTTTTTAAAATACAGACTTTTACACTCTTTGACTTATTTTTTAAACACATAGTTTTACACTCTCTTTGACTCATTTTTTAAAACACACTCACTCTCTTTGACTCATTTTTTAAAACACAGACTTTTACACTCTCTTTGACTCATTTTTTAAAACACACTCACTCTCTTTGACTCATTTTTTAAAACACAGACTTTTACACTCTCTTTGACTCATTTTTTAAAACACACTCACTCTCTTTGACTTATTTTTTAAAACACAGACTTTTACACTCTCTTTGACTCATTTTTTAAAACACACTTACTCTCTTTGACTCATTTTTTAAAACACGCTCTCTTTTACACCCTCTTTGACTCATTTTTTAAAACACACTTACTCTCTTTGACTCATTTTTAAAACACTTACACTCTCTTTGACTCATTTTTTAAAACACTCTTACTCTCTTTGAGTCATTTTTTAAAACACACTTACTCTCTTCGACTCATTTTTAAAAACAATGATTTTTACACTCTCTTAAACTCATTTTTTAAAACACAGACTTTTACACTCCCTTTTTTAATTTTTTAAAATACACTTATACTCTCTTTGACTCATTTTTAAAAACAATGATTTTTACACTCTCTTTAACTCATTCTTTAAAACACAGACTTTTATACTCTCTTTGACTCATTTTTTAAAACACGCTTACTCTCTTTGACTCATTTTTTAAAACACACTCACTCTCTTTGACTCATTTTTTTTAAAACACACTTACTCTCTTTGACTCATTTTTTAAAAAACTTACTCTCTTTGACTCATTTTTTAAAACACAATTACTCTCTTTGACTCATTTTTGAAAACACACTTACTCTCTTTGACTCATGTTGAAAACAGACTTTTACACTCTCTTTGACTCATTTTTTAAAACACTTACTCTCTTTGACTCATTTTTTAAAACAGACTTTTACACTCTCTTTGACTCATTTTCTAAAACACACTTACTCTCTTTGAGTCATTTTTGAAAACACTCTTACTCTCTTTGACTCATGTTGAAAACAGACTTTTACACTCTTTTTGACTCATTTTTTTAAAACACACTTACTCTCTTTGACTCATTTTTTAAAACACTTAAACTCTCCGACTCGTTTTAAAAAAAAAAAAATTAACACTCTCTTTTACTCATTTTTTTAAAACATACTTACTCTCTTTGAATCATTTTTTAAAAAACTTACTCTCTTTGACTCATTTTTTAAAACACAATTACTCTCTTTGGGCCCTATCTTGCACCCGGCGCAAATGACTTTATACACAAACGCATGTCTCATTCCTATTTTGCACGTGCGCAAAGCGGGATTTTCCCCTCCACAGACGCACGTCGGTAAACTAGGAAATGAACTTGCGCTCCCTGGGCGGATCGGCGCAAAAAGGAGGCGTGTTTCGGCGCAAACATTCCCTGGTGCTATTTTACACTTCCAGAACACAATTGCGCCACTGACCATAAAAAACCTGGTCTAAAGTCAGTGGCGCGTTGCGCGTTGTTCATAATGCTATTTTAAGCGCGCATGCTTGGCCATAATATAGCGGGTAGGCCTACACAACGCGCATATACTGATTCTCTCATCAACATAGATGCAGTAGTTTTTATTTTTGCAAATCATACATTATAACAAGGAAAAATATTAACACATGAGGGAAATCATTTTGGCTTACATGAAGATGAAAAAACTGAAATACCCATTTCTTAAGGCTATTGTAGTATTAAGGATCAGACCTGTTTGCCCAATAGTGGCAAGAAACATACGTATAGGCTATAATGTTTAACCGACGCTGATGTGCAAGAGTTTCTCCCATCCCTATACAACGTCACTTCTCTGTCTTTCACTGTCCTGACAAGAACGTCGGTCTCATCGACTGTGAACGCTCCTGGCGCGCGCCTGGTAAACCCGCCGTTATAATAACAATCCGTCATGCAACATGCGCACCTGTTCTTAAAGGGTATGTTGGATGGCGCTCGGATTGGTTTATTTCACGTTACGCCCAAACCACACCTATGAATAATGAAGCTACTTCAGACCAACCTCTTTTAGATTTGCGCCAGGCGCAAGAGGCATTTATCCCGCCGGGAAAATAGCAACAGCGCCGGGACCCGCCCACAAAGTTACTTGCGCCATGCGCTTTGACACTTGCGTTTCAGATCGTTAAAATAGGGCCCCTAGAGTCATTTTTGAAAACACACTTACTCTCTTTGACTCATGTTGAAAACAGACTTTTACACTCTCTTTGACTCATTTTTTTAAAACATACTTACTCTCTTTGACTCATTTTTTAAAACACACTTACTGTCTTTGACTCATTTTTAAATCACACTTACTCTCTTTGACTTATTTTTAAAACATAGACTTTTACACTCTCTTTGACTCATTTTTGTAAGCACACTTACTCTCTTTGACTCATGTTGAAAACAGACTTTTACACTCTCTTTGACTCATTTTTTTTAAAACACACTTACTCTCTTTGACTCCTTTTTTAAAACACTTACACTCTCTGACTCGTTTTTAAAAAAAACATTTTTACACTCTCTTTTACTCATTTTTTTAAAACACACTCTCTTTGACTCATTTTTTAAAACACACTTACTGTCTTTGACTCATTTTTAAATCACACTTACTCTCTTTGACTTATTTTTTAAAACACAGACTTTTACACTCTCTTTGACTCATTTTTTAAAACACACTTACTCTCTTTGACTCATTTTTTTAAAACACACTTACTCTCTTTGACTCATTTTTTAAAACACTCTCTTTGAGTCATTTTTTAAAACACACTTACTCCTCTTTGACTCATTTTTTAAAACAGACTTACTCTCTTTGACTCATTTTTTAAAACACAGACTTTTACACTCTCTTTGACTCATTTTTAAAACACACTTACTCTCTTTGACTCATTTTTTAAAATAAAGACTTTTACACTCTCAATGACTTATTTTTTAAAAACATATTTTTACACTCTCTTTGACTCATTTTTTAAAACACACTCACTCTCTTTGACTCATTTTTTAAAACACAGACTTTTACACTCTCTTTGACTCATTTTTTAAAACACACTTACTCTCTTTGACTCATTTTTTAAAACACACTTACTCTCTTTGACTCATTTTTAAAAACACGCTTAATCTCTTTGACTCTTTTTTTAAAACACAGACTTTTACTCTCTCTTTGACTCATTTTTTTAAAACACACTTACTCTCTTTGACTCATTTTTAAAACAGACTTTTACACTCTCTTTAACTCATTTTTTAAAACAGACTAGATAGATAGATGGATAGATGGATAGATGGATAGATAGATAGATAGATAGATAGATAGATAGATAGATAGATAGATAGATAGATAGATAGATAGATAGATAGATAGATAGATAGATAGATAGATAGAAACCTTATTATAGATAGATACACTGTAAAAAATTTCTTGTCAAATTAACAGTAACTTACTGGCAACAATTATCCAGTACTTGCTGAATTTCATTTAACAGTAAAATCACTGTAACACTAACTACAGTACTGTTAAGCATACTGTAAATTAAATAACATTATTTTACTGTAATTTCTTACCATATTAAAATACAGTATTACACTGGTAATTTTTAATAATACTGTATACTACGAAATTTTATTGTATTTATTTTATAGTGCTACTGTGTAACCTGTAGAAAATCCGTAGAAATATTATTTTAACTGTTAATGGGAAATAGAAAAAAGAACAATTGAAGCTTTAACTGCACAAGGTTTATTGTGTATTTTCAAACACATTAGTACATTTACATAATATACATTTAAATACATTAATACAATTAAATACATTAATAATAAAAATGTAATATAATACATTAAAAATCATGCATGACAATCATGAATAATTATGCATAAATACATGCAAAAAATTATCATGAACAGGTAAAATAGAAAAGATTAAAGGGGTGCTATCTGATCAATCTATTAGAAAGATAGTTCATAACAACTCATCCACCCACTCCTTGCTGGGGTAAAACAGCTTAAACTAGTCTAAGATGGTCTATTGGTTTGAGATAGACTGTCTAACTGGTCAGTTGCTGATTTTTAAGGGTTTTTGGCTGCTTTCTATCTAGAGGAACAGATTTGCAAGACTGGGAGACATATATAAACTAGCTTTGATGAGTAAACCACCAATCCAGATGACTATTACAAAATGACAAGTTATCCAGTGTCCTTTAAAAAAAAAACTAAACACAAAACAACTTTCTCATGCACATGTGCCATGAAAAACTTGCATTACGGTATTAATAATCATTTATATGCAGACTTATGTTTTAACTTTTGCAATAGGAAGTTTTCTATCCAAGCTTTTATGCAATTGAACCTTAAACTGTACAACAACGTTTAGTGTGTGTTTTTTACACAACAATTCTTAACAACTTGATATACAAAATTCACAGATGGATAATAATCTGTTTAAAATGTTCTCAGTGGGTCAGTACTGGACCAAGGTATAGTGGTAGGTAGTAGTTAGTAGTAGAATAATTAAATTAGATTTACAATTCATCGGTTGTCAAGATGAAGGGTCTTCTTAACATGCACAGCTCACACCTGTGGAAAAGGAGAAAGACAAGACAGTTAAAATACAGTACGTTTTTGTTGTTGTTGTTTTGGCTAAACAGCAAAAACAGACAAAATGATGTCTAAAGTGTAATTCACTTAATACTAAAATCTTGTTTGTTGGACTGTTGTTAAAATCAATTCATTTACGATCACGTGAAAACATAGGCTAGATTTTGCTTGTGTGATACTAAGTTACATGAATTAAAAAAAGCTTGACAAGGCATCGTTCTCTTCAAATGAGTACATGTCAGTTAGTAAAAAAAAATGATATTATAGCAGACAATACTGTACATGTAACATGTCACACATAGCTTTGTATTTTGGACAAAAATGCACCTTGGGCGCTTTCCGCGGTCCATCAGTAAGTTAATCACTGAGGTAACGTTAACGTTAAATGGCAGAACGCCAGGTCAGGATTTACACGAAAATAAGCGTGAAAAAATCAATATAAGAAATCGACACTTTAATTTTATAACAATAAATCCGAATCCTAACCTTTGATATCCGATTTCAGGATCGATTTTCAATTCCTAACCCTAGTTATAAAATAATGAACGTGCGGGCGCTTCCACCGACTTAACGTGGTAAATAACAAAATGATTAGACCATTTTGACCTTATAAGAGGTTACATATGAAATGTATGTTAATAAAATCACATTAATCAGCTAAGTTAGCCAGGCTATCAACAATCCGCGTCTGACTTATACAGACGTTATAGAACAATTCCGCGGCCAGTTCTTTCTAACGTATCTGTTAACGCAATAACTGATATGGTTCGCATAAAAATATGAATTACTAACCAGATATGTATGGCGAAAACGTCGACAGCAACGCGATGCACTGCCTTCGCGTTCTTACAGAGGGAAGAGAACTGAAGAGTTCTTCATAAAACGGCAGCTTGTTGTTATTTTTCGCGGTCATTTCGTACTAATGTATTTGAATTTACAGTAACATGTCCCAAATGGCTACATTGAAGAGTAGCCATATCATATACATATTATATTAAAATGTCTAGAATAGATAGAAATCGTGGTCAGGTATTCTAAATAACTTGAAAGTTATTTGCTAGAATCCGTATGCATACATATAAGAATTATTACTCACCAGATGAAGAAGTTCCAGGTCGGCAGACGTCGACAGCAGCACCACTGACACGACAGAAACTCTTCCAAAGTCAAATGCTCTCATGTCTACACCCCACTGACATAAATTATGTCATAAATTATGACTGTTAATGGTCAACCAGTGCTACATTTTTATTTTAAATGTAAGAATAACATTAGTAGGCTAGCAATTTTTCCCGTGGAACTGGGTGTGGTGATTTTCGCGGTCAATTTGCACTGCTGTATTTAGATTAACAGTAACTGATAATTTCCCAGAATGCATTGAAATTCAACAGTAACATACTGTCAACTGTGTGCACAGTACATAACTGTTGGAAAAACAGTTTAATACTGTGAAAACAACTAAATCTACTGTAACTTACTGTACATAGATTATACAGTAAGAAACTGTTGAGAAAAACAGTATAATCCTGTGAAAACAACAGAAATCGTTTACAGTGTAGATAGATAGATAGATAGATAGATAGATAGATAGATAGATAGATAGATAGATAGATAGATAGATAGATAGATAGATAGATAGATAGATAGATAGATAGATAGATAGATAGATAGATAGAGTCCTTCCTAGTGAAGGGGGTGGTGGTGGGTATAGATAGATAGATAGATAGATAGATAGATAGATAGATAGATAGATAGATAGATAGATAGATAGATAGATAGATAGATAGATAGATAGATACACTGTAAAAAATTTCTTGTCAAATTAACAGTAACTTACTGGCAACAATTATCCAGTACTTGCTGTATTTCATTTAACAGTAAAATTACTGTAACACTAACTACAGTACTGTTAAGCATACTGTAAATTAAATAACATTATTTTACTGTAATTTCTTACCATATTAAAATACAGTATTACACTGGTAATTTTTAATAATACTGTATAGTACGAAATTTTATTGTATTTATTTTATAGTGCTACTGTGTAACCTGTAGAAAATCCGTAGAAATATTATTTTAACTGTTAATGGGAAATAGAAAAAAGAACAATTGAAGCTTTAACTGCACAAGGTTTATTGTGTATTTTCAAACACATTAGTACATTTACATAATATACATTTAAATACATTAATACAATTAAATACATTAATAATAAAAATGTAACATAATACATTAAAAATCATGCATGACAATCATGAACAATTATGCATAAATACATGCAAAAAATTATCATGAACAGGTAAAATAGAAAAGATTAAAGAGGTGCTATCTGATCAATCTATTAGAAAGATAGTTCATAACAACTCATCCACCCACTCCTTGCTGGGGTAAAACAGCTTAATAGTCTAAGATGGTCTATTGGTTTGAGATAGACTGTCTAACTGGTCAGTTGCTGATTTTTAAGGGTTTTTGGCTGCTTTCTATCTAGAGGAACAGATTTGCAAGACTGGGAGACATATATAAACTAGCTTTGATGAGTAAACCACCAATCCAGATGACTATTACAAAATGACAAGTTATCCAGTGTCATTAAAAAAAAACTAAACACAAAACAACTTTCTCATGCACATGTGCCATGAAAAACTTGCATTACGGTATTAATAATCATTTATATGCAGACTTATGTTCTTTTACAATAGGAAGTTTTCTATCCAAGCTTTTATGCAATTGAACCTTAAACTGTACAACGTTTAGTGTGTGTTTTTTACACAACAATTCTTAACAACTTGATAGACAAAATTCACAGATGGATAATAATCTGTTTAAAATGTTCTCAGTGGGTCAGTACTGGACCAAGGTGTAGTGGTAGTAGTTAGTAGTAGAATAATTAAATTAGATTTACAATTCATCGGTCGTCAAGATGGATAGGGGTCTTCTTAACATGCACAGCTCACACCTGTGGAAAAGGAGAAAGACAAGACAGTTAAAATACAGTACGTTTAGGTATAGTGGTAGTAGTTAGATAGAATAATTAAATTAGATTTACAATTCATCGGTCGTCAAGATGGATAGGGGTCTTCTTAACATGCACAGCTCACACCTGTGGAAAAGGAGAAAGACAAGACAGTTAAAATACAGTACGTTTAGGTATAGTGGTAGTAGTTAGATAGAATAATTAAATTAGATTTACAATTCATCGGTCGTCAAGATGGATAGGGGTCTTCTTAACATGCACAGCTCACACCTGTGGAAAAGGAGAAAGACAAGACAGTTAAAATACAGTACGTTTTTGTTGTTGTTGTTTTGGCTAAACAGCAAAAACAGACAAAATGATGTCTAAAGTGTAATTCACTTAATAGTAAAATCTTGTTTGGACTGTTGTTAAAATCAATTCATTTACGAACACGTGAAAACATAGGCTAGATTTTGCTTGTGTGATACTAAGTTACATGAATTAAAAAAAGCTTGACAAGGCATCGTTCTCTTCAAATGAGTACATGTCAGTTAGTAAAAAAAAAATGATATTATAGCAGACAATACTGTACATGTAACATGTCACACATAGCTTTGTATTTTGGACAAAAATGCACCTTGGGCGCTTTCCGCGGTCCATCAGTAAGTTAATCACTGAGGTAACGTTAACGTTAAATGGCAGAACGCCAGGCAGGATTTACACGAAAATAAGCGTGAAAAAATCAATAAGAGAAATCGACACTTTAATTTTATAACAATAAATCCGAATCCTAACCTTTGATATCCGATTTCAGGATCGATTTTCAATTCCTAACCCTATGAGTTATAAAATAATGAACGTGCAGGCGCTTCCACCGACTTAACGTGGTAAATAACAAAATGATTAGACCATTTTGACCTTATAAGAGGTTACATATAAAATGTATGTTAATAAAATCACATTAATCAAGTAAGTTAGCCAGGCTATCAACAATCCGCGTCTGATACAGACGTTATAGAACAATTCCGCGGTCAGTTCTTTCGTTAATCTGTTAACGCAAGTAACTGATATGGTTTGCATAAAAATATGAATTACTAACCAGATATGTATGGCGAAAACGTCGACAGCAACGCGATGCACTGCCTTCGCGTTCTTACAGAGGGAAGAGAACTGAAGAGTTCTTCATAAAACGGCAGCTTGTTGTTATTTTTCGCGGTCATTTCGTACTAATGTATTTGAATTTACAGTAACATGTCCCAAATGGCTACATTGAAGAGTAGCCTATCATATACATATTATATTAAAATGTCTAGAATAGATAGAAATCGTGGTCAGCTATTCTAAATAACTTTAAAGTTATTTGCTAGAATCCGTATGCATACACATATAAGAATTATTAGCCTACTCACCAGATGAAGAAGTTCCAGGTCGGCAGACGTCGACAGCAGCACCACTGACACGACAGAAACTCTTCCAAAGTCAAATGCTCTCATGTCTACACCCCACTGACATAAATTATGTCATAAATTATGACTGTTAATGGTCAACCAGTGCTATATTTTTATTTTAAATGTAAGAATAACATTAGTAGGCTAGCAATTTTTCCCCTGGAACTGGGTGTGGTGATTTTCGCGGTCAATTTGCACTGCTGTATTTAGATTAACAGTAACTGATAATTTCCCAGAATGCATTGAAATTCAACAGTAACATACTGTCAACTGTGTGCACAGTACATAACTGTTGGAAAAACAATTTAATACTGTGAAAACAACTAAATCTACTGTAACTTACTGTACATAGATTATACAGTAAGAAACTGTTGAGAAAAACAGTATAATCCTGTGAAAACAACAGAAATCGTTTACAGTGTAGATAGATAGATAGATAGATAGATAGATAGATAGATAGATAGATAGATAGATAGATAGATAGATAGATAGATAGATAGATAGATAGATAGATAGATAGATAGATAGATAGATAGATAGAAATGACTCTTTGACTCATTTTTAAAACACTTACTATCTTTGACTCATTTTTTAAAACACACTTACTCTCTTTGAGTCATTTTTTAAAACACACTTACTGTCTTTGACTCATTTTTTTAAACAGACTCTTACACTCTCTTTGACTCATTTTTTAAAACACACTTACTCTCTTTGAGTCATTTTTTAAAACACACTTACTCCTCTTTGACTCATTTTTTAAAACACACTTACTGTCTTGAATCATTTTTTAAAACACAGACTTTTTCACTCTTTTTGACTCATTTTTAAAAATACACTTACTCTCTTTGAATCATTCTTTAAAACAGACTTTTATACTCTCTTTGACTAATTTTTTAAAACACACTAACTCTCTTTGACTAATTTTTTAAAACACACTTACTCTCTTTGAGTCATTTTTTAAAACACTTACTGTCTTTGACTCATTTTTTTAAACACAGACTCTTAAGGGGGTCGCACACCGGACGCGCAGCGCCGCGCCACGTCGCGTCGCGTCTAGGACAACTCGGTATCGCAAACACTTTCTCATTAGTGTATGGCCAGCAATATTGTAATGTTTAATGACAGGAAATGAAGATAAAATGTATATTGCAGCATAGTGCGAAGTCAGGATCCATCACCAACGATTTGAGTCAAAAATAATTAAATTTTTTTATAAACTATGTAAATGGCGCTCTGTGGCGCTGCAGGGTTTTGAACACGGTCCTGAGCCGTTGCTGGGCGCCGCGGACAGACGCCGAATGGCGCCGCCGGTGTGTGTACGCTCATAGAGAATAATGTGTTCGAATTTTAAAGACGTGGCGCTGCGCGACGCGGCGCGGCGCTGCGCGTCCGGTGTGCGACCCCCTTTACACTCTCTTTGACTCATTTTTAAAAACATACTCTCTTTGACTAATTTTTAAAACACACTCTCTTTTACACTCTCTGAATCATTTTTTAAAACACACTTACTCTCTTTGACTCATTTTTAAAAACACACTCTCTTTTACATTCTCTTTGACTCATTTTTAAAACACTTACACTCTCTTTGACTCATTTTTAAAACACACTTATTCTCTTTGAGTCATTTTTTAAAACACACTTACTCCTCTTTGACTAATTTTTTAAAACACACTTACTGTCTTGAATCATTTTTTAAAACACAGACTTTTTCACTCTCTTTGACTCATTTTTTAAAACATAGACTTTTACACTCTCTTTGACTCATTTTTTAAAACACACTTACTCTCTTTGACTCATTTTTTAAAACTCACTTACTCTCTTTGACTCATTTTTTAAAACAGACTTTTACACTCTCTTTGACTCATTTTTTATAATACTCAATATCTTTGACTCATTTTTTAAAACAGACTTTTACACTCCCTTTTTTAATTTTTTAAAATACACTTATACTCTCTTTGACTCATTTTTAAAAACAATGATTTTTACACTCTCTTTAACTCATTCTTTAAAACAGACTTTTATACTCTCTTTGACTCATTTTTTAAAACACACTTACTCTCTTTGACTCATTTTTTAAAAAACTTACTCTCTTTGACTCATTTTTTAAAACACAATTACTCTCTTTGAGTCATTTTTGAAAACACACTTACTCTCTTTGACTCATGTTGAAAACAGACTTTTACACTCTCTTTGACCCATTTTTTAAAACACTTACTCTCTTTGAATAATTTTTTAAAACAGACTTTTACACTCTCTTTGACTCATTTTCTAAAACACAATTACTCTCTTTGAGTCATTTTTGAAAACACACTTACTCTCTTTGACTCATGTTGAAAACAGACTTTTACACTCTCTTTGACTCATTTTTTTAAAACATACTTACTCTCTTTGACTCATTTTTTAAAACACACTGTCTTTGACTCATTTTTAAATCACACTTACTCTCTTTGACTTATTTTTAAAACAGACTTTTACACTCTCTTTGACTCATTTTTTTAAAACACACTTACTCTCTTTGACTCATTTTTTAAAACACTTACACTCTCTGACTCGTTTTTTAAAAAAAACATTTTTACACTCTCTTTTACTCATTTTTTTAAAACACACTCTCTTTGACTCATTTTTTAAAACACACTTACTGTCTTTGACTCATTTTTTAAAACACACTTACTCTCTTTGACTTATTTTTTAAAACACAGACTTTTACACTCTCTTTGACTCATTTTTTTAAAACACACTTACTCTCTTTGACTCATTTTTTAAAACACGCTCTCTTTTACACCCTCTTTGACTCATTTTTTTAAAACACACTTACTCTCTTTGACTCATTTTTTAAAACACTCTTACTCTCTTTGAGTCATTTTTTAAAACACACTTACTCCTCTTTGACTCATTTTTTAAAACAGACTTTTACACTCTCTTTGACTCATTTTTAAAACACACTTACTCTCTTTGACTCATTTTTTAAAATAAAGACTTTTACTCTCTCTTTGACTTATTTTTTAAAAACATATTTTTACACTCTCTTGGACTCATTTTTTAAAACACACTCACTCTCTTTGACTCATTTTTTAAAACACAGACTTTTACACTCTCATTTTTTAAAACACACTCACTCTCTTTGACTCATTTTTTAAAACACAGACTTTTACACTCTCTTTGACTCATTTTTAAAAAAACACTTACTCTCTTTGACTCATTTTTTAAAACACTTACTGTCTTTGACTCATTTTTTTAAACACAGACTCTTACACTCTCTTTGACTCATTTTTAAAAACACATACTCTCTTTGACTAATTTTTAAAACACACTCTCTTTTACACTCTCTGAATCATTTTTTAAAACACACTTACTCTCTTTGACTCATTTTTAAAAACACACTCTCTTTTACATTCTCTTTGACTCATTTTTAAAACACTTACACTCTCTTTGACTCATTTTTAAAACACACTTACTCTCTTTGAGTCATTTTTTAAAACACACTTACTCCACTTTGACTAATTTTTTAAAACACACTTACTGTCTTGAATCATTTTTTAAAACATAGACTTTTTCACTCTCTTTGACTCATTTTTTAAAACATAGACTTTTACACTCTCTTTGACTCATTTTTTAAAACACACTTACTCTCTTTGACTCATTTTTTAAAACTCACTTACTCTCTTTGACTCATTTTTTAAAATAGACTTTTACACTCTCTTTGACTCATTTTTTATAATACTCAATATCTTTGACTCATTTTTTAAAACAGACTTTTACACTCCCTTTTTTATTTTTTTAAAATACACTTATACTCTCTTTGACTCATTTTTAAAAACAATGATTTTTACACTCTCTTTAACTCATTTTTTAAAACACAGACTTTTACACTCCCTTTTTTAATTTTTTTAAAATACACTTATACTCTCTTTGACTCATTTTTAAAAACAATGATTTTTACACTCTCTTTAACTAATTCTTTAAAACACAGACTTTTATACTCTCTTTGACTCATTTTTTAAAACACACTCACTCTCTTTGACTCATTTTTTAAAACACGCTTACTCTCTTTGACTCATTTTTTAAAAAACTTACTCTCTTTGACTCATTTTTTAAAACACAATTCAATTCAGAAAGCTTTATTGGCATGACAAAAAATACATTTTGTATTGCCAAAGCGTCAAAACAACATAGAAAATGATTTGGAACATTTAGTACACGAAATATTACAACTGATATCATAAAACAATAATAATAAAATGAACAGATTAATGAATAAAATAAAATGGATTTAGAAAATTATATATATATATATATAAAAGAGAAATATTGAACATTATATACATGTGTGTAGGTCTTAGGCTGTGGGTGAGTGTGTGTTTATTGTATGTTTGCTGGTTTCTGGTCGTCCCTCAGGATGTGGCAGGATGCTACAAATTTTGCAGCTATATTTGAGCATTTGGCTTCTTCGCCAAGAATGAAACAAAGTTTTTGGGTCGGATTACAGGTGTTAAATTGGGGAAATATATTATTAATTTTGGGGTAATAGTGGTCTCTAATGTGTTCATATTTTGGGCATTCTGTGAGGAAGTGCAGCTCGGTCTCCGTCACTCCCAGGGTGCAATGCGGGCAGAGTCTGTCCTCACGGGAGAGCCAGGTCTGTCTGCGCCGGCCCGTCTCGATGGCCAGGCTGTGCTCGCTGAGTCTGTACATCGTCAGGGTTTTCCTAAGTCTCACATCACTCACTGTGCTCAGGTAGTTCGCAGCGGTGTACTCTCGATTTAGTGCCGAATAACATTCCAGTTTGTGTTGGTTTTTAATGGTGTTAGTCCAATGGGTGATGTACTTGTCTTGTTCTGTGTTGATAATTTGTGCGGGCCGAATGTGTGTGAGTGCGTGTGTGTGCTGAGGCGAGCTGATCTCTGTAGGAGAGAGCCCAGTCAGTCTCAGCACCAGCTGGCACAGGGGACTTCTCGCTACGCTCAGCTCTTGGTGTTTTAGGGCTTGGTGATGGTATGTGTTGGGGTCGCTTGTTTTTAGGTGTTTCCAGAATTTGATGGCTCTTTTTTGGATGTTTAGAAGGAGAGGGTATTGGCCTAATTCTGCCCTGCATCCGTTGTTTGGTGTCTTTCTTTGGACTTTGAGTATTCGTTTACAAAAATCTAAATGTAGAGTTTCAATTGGATGTTTTTCCCAGTTTAAGAAATCAAATTTGATAGAAGGACCCCACACTTCACTGCCATATAAAACAATTGGTTCAATTATGGATTTGAAAAGTTTGAGCCAAATTTGGATTGGGATGTCAAATTTGATTGATCTTTTTATGGCATAGAAAGCCCTTTGAGCTTTCTCTTTGAGTTCATTCACAGCCAAAGTAAAGTTGCCAGTTGGGGTTATTTTCAGGCCGAGGTAAGTGTATGTTTTTGTGCTCTCGATGGTTCTGTGTGATAGTGTGAATGTGTGTGTTGGTCCCTGAGATCTGGAGCGTTTCTGGAACATCATGACTCTAGTTTTCTGGAGGTTGACGGTCAGGGCCCAGGACTGACAGTAATCCTCCAGCAGATCCAGGCTGTCCTGAAGCCCCTCTTTAGTGGGCGACAGGAGGACCAGGTCATCTGCGTAGAGAAGACACTTGATCTCTGTCTCGTGTAGAGTGAGACCTTGAAAGGGGGCATGTTCTAATGTATTGGCCAATTGGTTGATGTAAATGTTGAAGAGGGTGGGGCTTAAACTGCAGCCCTGTCTCACTCCGCGCCCCTGGGGGAAGAATTCGGTTCTTTGGTTTCCAATTTTAACAGCACATTGGCTGGCTGTGTACATAGATTTGATCAAATCATAAAATTTCCCCCCTATTCCACTGTCGATGAGTTTGAGGTATAATCCTTTGTGCCAGATTGAATCAAAGGCTTTCTTGAAATCAATGAAACAAGCAAAAATTTGTCCTTTGTTTTGATGTACATATTTGTCGATTAGTGTTTGTAATGTAAAAATGTGATCGGATGTGCGACATTTTGGAAGAAAGCCGATTTGGCATTTACTCAAGGCATTGTGCTTCATAAGGAAGTCTAAAAGTCTGGTGTTTAAGACGCTGCAGAGAACCTTCCCCAGGTTACTGTTCACACAGATGCCTCGGTAATTGTTGGGGTCTGATTTGTCTCCGTTCTTGTGGATGGGGCTGATGAGGCCCTTGTTCCAGATCTCAGGGAAGAACCCTACACACAGAACATCATTGAACAGTTTCAGCATGGCCAGTTTGAAGCTTTGGTCCGTGTGTTTCAGCATCTCGTTCAGGATGCTGTCGACACCACAGGCTTTCTTGGACTCAAGGGCTCCTAATTTATCTTCCAATTCCTTCATTGTTATGGGGAAATCTAAAGGGTTTTGATTTTCTTTAATTGATCTTTCCAAATTGTCTAGTTTATTAGTTATTTCATTTTGTTTATAGTTTTGAATTTGAGTCGGGCTGTATAATTCTTGGAAGTGGTTTTTCCACTTCTCCCCGTCTTGGATTGCCAGAACTTCTTGATTTGGTTTGTATAATAATTTCCATTTATCCCAGAATTTGTGTGAGTTTATAGATTTTTCAATTTCTTCAAACTGGTTTTGCAGAAACTGTGCTTTTTTCCGCCGGAGTGTGGCTTTATCTTGTTTTAATGCCTCACAGTAAAGAAGGCGGAGGTCCAAATTATCTGGTTGTCAGTGTTTTTGGTTTGATAAATTTCGTAGGTTTTTTCTCAGAGCCTTACAGTCCAAATCAAACCATTTGTATGTGTCTAAATATTTTTTCTTTGGTTTAACAATTGACAAATTACTTTTTTGTGCTGTTTTGTAGAATATGTAGTTTAGATCGTGTACTTCCTGATTGATGCCGAATTGATTTTTAGGGTATTCCTGTATTTGGAATGAATGGATGAGGGATTGTATTTCTGGAGATTCAACAGCAGAGCTGTAATTACTGGCACTGTTTTCTGTCCATTTGAAAGACAATAACTTGCTCATTTGATGTGGGATCCTAGTTGGTTTGGGTGATGTTTCAGATTGCTTTATATAGAGGATGATTTGGCTGTGGTCTGAGAAAGGTTTTAAGGGTTTGACTGTGAATGCTCTCAAAGAGGAAAGATCTAGGTCTGTGATGGCATAATCTACAGTGCTGTTCCCAAGAGCTGAGCTATAGGTGTATCGGCCGAGCGAGTCTCCTCGCAGTCTCCCGTTGACGATGTACAGAGCCAGTCCTCGGCAGAGCTGTAGAAGCTGCCGTCCGTGAGCGTTCACGATTTGATCGCAGTTTTGTCTGCTGGGGTAAGAAGGGTACAGGTTGTTATTGCCAGTTATGAATCTGGTGCCATGTGATTCAATGAAATCGAATTCTTCTCCTGTTCGAGCATTTAAATAACCCATAAGAAGCACATTTCCCTGGGCCTGGAAATGGCTGATTTCTCTCTCTATGGTTTGGAAGGTTTCCTCTTGGAAATACGGAGACTCGAGGGGAGGAATGTAAATTGCACAAAGAAAAACAGGCTTAAATGCTGATATCATTCCTTTTTGTATTTTTAGCCACAGGTGGTATTGTTCTCTTTTTATTAATTCTATGGACAGTTCAGATCTGATCCATATGATCATCCCTCCCGAGTCTCTCCCTTGTGTGACTGATGGGAGTTTGACTGATGGTAGTATTATTTCTCTGTATCCTGAGGGACAGCCAGTGAACGCATCTCCTCTACACCAGGTTTCCTGTAAGATGATGACATCTAGGTCTTGAAGTTCTTTCATAAAATCAGAATTTTTACTTTTTAGGCCAAAAACTGAGGAGTTTAGACCTTGAATATTCCATGTTGAAAAGCTAAGTGATTTCATCATAACCTTTTTTTTTTTAAATAATGTGTATGGTGTGTTTGCTATTTTGAGAAAAGAGATATTTGCAAAATTACAATAGGTTAAGTTAAAACAGTGAATGATGGAAGTTATGGTAGGAACTCAAAACATTAACAATTCCATATGAGATGTGCATCAATATGACTACATTGATTTTTGTTGGGTTTTTTTTTTTGTTTTTTTTACCACTGTCCACTGTGTGGTAGCAGGTGAGAGCAGATGATACTCAGCATGCGTTTGATGTCATGGAGTTCAGTGTTGGCTCGATCTGCTCCTCCGCTGACAGCTTGGGCTTAGCTCGGTCTGCCGGGCTGGGCCGGGCTCTGCTGTGGACGGGCTTCGGCTACTGGAGCTGTGGGGCTGTTGTAGGATGGTCTCGGTCTGTGGGGGTCCTGTCTGGGTGTTGCAGCTCGGTGCGGTGCTCTCGCTGGTGCTCCGCTCGGGGATCTGGATGAGCTGTGCGTTGGGGTGTAGTTTGCTGGAGTGTGTCTCGGTGGATTGACTGGGTTAGGGCTGGTTCTGCTCCACCTGGGGCTGGTCTGGTTGGTCCTGTTTAGAGTGACATCTTTAAGTCTCTTTGCAAGGATATGTACCAGGTTCTTATAAAGGTGGACATGGTCGTATAGACATTCAATGTTCAGGTCTGGGTGATGGGCCAGGTGGACATTGGGCAGGAGGGCACAGTGTCTAGAGATGCTGGAATTTATTTTGTTTATTGTGTTGGGATGGAAATCTCTCCTCTGAAGTAAAGTGGACAGGATGATTTTAGAGTTGGGGAAAGTTTTTCTAGCTTTTTCCATAACAGCTCTGAGGGAGTCAGACACTCGGTCCTGCTGGCTCCGCAGGTCGTTGGTGCCCGTGTGGATAATGATGTGGCTGGGCCGGCCTAGCTGCGACTCTGTCAGGAGCTCCAGGGCTTTGTCGGTGGTGGGACACCAGAATTTAACAGCTCTGTGTTGGGGGAAAAGTTTCTTTACGTCAATGAATTTGCCGTTTGAATCGATGAGTAGAGCTATTTCAGGTTCCTCTGTGCTGGTTGGTGCTGTGCTGCTGTGAGACGAGGGCTGATGTTGCTGTGCTGAGGAGTCTGGCTGGGGGGGCTGTGATGGCTGTGAGCGGTCTGGGTCGGGTCTCTCTGCGCTGACAGATGGGTGTTGATTCCCTCTGTTCGGTGACTCTGTGGTGGAGGGCAGTAGTTGAGCTCTGTGGGTCTGCTCGGGTTCTGCTCTAGCCAGGAGGAGCTCTCTCAGCTGCTCTCTCAGGGCCTGGATCTCACTGCTCTGCTGCTCTCTCTCCTCCTGCATCTCTCTCAGCTGTTGCCTCATCTCTGCTGTGGATTGTTCTCTGTCCTCTAGTTGTAGTCTCAGTGCGGTCAGCTCAGACTGATAGCTGTCCTTCTCTGACTGAAGCTGTCTCATTTGCTGTGTGAGGGCTGATAGTGTCTGTGTTAAGTGCTCTGTGTTCTGCTGGAGTTCAGTATGGGCTGCACATGTGTCTGACTGCTGCTGTCTCAGCACAGTTTCTCTGAGCTGCACCAACTCCATCTCCAGCTTGGTGAAGTGCTCCTGTAGGAGAGGTATAGCTTTGAGCAGGGAGGGTGAGGTGTGCTCAACAGTTTCTGCAGGAGTGGATCTGAGATCTGATGTGCTGTTCGGGGGATTCTGATCAGATGGCAAGCTTTCAGATGGTACAGCTTTCTCATGTTTCACAATTTCACTTATTGTTCTGTAGTCCGCCTGAAATGTTTTCAGGTCCCCCTGTATCATGACTGTGCCATTTTTATAAATGTTCACAGTTATTGCTGTGCTGTCAGGGTCATTTGGCTCTCTGATTTTGACTTTCCAGCCATTACATATGCCTTCTTTCTTTACAGAGGGGTAATGCTGGATGATGGCTTTATGCCAGGCTCTGGGGTGATCAGAGAAGAAAATGAGGTTGCAGACTTCTCCTGTTTTGAACAGGTCTGCAAACAGAGTCTCAGGGTTGTTTGACAGAAGTTTATGCTTAAAGGTTTTCCTTGCGGTGTCAGATTTCACCTCAGAGGGGTACTGTATGGTGGTGAGGGGGGAGCTCATCTGCATATGGCAGTGGGCTGATTGCAGCTGCTGCTCTGATTGGCTGATTCTCTCTGCCTCAGTTAAATTGATACATTGAGTGCCAGAGTGTGGGCTAGCCATAGCTTTAGCTTTTTTAGCATTTCTAGCTTATTGAAGTATAGAAGATCAATTTTATGCCCTTACATTTTGGGAAAAATAAGCAAACAAGCTAAAAAAGTGTGTCCAGTGCAGTTTTGGTTGTACTCACTGCTTTTTCCTCTATGAATAGGTGGTTCTTTTTCGGTTTTGAGCTTTCCCCCCAATTTTCCAGTAGTCCTGTTGCTAGAAGTCTGATCTTCTGATCCTCAGTGTTGATTATTTGTGGTTAAAAGCAAAAATGCTGAATTTTTTAAGTTATTTTCATCAAAATTCACGTCTGTGCATATTGTTCTTCTTGAATTTGTAGATTTTCTGTACTTTTCTTTTCTCAAAATAGCAAACAAAGAAGAAAATCTAAGAGCTCATGGAGATCATGGCTTCTCTCAATTCAATTCAATTCAATTCAGAAAGCTTTATTGGCATGACAAAAAATACATTTTGTATTGCCAAAGCGTCAAAACAACATAGAAAATGATTTGGAACATTTAGTACACGAAATATTACAACTGATATCATAAAACAATAATAATAAAATGAACAGATTAATGAATAAAATAAAATGGATTTAGAAAATTATATATATATATAAAAGAGAAATATTGAACATTATATACATGTGTGTAGGTCTTAGGCTGTGGGTGAGTGTGTGTTTATTGTATGTTTGCTGGTTTCTGGTCGTCCCTCAGGATGTGGCAGGATGCTACAAATTTTGCAGCTATATTTGAGCATTTGGCTTCTTCCCCAAGAATGAAACAAAGTTTTTGGGTCGGATTACAGGTGTTAAATTGGGGAAATATATTATTAATTTTGGGGTAATAGTGGTCTCTAATGTGTTCATATTTTGGGCATTCTGTGAGGAAGTGCAGCTCGGTCTCCGTCACTCCCAGGGTGCAACTCTCTCTACCTCTCTCTCTACCTCTCTCTCTACCTCTCACTCTACCTCTCACTCACTTACTATCTTTGACTCATTTTTTAAAACACACTTACTCTCTTTGACTCATTTTTTAAAACACACTTACTCTCTTTGACTCATTTTTTAAAACACACTTACTCTCTTTGAGTCATTTTTTAAAACACACTTACTCCTCTTTGACTCATTTTTTAAAACACACTTACTGTCTTGAATCATTTTTTAAAACACAGACTTTTTCACTCTTTTTGACTCATTTTTTGAAACACACTCACTCTCTTTGACTCATTTTTTAAAAAACACTCACTCTCTTTGACTCATTTTTTAAAACACTTTCTCTCTTTGACTCATTTTTTAAAACATAGACTTTTACACTCTCTTTGACTCATTTTTTAAAACAGACTTTTACACTCTCTTTGACTCATTTTTTTATAATACTCACTCTCTTTGACTCATTTTTTAAAACAGACTTTTACACTCCCTTTTTTATTTTTTTAAAATACACTTACACTCTCTTCGACTCATTTTTAAAAACAATGATTTTTACACTCTCTTAAACTCATTTTTTAAAACAGACTTTTACACTCCCTTTTTTAATTTTTTAAAATACACTTATACTCTCTTTGACTCATTTTTAAAAACAATGATTTTTACACTCTCTTTAACTCATTCTTTAAAACACAGACTTTTATACTCTCTTTGACTCATTTTTTAAAACACACTCTCTTTGACTCATTTTTTAAAACACACTCACTCTCTTTGACTCATTTTTTTAAAACACACTTACTCTCTTTGACTCGTTTTTTAAAAAACAGACTTTTATACTCTCTTTGACTCATTTTTTAAAACACTTACTCTCTTTGACTCATTTTTTAAAACAGACTTTTACACTCTCTTTGACTCATTTTTTAAAACACAATTACTCTCTTTGAGTCATTTTTGAAAACACACTTACTCTCTTTGACTCATGTTAAAAACAGACTTTTACACTCTCTTTGACTCATTTTTTAAAACACTTACACTCTCTGACTCGTTTTTTTTTTTAATTTTACACTCTCTTTTACTCATTTTTTTAAAACACACTTACTGTCTTTGACTCATTTTTAAATCACACTTACTCTCTTTGACTCATTTTTTAAAACACTCTTACTCTCTTTGAGTCATTTTTTAAAACACACTTACTCCTCTTTGAATCATTTTTTAAAACAGACTTACTCCTCTTTGACTCATTTTTTAAAACACAGACTTTTACACTCTCTTTGACTCATTTTTTAAAACACACTCACTCTCTTTGAATCATTTTTTAAAACACAGACTTTTTCACTCTCTTTGACTCATTTTTTAAAACATAGACTTTTACACTCTCTTTGACTCATTTTTTAAAACTCACTTACTCTCTTTGACTCATTTTTTAAAACAGACTTTTACACTCTCTTTGACTCATTTTTATAATACTCAATATCTTTGACTCATTTTTTAAAACAGACTTTTACACTCCCTTTTTTAATTTTTTAAAATACACTTATACTCTCTTTGACTCATTTTTAAAAACAATGATTTTTACACTCTGTTTAACTCATTTTTTAAACCAGACTTTTACACTCCCTGTTTTAATTTTTTAAAATACACTTATACTCTCTTTGACTCATTTTTAAAAACAATGATTTTTACACTCTCTTTAACTCATTCTTTAAAACACAGACTTTTATACTCTCTTTGACTCATTTTTTAAAACACAATTACTCTCTTTGAGTCATTTTTGAAAACACACTTACTCTCTTTGACTCATGTTGAAAACAGACTTTTACACTCTCTTTGACTCATTTTTTAAAACACACTTACTGTCTTTGACTCATTTTTAAATCACACTTACTCTCTTTGACTTATTTTTTAAAACACAGACTTTTACACTCTCTTTGACTCATTTTTTAAAACACACTTACTCTCTTTGACTCTTTTTTTAAAACACGCTCTCTTTTACACCCTCTTTGACTCATTTTTTTAAAACACACTTACTCTCTTTGACTCATTTTTTAAAACACTCTTACTCTCTTTGAGTCATTTTTTAAAACACACTTACTCTCTTTGACTCATTTTTTAAAATAAAGACTTTTACACTCTCTTTGATTCATTTTTGTAATCACACTTACTCTCTTTGACTCATGTTGAAAACAGACTTTTACACTCTCTTTGACTCATTTTTTTAAAACACACTTACTCTCTTTGACTCATTTTTTAAAACACTTACACTCTCTGACTCGTTTTTAAAAAAAAAAATTACTCTCTTTTACTCATTTTTTTAAAACACACTTACTCTCTTTGACTTATTTTTTAAAACACAGACTTTTACACTCTCTTTGACTCATTTTTTAAAACACACTTACTCTCTTTGACTCATTTTTTAAAACACGCGCTCTTTTACACCCTCTTTGACTCATTTTTTTAAAACACACTTACTCTCTCTGACTCATGTTGAAAACACTTACACTCTCTTTGACTCATTTTTTAAAATACTCTTACTCTCTTTGAGTCGTTTTTTAAAACACACTTACTCCTCTTTGACTCATTTTTTAAAACACACTTACTCTCTTTGACTCATTTTTTAAAACACAGACTTTTACACTCTCTTTGACTCATTTTTAAAACACTCTCTTTGACTCATTTTTTAAAATAAAGACTTTTACACTCTCTTTGACTCATTTTTAAAACACACTCTCTGACTCGTTTTTTTTTTTAAATTTTACACTCTCTTTTACTCATTTTTTTTAAAACACACTTACTCTCTTTGACTCATTTTTTAAAACACACTTACTGTCTTTGACTCATTTTTAAATCACACTTACTCTCTTTGACTTATTTTTTAAAACATAGACTTTTACACTCTCTTTGACTCATTTTTTAAAACACACTTACTCTCTTTGACTCATTTTTAAAACACTTACACTCTCTTTGACTCATTTTTTAAAACACTCTTACTCTCTTTGAGTCATTTTTTAAAACACACTTACTCCTCTTTGACTCATTTTGTAAAACAGACTTAGTCTCTTTGACTCATTTTTTAAAACACAGACTTTTACACCCTCTTTGACTCATTTTGTAAAACAGACTTAGTCTCTTTGACTCATTTTTAAAACACACTTACTATCTTTGACTCATTTTTTAAAACATAGACTTTTACACTCTCTTTGACTCATTTTTTAAAACACACTTACTCTCTTTGACTCATTTTTAAAACACACTTACTCTCTTGGAGTCATTTTTTAAAACACACTTACTCCTCTTTGACTCATTTTTTAAAACACACTTACTGTCTTGAATCATTTTTAAATCACAGACTTTTTCACTCTCTTTGACTCATTTTTAAAAATACACTTACTCTCTTTGAATCATTCTTTAAAACACAGACTTTTATACTCTCTTTGACTCATTTTTTAAAACACTTACTCTCTTTGACTCTTTTTTTAAAACACAGACTTTTACACTCTCTTTGACTCATTTTTGAAAACACACTTACTCTTTTTGACTCATTTTGTAAATAAACACACTTTTACACTCTCTTTGACTCATTTTTTAAAACACACTCTCTTTTAAACTCTCTGACTCATTTTTTAAAACACACTTACTCTCTTTGACTCCTTTTTTAAAACACTCTCTTTTACATTCTCTTTGACTCATTTTTTAAAACACACTTACTCTCTTTGACTCATTTTTTAAAACACACTCTCTTTTACACTCTCTTTGACTCATTTTTTAAAACACTTACTCTCTTTGACTAATTTTTAAAACACTTACACTCTCTTTGACTCATTTTTAAAAATACACTTACTCTCTTTGAATCATTCTTTAAAACACAGACTTTTATACTCTCTTTGACTCATTTTTTAAAACACACTCACTCTCTATCCTGGCCCTAGTTATATTATAGTTTACTTGGGTAATACTGACACCTTGTGGTCACTTTATGGAGTACAATGCCTTTAATAGTTTATCAGCCATTTTGGATTTCAGAGCTCATGGTGCAGAGTATAGAGGTGCATCCACGTCCATCCCTCTTGTTTCGCTCTTGAAATGGCACAATCTTTTCACAAATTGGGCTTCAGTAAAGAAAGTTTGACCCTGACAACTGTCTACGATTTTTACTAAGCCTTTGTTTAACTCGCTGCAAAAGCAAGCACAAGCTGAGGGCAGAAGAGAACAGACTCATAAGGAGCACAAAACGATCTCATGACATTGGGAAGCATATCTTCAAACAAACCAAAGAAGACAACATGCTTGCACTATCTGGAGAAGATGAGGCTTTCCTGGATATTATGGACAACGAATTTACCAAAGACAAAGCAAACAGTTGGGTGGCTCCACTCCCATTCCGCTGTCCTAGAGAGCGTCTACCTAACAATAGAGACCAGGCTGTCAGTCGTCTATTATCACTTCGTCGTTCTCTGAAAAAGATCCTGGCCCTAGTTATATTATAGTTTACTTGGGTAATACTGACACCTTGTGGTCACTTTATGGAGTACAATGCCTTTAATAGTTTATCAGCCATTTTGGATTTCAGAGCTCATGGTGCAGAGTATAGAGGTGCATCCACGTCCATCCCTCTTGTTTCGCTCTTGAAATGGCACAATCTTTTCACAAATTGGGCTTCAGTAAAGAAAGTTTGACCCTGACAACTGTCTACGATTTTTACTAAGCCTTTGTTTAACTCGCTGCAAAAGCAAGCACAAGCTGAGGGCAGAAGAGTGAAAAGATTGACTTCACATCGAGAGCTTAATACTGGACCACATGCGCTCTATCTGCAGAAAGAACCAAAAATGTCCCACTCGTCGAAGCACAGCCAAGCTTCCAAGCTTGAAACCAGGTCAGAGGCTAAATCTTCAGCCAGCAACACTTCATCCTCACGTCGCTCTCATAAATCTAATGCAAGCCAAGCTGCAGCTGAAGCACGCGCTAAGGCAGAGGCCGCACGCACAAGAGCTGAGTTTGCAAAGCGTCAAATAGATATGGAGATCGAAAAGGCTAGGATTGAAGCAACGCTGAATGCTCTGAAAGAGGAGGGTGAAGCTGAAGCAGCCCTCGCAGCAGCAAGGGTGCTGGAATCTGCCGCAATCTGTTCAAACGACGAAACTGAAAGGGGTAGTTCTTTAGCTGCCGAACGCACAGAAGAATACATTCGGACACACTTTTCTCAGAACCAGAGTATGAAGAAAGAGAATGATCAAGCAAGTGCAGAGCACAAAGACATTCCTGGAATCAGCCAGTCTACTCCTAACATTGTAAATGCAGTAAGCAGACATGACCAAATGGGATATCAGCATACAAGGCAGCCGAATTGCTTTCCCTCTCATGTGAGAAACACCTGCTCTCCAAGTGCACCAGTACCTCGATCCAGCGAGGTGTTTGATCTTGCAGTGTTTCTTGCACGCCGTGATATTCTCACTTGCAGCTTCAAAGTATTTGACAACAAGCCAGAGAATTACATACCCTGGAAAACAGCATTTCTGAATGCCATTGATGGTCTAAATCTAAAAGGCAATGAAGAGATCGATTTGCTTACTAAGTGGCTTGAAGGAGAGTCCCTTCGGCATGCTCTGAGAATAAGAGCGGCCCATGCACATAATCCTGAAGCTGGCCTTAGACATTTATGGCAACGTTTAGACAGAAAATATGGTTCCCCAGAGGTAATTGAAGCATCTTTATTCAAACGTCTAGAGAGTTTCCCTAAGATTTCTTACAAAGACTTCAATCAGCTACAAGCACTCGGTGATCTGCTCCTGGAAGTGCAAGCAGTAAAAGAGGAAGGCAATCTACCTGGTCTTGGATTTCTTGACACATCAAAGGGAATAAACTCTATCGTCGAAAAATTGCCTCACAGTCTTCAGGAAGCATGGGTAGTTAAGGGAACTAAGTACAAGAAAGAATATCTACTTCATTATCCACCTTTTTCATACTTTGTTGAGTTTGTCAATGAAAATGCTGAAATGAGAACAGATCCCAGCTTCTCTTTTCAATCTTCTAATACACTACCTCCTAAAGCTGAAACGATCCAAATGAAGCAGTTAAGATTCAGACCTTCTATCTCTTCCAGCAGAACAGAGGTTGAATCGAACTTGTCTATACGCTCCAACACCAGTTCAGCTGACCTGACAAGACACTGTCCCCTTCATAAAAGGAACCATTCTCTGTTGAAATGCAGAGGTTTCAGAATGATGTCTTTAGCTGAAAGGAAGAAGTTTATTAAGGAGAACTCTATCTGCTACAAGTGCTGCGTTTCTTCAGACCACAGGGCCAAAGACTGTAGGGTGACGATCCATTGTTCAGAATGCGATAGCCATGACCATGTCTCTGCTCTTCATGATGGTCCAGCTCCGTGGCTCCAAAAGGGACCCGCCACACCAACAGAGGCTCAAGGCGGGGAGCAAGAGGAAACAAGCTCCACAGTGACCACATCCATCTGCACAGAAATATGTGGAACAGGGTTACAAGGAAAGTCGTGCTCGAAAATTTGCCTAGTCAATGTTTACCCTGACGGTTGTTCTGAGGAAAAGAAGCGAATGTACATAATGTTGGATGATCAGAGTAACCTCTCTTTAGCAAGGTCAGCTTTCTTTCATACATTCAATGTTCAAGGTGAAGTCTTCCCTTACACAATGAGAACATGCTCAGGCACAGTTGATACTAGTGGAAGGAGAGCAAAAGACTTTGTGGTTGAATCCTTGGATGGGAAAGTATCCATGAGGCTTCCAACACTCATAGAGTGTAATTCGATCCCTGATAACAGAATGGAGATTCCCACTCCTGAAGCCGCTGCTTACCATCCTCATCTTCAAGCCATTGCCTCTCAGATACCTCCACTAGATCCCGCGGCTGATATTCTCATTCTTATAGGAAGAGATCTTATCCGTGCGCACAAGGTCCGCAAACAGCGCAATGGTCCTCACAATGCTCCATATGCCCAACTCCTCGACTTGGGATGGGTGATTGTAGGAGATGTGTGCCTCGGTGGAGCTCACAAACCCACGGTGAGCACTTTCAAAACTAGTGTGCTTGAGAACGGCAGGCCCAGCTTTCTCACACCTTGCAAAAACAGCATCTGTTCTAAAGAAAGGTTCATAAGTGAAGAGAACAGACTCATAAGGAGCACAAAACGATCTCATGACATTGGGAAGCATATCTTCAAACAAACCAAAGAAGACAACATGCTTGCACTATCTGGAGAAGATGAGGCTTTCCTGGATATTATGGACAACGAATTTACCAAAGACAAAGCAAACAGTTGGGTGGCTCCACTCCCATTCCGCTGTCCTAGAGAGCGTCTACCTAACAATAGAGACCAGGCTGTCAGTCGTCTATTATCACTTCGTCGTTCTCTGAAAAAGAAGACAGACATGAAAGACCATTATGTGGAATTCTTGGAGACAATGTTAAAAAAAGGACATGCTGAGATTGCTCCCCCTCTTGAAGACAACAAGGAATGTTGGTACCTACCAAGTTTTGGCATTTATCACCCACAAAAGCCAGGGAAGATCAGGATAGTGTTTGATTCAAGTGCTCAATACAACAACATATCCTTAAATCAAGTCCTCCTTAAAGGCCCCGACCTGAACAACAGCTTGATAGGTGTGCTCATCCGCTTCAGATCTGACTCCTACGCTGTGATGGCAGACATTGAGCAAATGTTTCACAGTTTTCTGGTTAAAGAGGAACATCGTGATTACTTGCGCTTCTTGTGGTTTAAGGATCACAACCTTGAGGAAGATATCGTGGAATATCGCATGAGAGTCCACGTTTTTGGCAATTGCCCCTCCCCATCAGTAGCTGTATACGGGCTCAAGAGAACAGCTGTAGAGGGAGAGTTGGAGTATGGAAGTGATGCAAGGCTCTTCATCGAGCGCCATTTTTATGTGGACGATGGGCTAAAATCATTCAGTTCCGAAGCTGAGGCCATTGATGTACTGCGCAGAGCTCAACAGATGCTAGCACGATCCAACCTCCGCCTACACAAAATCTCATCCAACAGCCCTGTCATCATGAGAGCTTTCCCGAACGAGGATCTGGCAACTACGCTGCAGGGCCTCGAACTTGGTGTAAATTCACCATCCACCCAACGAAGCTTAGGATTGTGCTGGGACTTGTCAACAGATACATTTGTGTTTCAAGTATCCATCAGTGACAAACCTTATACTAAGCGAGGAGTGCTTTCTACCATCAACAGCGTGTATGATCCTCTAGGATTTGTAGTACCTGTAAGCATTGAGGGTCGCTCCATCCTGAGAGACATCTCTGGAGATGCAGATGATTGGGATGTTATTCTACCCAAAGAGAAACAAGAGCGATGGCAGAAATGGAAAGATTCCCTCAAACATCTGCAGGGACTAAAAATCTCAAGAATGTATACCTCCACCTCATTATCTAGAGCACTCAAGAAAGAGATCATTGTGTTTTGTGATGCTTCCACAAAAGCTGTAGGTACAGTAGCTTACCTGAAAGTTACAAACCCAGATGGTATCAGTGAAGTTGGTTTCCTCTTTGGAAGAGCAAAACTTGCTCCAAAGCCGGATGTCACAGTCCCTCGACTTGAGCTATGTGCGGCAGTACTAGCAGTGGAAGTAGCAGAGATGCTTCAAGAACAGCTGGACACAACACTGGATGATGTGAGATTCTACACCGACTCTAAAGTAGTGCTAGGATACATCTTCAACGAGACGAGACGTTTTCACGTCTACGTCCACAATCGAGTACAGCGCATTAAACACTCTACGGGACCGCATCAGTGGAACTTTGTGCCCACCCATCTTAATCCAGCCGATGCTGCTAGCAGAGGATTCCCCTCAGAGCAACTGATTTCATCATATTGGTTTACGGGGCCTCCATTCCTCCTACACACAAGACAAAATGAACTTGAGAAAAGGTCCTACGCTCTCGTCAGTCCTGAAACAGATGCAGAGCTTCGTCCTGAGTGCATTACCTGTGTGACTAATCTGTCACAAAGAAACCTTGGGAGTGAAAGGTTCCAACGGTTCTCCAGATGGAGTTCCCTGTTAAAGGCTATAGGACGACTGCAACACATAGCCAAGTGTGTTAGGTCTGGGTCAGGAGATGTCTGTCGTGGATGGCACGTTTGTAACAAGCATAAGGAGGAGGAGCAGCTGAAGCAGGCAAAAGCTACAATCATTCAAACTGTTCAGAGAGAAGTCTACAGAGATGACTTTAAACGCCTAGAACAAGGTCAGTCTGTCCAAAGGTCAAGTCCTCTCAGCAAACTCTGTCCATTCATTGACTCAGAAGGGTTTCTCAGAGTAGGAGGTCGGTTGGGGAGAGCTCAACTACCATCTGAAGAACTGTATCCAGCTCTCATACCTGGTAAACATCATGTTACTCAGCTTTTGATTAGACACTTTCATGAGAAGGTATGTCACCAAGGCCGACATCTCACAGAAGGTGCGATCAGGGCAGGTGGTTACTGGATTGTTGGAGGTAAGAGATCAGTCAGTAGCTCCATCTACAACTGTGTCACCTGTCGCAAATTGAGAGGCAAACAAGAGGAACAGATCATGGCAGATTTACCAGCCGACAGATTACACATAGACCCGCCATTCACATTCGTGGGGCTGGATGTTTTCGGTCCATGGCAAGTCGCGGTCAGGAGAACACGAGGATGTCCGGCAGAAGCCAAAAGATGGGCGGTAATATTTACCTGCATGACTACACGTGCGATTCACTTAGAAGTGATTGAGTCTATGAGTGCCTCATGTTTTATCAATTCTCTGCGGCGTTTCTTTGCAATCAGAGGCCCCGCTAAGATCTTGAGGTCTGATTGTGGAACCAACTTCGTGAGAGCCTGCAAAGAGCTACAAATTGACAAGCTAGGTTGCCACAACACAAACATTCAAGCTTACCTATCCGATAATCAGTGCTGCTGGAAGTTCAATCCTCCACACGCTTCACATATGGCAGGATCCTGGGAGCGTATGATTGGAGTTACCCGACGTATCCTCGATGCCATGCTCCTTCAACACAGCCCTGCAAGACTTACACATGAAGTTTTAATAACGTTCATGGCAGAAGTGAGTGCAATTGTGAATGCTCGTCCTTTAACTACAGTCTCCACTGATCCAGAACAACCAATGATACTAACACCTGCAACGCTGCTTACGCAGAAAGTTGGAGCCCCACCAGTACCACCTGGCCAATTTGAAAACCACGATCTTTGCAGAGCTCAGTGGCGTCGTGTTCAGTATCTTGCCAATGTCTTCTGGGGAAGATGGAAGAATGAATATTTGGGTGGACTTCAAGGACGTCGCAAGTGGCGCACAGCAAAGCCAAACCTACAGAATGGAGACATTGTGCTTCTGAAAGATGCTCAGGAGAAAAGAAATGACTGGCCAGTTGGGATCATAACTAAAACTTACCCAAGTGAGGATGGCAAAGTCAGAAAGATTGAAGTAAAGATCATAAAGAAAGGTGAACAAAGATTCTTCCTGAGACCAGTCACTGAGGTTGTTCTTCTGGTTTCAAAGGACACAAATTAAGGTGACTTAACAATCTGAACGTTGACGCCTTTGTTACTGTTCTTCAAGTCTGATGTGACATCTATTGATGTCAGGCGGGGAGTATCCTGGCCCTAGTTATATTATAGTTTACTTGGGTAATACTGACACCTTGTGGTCACTTTATGGAGTACAATGCCTTTAATAGTTTATCAGCCATTTTGGATTTCAGAGCTCATGGTGCAGAGTATAGAGGTGCATCCACGTCCATCCCTCTTGTTTCGCTCTTGAAATGGCACAATCTTTTCACAAATTGGGCTTCAGTAAAGAAAGTTTGACCCTGACAACTGTCTACGATTTTTACTAAGCCTTTGTTTAACTCGCTGCAAAAGCAAGCACAAGCTGAGGGCAGAAGACTCTCTTTGACTCATTTTTTATAACACGCTTACTCTCTTTGACTCATTTTTTAAAACACACTCACTCTCTTTGACTCATTTTTTTAAAACACACTTACAAATTCAAATTCAAATTCAAATTCAAATTCAAATTAGCTTTATTGGCATGAATGTGTAGAATAGCACAACATTGCCAAAGCAATAGACACATACAAACATATAGGTAAATACAACTGAAAATCAATAATAATAATAATAATAAAATAAAAAAGCAAACAATAAAAATAATTATTATTTGAAAATTTGTACAATTATTTATCCATCTGAGGTTCCACTGGTTGTCCTCATTTCATGGCATGAGGAGATATATTTAGCAGCAATTATTTCACATTTGGGCTTTTCTCCCAGTAAATAGGGGATTTTCTGTGTGTCTGATATGGATTCGAATTCAGGGTATATTTGAGAAATGTATGTAAAGTGTTTTTGTCTTAGTGAATTATATTTGGGGCATGAGGTTAGAAAGGTTTGACTCATTTTTGAAAACACACTTACTCTTTTTGACTCATTTTTTAAAAACACACTTACTCTCTTTGACTCGTTTTTTAAAAAACAGACTTTTACACTCTCTTTGACTCATTTTTTAAAACACACTTACTCTCTTTGACTCATTTTTTAAAACTCACTTACTCTCTTTGACTCATTTTTTGAAACAGACTTTTACACTCTCTTTGACTCATTTTTTAAAACACAGACTTTTACACTCCCTTTTTTAATTTTTTAAAATACACTTATACTCTCTTTGACTCATTTTTTAAATCACACTTACTCTCTTTGACTCATTTTTTAAAACACACTCTCTTTTAAACTCTCTGACTCATTTTTTAAAACACACTTACTCTCTTTGACTCCTTTTTTAAAAAACTCTCTTTTACATTCTCTTTGACTCATTTTTTAAAACACACTCACTCTCTTTGACTCATTTTTTTAAAACACACTTACTCTCTTTGACTCGTTTTTTAAAAAACAGACTTTTACACTCTTTGACTCATTTTTTAAAACTCACTTACTCTCTGACTCATTTTTTGAAACAGACTTTTACACTCTCTTTGACTCATTTTTTAAAACACAGACTTTTACACTCCCTTTTTTAATTTTTTAAAATACACTTATACTCTCTTTGACTCATTTTTAAAAACAATCATTTTTACACTCTCTTTAACTCATTCTTTAAAACACAGACTTTTATACTCTCTTTTACTCATTTTTTAAAACACACTCACTCTCTTTGACTCATTTTTTAAAACACGCTTACTCTCTTTGACTCATTTTTTAAAACACACTCACTCTCTTTGACTCATTTTTTAAAAACACACTTACTCTCTTTGACTCGTTTTTTAAAAAACAGACTTTTACACTCTCTTTGACTCATTTTTTAAAACACTTACTCTCTTTGACTCATTTTTTAAAACACACTTACTCTCTTTGACTCATGTTTTAAAACACTTACACTCTTTGACTTGTTTTTTAAAAAACAGACTTTTACACTCTCTTTTACTCATTTTTTTTAAAACACACTTACTCTCTTTGACTCATTTTTTAAAACACTTACTCTCCTTGACTTATTTTTTAAAACACAGACTTTTACACTCTCTTTGACTAATTTTTTAAAACGCACTTACTCTCTTTGACTCATTTTTTAAAACACGCTCTCTTTTACACTCTCTTTGACTCATTTTTGAAAACACACTTACTCTTTTTGACTCATTTTTTAAAAAACAGACTTTTACACTCTCTTTGACTCATTTTTTAAAACAGACTTTTACACTTTCTTTGACTCATTTAAAAATACACTCACTCTCTTTGACTCTTTTTTTTAAAACACAGACTTTTACACTCTCTGACTCATTTTTGAAAACACACTTACTCTTTTTGACTCATTTTTTAAATAAACACACTTTTACACTCTCTTTGACTCATTTTTTAAATCACACTTACTCTCTTTGACTCATTTTTTAAAACACACTCTCTTTTAAACTCTCTGACTCATTTTTTAAAACACACTTACTCTCTTTGACTCATTTTTTAAAACACTCTCTTTTACATTCTCTTTGACTCATTTTTTAAAACACACTTACTCTCTTTGACTCATTTTTTAAAACACACTCTCTTTTACACTCTCTTTGACTCATTTTTTAAAACACACTTACTCTCTTTGACTCATTTTTAAAACACACTTACTCTCTTTGAGTCATTTTTTAAAACACACTTACTCCTCTTTGACTCATTTTTTAAAAACACACTTACTCTCTTTGACTCGTTTTTTAAAAAACAGACTTTTACACTCTCTTTGACTCATTTTTTAAAACACACTTACTCTCTTTGACTCATTTTTTAAAACTCACTTACTCTCTTTGACTCATTTTTTGAAACAGACTTTTACACTCTCTTTGACTCATTTTTTAAAACACAGACTTTTACACTCCCTTTTTTAATTTTTTAAAATACACTTATACTCTCTTTGACTCATTTTTTAAATCACACTTACTCTCTTTGACTCATTTTTTAAAACACACTCTCTTTTAAACTCTCTGACTCATTTTTTAAAACACACTTACTCTCTTTGACTCCTTTTTTAAAAAACTCTCTTTTACATTCTCTTTGACTCATTTTTTAAAACACACTCACTCTCTTTGACTCATTTTTTTAAAACACACTTACTCTCTTTGACTCGTTTTTTAAAAAACAGACTTTTACACTCTTTGACTCATTTTTTAAAACTCACTTACTCTCTGACTCATTTTTTGAAACAGACTTTTACACTCTCTTTGACTCATTTTTTAAAACACAGACTTTTACACTCCCTTTTTTAATTTTTTAAAATACACTTATACTCTCTTTGACTCATTTTTAAAAACAATCATTTTTACACTCTCTTTAACTCATTCTTTAAAACACAGACTTTTATACTCTCTTTTACTCATTTTTTAAAACACACTCACTCTCTTTGACTCATTTTTTAAAACACGCTTACTCTCTTTGACTCATTTTTTAAAACACACTCACTCTCTTTGACTCATTTTTTAAAAACACACTTACTCTCTTTGACTCGTTTTTTAAAAAACAGACTTTTACACTCTCTTTGACTCATTTTTTAAAACACTTACTCTCTTTGACTCATTTTTTAAAACACACTTACTCTCTTTGACTCATGTTTTAAAACACTTACACTCTTTGACTTGTTTTTTAAAAAACAGACTTTTACACTCTCTTTTACTCATTTTTTTTAAAACACACTTACTCTCTTTGACTCATTTTTTAAAACACTTACTCTCCTTGACTTATTTTTTAAAACACAGACTTTTACACTCTCTTTGACTAATTTTTTAAAACGCACTTACTCTCTTTGACTCATTTTTTAAAACACGCTCTCTTTTACACTCTCTTTGACTCATTTTTGAAAACACACTTACTCTTTTTGACTCATTTTTTAAAAAACAGACTTTTACACTCTCTTTGACTCATTTTTTAAAACAGACTTTTACACTTTCTTTGACTCATTTAAAAATACACTCACTCTCTTTGACTCTTTTTTTTAAAACACAGACTTTTACACTCTCTGACTCATTTTTGAAAACACACTTACTCTTTTTGACTCATTTTTTAAATAAACACACTTTTACACTCTCTTTGACTCATTTTTTAAATCACACTTACTCTCTTTGACTCATTTTTTAAAACACACTCTCTTTTAAACTCTCTGACTCATTTTTTAAAACACACTTACTCTCTTTGACTCATTTTTTAAAACACTCTCTTTTACATTCTCTTTGACTCATTTTTTAAAACACACTTACTCTCTTTGACTCATTTTTTAAAACACACTCTCTTTTACACTCTCTTTGACTCATTTTTTAAAACACACTTACTCTCTTTGACTCATTTTTAAAACACACTTACTCTCTTTGAGTCATTTTTTAAAACACACTTACTCCTCTTTGACTCATTTTTTAAAACACACTTACTGTCTTGAATCATTTTTTTAAAACAGACTTTTTCACTCTCTTTGACTCATTTTTAAAAATACACGTACTCTCTTTGACTCATTTTTTAAAACACACTCACTCTCTTTGACTCATTTTTTATAACACGCTTACTCTCTTTGACTCATTTTTTATAACACACTCACTCTCTTTGACTCATTTTTTAAAACACACTTACTCTCTTTGACTCGTTTTTTAAAAAACAGACTTTTACACTCTCTTTGACTCATTTTTTAAAACACACTTACTCTCTTTGACTCATTTTTTAAAACACAGACTTTTACACTCCCTTTTTAATTTTTTAAAATACACTTATACTCTCTTTGACTCATTTTTAAAAACAATCATTTTTACACTCTCTTTAACTCATTCTTTAAAACACAGACTTTTATACTCTCTTTGACTCATTTTTTAAAACACGCTTACTCTCTTTGACTCATTTTTTAAAAACACACTTACTCTCTTTGACTCGTTTTTTAAAAAACAGACTTTTACACTCTCTTTGACTCATTTTTTAAAACACTTACTCTCTTTGACTCATTTTTAAAACACAGACTTTTACACCCTCTTTGACTCATTTTTTTAAAACACACTTACTCTCTTTGACTCATTTTTTAAAACACACTCTCTTTTAAACTCTGACTCATTTTTTTAAAACACACTTACTCTCTTTGACTCGTTTTTTAAAAAACAGACTTTTACACTCTCTTTGACTCATTTTTTAAAACACACTTACTCTCTTTGACTCATTTTTTAAAACTCACTTACTCTCTGACTCATTTTTTGAAACAGACTTTTACACTCTCTTTGACTCATTTTTTAAAACACAGACTTTTACACTCCCTTTTTTAATTTTTTAAAATACACTTATACTCTCTTTGAATCATTTTTAAAAACAATCATTTTTACACTCTCTTTAACTCATTCTTTAAAACACAGACTTTTATACTCTCTTTGACTAATTTTTTAAAACACACTCACTCTCTTTGACTCATTTTTTAAAACACGCTTACTCTCTTTGACTCATTTTTTATAACACGCTCACTCTCTTTGACTCATTTTTTAAAAACACACTTACTCTCTTTGACTCGTTTTTTAAAAAACAGACTTTTACACTCTCTTTGACTCATTTTTTAAAACACTTACTCTCTTTGACTCATTTTTTAAAACACACTTACTCTCTTTGACTCATTTTTTAAAACACTTACACTCTCTGACTCGTTTTTTAAAAAACAGACTTTTACACTCTCTTTTACTCATTTTTTTTAAAACACACTTACTCTCTTTGACTCATTTTTTAAAACACTTACACTCTCTGACTCGTTTTTTAAAAAACAGACTTTTACACTCTCTTTTACTCATTTTTTTTAAAACACACTTACTCTCTTTGACTTATTTTTTAAAACAGACTTTTACACTCTCTTTGACTAATTTTTTAAAACGCACTTACTCTCTTTGACTCATTTTTTAAAACACGCTCTCTTTTACACTCTCTTTGACTCATTTTTGAAAACACACTTACTCTTTTTGACTCATTTTTTAAAAACACACTCACTCTCTTTGACTCTTTTTTTTAAAACAGACTTTTACACTCTCTGACTCATTTTTGAAAACACACTTACTCTTTTTGACTCATTTTTTAAATAAACACACTTTTACACTCTCTTTGACTCATTTTTTAAATCACACTTACTCTCTTTGACTCATTTTTTAAAACACACTCTCTTTTAAACTCTCTGACTCATTTTTTAAAACACACTTACTCTCTTTGACTCATTTTTTAAAACACACTCTCTTTTACACTCTCTTTGACTCATTTTTTATAACACGCTTACTCTCTTTGACTCATTTTTTAAAACACACTCACTCTCTTTGACTCATTTTTTATAACACGCTTACTCTCTTTGACTCATTTTTTAAAACACACTCACTCTCTTTGACTCATTTTTTAAAACACACTTACTCTTTTTGACTCGTTTTTTAAAAAACAGACTTTTACACTCTCTTTGACTCATTTTTTAAAACACACTTACTCTCTTTGACTCATTTTTTGAAACAGACTTTTATACTCTCTTTGACTCATTTTTTAAAAGACAGACTTTTACACTCCCTTTTTTAATTTTTTAAAATACACTTATACTCTCTTTGACTCATTTTTAAAAACAATGATTTTTACACTCTGTTTAACTCATTTTTTAAAACACAGACTTTTACACTCCCTTTTTTAATTTTTTAAAATACACTTATACTCTCTTTGACTCATTTTTAAAAACAATCATTTTTACACTCTCTTTAACTCATTCTTTAAAACACAGACTTTTATACTCTCTTTGACTCATTTTTTAAAACACGCTTACTCTCTTTGACTCATTTTTTAAAAACACACTTACTCTCTTTGACTCGTTTTTTAAAAAACAGACTTTTACACTCTCTTTTACTCATTTTTTAAAACACTTACTCTCTTTGACTCATTTTTAAAACATAGACTTTTACACTCTCTTTGACTCATTTTTTTAAAACACACTTACTCTCTTTGACTCATTTTTTAAAACACTTACACTCTCTGACTCGTTTTTTTTAAAAAACAGACTTTTACACTTTCTTTTACTCATTTTTTTTAAAACACACTTACTCTCTTTGACTCATTTTTTAAAACACACTTACTCTCTTTGACTCATTTTTGAAAACACACTTACTCTTTTTGACTCATTTTTTAAATAAACACACTTTTACACTCTCTTTGACTCATTTTTTAAATCACACTTACTCTCTTTGACTCATTTTTTAAAACACACTCTCTTTTAAATTCTCTGACACATTTTTTAAAACACACTTACTCTCTTTGACTCATTTTTTAAAACACACTCTCTTTTACATTCTCTTTGACTCATTTTTTAAAACACACTTACTCTCTTTGACTCATTTTTTAAAACACACTCTCTTTTACACTCTCTTTGACTCATTTTTTAAAACACACTTACTCTCTTTGACTAATTTTTAAAACACTTACACTCTCTTTGACTCATTTTTTAAAAACACACTTACTCTCTTTGACTCGTTTTTTAAAAATCAGACTTTTACACTCTCTTTGACTCATTTTTTAAAACACTTACTCTCTTTGACTCATTTTTTAAAACAGACTTTTACACTCTCTTTGACTCATTTTTGAAAAAAAACTTACTCTCTTTGACTCATGTTGAAAACAGACTTTTACACTCTCTTTGACTCATTTTTTTAAAACACACTTACTCTCTTTCACTCATTTTTTAAAACACTTACACTCTGACTCGTTTTTTAAAAAACAGACTTTTACACTCTCTTTTACTCATTTTTTTAAAACACACTTACTCTCTTTGACTCATTTTTTAAAACACGCTCTCTTTTACACTCTCTTTGACTCATTTTTTAAAACACACTTACTCTCTTTGACTCATTTTTAAAACACTTACACTTATACTCTCTTTGAATCATTTTTAAAAACAATGATTTTTACACTCTCTTTAACTCATTCTTTAAAACACAGACTTTTATACTCTCTTTGACTCATTTTTTAAAACACACTCACTCTCTTTGACTCATTTTTTAAAAACACACTTACTCTCTTTGACTCATTTTTTAAAACACTTACTCTCTTTGACTTATTTTTTAAAACACAGACTTTTACACTCTCCTTGACTCATTTTTTAAAACACACTCACTCTCTTTGACTCATTTTTTTAAAACACACTTACTCTCTTTGACTCATTTTTTAAAACACTTACACTCTCTGACTCGTTTTTAAAAAAAAAAATTTTACACTCTCTTTTACTCATTTTTTTAAAACACACTTACTCTCTTTGACTCATTTTTTAAAACACACTTACTCTCTTTGACTTATTTTTTAAAACACAGACTTTTACACTCTCTTTAACTCATTTTTTAAAACACGCTCTCTTTTACACCCTCTTTGACTCATTTTTTAAAACACACTTACTCTCTTTGACTCATTTTTAAAACACTTACACTCTCTTTGACTCATTTTTTAAAACACTCTTACTCTCTTTGAGTCATTTTTTAAAACACACTTACTCCTCTTTGACTCATTTTTTAAAACAGACTTACTCTCTTTGACTCATTTTTAAAACACACTTACTCTCTTTGACTCATTTTTTAAAATAAAGACTTTTACACTCTCTTTAACTTATTTTTTAAACACATAGTTTTACACTCTCTTTGACTCATTTTTTAAAACACACTCACTCTCTTTGACTCATTTTTTAAAACAATGATTTTTACACTCTCTTTAACTCATTCTTTAAAACACAGACTTTTATACTCTCTTTGACTCATTTTTTAAAACACACTCACTCTCTTTGACTCATTTTTTAAAACACAAATACTCTCTTTGAGTCATTTTTGAAAACACACTTACTCTCTTTGACTCATGTTGAAAACAGACTTTTACACTCTCTTTGACTCATTTTTTTAAAACATACTTACTCTCTTTGACTCATTTTTTAAAACACACTTACTGTCTTTGACTCATTTTTAAATCACACTTACTCTCTTTGACTTATTTTTAAAACAGACTTTTACACTCTCTTTGATTCATTTTTGTAATCACACTTACTCTCTTTGACTCATGTTGAAAACAGACTTTTACACTCTCTTTGACTCATTTTTTTAAAACACACTTACTCTCTTTGACTCATTTTTTAAAACACTTACACTCTCTGACTCGTTTTTTTAAAAAAAAACATTTTTACACTCTCTTTTACTCATTTTTTTAAAACACACTCTCTTTGACTCATTTTTTAAAACACACTTACTGTCTTTGACTCATTTTTAAATCACACTTACTCTCTTTGACTTATTTTTTAAAACAGACTTTTACACTCTCTTTGACTCATTTTTTAAAACACACTTACTCTCTTTGACTTTTTTTTAAAACACGCTCTCTTTTACACCCTCTTTGACTCATTTTTTTAAAACACACTTACTCTCTTTTACTCATTTTTTAAAACACTCTTACTCTCTTTGAGTCATTTTTTAAAACACACTTACTCTCTTTGACTCATTTTTTAAAATAAAGACTTTTACACTCTCTTTGACTTATTTTTTAAAAACATATTTTTACACTCTCTTTGACTCATTTTTTAAAACACACTCACTCTCTTTGACTCATTTTTTAAAACACAGACTTTTACACTCTCTTTGACTCATTTTTTAAAACACAATTACTCTCTTTGAGTCATTTTTGAAAACACACTTACTCTCTTTGACTCATGTTGAAAACAGACTTTTACACTCTCTTTGACTCATTTTTTAAAACACTTACTCTCTTTGACTCATTTTTTAAAACACAGACTTTTACACTCTCTTTGACTCATTTTCCAAAACACAATTACTCTCTTTGAGTCATTTTTGAAAACACACTTACTCACACTTACTCTTGAAAACAGACTTTTACACTCTCTTTGACTCATTTTTTTAAAACACACTTACTCTCTTTGACTCATTTTTTAAAACACTTACACTCTCTGACTCGTTTTTAAAAAAAAAAAAATTACTCTCTTTTACTCATTTTTTTAAAACACACTTACTCTCTTTGACTTATTTTTTAAAACACAGACTTTTACACTCTCTTTGACTCATTTTTTAAAACACACTTACTCTCTTTGACTCATTTTTTAAAACACGCGCTCTTTTACACCCTCTTTGACTCATTTTTTTAAAACACACTTACTCTCTTTGACTCATGTTGAAAACACTTACACTCTCTTTGACTCATTTTTTAAAACACTCTTACTCTCTTTGAGTCGTTTTTTAAAACACACTTACTCCTCTTTGACTCATTTTTTAAAACACACTTACTCTCTTTGACTCATTTTTTAAAACACAGACTTTTACACTCTCTTTGACTCATTTTTAAAACACTCTCTTTGACTCATTTTTAAAACACACTCTCTGACTCGTTTTTTTTTTTTTTTAAATTTTACACTCTCTTTTACTCATTTTTTTTAAAACACACTTACTCTCTTTGACTCATTTTTTAAAACACACTCACTCTCTTTGACTCATTTTTTATAACACGCTTACTCTCTTTGACTCATTTTTTAAAACACACTTACTCTCTTTGACTCGTTTTTTAAAAAACAGACTTTTACACTCTCTTTGACTCATTTTTTAAAACACACTTACTCTCTTTGACTCATTTTTTAAAACTCACTTACTCTCTTTGACTCATTTTTTGAAACAGACTTTTACACTCTCTTTGACTCATTTTTTAAAACACAGACTTTTACACTCCCTTTTTTAATTTTTTAAAATACACTTATACTCTCTTTGACTCATTTTTTAAATCACACTTACTCTCTTTGACTCATTTTTTAAAACACACTCTCTTTTAAACTCTCTGACTCATTTTTTAAAACACACTTACTCTCTTTGACTCCTTTTTTAAAACACTCTCTTTTACATTCTCTTTGACTCATTTTTTAAAACACACTCACTCTCTTTGACTCATTTTTTTAAAACACACTTACTCTCTTTGACTCGTTTTTTAAAAAACAGACTTTTACACTCTTTGACTCATTTTTTAAAACTCACTTACTCTCTGACTCATTTTTTGAAAAAGACTTTTACACTCTCTTTGACTCATTTTTTAAAACACAGACTTTTACACTCCCTTTTTTAATTTTTTAAAATACACTTATACTCTCTTTGACTCATTTTTAAAAACAATCATTTTTACACTCTCTTTAACTCATTCTTTAAAACACAGACTTTTATACTCTCTTTGACTCATTTTTTAAAACACACTCACTCTCTTTGACTCATTTTTTAAAACACACTCACTCTCTTTGACTCATTTTTTTAAAAACACACTTACTCTCTTTGACTCGTTTTTTAAAAAACAGACTTTTACACTCTCTTTGACTCATTTTTTAAAACACTTACTCTCTTTGACTCATTTTTTAAAACACACTTACTCTCTTTGACTTATTTTTTAAAACAGACTTTTACACTCTCTTTGACTAATTTTTTAAAACGCACTTACTCTCTTTGACTCATTTTTTAAAACACGCTCTCTTTTACACTCTCTTTGACTCATTTTTGAAAACACACTTACTCTTTTTGACTCATTTTTTAAAAACACACTTACTCTCTTTGACTCGTTTTTTAAAAAACAGACTTTTACACTCTCTTTGACTAATTTTTTAAAACAGACTTTTACGCTTTCTTTGACTCATTTAAAAATACACTCACTCTCTTTGACTCTTTTTTTTAAAACAGACTTTTACACTCTCTGACTCATTTTTGAAAACACACTTACTCTTTTTGACTCATTTTTTAAATAAACACACTTTTACACTCTCTTTGACTCATTTTTTAAATCACACTTACTCTCTTTGACTCATTTTTTAAAACACACTCTCTTTTAAACTCTCTGACTCATTTTTTAAAACACACTTACTCTCTTTGACTCATTTTTTAAAACACTCTCTTTTACATTCTCTTTGACTCATTTTTTAAAACACACTCTCTTTTACACTCTCTTTGACTCATTTTTTAAAACACACTTACTCTCTTTGACTCATTTTTAAAACACTTACACTCTCTTTGACTCATTTTTAAAACACACTTACTCTCTTTGAGTCATTTTTTAAAACACACTTACTCCTCTTTGACTCATTTTTTAAAACACACTTACTGTCTTGAATCATTTTTTTAAAACACAGACTTTTTCACTCTCTTTGACTCATTTTTAAAAATACACTTACTCTCTTTGACTCATTTTTTAAAACACACTCACTCTCTTTGACTCATTTTTTATAACACGCTTACTCTCTTTGACTCATTTTTTAAAACACACTCACTCTCTTTGACTCATTTTTTAAAACACACTTACTCTCTTTGACTCGTTTTTTAAAAAACAGACTTTTACACTCTCTTTGACTCATTTTTTAAAACACACTTACTCTCTTTGACTCATTTTTTGAAACAGACTTTTATACTCTCTTTGACTCATTTTTTAAAAGACAGACTTTTACACTCCCTTTTTTAATTTTTTAAAATACACTTATACTCTCTTTGACTCATTTTTAAAAACAATGATTTTTACACTCTGTTTAACTCATTTTTTAAAACACAGACTTTTACACTCCCTTTTTTAATTTTTTAAAATACACTTATACTCTATTTGACTCATTTTTAAAAACAATCATTTTTACACTCTCTTTAACTCATTCTTTAAAACACAGACTTTTATACTCTCTTTGACTCATTTTTTAAAACACGCTTACTCTCTTTGACTCATTTTTTAAAAACACACTTACTCTCTTTGACTCGTTTTTTAAAAAACAGACTTTTACACTCTCTTTTACTCATTTTTTAAAACACTTACTCTCTTTGACTCATTTTTAAAACATAGACTTTTACACTCTCTTTGACTCATTTTTTTAAAACACACTTACTCTCTTTGACTCATTTTTTAAAACACTTACACTCTCTGACTCGTTGTTTTTAAAAAAACAGACTTTTACACTTTCTTTTACTCATTTTTTTTAAAACACACTTACTCTCTTTGACTCATTTTTTAAAACACACTTACTCTCTTTGACTCATTTTTGAAAACACACTTACTCTTTTTGACTCATTTTTTAAATAAACACACTTTTACACTCTCTTTGACTCATTTTTTAAATCACACTTACTCTCTTTGACTCATTTTTTAAAACACACTCTCTTTTAAATTCTCTGACACATTTTTTAAAACACACTTACTCTCTTTGACTCATTTTTTAAAACACACTCTCTTTTACATTCTCTTTGACTCATTTTTTAAAACACACTTACTCTCTTTGACTCATTTTTTAAAACACACTCTCTTTTACACTCTCTTTGACTCATTTTTTAAAACACACTTACTCTCTTTGACTAATTTTTAAAACACTTACACTCTCTTTGACTCATTTTTTAAAAACACACTTACTCTCTTTGACTCGTTTTTTAAAAATCAGACTTTTACACTCTCTTTGACTCATTTTTTAAAACACTTACTCTCTTTGACTCATTTTTTAAAACAGACTTTTACACTCTCTTTGACTCATTTTTGAAAAAAAACTTACTCTCTTTGACTCATGTTGAAAACAGACTTTTACACTCTCTTTGACTCATTTTTTTAAAACACACTTACTCTCTTTCACTCATTTTTTAAAACACTTACACTCTGACTCGTTTTTTAAAAAACAGACTTTTACACTCTCTTTTACTCATTTTTTTAAAACACACTTACTCTCTTTGACTCATTTTTTAAAACACGCTCTCTTTTACACTCTCTTTGACTCATTTTTTAAAACACACTTACTCTCTTTGACTCATTTTTAAAACACTTACACTTATACTCTCTTTGAATCATTTTTAAAAACAATGATTTTTACACTCTCTTTAACTCATTCTTTAAAACAGACTTTTATACTCTCTTTGACTCATTTTTTAAAACACACTCACTCTCTTTGACTCATTTTTTAAAAACACACTTACTCTCTTTGACTCATTTTTTAAAACACTTACTCTCTTTGACTTATTTTTTAAAACACAGACTTTTACACTCTCCTTGACTCATTTTTTAAAACACACTCACTCTCTTTGACTCATTTTTTTAAAACACACTTACTCTCTTTGACTCATTTTTTAAAACACTTACACTCTCTGACTCGTTTTTAAAAAAAAAAATTTTACACTCTCTTTTACTCATTTTTTTAAAACACACTTACTCTCTTTGACTCATTTTTTAAAACACACTTACTCTCTTTGACTTATTTTTTAAAACACAGACTTTTACACTCTCTTTAACTCATTTTTTAAAACACGCTCTCTTTTACACCCTCTTTGACTCATTTTTTAAAACACACTTACTCTCTTTGACTCATTTTTAAAACACTTACACTCTCTTTGACTCATTTTTTAAAACACTCTTACTCTCTTTGAGTCATTTTTTAAAACACACTTACTCCTCTTTGACTCATTTTTTAAAACAGACTTACTCTCTTTGACTCATTTTTAAAACACACTTACTCTCTTTGACTCATTTTTTAAAATAAAGACTTTTACACTCTCTTTAACTTATTTTTTAAACACATAGTTTTACACTCTCTTTGACTCATTTTTTAAAACACACTCACTCTCTTTGACTCATTTTTTAAAACAATGATTTTTACACTCTCTTTAACTCATTCTTTAAAACACAGACTTTTATACTCTCTTTGACTCATTTTTTAAAACACACTCACTCTCTTTGACTCATTTTTTAAAACACAAATACTCTCTTTGAGTCATTTTTGAAAACACACTTACTCTCTTTGACTCATGTTGAAAACAGACTTTTACACTCTCTTTGACTCATTTTTTTAAAACATACTTACTCTCTTTGACTCATTTTTTAAAACACACTTACTGTCTTTGACTCATTTTTAAATCACACTTACTCTCTTTGACTTATTTTTAAAACAGACTTTTACACTCTCTTTGATTCATTTTTGTAATCACACTTACTCTCTTTGACTCATGTTGAAAACAGACTTTTACACTCTCTTTGACTCATTTTTTTAAAACACACTTACTCTCTTTGACTCATTTTTTAAAACACTTACACTCTCTGACTCGTTTTTTTAAAAAAAAAACATTTTTACACTCTCTTTTACTCATTTTTTTAAAACACACTCTCTTTGACTCATTTTTTAAAACACACTTACTGTCTTTGACTCATTTTTAAATCACACTTACTCTCTTTGACTTATTTTTTAAAACACAGACTTTTACACTCTCTTTGACTCATTTTTTAAAACACACTTACTCTCTTTGACTTTTTTTTTAAAACACGCTCTCTTTTACACCCTCTTTGACTCATTTTTTTAAAACACACTTACTCTCTTTTACTCATTTTTTAAAACACTCTTACTCTCTTTGAGTCATTTTTTAAAACACACTTACTCTCTTTGACTCATTTTTTAAAATAAAGACTTTTACACTCTCTTTGACTTATTTTTTAAAAACATATTTTTACACTCTCTTTGACTCATTTTTTAAAACACACTCACTCTCTTTGACTCATTTTTTAAAACACAGACTTTTACACTCTCTTTGACTCATTTTTTAAAACACAATTACTCTCTTTGAGTCATTTTTGAAAACACACTTACTCTCTTTGACTCATGTTGAAAACAGACTTTTACACTCTCTTTGACTCATTTTTTAAAACACTTACTCTCTTTGACTCATTTTTTAAAACACAGACTTTTACACTCTCTTTGACTCATTTTCCAAAACACAATTACTCTCTTTGAGTCATTTTTGAAAACACACTTACTCTCTTTGACTCATGTTGAAAACAGACTTTTACACTCTCTTTGACTCATTTTTTTAAAACACACTTACTCTCTTTGACTCATTTTTTAAAACACTTACACTCTCTGACTCGTTTTTAAAAAAAAAAAAATTACTCTCTTTTACTCATTTTTTTAAAACACACTTACTCTCTTTGACTTATTTTTTAAAACACAGACTTTTACACTCTCTTTGACTCATTTTTTAAAACACACTTACTCTCTTTGACTCATTTTTTAAAACACGCGCTCTTTTACACCCTCTTTGACTCATTTTTTAAAACACTCTTACTCTCTTTGAGTCGTTTTTTAAAACACACTTACTCCTCTTTGACTCATTTTTTAAAACACACTTACTCTCTTTGACTCATTTTTTAAAACACAGACTTTTACACTCTCTTTGACTCATTTTTAAAACACTCTCTTTGACTCATTTTTAAAACACACTCTCTGACTCGTTTTTTTTTTTTTTTTAAATTTTACACTCTCTTTTACTCATTTTTTTTAAAACACACTTACTCTCTTTGACTCATTTTTTAAAACACACTTACTGTCTTTGACTCATTTTTAAATCACACTTACTCTCTTTGAGTTATTTTTTAAAACATAGACTTTTACACTCTCTTTGACACATTTTTTAAAACACACTTACTCTCTTTGACTCATTTTTTAAAACACTCTTACTCTCTTTGAGTCATTTTTTAAAACACACTTACTCCTCTTTGACTCATTTTGTAAAACAGACTTAGTCTCTTTGACTCATTTTTTAAAACACAGACTTTTACACCCTCTTTGACTCATTTTGTAAAACAGACTTAGTCTCTTTGACTCATTTTTAAAACACACTTACTATCTTTGACTCATTTTTTAAAACATAGACTTTTACACTCTCTTTGACTCATTTTTTAAAACACACTTACTCTCTTTGACTCATTTTTAAAACACACTTACTCTCTTGGAGTCATTTTTTAAAACACACTTACTCCTCTTTGACTCATTTTTTAAAACACACTTACTGTCTTGAATCATTTTTAAAACACAGACTTTTTCACTCTCTTTGACTCATTTTTAAAAATACACTTACTCTCTTTGAATCATTCTTTAAAACACAGACTTTTATACTCTCTTTGACTCATTTTTTAAAACACTTTCTCTCTTTGACTCATTTTTTAAAACACAGACTTTTACACTTTCTTTGACTCCTTTAAAAATACATTCACTCTCTTTGACTCTTTTTTTAAAACACAGACTTTTACACTCTCTTTGACTCATTTTTGAAAACACACTTACTCTTTTTGACTCATTTTGTAAATAAACACACTTTTACACTCTCTTTGACTCCTTTTTTAAAACACTCTCTTTTACATTCTCTTTGACTCATTTTTTAAAACACACTTACTCTCTTTGACTCATTTTTTAAAACACACTCTCTTTTACACTCTCTTTGACTAATTTTTAAAACACTTACACTCTCTTTGACTCATTTTTAAAAATACACTTACTCTCTTTGAATCATTCTTTAAAACACAGACTTTTATACTCTCTTTGACTCATTTTTTAAAACACACTCACTCTCTTTGACTCATTTTTTATAACACGCTTACTCTCTTTGACTCATTTTTTAAAACACACTTACTCTCTTTGACTCGTTTTTTAAAAAACAGACTTTTACACTCTCTTTGACTCATTTTTTAAAACACACTTACTCTCTTTGACTCATTTTTTAAAACTCACTTACTCTCTTTGACTCATTTTTTGAAACAGACTTTTACACTCTCTTTGACTCATTTTTTAAAACACAGACTTTTACACTCCCTTTTTTAATTTTTTAAAATACACTTATACTCTCTTTGACTCATTTTTTAAATCACACTTACTCTCTTTGACTCATTTTTTAAAACACACTCTCTTTTAAACTCTCTGACTCATTTTTTAAAACACACTTACTCTCTTTGACTCCTTTTTTAAAACACTCTCTTTTACATTCTCTTTGACTCATTTTTTAAAACACACTCACTCTCTTTGACTCATTTTTTTAAAACACACTTACTCTCTTTGACTCGTTTTTTAAAAAACAGACTTTTACACTCTTTGACTCATTTTTTAAAACTCACTTACTCTCTGACTCATTTTTTGAAAAAGACTTTTACACTCTCTTTGACTCATTTTTTAAAACACAGACTTTTACACTCCCTTTTTTAATTTTTTAAAATACACTTATACTCTCTTTGACTCATTTTTAAAAACAATCATTTTTACACTCTCTTTAACTCATTCTTTAAAACACAGACTTTTATACTCTCTTTGACTCATTTTTTAAAACACACTCACTCTCTTTGACTCATTTTTTAAAACACACTCACTCTCTTTGACTCATTTTTTAAAAACACACTTACTCTCTTTGACTCGTTTTTTAAAAAACAGACTTTTACACTCTCTTTGACTCATTTTTTAAAACACTTACTCTCTTTGACTCATTTTTAAAAACACACTTACTCTCTTTGACTTATTTTTTAAAACACTTACACTCTTTGACTTGTTTTTTAAAAAACAGACTTTTACACTCTCTTTTACTCATTTTTTTTAAAACACACTTACTCTCTTTGACTCATTTTTTAAAACACTTACTCTCCTTGACTTTTTTTTTAAAGCACAAACTTTTACACTCTCTTTGACTCATTTTTTAAAACACGCTCTCTTTTACACTCTCTTTGACTCATTTTTGAAAACACACTTACTCTTTTTGACTCATTTTTTAAAAACACACTTACTCTCTTTGACTCGTTTTTTAAAAAACAGACTTTTACACTCTCTTTGACTCATTTTTTAAAACAGACTTTTACACTTTCTTTGACTCATTTAAAAATACACTCACTCTCTTTGACTCTTTTTTTTAAAACACAGACTTTTACACTCTCTGACTCATTTTTGAAAACACACTTACTCTCTTTGACTCATTTTTTAAATCACACTTACTCTCTTTGACTCATTTTTTAAAACACACTCTCTTTTAAACTCTCTGACTCATTTTTTAAAACACACTTACTCTCTTTGACTCATTTTTTAAAACACTCTCTTTTACATTCTCTTTGACTCATTTTTTAAAACACACTTACTCTCTTTGACTCATTTTTTAAAACACACTCTCTTTTACACTCTCTTTGACTCATTTTTTAAAACACACTTACTCTCTTTGACTCATTTTTAAAACACACTTACTCTCTTTGAGTCATTTTTTAAAACACACTTACTCCTCTTTGACTCATTTTTTAAAACACACTTACTGTCTTGAATCATTTTTTTAAAACACAGACTTTTTCACTCTCTTTGACTCATTTTTAAAAATACACTTACTCTCTTTGACTCATTTTTTAAAACACACTCACTCTCTTTGACTCATTTTTTATAACACGCTTACTCTCTTTGACTCATTTTTTAAAACACACTCACTCTCTTTGACTCATTTTTTAAAACACACTTACTCTCTTTGACTCGTTTTTTAAAAAACAGACTTTTACACTCTCTTTGACTCATTTTTTAAAACACACTTACTCTCTTTGACTCATTTTTTAAAACACAGACTTTTACACTCCCTTTTTAATTTTTTAAAATACACTTATACTCTCTTTGACTCATTTTTAAAAACAATCATTTTTACACTCTCTTTAACTCATTCTTTAAAACACAGACTTTTATACTCTCTTTGACTCATTTTTTTAAAACACGCTTACTCTCTTTGACTCATTTTTTAAAAACACACTTACTCTCTTTGACTCATTTTTAAAACACAGACTTTTACACTCTCTTTGACTCATTTTTTTAAAACACACTTACTCTCTTTGACCCATTTTTTAAAACACTTACACTCTCTGACTCGTTTTTTTAAAAAACAGACTTTTACACTTTCTTTTACTCATTTTTTTAAAACACACTTACTCTCTTTGACTCATTTTTTAAAACACTTACTCTCCTTGACTTTTTTTTTAAAACACAAACTTTTACACTCTCTTTGACTAATTTTTTAAAACGCACTTACTCTCTTTGACTCATTTTTTAAAACACGCTCTCTTTTACACTCTCTTTGACTCATTTTTGAAAACACACTTACTCTTTTTGACTCATTTTTTAAAAACACACTTACTCTCTTTGACTCGTTTTTTAAAAAACAGACTTTTACACTCTCTTTGACTCATTTTTTAAAACAGACTTTTACACTTTCTTTGACTCATTTAAAAATACACTCACTCTCTTTGACTCTTTTTTTAAAACACAGACTTTTACACTCTCTGACTCATTTTTGAAAACACACTTACTCTCTTTGACTCATTTTTTAAATCACACTTACTCTCTTTGACTCATTTTTTAAAACACACTCTCTTTTAAACTCTCTGACTCATTTTTTAAAACACACTTACTCTCTTTGACTCATTTTTTAAAACACTCTCTTTTACATTCTCTTTGACTCATTTTTTAAAACACACTTACTCTCTTTGACTCATTTTTTAAAACACACTCTCTTTTACACTCTCTTTGACTCATTTTTTAAAACACACTTACTCTCTTTGACTCATTTTTAAAACACACTTACTCTCTTTGAGTCATTTTTTAAAACACACTTACTCCTCTTTGACTCATTTTTTAAAACACGCGCTCTTTTACACCCTCTTTGACTCATTTTTTTAAAACACACTTACTCTCTTTGACTCATGTTGAAAACACTTACACTCTCTTTGACTCATTTTTTAAAACACTCTTACTCTCTTTGAGTCGTTTTTTAAAACACACTTACTCCTCTTTGACTCATTTTTTAAAACACACTTACTCTCTTTGACTCATTTTTTAAAACACAGACTTTTACACTCTCTTTGACTCATTTTTAAAACACTCTCTTTGACTCATTTTTAAAACACACTCTCTGACTCGTTTTTTTTTTTTTTTTAAATTTTACACTCTCTTTTACTCATTTTTTTTAAAACACACTTACTCTCTTTGACTCATTTTTTAAAACACACTCACTCTCTTTGACTCATTTTTTATAACACGCTTACTCTCTTTGACTCATTTTTTAAAACACACTTACTCTCTTTGACTCGTTTTTTTAAAAAACAGACTTTTACACTCTCTTTGACTCATTTTTTAAAACACACTTACTCTCTTTGACTCATTTTTTAAAACTCACTTACTCTCTTTGACTCATTTTTTGAAACAGACTTTTACACTCTCTTTGACTCATTTTTTAAAACACAGACTTTTACACTCCCTTTTTTAATTTTTTAAAATACACTTATACTCTCTTTGACTCATTTTTTAAATCACACTTACTCTCTTTGACTCATTTTTTAAAACACACTCTCTTTTAAACTCTCTGACTCATTTTTTAAAACACACTTACTCTCTTTGACTCCTTTTTTAAAACACTCTCTTTTACATTCTCTTTGACTCATTTTTTAAAACACACTCACTCTCTTTGACTCATTTTTTTAAAACACACTTACTCTCTTTGACTCGTTTTTTAAAAAACAGACTTTTACACTCTTTGACTCATTTTTTAAAACTCACTTACTCTCTGACTCATTTTTTGAAAAAGACTTTTACACTCTCTTTGACTCATTTTTTAAAACACAGACTTTTACACTCCCTTTTTTAATTTTTTAAAATACACTTATACTCTCTTTGACTCATTTTTAAAAACAATCATTTTTACACTCTCTTTAACTCATTCTTTAAAACACAGACTTTTATACTCTCTTTGACTCATTTTTTAAAACACACTCACTCTCTTTGACTCATTTTTTAAAACACACTCACTCTCTTTGACTCATTTTTTTAAAAACACACTTACTCTCTTTGACTCGTTTTTTAAAAAACAGACTTTTACACTCTCTTTGACTCATTTTTTAAAACACTTACTCTCTTTGACTCATTTTTTAAAACACACTTACTCTCTTTGACTTATTTTTTAAAACAGACTTTTACACTCTCTTTGACTAATTTTTTAAAACGCACTTACTCTCTTTGACTCATTTTTTAAAACACGCTCTCTTTTACACTCTCTTTGACTCATTTTTGAAAACACACTTACTCTTTTTGACTCATTTTTTAAAAACACACTTACTCTCTTTGACTCGTTTTTTAAAAAACAGACTTTTACACTCTCTTTGACTAATTTTTTAAAACAGACTTTTACGCTTTCTTTGACTCATTTAAAAATACACTCACTCTCTTTGACTCTTTTTTTTAAAACAGACTTTTACACTCTCTGACTCATTTTTGAAAACACACTTACTCTTTTTGACTCATTTTTTAAATAAACACACTTTTACACTCTCTTTGACTCATTTTTTAAATCACACTTACTCTCTTTGACTCATTTTTTAAAACACACTCTCTTTTAAACTCTCTGACTCATTTTTTAAAACACACTTACTCTCTTTGACTCATTTTTTAAAACACTCTCTTTTACATTCTCTTTGACTCATTTTTTAAAACACACTCTCTTTTACACTCTCTTTGACTCATTTTTTAAAACACACTTACTCTCTTTGACTCATTTTTAAAACACTTACACTCTCTTTGACTCATTTTTAAAACACACTTACTCTCTTTGAGTCATTTTTTAAAACACACTTACTCCTCTTTGACTCATTTTTTAAAACACACTTACTGTCTTGAATCATTTTTTTAAAACACAGACTTTTTCACTCTCTTTGACTCATTTTTAAAAATACACTTACTCTCTTTGACTCATTTTTTAAAACACACTCACTCTCTTTGACTCATTTTTTATAACACGCTTACTCTCTTTGACTCATTTTTTAAAACACACTCACTCTCTTTGACTCATTTTTTAAAACACACTTACTCTCTTTGACTCGTTTTTTAAAAAACAGACTTTTACACTCTCTTTGACTCATTTTTTAAAACACACTTACTCTCTTTGACTCATTTTTTGAAACAGACTTTTATACTCTCTTTGACTCATTTTTTAAAAGACAGACTTTTACACTCCCTTTTTTAATTTTTTAAAATACACTTATACTCTCTTTGACTCATTTTTAAAAACAATGATTTTTACACTCTGTTTAACTCATTTTTTAAAACACAGACTTTTACACTCCCTTTTTTAATTTTTTAAAATACACTTATACTCTATTTGACTCATTTTTAAAAACAATCATTTTTACACTCTCTTTAACTCATTCTTTAAAACACAGACTTTTATACTCTCTTTGACTCATTTTTTAAAACACGCTTACTCTCTTTGACTCATTTTTTAAAAACACACTTACTCTCTTTGACTCGTTTTTTAAAAAACAGACTTTTACACTCTCTTTTACTCATTTTTTAAAACACTTACTCTCTTTGACTCATTTTTAAAACATAGACTTTTACACTCTCTTTGACTCATTTTTTTAAAACACACTTACTCTCTTTGACTCATTTTTTAAAACACTTACACTCTCTGACTCGTTTTTTTTAAAAAACAGACTTTTACACTTTCTTTTACTCATTTTTTTTAAAACACACTTACTCTCTTTGACTCATTTTTTAAAACACACTTACTCTCTTTGACTCATTTTTGAAAACACACTTACTCTTTTTGACTCATTTTTTAAATAAACACACTTTTACACTCTCTTTGACTCATTTTTTAAATCACACTTACTCTCTTTGACTCATTTTTTAAAACACACTCTCTTTTAAATTCTCTGACACATTTTTTAAAACACACTTACTCTCTTTGACTCATTTTTTAAAACACACTCTCTTTTACATTCTCTTTGACTCATTTTTTAAAACACACTTACTCTCTTTGACTCATTTTTTAAAACACACTCTCTTTTACACTCTCTTTGACTCATTTTTTAAAACACACTTACTCTCTTTGACTAATTTTTAAAACACTTACACTCTCTTTGACTCATTTTTTAAAAACACACTTACTCTCTTTGACTCGTTTTTTAAAAATCAGACTTTTACACTCTCTTTGACTCATTTTTTAAAACACTTACTCTCTTTGACTCATTTTTTAAAACAGACTTTTACACTCTCTTTGACTCATTTTTGAAAAAAAACTTACTCTCTTTGACTCATGTTGAAAACAGACTTTTACACTCTCTTTGACTCATTTTTTTAAAACACACTTACTCTCTTTCACTCATTTTTTAAAACACTTACACTCTGACTCGTTTTTTAAAAAACAGACTTTTACACTCTCTTTTACTCATTTTTTTAAAACACACTTACTCTCTTTGACTCATTTTTTAAAACACGCTCTCTTTTACACTCTCTTTGACTCATTTTTTAAAACACACTTACTCTCTTTGACTCATTTTTAAAACACTTACACTTATACTCTCTTTGAATCATTTTTAAAAACAATGATTTTTACACTCTCTTTAACTCATTCTTTAAAACACAGACTTTTATACTCTCTTTGACTCATTTTTTAAAACACACTCACTCTCTTTGACTCATTTTTTAAAAACACACTTACTCTCTTTGACTCATTTTTTAAAACACTTACTCTCTTTGACTTATTTTTTAAAACACAGACTTTTACACTCTCCTTGACTCATTTTTTAAAACACACTCACTCTCTTTGACTCATTTTTTTAAAACACACTTACTCTCTTTGACTCATTTTTTAAAACACTTACACTCTCTGACTCGTTTTTAAAAAAAAAAATTTTACACTCTCTTTTACTCATTTTTTTAAAACACACTTACTCTCTTTGACTCATTTTTTAAAACACACTTACTCTCTTTGACTTATTTTTTAAAACACAGACTTTTACACTCTCTTTAACTCATTTTTTAAATCACGCTCTCTTTTACACCCTCTTTGACTCATTTTTTAAAACACACTTACTCTCTTTGACTCATTTTTAAAACACTTACACTCTCTTTGACTCATTTTTTAAAACACTCTTACTCTCTTTGAGTCATTTTTTAAAACACACTTACTCCTCTTTGACTCATTTTTTAAAACAGACTTACTCTCTTTGACTCATTTTTAAAACACACTTACTCTCTTTGACTCATTTTTTAAAATAAAGACTTTTACACTCTCTTTAACTTATTTTTTAAACACATAGTTTTACACTCTCTTTGACTCATTTTTTAAAACACACTCACTCTCTTTGACTCATTTTTTAAAACAATGATTTTTACACTCTCTTTAACTCATTCTTTAAAACACAGACTTTTATACTCTCTTTGACTCATTTTTTAAAACACACTCACTCTCTTTGACTCATTTTTTAAAACACAAATACTCTCTTTGAGTCATTTTTGAAAACACACTTACTCTCTTTGACTCATGTTGAAAACAGACTTTTACACTCTCTTTGACTCATTTTTTTAAAACATACTTACTCTCTTTGACTCATTTTTTAAAACACACTTACTGTCTTTGACTCATTTTTAAATCACACTTACTCTCTTTGACTTATTTTTAAAACAGACTTTTACACTCTCTTTGATTCATTTTTGTAATCACACTTACTCTCTTTGACTCATGTTGAAAACAGACTTTTACACTCTCTTTGACTCATTTTTTTAAAACACACTTACTCTCTTTGACTCATTTTTTAAAACACTTACACTCTCTGACTCGTTTTTTTAAAAAAAAAAACATTTTTACACTCTCTTTTACTCATTTTTTTAAAACACACTCTCTTTGACTCATTTTTTAAAACACACTTACTGTCTTTGACTCATTTTTAAATCACACTTACTCTCTTTGACTTATTTTTTAAAACACAGACTTTTACACTCTCTTTGACTCATTTTTTAAAACACACTTACTCTCTTTGACTTTTTTTTTAAAACACGCTCTCTTTTACACCCTCTTTGACTCATTTTTTTAAAACACACTTACTCTCTTTTACTCATTTTTTAAAACACTCTTACTCTCTTTGAGTCATTTTTTAAAACACACTTACTCTCTTTGACTCATTTTTTAAAATAAAGACTTTTACACTCTCTTTGACTTATTTTTTAAAAACATATTTTTACACTCTCTTTGACTCATTTTTTAAAACACACTCACTCTCTTTGACTCATTTTTTAAAACACAGACTTTTACACTCTCTTTGACTCATTTTTTAAAACACAATTACTCTCTTTGAGTCATTTTTGAAAACACACTTACTCTCTTTGACTCATGTTGAAAACAGACTTTTACACTCTCTTTGACTCATTTTTTAAAACACTTACTCTCTTTGACTCATTTTTTAAAACACAGACTTTTACACTCTCTTTGACTCATTTTCCAAAACACAATTACTCTCTTTGAGTCATTTTTGAAAACACACTTACTCTCTTTGACTCATGTTGAAAACAGACTTTTACACTCTCTTTGACTCATTTTTTTAAAACACACTTACTCTCTTTGACTCATTTTTTAAAACACTTACACTCTCTGACTCGTTTTTAAAAAAAAAAAAATTACTCTCTTTTACTCATTTTTTTAAAACACACTTACTCTCTTTGACTTATTTTTTAAAACACAGACTTTTACACTCTCTTTGACTCATTTTTTAAAACACACTTACTCTCTTTGACTCATTTTTTAAAACACGCGCTCTTTTACACCCTCTTTGACTCATTTTTTTAAAACACACTTACTCTCTTTGACTCATGTTGAAAACACTTACACTCTCTTTGACTCATTTTTTAAAACACTCTTACTCTCTTTGAGTCGTTTTTTAAAACACACTTACTCCTCTTTGACTCATTTTTTAAAACACACTTACTCTCTTTGACTCATTTTTTAAAACACAGACTTTTACACTCTCTTTGACTCATTTTTAAAACACTCTCTTTGACTCATTTTTAAAACACACTCTCTGACTCGTTTTTTTTTTTTTTTTAAATTTTACACTCTCTTTTACTCATTTTTTTTAAAACACACTTACTCTCTTTGACTCATTTTTTAAAACACACTTACTGTCTTTGACTCATTTTTAAATCACACTTACTCTCTTTGAGTTATTTTTTAAAACATAGACTTTTACACTCTCTTTGACACATTTTTTAAAACACACTTACTCTCTTTGACTCATTTTTTAAAACACTCTTACTCTCTTTGAGTCATTTTTTAAAACACACTTACTCCTCTTTGACTCATTTTGTAAAACAGACTTAGTCTCTTTGACTCATTTTTTAAAACACAGACTTTTACACCCTCTTTGACTCATTTTGTAAAACAGACTTAGTCTCTTTGACTCATTTTTAAAACACACTTACTATCTTTGACTCATTTTTTAAAACATAGACTTTTACACTCTCTTTGACTCATTTTTTAAAACACACTTACTCTCTTTGACTCATTTTTAAAACACACTTACTCTCTTGGAGTCATTTTTTAAAACACTTTCTCTCTTTGACTCATTTTTTAAAACACAGACTTTTACACTTTCTTTGACTCCTTTAAAAATACATTCACTCTCTTTGACTCTTTTTTTAAAACACAGACTTTTACACTCTCTTTGACTCATTTTTGAAAACACACTTACTCTTTTTGACTCATTTTGTAAATAAACACACTTTTACACTCTCTTTGACTCCTTTTTTAAAACACTCTCTTTTACATTCTCTTTGACTCATTTTTTAAAACACACTTACTCTCTTTGACTCATTTTTTAAAACACACTCTCTTTTACACTCTCTTTGACTAATTTTTAAAACACTTACACTCTCTTTGACTCATTTTTAAAAATACACTTACTCTCTTTGAATCATTCTTTAAAACACAGACTTTTATACTCTCTTTGACTCATTTTTTAAAACACACTCACTCTCTTTGACTCATTTTTTATAACACGCTTACTCTCTTTGACTCATTTTTTAAAACACACTTACTCTCTTTGACTCGTTTTTTAAAAAACAGACTTTTACACTCTCTTTGACTCATTTTTTAAAACACACTTACTCTCTTTGACTCATTTTTTAAAACTCACTTACTCTCTTTGACTCATTTTTTGAAACAGACTTTTACACTCTCTTTGACTCATTTTTTTAAAACACAGACTTTTACACTCCCTTTTTTAATTTTTTAAAATACACTTATACTCTCTTTGACTCATTTTTTAAATCACACTTACTCTCTTTGACTCATTTTTTAAAACACACTCTCTTTTAAACTCTCTGACTCATTTTTTAAAACACACTTACTCTCTTTGACTCCTTTTTTAAAACACTCTCTTTTACATTCTCTTTGACTCATTTTTTAAAACACACTCACTCTCTTTGACTCATTTTTTTAAAACACACTTACTCTCTTTGACTCGTTTTTTAAAAAACAGACTTTTACACTCTTTGACTCATTTTTTAAAACTCACTTACTCTCTGACTCATTTTTTGAAAAAGACTTTTACACTCTCTTTGACTCATTTTTTAAAACACAGACTTTTACACTCCCTTTTTTAATTTTTTAAAATACACTTATACTCTCTTTGACTCATTTTTAAAAACAATCATTTTTACACTCTCTTTAACTCATTCTTTAAAACACAGACTTTTATACTCTCTTTGACTCATTTTTTAAAACACACTCACTCTCTTTGACTCATTTTTTAAAACACACTCACTCTCTTTGACTCATTTTTTAAAAACACACTTACTCTCTTTGACTCGTTTTTTAAAAAACAGACTTTTACACTCTCTTTGACTCATTTTTTAAAACACTTACTCTCTTTGACTCATTTTTAAAAACACACTTACTCTCTTTGACTTATTTTTTAAAACACTTACACTCTTTGACTTGTTTTTTAAAAAACAGACTTTTACACTCTCTTTTACTCATTTTTTTTAAAACACACTTACTCTCTTTGACTCATTTTTTAAAACACTTACTCTCCTTGACTTTTTTTTTAAAACACAAACTTTTACACTCTCTTTGACTCATTTTTTAAAACACGCTCTCTTTTACACTCTCTTTGACTCATTTTTGAAAACACACTTACTCTTTTTGACTCATTTTTTAAAAACACACTTACTCTCTTTGACTCGTTTTTTAAAAAACAGACTTTTACACTCTCTTTGACTCATTTTTTAAAACAGACTTTTACACTTTCTTTGACTCATTTAAAAATACACTCACTCTCTTTGACTCTTTTTTTTAAAACACAGACTTTTACACTCTCTGACTCATTTTTGAAAACACACTTACTCTCTTTGACTCATTTTTTAAATCACACTTACTCTCTTTGACTCATTTTTTAAAACACACTCTCTTTTAAACTCTCTGACTCATTTTTTAAAACACACTTACTCTCTTTGACTCATTTTTTAAAACACTCTCTTTTACATTCTCTTTGACTCATTTTTTAAAACACACTTACTCTCTTTGACTCATTTTTTAAAACACTCTCTTTTACACTCTCTTTGACTCATTTTTTAAAACACACTTACTCTCTTTGACTCATTTTTAAAACACACTTACTCTCTTTGAGTCATTTTTTAAAACACACTTACTCCTCTTTGACTCATTTTTTAAAACACACTTACTGTCTTGAATCATTTTTTTAAAACACAGACTTTTTCACTCTCTTTGACTCATTTTTAAAAATACACTTACTCTCTTTGACTCATTTTTTAAAACACACTCACTCTCTTTGACTCATTTTTTATAACACGCTTACTCTCTTTGACTCATTTTTTAAAACACACTCACTCTCTTTGACTCATTTTTTAAAACACACTTACTCTCTTTGACTCGTTTTTTAAAAAACAGACTTTTACACTCTCTTTGACTCATTTTTTAAAACACACTTACTCTCTTTGACTCATTTTTTAAAACACAGACTTTTACACTCCCTTTTTAATTTTTTAAAATACACTTATACTCTCTTTGACTCATTTTTAAAAACAATCATTTTTACACTCTCTTTAACTCATTCTTTAAAACACAGACTTTTATACTCTCTTTGACTCATTTTTTTAAAACACGCTTACTCTCTTTGACTCATTTTTTAAAAACACACTTACTCTCTTTGACTCATTTTTAAAACACAGACTTTTACACTCTCTTTGACTCATTTTTTTAAAACACACTTACTCTCTTTGACCCATTTTTTAAAACACTTACACTCTCTGACTCGTTTTTTTAAAAAACAGACTTTTACACTTTCTTTTACTCATTTTTTTAAAACACACTTACTCTCTTTGACTCATTTTTTAAAACACTTACTCTCCTTGACTTTTTTTTTAAAACACAAACTTTTACACTCTCTTTGACTAATTTTTTAAAACGCACTTACTCTCTTTGACTCATTTTTTAAAACACGCTCTCTTTTACACTCTCTTTGACTCATTTTTGAAAACACACTTACTCTTTTTGACTCATTTTTTAAAAACACACTTACTCTCTTTGACTCGTTTTTTAAAAAACAGACTTTTACACTCTCTTTGACTCATTTTTTAAAACAGACTTTTACACTTTCTTTGACTCATTTAAAAATACACTCACTCTCTTTGACTCTTTTTTTTAAAACACAGACTTTTACACTCTCTGACTCATTTTTGAAAACACACTTACTCTCTTTGACTCATTTTTTAAATCACACTTACTCTCTTTGACTCATTTTTTAAAACACACTCTCTTTTAAACTCTCTGACTCATTTTTTAAAACACACTTACTCTCTTTGACTCATTTTTTAAAACACTCTCTTTTACATTCTCTTTGACTCATTTTTTAAAACACACTTACTCTCTTTGACTCATTTTTTAAAACACACTCTCTTTTACACTCTCTTTGACTCATTTTTTAAAACACACTTACTCTCTTTGACTCATTTTTAAAACACACTTACTCTCTTTGAGTCATTTTTTAAAACACACTTACTCCTCTTTGACTCATTTTTTAAAACACACTTACTGTCTTGAATCATTTTTTTAAAACACAGACTTTTTCACTCTCTTTGACTCATTTTTAAAAATACACTTACTCTCTTTGACTCATTTTTTAAAACACACTCACTCTCTTTGACTCATTTTTTATAACACGCTTACTCTCTTTGACTCATTTTTTAAAACACACTCACTCTCTTTGACTCATTTTTTAAAACACACTTACTCTCTTTGACTCGTTTTTTAAAAAACAGACTTTTACACTCTCTTTGACTCATTTTTTAAAACACACTTACTCTCTTTGACTCATTTTTTAAAACACAGACTTTTACACTCCCTTTTTAATTTTTTAAAATACACTTATACTCTCTTTGACTCATTTTTAAAAACAATCATTTTTACACTCTCTTTAACTCATTCTTTAAAACACAGACTTTTATACTCTCTTTGACTCATTTTTTTAAAACACGCTTACTCTCTTTGACTCATTTTTTAAAAACACACTTACTCTCTTTGACTCATTTTTAAAACACAGACTTTTACACTCTCTTTGACTCATTTTTTTAAAACACACTTACTCTCTTTGACCCATTTTTTAAAACACTTACACTCTCTGACTCGTTTTTTTAAAAAACAGACTTTTACACTTTCTTTTACTCATTTTTTTAAAACACACTTACTCTCTTTGACTCATTTTTTAAAACACACTCTCTTTTAAACTCTGACTCATTTTTTTAAAACACACTTACTCTCTTTGACTCGTTTTTTAAAAAACAGACTTTTACACTCTCTTTGACTCATTTTTTAAAACACTTACTCTCTTTGACTCATTTTTAAAACACAGACTTTTACACTCTCTTTGACTCATTTTTTTAAAACACACTTACTCTCTTTGACCCATTTTTTAAAACACTTACACTCTCTGACTCGTTTTTTTAAAAAACAGACTTTTACACTTTCTTTTACTCATTTTTTTAAAACACACTTACTCTCTTTGACTCATTTTTTAAAACACACTCTCTTTTAAACTCTGACTCATTTTTTTAAAACACACTTACTCTCTTTGACTCGTTTTTTAAAAAACAGACTTTTACACTCTCTTTGACTCATTTTTTAAAACTCACTTACTCTCTGACTCATTTTTTGAAACAGACTTTTACACTCTCTTTGACTCATTTTTTAAAACACAGACTTTTACACTCCCTTTTTTAATTTTTTAAAATACACTTATACTCTCTTTGACTCATTTTTAAAAACAATCATTTTTACACTCTCTTTAACTCATTCTTTAAAACACAGACTTTTATACTCTCTTTGACTCATTTTTTAAAACACACTCACTCTCTTTGACTCATTTTTTAAAACACGCTTACTCTCTTTGACTCATTTTTTAAAACACGCTAACTCTCTTTGACTCATTTTTTAAAAACACACTTACTCTCTTTGACTCGTTTTTTAAAAAACAGACTTTTACACTCTCTTTGACTCATTTTTTAAAACACTTACTCTCTTTGACTCATTTTTTAAAACACACTTACTCTCTTTGACTCGTTTTTTAAAACACTTACACTCTCTGACTCGTTTTTTAAAAAACAGACTTTTACACTCTCTTTTACTCATTTTTTTTAAAACACACTTACTCTCTTTGACTCATTTTTTAAAATACTTACTCTCTTTGACTTATTTTTTAAAACAGACTTTTACACTCTCTTTGACTAATTTTTTAAAACGCACTTACTCTCTTTGACTCATTTTTTAAAACACGCTCTCTTTTACACTCTCTTCGACTCATTTTTGAAAACACACTTACTCTTTTTGACTCATTTTTTAAAAACACACTTACTCTCTTTGACTCGTTTTTTAAAAAACAGACTTTTACACTCTCTTTGACTAATTTTTTAAAACAGACTTTTACGCTTTCTTTGACTCTTTTAAAAATACACTCACTCTCTTTGACTCTTTTTTTTAAAACAGACTTTTACACTCTCTGACTCATTTTTGAAAACACACTTACTCTTTTTGACTCATTTTTTAAATAAACACACTTTTACACTCTCTTTGACTCATTTTTTAAATCACACTTACTCTCTTTGACTCATTTTTTAAAACACACTCTCTTTTAAACTCTCTGACTCATTTTTTAAAACACACTTACTCTCTTTGACTCATTTTTTAAAACACTCTCTTTTACATTCTCTTTGACTCATTTTTTAAAACACACTCTCTCTTTGACTCATTTTTTAAAACACACTCTCTTTTACACTCTCTTTGACTCATTTTTTAAAACACACTTACTCTCTTTGACTCATTTTTAAAACACTTACACTCTCTTTGACTCATTTTTAAAACACACTTACTCTCTTTGAGTCATTTTTTAAAACACACTTACTCCTCTTTGACTCATTTTTTAAAACACACTTACTGTCTTGAATCATTTTTTTAAAACACAGACTTTTTCACTCTCTTTGACTCATTTTTAAAAATACACTTACTCTCTTTGACTCATTTTTTAAAACACACTCACTCTCTTTGACTCATTTTTTATAACACGCTTACTCTCTTTGACTCATTTTTTAAAACACACTCACTCTCTTTGACTCATTTTTTAAAACACACTTACTCTCTTTGACTCGTTTTTTAAAAAACAGACTTTTACACTCTCTTTGACTCATTTTTTAAAACACACTTACTCTCTTTGACTCATTTTTTAAAAGACAGACTTTTACACTCCCTTTTTTAATTTTTTAAAATACACTTATACTCTCTTTGACTCATTTTTAAAAACAATGATTTTTACACTCTGTTTAACTCATTTTTTAAAACACAGACTTTTACACTCCCTTTTTTAATTTTTTAAAATACACTTATACTCTCTTTGACTCATTTTTAAAAACAATCATTTTTACACTCTCTTTAACTCATTCTTTAAAACACAGACTTTTATACTCTCTTTGACTCATTTTTTAAAACACGCTTACTCTCTTTGACTCATTTTTTAAAACACACTCACTCTCTTTGACTCATTTTTTAAAAACACACTTACTCTCTTTGACTCATTTTTTAAAACACTTACTCTCTTTGACTTATTTTTTAAAACACAGACTTTTACACTCTCCTTGACTCATTTTTTAAAACACACTCACTCTCTTTGACTCATTTTTTTAAAACACACTTACTCTCTTTGACTCATTTTTTAAAACACTTACACTCTCTGACTCGTTTTTAAAAAAAAAAATTTTACACTCTCTTTTACTCATTTTTTTAAAACACACTTACTCTCTTTGACTCATTTTTTAAAACACACTTACTCTCTTTGACTTATTTTTTAAAACACAGACTTTTACACTCTCTTTAACTCATTTTTTAAAACACGCTCTCTTTTACACCCTCTTTGACTCATTTTTTAAAACACACTTACTCTCTTTGACTCATTTTTAAAACACTTACACTCTCTTTGACTCATTTTTTAAAACACTCTTACTCTCTTTGAGTCATTTTTTAAAACACACTTACTCCTCTTTGACTCATTTTTTAAAACAGACTTACTCTCTTTGACTCATTTTTAAAACACACTTACTCTCTTTGACTCATTTTTTAAAATAAAGACTTTTACACTCTCTTTAACTTATTTTTTAAACACATAGTTTTACACTCTCTTTGACTCATTTTTTAAAACACACTCACTCTCTTTGACTCATTTTTTAAAACAATGATTTTTACACTCTCTTTAACTCATTCTTTAAAACACAGACTTTTATACTCTCTTTGACTCATTTTTTAAAACACACTCACTCTCTTTGACTCATTTTTTAAAACACAAATACTCTCTTTGAGTCATTTTTGAAAACACACTTACTCTCTTTGACTCATGTTGAAAACAGACTTTTACACTCTCTTTGACTCATTTTTTTAAAACATACTTACTCTCTTTGACTCATTTTTTAAAACACACTTACTGTCTTTGACTCATTTTTAAATCACACTTACTCTCTTTGACTTATTTTTAAAACAGACTTTTACACTCTCTTTGATTCATTTTTGTAATCACACTTACTCTCTTTGACTCATGTTGAAAACAGACTTTTACACTCTCTTTGACTCATTTTTTTAAAACACACTTACTCTCTTTGACTCATTTTTTAAAACACTTACACTCTCTGACTCGTTTTTTTAAAAAAAAAACATTTTTACACTCTCTTTTACTCATTTTTTTAAAACACACTCTCTTTGACTCATTTTTTAAAACACACTTACTGTCTTTGACTCATTTTTAAATCACACTTACTCTCTTTGACTTATTTTTTAAAACACAGACTTTTACACTCTCTTTGACTCATTTTTTAAAACACACTTACTCTCTTTGACTTTTTTTTTAAAACACGCTCTCTTTTACACCCTCTTTGACTCATTTTTTTAAAACACACTTACTCTCTTTTACTCATTTTTTAAAACACTCTTACTCTCTTTGAGTCATTTTTTAAAACACACTTACTCTCTTTGACTCATTTTTTAAAATAAAGACTTTTACACTCTCTTTGACTTATTTTTTAAAAACATATTTTTACACTCTCTTTGACTCATTTTTTAAAACACACTCACTCTCTTTGACTCATTTTTTAAAACACAGACTTTTACACTCTCTTTGACTCATTTTTTAAAACACAATTACTCTCTTTGAGTCATTTTTGAAAACACACTTACTCTCTTTGACTCATGTTGAAAACAGACTTTTACACTCTCTTTGACTCATTTTTTAAAACACTTACTCTCTTTGACTCATTTTTTAAAACACAGACTTTTACACTCTCTTTGACTCATTTTCCAAAACACAATTACTCTCTTTGAGTCATTTTTGAAAACACACTTACTCTCTTTGACTCATGTTGAAAACAGACTTTTACACTCTCTTTGACTCATTTTTTTAAAACACACTTACTCTCTTTGACTCATTTTTTAAAACACTTACACTCTCTGACTCGTTTTTAAAAAAAAAAAAATTACTCTCTTTTACTCATTTTTTTAAAACACACTTACTCTCTTTGACTTATTTTTTAAAACACAGACTTTTACACTCTCTTTGACTCATTTTTTAAAACACACTTACTCTCTTTGACTCATTTTTTAAAACACGCGCTCTTTTACACCCTCTTTGACTCATTTTTTAAAACACTCTTACTCTCTTTGAGTCGTTTTTTAAAACACACTTACTCCTCTTTGACTCATTTTTTAAAACACACTTACTCTCTTTGACTCATTTTTTAAAACACAGACTTTTACACTCTCTTTGACTCATTTTTAAAACACTCTCTTTGACTCATTTTTAAAACACACTCTCTGACTCGTTTTTTTTTTTTTTTTTAAATTTTACACTCTCTTTTACTCATTTTTTTTAAAACACACTTACTCTCTTTGACTCATTTTTTAAAACACACTTACTGTCTTTGACTCATTTTTAAATCACACTTACTCTCTTTGAGTTATTTTTTAAAACATAGACTTTTACACTCTCTTTGACACATTTTTTAAAACACACTTACTCTCTTTGACTCATTTTTTAAAACACTCTTACTCTCTTTGAGTCATTTTTTAAAACACACTTACTCCTCTTTGACTCATTTTGTAAAACAGACTTAGTCTCTTTGACTCATTTTTTAAAACACAGACTTTTACACCCTCTTTGACTCATTTTGTAAAACAGACTTAGTCTCTTTGACTCATTTTTAAAACACACTTACTATCTTTGACTCATTTTTTAAAACATAGACTTTTACACTCTCTTTGACTCATTTTTTAAAACACACTTACTCTCTTTGACTCATTTTTAAAACACACTTACTCTCTTGGAGTCATTTTTTAAAACACACTTACTCCTCTTTGACTCATTTTTTAAAACACACTTACTGTCTTGAATCATTTTTAAAACACAGACTTTTTCACTCTCTTTGACTCATTTTTAAAAATACACTTACTCTCTTTGAATCATTCTTTAAAACACAGACTTTTATACTCTCTTTGACTCATTTTTTAAAACACTTTCTCTCTTTGACTCATTTTTTAAAACACAGACTTTTACACTTTCTTTGACTCCTTTAAAAATACATTCACTCTCTTTGACTCTTTTTTTAAAACACAGACTTTTACACTCTCTTTGACTCATTTTTGAAAACACACTTACTCTTTTTGACTCATTTTGTAAATAAACACACTTTTACACTCTCTTTGACTCCTTTTTTAAAACACTCTCTTTTACATTCTCTTTGACTCATTTTTTAAAACACACTTACTCTCTTTGACTCATTTTTTAAAACACACTCTCTTTTACACTCTCTTTGACTAATTTTTAAAACACTTACACTCTCTTTGACTCATTTTTAAAAATACACTTACTCTCTTTGAATCATTCTTTAAAACACAGACTTTTATACTCTCTTTGACTCATTTTTTAAAACACACTCACTCTCTTTGACTCATTTTTTATAACACGCTTACTCTCTTTGACTCATTTTTTAAAACACACTTACTCTCTTTGACTCGTTTTTTAAAAAACAGACTTTTACACTCTCTTTGACTCATTTTTTAAAACACACTTACTCTCTTTGACTCATTTTTTAAAACTCACTTACTCTCTTTGACTCATTTTTTGAAACAGACTTTTACACTCTCTTTGACTCATTTTTTAAAACACAGACTTTTACACTCCCTTTTTTAATTTTTTAAAATACACTTATACTCTCTTTGACTCATTTTTTAAATCACACTTACTCTCTTTGACTCATTTTTTAAAACACACTCTCTTTTAAACTCTCTGACTCATTTTTTAAAACACACTTACTCTCTTTGACTCCTTTTTTAAAACACTCTCTTTTACATTCTCTTTGACTCATTTTTTAAAACACACTCACTCTCTTTGACTCATTTTTTTAAAACACACTTACTCTCTTTGACTCGTTTTTTAAAAAACAGACTTTTACACTCTTTGACTCATTTTTTAAAACTCACTTACTCTCTGACTCATTTTTTGAAAAAGACTTTTACACTCTCTTTGACTCATTTTTTAAAACACAGACTTTTACACTCCCTTTTTTAATTTTTTAAAATACACTTATACTCTCTTTGACTCATTTTTAAAAACAATCATTTTTACACTCTCTTTAACTCATTCTTTAAAACACAGACTTTTATACTCTCTTTGACTCATTTTTTAAAACACACTCACTCTCTTTGACTCATTTTTTAAAACACACTCACTCTCTTTGACTCATTTTTTAAAAACACACTTACTCTCTTTGACTCGTTTTTTAAAAAACAGACTTTTACACTCTCTTTGACTCATTTTTTAAAACACTTACTCTCTTTGACTCATTTTTAAAAACACACTTACTCTCTTTGACTTATTTTTTAAAACACTTACACTCTTTGACTTGTTTTTTAAAAAACAGACTTTTACACTCTCTTTTACTCATTTTTTTTAAAACACACTTACTCTCTTTGACTCATTTTTTAAAACACTTACTCTCCTTGACTTTTTTTTTAAAACACAAACTTTTACACTCTCTTTGACTCATTTTTTAAAACACGCTCTCTTTTACACTCTCTTTGACTCATTTTTGAAAACACACTTACTCTTTTTGACTCATTTTTTAAAAACACACTTACTCTCTTTGACTCGTTTTTTAAAAAACAGACTTTTACACTCTCTTTGACTCATTTTTTAAAACAGACTTTTACACTTTCTTTGACTCATTTAAAAATACACTCACTCTCTTTGACTCTTTTTTTAAAACACAGACTTTTACACTCTCTGACTCATTTTTGAAAACACACTTACTCTCTTTGACTCATTTTTTAAATCACACTTACTCTCTTTGACTCATTTTTTAAAACACACTCTCTTTTAAACTCTCTGACTCATTTTTTAAAACACACTTACTCTCTTTGACTCATTTTTTAAAACACTCTCTTTTACATTCTCTTTGACTCATTTTTTAAAACACACTTACTCTCTTTGACTCATTTTTTAAAACACACTCTCTTTTACACTCTCTTTGACTCATTTTTTAAAACACACTTACTCTCTTTGACTCATTTTTAAAACACACTTACTCTCTTTGAGTCATTTTTTAAAACACACTTACTCCTCTTTGACTCATTTTTTAAAACACACTTACTGTCTTGAATCATTTTTTTAAAACACAGACTTTTTCACTCTCTTTGACTCATTTTTAAAAATACACTTACTCTCTTTGACTCATTTTTTAAAACACACTCACTCTCTTTGACTCATTTTTTATAACACGCTTACTCTCTTTGACTCATTTTTTAAAACACACTCACTCTCTTTGACTCATTTTTTAAAACACACTTACTCTCTTTGACTCGTTTTTTAAAAAACAGACTTTTACACTCTCTTTGACTCATTTTTTAAAACACACTTACTCTCTTTGACTCATTTTTTAAAACACAGACTTTTACACTCCCTTTTTAATTTTTTAAAATACACTTATACTCTCTTTGACTCATTTTTAAAAACAATCATTTTTACACTCTCTTTAACTCATTCTTTAAAACACAGACTTTTATACTCTCTTTGACTCATTTTTTTAAAACACGCTTACTCTCTTTGACTCATTTTTTAAAAACACACTTACTCTCTTTGACTCATTTTTAAAACACAGACTTTTACACTCTCTTTGACTCATTTTTTTAAAACACACTTACTCTCTTTGACCCATTTTTTAAAACACTTACACTCTCTGACTCGTTTTTTTAAAAAACAGACTTTTACACTTTCTTTTACTCATTTTTTTAAAACACACTTACTCTCTTTGACTCATTTTTTAAAACACTTACTCTCCTTGACTTTTTTTTTAAAACACAAACTTTTACACTCTCTTTGACTAATTTTTTAAAACGCACTTACTCTCTTTGACTCATTTTTTAAAACACGCTCTCTTTTACACTCTCTTTGACTCATTTTTGAAAACACACTTACTCTTTTTGACTCATTTTTTAAAAACACACTTACTCTCTTTGACTCGTTTTTTAAAAAACAGACTTTTACACTCTCTTTGACTCATTTTTTAAAACAGACTTTTACACTTTCTTTGACTCATTTAAAAATACACTCACTCTCTTTGACTCTTTTTTTTAAAACACAGACTTTTACACTCTCTGACTCATTTTTGAAAACACACTTACTCTCTTTGACTCATTTTTTAAATCACACTTACTCTCTTTGACTCATTTTTTAAAACACACTCTCTTTTAAACTCTCTGACTCATTTTTTAAAACACACTTACTCTCTTTGACTCATTTTTTAAAACACTCTCTTTTACATTCTCTTTGACTCATTTTTTAAAACACACTTACTCTCTTTGACTCATTTTTTAAAACACACTCTCTTTTACACTCTCTTTGACTCATTTTTTAAAACACACTTACTCTCTTTGACTCATTTTTAAAACACACTTACTCTCTTTGAGTCATTTTTTAAAACACACTTACTCCTCTTTGACTCATTTTTTAAAACACACTTACTGTCTTGAATCATTTTTTTAAAACACAGACTTTTTCACTCTCTTTGACTCATTTTTAAAAATACACTTACTCTCTTTGACTCATTTTTTAAAACACACTCACTCTCTTTGACTCATTTTTTATAACACGCTTACTCTCTTTGACTCATTTTTTAAAACACACTCACTCTCTTTGACTCATTTTTTAAAACACACTTACTCTCTTTGACTCGTTTTTTAAAAAACAGACTTTTACACTCTCTTTGACTCATTTTTTAAAACACACTTACTCTCTTTGACTCATTTTTTAAAACACAGACTTTTACACTCCCTTTTTAATTTTTTAAAATACACTTATACTCTCTTTGACTCATTTTTAAAAACAATCATTTTTACACTCTCTTTAACTCATTCTTTAAAACACAGACTTTTATACTCTCTTTGACTCATTTTTTTAAAACACGCTTACTCTCTTTGACTCATTTTTTAAAAACACACTTACTCTCTTTGACTCATTTTTAAAACACAGACTTTTACACTCTCTTTGACTCATTTTTTTAAAACACACTTACTCTCTTTGACCCATTTTTTAAAACACTTACACTCTCTGACTCGTTTTTTTAAAAAACAGACTTTTACACTTTCTTTTACTCATTTTTTTAAAACACACTTACTCTCTTTGACTCATTTTTTAAAACACACTCTCTTTTAAACTCTGACTCATTTTTTTAAAACACACTTACTCTCTTTGACTCGTTTTTTAAAAAACAGACTTTTACACTCTCTTTGACTCATTTTTTAAAACACTTACTCTCTTTGACTCATTTTTAAAACACAGACTTTTACACTCTCTTTGACTCATTTTTTTAAAACACACTTACTCTCTTTGACCCATTTTTTAAAACACTTACACTCTCTGACTCGTTTTTTTAAAAAACAGACTTTTACACTTTCTTTTACTCATTTTTTTAAAACACACTTACTCTCTTTGACTCATTTTTTAAAACACACTCTCTTTTAAACTCTGACTCATTTTTTTAAAACACACTTACTCTCTTTGACTCGTTTTTTAAAAAACAGACTTTTACACTCTCTTTGACTCATTTTTTAAAACTCACTTACTCTCTGACTCATTTTTTGAAACAGACTTTTACACTCTCTTTGACTCATTTTTTAAAACACAGACTTTTACACTCCCTTTTTTAATTTTTTAAAATACACTTATACTCTCTTTGACTCATTTTTAAAAACAATCATTTTTACACTCTCTTTAACTCATTCTTTAAAACACAGACTTTTATACTCTCTTTGACTCATTTTTTAAAACACACTCACTCTCTTTGACTCATTTTTTAAAACACGCTTACTCTCTTTGACTCATTTTTTAAAACACGCTAACTCTCTTTGACTCATTTTTTAAAAACACACTTACTCTCTTTGACTCGTTTTTTAAAAAACAGACTTTTACACTCTCTTTGACTCATTTTTTAAAACACTTACTCTCTTTGACTCATTTTTTAAAACACACTTACTCTCTTTGACTCGTTTTTTAAAACACTTACACTCTCTGACTCGTTTTTTAAAAAACAGACTTTTACACTCTCTTTTACTCATTTTTTTTAAAACACACTTACTCTCTTTGACTCATTTTTTAAAATACTTACTCTCTTTGACTTATTTTTTAAAACAGACTTTTACACTCTCTTTGACTAATTTTTTAAAACGCACTTACTCTCTTTGACTCATTTTTTAAAACACGCTCTCTTTTACACTCTCTTCGACTCATTTTTGAAAACACACTTACTCTTTTTGACTCATTTTTTAAAAACACACTTACTCTCTTTGACTCGTTTTTTAAAAAACAGACTTTTACACTCTCTTTGACTAATTTTTTAAAACAGACTTTTACGCTTTCTTTGACTCATTTAAAAATACACTCACTCTCTTTGACTCTTTTTTTTAAAACAGACTTTTACACTTTCTGACTCATTTTTGAAAACACACTTACTCTTTTTGACTCATTTTTTAAATAAACACACTTTTACACTCTCTTTGACTCATTTTTTAAATCACACTTACTCTCTTTGACTCATTTTTTAAAACACACTCTCTTTTAAACTCTCTGACTCATTTTTTAAAACACACTTACTCTCTTTGACTCATTTTTTAAAACACTCTCTTTTACATTCTCTTTGACTCATTTTTTAAAACACACTCTCTCTTTGACTCATTTTTTAAAACACACTCTCTTTTACTCATTTTTTAAAACACTTACTCTCTTTGACTCATTTTTTAAAACACAGACTTTTACACTCTCTTTGACTCATTTTCCAAAACACAATTACTCTCTTTGAGTCATTTTTGAAAACACACTTACTCACACTTACTCTTGAAAACAGACTTTTACACTCTCTTTGACTCATTTTTTTAAAACACACTTACTCTCTTTGACTCATTTTTTAAAACACAATTACTCTCTTTGAGTCATTTTTGAAAACACACTTACTCACACTTACTCTTGAAAACAGACTTTTACACTTTCTTTTACTCATTTTTTTAAAACACACTTACTCTCTTTTACTCATTTTTTTAAAACACACTTACTCTCTTTGACTTATTTTTTAAAACACAGACTTTTACACTCTCTTTGACTCATTTTTTAAAACACACTTACTCTCTTTGACTCATTTTTTAAAACACGCGCTCTTTTACACCCTCTTTGACTAATTTTTTTAAAACACACTTACTCTCTTTGACTCATGTTGAAAACACTTACACTCTCTTTGACTCATTTTTTAAAACACTCTTACTCTCTTTGAGTCGTTTTTTAAAACACACTTACTCCTCTTTGACTCATTTTTTAAAACACACTTACTCTCTTTGACTCATTTTTTAAAACACAGACTTTTACACTCTCTTTGACTCATTTTTAAAACACTCTCTTTGACTCATTTTTAAAACACACTCTCTGACTCGTTTTTTTTTTTTTTTTAAATTTTACACTCTCTTTTACTCATTTTTTTTAAAACACACTTACTCTCTTTGACTCATTTTTTAAAACACACTCACTCTCTTTGACTCATTTTTTATAACACGCTTACTCTCTTTGACTCATTTTTTAAAACACACTTACTCTCTTTGACTCGTTTTTTTAAAAAACAGACTTTTACACTCTCTTTGACTCATTTTTTAAAACACACTTACTCTCTTTGACTCATTTTTTAAAACTCACTTACTCTCTTTGACTCATTTTTTGAAACAGACTTTTACACTCTCTTTGACTCATTTTTTAAAACACAGACTTTTACACTCCCTTTTTTAATTTTTTAAAATACACTTATACTCTCTTTGACTCATTTTTTAAATCACACTTACTCTCTTTGACTCATTTTTTAAAACACACTCTCTTTTAAACTCTCTGACTCATTTTTTAAAACACACTTACTCTCTTTGACTCCTTTTTTAAAACACTCTCTTTTACATTCTCTTTGACTCATTTTTTAAAACACACTCACTCTCTTTGACTCATTTTTTTAAAACACACTTACTCTCTTTGACTCGTTTTTTAAAAAACAGACTTTTACACTCTTTGACTCATTTTTTAAAACTCACTTACTCTCTGACTCATTTTTTGAAAAAGACTTTTACACTCTCTTCGACTCATTTTTTAAAACACAGACTTTTACACTCCCTTTTTTAATTTTTTAAAATACACTTATACTCTCTTTGACTCATTTTTAAAAACAATCATTTTTACACTCTCTTTAACTCATTCTTTAAAACACAGACTTTTATACTCTCTTTGACTCATTTTTTAAAACACACTCACTCTCTTTGACTCATTTTTTAAAACACACTCACTCTCTTTGACTCATTTTTTTAAAAACACACTTACTCTCTTTGACTCGTTTTTTAAAAAACAGACTTTTACACTCTCTTTGACTCATTTTTTAAAACACTTACTCTCTTTGACTCATTTTTTAAAACACACTTACTCTCTTTGACTTATTTTTTAAAACAGACTTTTACACTCTCTTTGACTAATTTTTTAAAACGCACTTACTCTCTTTGACTCATTTTTTAAAACACGCTCTCTTTTACACTCTCTTTGACTCATTTTTGAAAACACACTTACTCTTTTTGACTCATTTTTTAAAAACACACTTACTCTCTTTGACTCGTTTTTTAAAAAACAGACTTTTACACTCTCTTTGACTAATTTTTTAAAACAGACTTTTACGCTTTCTTTGACTCATTTAAAAATACACTCACTCTCTTTGACTCTTTTTTTTAAAACAGACTTTTACACTCTCTGACTCATTTTTGAAAACACACTTACTCTTTTTGACTCATTTTTTAAATAAACACACTTTTACACTCTCTTTGACTCATTTTTTAAATCACACTTACTCTCTTTGACTCATTTTTTAAAACACACTCTCTTTTAAACTCTCTGACTCATTTTTTAAAACACACTTACTCTCTTTGACTCATTTTTTAAAACACTCTCTTTTACATTCTCTTTGACTCATTTTTTAAAACACACTCTCTTTTACACTCTCTTTGACTCATTTTTTAAAACACACTTACTCTCTTTGACTCATTTTTAAAACACTTACACTCTCTTTGACTCATTTTTAAAACACACTTACTCTCTTTGAGTCATTTTTTAAAACACACTTACTCCTCTTTGACTCATTTTTTAAAACACACTTACTGTCTTGAATCATTTTTTTAAAACACAGACTTTTTCACTCTCTTTGACTCATTTTTAAAAATACACTTACTCTCTTTGACTCATTTTTTAAAACACACTCACTCTCTTTGACTCATTTTTTATAACACGCTTACTCTCTTTGACTCATTTTTTAAAACACACTCACTCTCTTTGACTCATTTTTTAAAACACACTTACTCTCTTTGACTCGTTTTTTAAAAAACAGACTTTTACACTCTCTTTGACTCATTTTTTAAAACACACTTACTCTCTTTGACTCATTTTTTGAAACAGACTTTTATACTCTCTTTGACTCATTTTTTAAAAGACAGACTTTTACACTCCCTTTTTTAATTTTTTAAAATACACTTATACTCTCTTTGACTCATTTTTAAAAACAATGATTTTTACACTCTGTTTAACTCATTTTTTAAAACACAGACTTTTACACTCCCTTTTTTAATTTTTTAAAATACACTTATACTCTATTTGACTCATTTTTAAAAACAATCATTTTTACACTCTCTTTAACTCATTCTTTAAAACACAGACTTTTATACTCTCTTTGACTCATTTTTTAAAACACGCTTACTCTCTTTGACTCATTTTTTAAAAACACACTTACTCTCTTTGACTCGTTTTTTAAAAAACAGACTTTTACACTCTCTTTTACTCATTTTTTAAAACACTTACTCTCTTTGACTCATTTTTAAAACATAGACTTTTACACTCTCTTTGACTCATTTTTTTAAAACACACTTACTCTCTTTGACTCATTTTTTAAAACACTTACACTCTCTGACTCGTTTTTTTTAAAAAACAGACTTTTACACTTTCTTTTACTCATTTTTTTTAAAACACACTTACTCTCTTTGACTCATTTTTTAAAACACACTTACTCTCTTTGACTCATTTTTGAAAACACACTTACTCTTTTTGACTCATTTTTTAAATAAACACACTTTTACACTCTCTTTGACTCATTTTTTAAATCACACTTACTCTCTTTGACTCATTTTTTAAAACACACTCTCTTTTAAATTCTCTGACACATTTTTTAAAACACACTTACTCTCTTTGACTCATTTTTTAAAACACACTCTCTTTTACATTCTCTTTGACTCATTTTTTAAAACACACTTACTCTCTTTGACTCATTTTTTAAAACACACTCTCTTTTACACTCTCTTTGACTCATTTTTTAAAACACACTTACTCTCTTTGACTAATTTTTAAAACACTTACACTCTCTTTGACTCATTTTTTAAAAACACACTTACTCTCTTTGACTCGTTTTTTAAAAATCAGACTTTTACACTCTCTTTGACTCATTTTTTAAAACACTTACTCTCTTTGACTCATTTTTTAAAACAGACTTTTACACTCTCTTTGACTCATTTTTGAAAAAAAACTTACTCTCTTTGACTCATGTTGAAAACAGACTTTTACACTCTCTTTGACTCATTTTTTTAAAACACACTTACTCTCTTTCACTCATTTTTTAAAACACTTACACTCTGACTCGTTTTTTAAAAAACAGACTTTTACACTCTCTTTTACTCATTTTTTTAAAACACACTTACTCTCTTTGACTCATTTTTTAAAACACGCTCTCTTTTACACTCTCTTTGACTCATTTTTTAAAACACACTTACTCTCTTTGACTCATTTTTAAAACACTTACACTTATACTCTCTTTGAATCATTTTTAAAAACAATGATTTTTACACTCTCTTTAACTCATTCTTTAAAACACAGACTTTTATACTCTCTTTGACTCATTTTTTAAAACACACTCACTCTCTTTGACTCATTTTTTAAAAACACACTTACTCTCTTTGACTCATTTTTTAAAACACTTACTCTCTTTGACTTATTTTTTAAAACACAGACTTTTACACTCTCCTTGACTCATTTTTTAAAACACACTCACTCTCTTTGACTCATTTTTTTAAAACACACTTACTCTCTTTGACTCATTTTTTAAAACACTTACACTCTCTGACTCGTTTTTAAAAAAAAAAATTTTACACTCTCTTTTACTCATTTTTTTAAAACACACTTACTCTCTTTGACTCATTTTTTAAAACACACTTACTCTCTTTGACTTATTTTTTAAAACACAGACTTTTACACTCTCTTTAACTCATTTTTTAAATCACGCTCTCTTTTACACCCTCTTTGACTCATTTTTTAAAACACACTTACTCTCTTTGACTCATTTTTAAAACACTTACACTCTCTTTGACTCATTTTTTAAAACACTCTTACTCTCTTTGAGTCATTTTTTAAAACACACTTACTCCTCTTTGACTCATTTTTTAAAACAGACTTACTCTCTTTGACTCATTTTTAAAACACACTTACTCTCTTTGACTCATTTTTTAAAATAAAGACTTTTACACTCTCTTTAACTTATTTTTTAAACACATAGTTTTACACTCTCTTTGACTCATTTTTTAAAACACACTCACTCTCTTTGACTCATTTTTTAAAACAATGATTTTTACACTCTCTTTAACTCATTCTTTAAAACACAGACTTTTATACTCTCTTTGACTCATTTTTTAAAACACACTCACTCTCTTTGACTCATTTTTTAAAACACAAATACTCTCTTTGAGTCATTTTTGAAAACACACTTACTCTCTTTGACTCATGTTGAAAACAGACTTTTACACTCTCTTTGACTCATTTTTTTAAAACATACTTACTCTCTTTGACTCATTTTTTAAAACACACTTACTGTCTTTGACTCATTTTTAAATCACACTTACTCTCTTTGACTTATTTTTAAAACAGACTTTTACACTCTCTTTGATTCATTTTTGTAATCACACTTACTCTCTTTGACTCATGTTGAAAACAGACTTTTACACTCTCTTTGACTCATTTTTTTAAAACACACTTACTCTCTTTGACTCATTTTTTAAAACACTTACACTCTCTGACTCGTTTTTTTAAAAAAAAAACATTTTTACACTCTCTTTTACTCATTTTTTTAAAACACACTCTCTTTGACTCATTTTTTAAAACACACTTACTGTCTTTGACTCATTTTTAAATCACACTTACTCTCTTTGACTTATTTTTTAAAACACAGACTTTTACACTCTCTTTGACTCATTTTTTAAAACACACTTACTCTCTTTGACTTTTTTTTTAAAACACGCTCTCTTTTACACCCTCTTTGACTCATTTTTTTAAAACACACTTACTCTCTTTTACTCATTTTTTAAAACACTCTTACTCTCTTTGAGTCATTTTTTAAAACACACTTACTCTCTTTGACTCATTTTTTAAAATAAAGACTTTTACACTCTCTTTGACTTATTTTTTAAAAACATATTTTTACACTCTCTTTGACTCATTTTTTAAAACACACTCACTCTCTTTGACTCATTTTTTAAAACACAGACTTTTACACTCTCTTTGACTCATTTTTTAAAACACAATTACTCTCTTTGAGTCATTTTTGAAAACACACTTACTCTCTTTGACTCATGTTGAAAACAGACTTTTACACTCTCTTTGACTCATTTTTTAAAACACTTACTCTCTTTGACTCATTTTTTAAAACACAGACTTTTACACTCTCTTTGACTCATTTTCCAAAACACAATTACTCTCTTTGAGTCATTTTTGAAAACACACTTACTCTCTTTGACTCATGTTGAAAACAGACTTTTACACTCTCTTTGACTCATTTTTTTAAAACACACTTACTCTCTTTGACTCATTTTTTAAAACACTTACACTCTCTGACTCGTTTAAAAAAAAAAAAAAATTACTCTCTTTTACTCATTTTTTTAAAACACACTTACTCTCTTTGACTTATTTTTTTAAAAAAACAGACTTTTACACTCTCTTTGACTCATTTTTTAAAACACACTTACTCTCTTTGACTCATTTTTTAAAACACGCGCTCTTTTACACCCTCTTTGACTCATTTTTTTAAAACACACTTACTCTCTTTGACTCATGTTGAAAACACTTACACTCTCTTTGACTCATTTTTTAAAACACTCTTACTCTCTTTGAGTCGTTTTTTAAAACACACTTACTCCTCTTTGACTCATTTTTTAAAACACACTTACTCTCTTTGACTCATTTTTTAAAACACAGACTTTTACACTCTCTTTGACTCATTTTTAAAACACTCTCTTTGACTCATTTTTAAAACACACTCTCTGACTCGTTTTTTTTTTTTTTTTAAATTTTACACTCTCTTTTACTCATTTTTTTTAAAACACACTTACTCTCTTTGACTCATTTTTTAAAACACACTTACTGTCTTTGACTCATTTTTAAATCACACTTACTCTCTTTGAGTTATTTTTTAAAACATAGACTTTTACACTCTCTTTGACACATTTTTTAAAACACACTTACTCTCTTTGACTCATTTTTTAAAACACTCTTACTCTCTTTGAGTCATTTTTTAAAACACACTTACTCCTCTTTGACTCATTTTGTAAAACAGACTTAGTCTCTTTGACTCATTTTTTAAAACACAGACTTTTACACCCTCTTTGACTCATTTTGTAAAACAGACTTAGTCTCTTTGACTCATTTTTAAAACACACTTACTATCTTTGACTCATTTTTTAAAACATAGACTTTTACACTCTCTTTGACTCATTTTTTAAAACACACTTACTCTCTTTGACTCATTTTTAAAACACACTTACTCTCTTGGAGTCATTTTTTAAAACACTTTCTCTCTTTGACTCATTTTTTAAAACACAGACTTTTACACTTTCTTTGACTCCTTTAAAAATACATTCACTCTCTTTGACTCTTTTTTTAAAACACAGACTTTTACACTCTCTTTGACTCATTTTTGAAAACACACTTACTCTTTTTGACTCATTTTGTAAATAAACACACTTTTACACTCTCTTTGACTCCTTTTTTAAAACACTCTCTTTTACATTCTCTTTGACTCATTTTTTAAAACACACTTACTCTCTTTGACTCATTTTTTAAAACACACTCTCTTTTACACTCTCTTTGACTAATTTTTAAAACACTTACACTCTCTTTGACTCATTTTTAAAAATACACTTACTCTCTTTGAATCATTCTTTAAAACACAGACTTTTATACTCTCTTTGACTCATTTTTTAAAACACACTCACTCTCTTTGACTCATTTTTTATAACACGCTTACTCTCTTTGACTCATTTTTTAAAACACACTTACTCTCTTTGACTCGTTTTTTAAAAAACAGACTTTTACACTCTCTTTGACTCATTTTTTAAAACACACTTACTCTCTTTGACTCATTTTTTAAAACTCACTTACTCTCTTTGACTCATTTTTTGAAACAGACTTTTACACTCTCTTTGACTCATTTTTTAAAACACAGACTTTTACACTCCCTTTTTTAATTTTTTAAAATACACTTATACTCTCTTTGACTCATTTTTTAAATCACACTTACTCTCTTTGACTCATTTTTTAAAACACACTCTCTTTTAAACTCTCTGACTCATTTTTTAAAACACACTTACTCTCTTTGACTCCTTTTTTAAAACACTCTCTTTTACATTCTCTTTGACTCATTTTTTAAACACACTCACTCTCTTTGACTCATTTTTTTAAAACACACTTACTCTCTTTGACTCGTTTTTTAAAAAACAGACTTTTACACTCTTTGACTCATTTTTTAAAACTCACTTACTCTCTGACTCATTTTTTGAAAAAGACTTTTACACTCTCTTTGACTCATTTTTTAAAACACAGACTTTTACACTCCCTTTTTTAATTTTTTAAAATACACTTATACTCTCTTTGACTCATTTTTAAAAACAATCATTTTTACACTCTCTTTAACTCATTCTTTAAAACACAGACTTTTATACTCTCTTTGACTCATTTTTTAAAACACACTCACTCTCTTTGACTCATTTTTTAAAACACACTCACTCTCTTTGACTCATTTTTTAAAAACACACTTACTCTCTTTGACTCGTTTTTTAAAAAACAGACTTTTACACTCTCTTTGACTCATTTTTTAAAACACTTACTCTCTTTGACTCATTTTTAAAAACACACTTACTCTCTTTGACTTATTTTTTAAAACACTTACACTCTTTGACTTGTTTTTTAAAAAACAGACTTTTACACTCTCTTTTACTCATTTTTTTTAAAACACACTTACTCTCTTTGACTCATTTTTTAAAACACTTACTCTCCTTGACTTTTTTTTTAAAACACAAACTTTTACACTCTCTTTGACTCATTTTTTAAAACACGCTCTCTTTTACACTCTCTTTGACTCATTTTTGAAAACACACTTACTCTTTTTGACTCATTTTTTAAAAACACACTTACTCTCTTTGACTCGTTTTTTAAAAAACAGACTTTTACACTCTCTTTGACTCATTTTTTAAAACAGACTTTTACACTTTCTTTGACTCATTTAAAAATACACTCACTCTCTTTGACTCTTTTTTTTAAAACACAGACTTTTACACTCTCTGACTCATTTTTGAAAACACACTTACTCTCTTTGACTCATTTTTTAAATCACACTTACTCTCTTTGACTCATTTTTTAAAACACACTCTCTTTTAAACTCTCTGACTCATTTTTTAAAACACACTTACTCTCTTTGACTCATTTTTTAAAACACTCTCTTTTACATTCTCTTTGACTCATTTTTTAAAACACACTTACTCTCTTTGACTCATTTTTTAAAACACACTCTCTTTTACACTCTCTTTGACTCATTTTTTAAAACACACTTACTCTCTTTGACTCATTTTTAAAACACACTTACTCTCTTTGAGTCATTTTTTAAAACACACTTACTCCTCTTTGACTCATTTTTTAAAACACACTTACTGTCTTGAATCATTTTTTTAAAACACAGACTTTTTCACTCTCTTTGACTCATTTTTAAAAATACACTTACTCTCTTTGACTCATTTTTTAAAACACACTCACTCTCTTTGACTCATTTTTTATAACACGCTTACTCTCTTTGACTCATTTTTTAAAACACACTCACTCTCTTTGACTCATTTTTTAAAACACACTTACTCTCTTTGACTCGTTTTTTAAAAAACAGACTTTTACACTCTCTTTGACTCATTTTTTAAAACACACTTACTCTCTTTGACTCATTTTTTAAAACACAGACTTTTACACTCCCTTTTTAATTTTTTAAAATACACTTATACTCTCTTTGACTCATTTTTAAAAACAATCATTTTTACACTCTCTTTAACTCATTCTTTAAAACACAGACTTTTATACTCTCTTTGACTCATTTTTTTAAAACACGCTTACTCTCTTTGACTCATTTTTTAAAAACACACTTACTCTCTTTGACTCATTTTTAAAACACAGACTTTTACACTCTCTTTGACTCATTTTTTTAAAACACACTTACTCTCTTTGACCCATTTTTTAAAACACTTACACTCTCTGACTCGTTTTTTTAAAAAACAGACTTTTACACTTTCTTTTACTCATTTTTTTAAAACACACTTACTCTCTTTGACTCATTTTTTAAAACACTTACTCTCCTTGACTTTTTTTTTAAAACACAAACTTTTACACTCTCTTTGACTAATTTTTTAAAACGCACTTACTCTCTTTGACTCATTTTTTAAAACACGCTCTCTTTTACACTCTCTTTGACTCATTTTTGAAAACACACTTACTCTTTTTGACTCATTTTTTAAAAACACACTTACTCTCTTTGACTCGTTTTTTAAAAAACAGACTTTTACACTCTCTTTGACTCATTTTTTAAAACAGACTTTTACACTTTCTTTGACTCATTTAAAAATACACTCACTCTCTTTGACTCTTTTTTTTAAAACACAGACTTTTACACTCTCTGACTCATTTTTGAAAACACACTTACTCTCTTTGACTCATTTTTTAAATCACACTTACTCTCTTTGACTCATTTTTTAAAACACACTCTCTTTTAAACTCTCTGACTCATTTTTTAAAACACACTTACTCTCTTTGACTCATTTTTTAAAACACTCTCTTTTACATTCTCTTTGACTCATTTTTTAAAACACACTTACTCTCTTTGACTCATTTTTTAAAACACACTCTCTTTTACACTCTCTTTGACTCATTTTTTAAAACACACTTACTCTCTTTGACTCATTTTTAAAACACACTTACTCTCTTTGAGTCATTTTTTAAAACACACTTACTCCTCTTTGACTCATTTTTTAAAACACACTTACTGTCTTGAATCATTTTTTTAAAACACAGACTTTTTCACTCTCTTTGACTCATTTTTAAAAATACACTTACTCTCTTTGACTCATTTTTTAAAACACACTCACTCTCTTTGACTCATTTTTTATAACACGCTTACTCTCTTTGACTCATTTTTTAAAACACACTCACTCTCTTTGACTCATTTTTTAAAACACACTTACTCTCTTTGACTCGTTTTTTAAAAAACAGACTTTTACACTCTCTTTGACTCATTTTTTAAAACACACTTACTCTCTTTGACTCATTTTTTAAAACACAGACTTTTACACTCCCTTTTTAATTTTTTAAAATACACTTATACTCTCTTTGACTCATTTTTAAAAACAATCATTTTTACACTCTCTTTAACTCATTCTTTAAAACACAGACTTTTATACTCTCTTTGACTCATTTTTTTAAAACACGCTTACTCTCTTTGACTCATTTTTTAAAAACACACTTACTCTCTTTGACTCATTTTTAAAACACAGACTTTTACACTCTCTTTGACTCATTTTTTTAAAACACACTTACTCTCTTTGACCCATTTTTTAAAACACTTACACTCTCTGACTCGTTTTTTTAAAAAACAGACTTTTACACTTTCTTTTACTCATTTTTTTAAAACACACTTACTCTCTTTGACTCATTTTTTAAAACACACTCTCTTTTAAACTCTGACTCATTTTTTTAAAACACACTTACTCTCTTTGACTCGTTTTTTAAAAAACAGACTTTTACACTCTCTTTGACTCATTTTTTAAAACTCACTTACTCTCTGACTCATTTTTTGAAACAGACTTTTACACTCTCTTTGACTCATTTTTTAAAACACAGACTTTTACACTCCCTTTTTTAATTTTTTAAAATACACTTATACTCTCTTTGACTCATTTTTAAAAACAATCATTTTTACACTCTCTTTAACTCATTCTTTAAAACACAGACTTTTATACTCTCTTTGACTCATTTTTTAAAACACACTCACTCTCTTTGACTCATTTTTTAAAACACGCTTACTCTCTTTGACTCATTTTTTAAAACACGCTAACTCTCTTTGACTCATTTTTTAAAAACACACTTACTCTCTTTGACTCGTTTTTTAAAAAACAGACTTTTACACTCTCTTTGACTCATTTTTTAAAACACTTACTCTCTTTGACTCATTTTTTAAAACACACTTACTCTCTTTGACTCGTTTTTTAAAACACTTACACTCTCTGACTCGTTTTTTAAAAAACAGACTTTTACACTCTCTTTTACTCATTTTTTTTAAAACACACTTACTCTCTTTGACTCATTTTTTAAAATACTTACTCTCTTTGACTTATTTTTTAAAACAGACTTTTACACTCTCTTTGACTAATTTTTTAAAACGCACTTACTCTCTTTGACTCATTTTTTAAAACACGCTCTCTTTTACACTCTCTTCGACTCATTTTTGAAAACACACTTACTCTTTTTGACTCATTTTTTAAAAACACACTTACTCTCTTTGACTCGTTTTTTAAAAAACAGACTTTTACACTCTCTTTGACTAATTTTTTAAAACAGACTTTTACGCTTTCTTTGACTCTTTTAAAAATACACTCACTCTCTTTGACTCTTTTTTTTAAAACAGACTTTTACACTCTCTGACTCATTTTTGAAAACACACTTACTCTTTTTGACTCATTTTTTAAATAAACACACTTTTACACTCTCTTTGACTCATTTTTTAAATCACACTTACTCTCTTTGACTCATTTTTTAAAACACACTCTCTTTTAAACTCTCTGACTCATTTTTTAAAACACACTTACTCTCTTTGACTCATTTTTTAAAACACTCTCTTTTACATTCTCTTTGACTCATTTTTTAAAACACACTCTCTCTTTGACTCATTTTTTAAAACACACTCTCTTTTACACTCTCTTCGACTCATTTTTTAAAACACACTTACTCTCTTTGACTCATTTTTAAAACACTTACACTCTCTTTGACTCATTTTTAAAACACACTTACTCTCTTTGAGTCATTTTTTAAAACACACTTACTCCTCTTTGACTCATTTTTTAAAACACACTTACTGTCTTGAATCATTTTTTTAAAACACAGACTTTTTCACTCTCTTTGACTCATTTTTAAAAATACACTTACTCTCTTTGACTCATTTTTTAAAACACACTCACTCTCTTTGACTCATTTTTTATAACACGCTTACTCTCTTTGACTCATTTTTTAAAACACACTCACTCTCTTTGACTCATTTTTTAAAACACACTTACTCTCTTTGACTCGTTTTTTAAAAAACAGACTTTTACACTCTCTTTGACTCATTTTTTAAAACACACTTACTCTCTTTGACTCATTTTTTAAAAGACAGACTTTTACACTCCCTTTTTTAATTTTTTAAAATACACTTATACTCTCTTTGACTCATTTTTAAAAACAATGATTTTTACACTCTGTTTAACTCATTTTTTAAAACACAGACTTTTACACTCCCTTTTTTAATTTTTTAAAATACACTTATACTCTCTTTGACTCATTTTTAAAAACAATCATTTTTACACTCTCTTTAACTCATTCTTTAAAACACAGACTTTTATACTCTCTTTGACTCATTTTTTAAAACACGCTTACTCTCTTTGACTCATTTTTTAAAAACACACTTACTCTCTTTGACTCGTTTTTTAAAAAAACAGACTTTTACACTCTCTTTTACTCATTTTTTAAAACACTTACTCTCTTTGACTCATTTTTAAAACATAGACTTTTACACTCTCTTTGACTCATTTTTTTAAAACACACTTACTCTCTTTGACTCATTTTTTAAAACACTTACACTCTCTGACTCGTTTTTTTTAAAAAACAGACTTTTACACTTTCTTTTACTCATTTTTTTTAAAACACACTTACTCTCTTTGACTCATTTTTTAAAACACACTTACTCTCTTTGACTCATTTTTGAAAACACACTTACTCTTTTTGACTCATTTTTTAAATAAACACACTTTTACACTCTCTTTGACTCATTTTTTAAATCACACTTACTCTCTTTGACTCATTTTTTAAAACACACTCTCTTTTAAATTCTCTGACACATTTTTTAAAACACACTTACGCTCTTTGACTCATTTTTTAAAACACACTCTCTTTTACATTCTCTTTGACTCATTTTTTAAAACACACTTACTCTCTTTGACTCATTTTTTAAAACACACTCTCTTTTACACTCTCTTTGACTCATTTTTTAAAACACACTTACTCTCTTTGACTAATTTTTAAAACACTTACACTCTCTTTGACTCATTTTTTTAAAAACACACTTACTCTCTTTGACTCGTTTTTTAAAAATCAGACTTTTACACTCTCTTTGACTCATTTTTGAAAAAAAACTTACTCTCTTTGACTCATGTTGAAAACAGACTTTTACACTCTCTTTGACTCATTTTTTTAAAACACACTTACTCTCTTTCACTCATTTTTTAAAACACTTACACTCTGACTCGTTTTTTAAAAAACAGACTTTTACATTCTCTTTTACTCATTTTTTTAAAACACACTTACTCTCTTTGACTCATTTTTTAAAACACGCTCTCTTTTACACTCTCTTTGACTCATTTTTTAAAACACACTCACTCTCTTTGACTCATTTTTTAAAAACACACTTACTCTCTTTGACTCATTTTTTAAAACACTTACTCTCTTTGACTTATTTTTTAAAACACAGACTTTTACACTCTCCTTGACTCATTTTTTAAAACACACTCACTCTCTTTGACTCATTTTTTTAAAACACACTTACTCTCTTTGACTCATTTTTTAAAACACTTACACTCTCTGACTCGTTTTTTAAAAAAAAAATTTTACACTCTCTTTTACTCATTTTTTTAAAACACACTTACTCTCTTTGACTCATTTTTTAAAACACACTTACTGTCTTTGACTCATTTTTAAATCACACTTACTCTCTTTGACTTATTTTTTAAAACACAGACTTTTACACTCTCTTTAACTCATTTTTTAAAACACGCTCTCTTTTACACCCTCTTTGACTCATTTTTTAAAACACACTTACTCTCTTTGACTCATTTTTAAAACACTTACACTCTCTTTGACTCATTTTTTAAAACACTCTTACTCTCTTTGAGTCATTTTTTAAAACACACTTACTCCTCTTTGACTCATTTTTTAAAACAGACTTACTCTCTTTGACTCATTTTTAAAACACACTTACTCTCTTTGACTCATTTTTTAAAATAAAGACTTTTACACTCTCTTTAATTTATTTTTTAAACACATAGTTTTACACTCTCTTTGACTCATTTTTTAAAACACACTCACTCTCTTTGACTCATTTTTTAAAACACAGACTTTTACACTCTCTTTGACTCATTTTTTAAAACACACTCACTCTCTTTGACTCATTTTTTAAAACACAGACTTTTACACTCTCTTTGACTCATTTTTTAAAATACACTTACTCTCTTTGACTCATTTTTAAAAACACGCTTAATCTCTTTGACTCTTTTTTTAAAACACAGACTTTTACTCTCTCTTTGACTCATTTTTTTTAAAACACACTTACTCTCTTTGACTCATTTTTAAAACAGACTTTTACACTCTCTTTAACTCATTTTTTTAAAACAGACTAGATAGATAGATAGATAGATAGATAGATAGATAGATAGATAGATAGATAGATAGATAGATAGATAGATAGATAGATAGATAGATAGATAGATAGATAGATAGATAGATAGATAGATAGATAGATAGATAGAGTCCTTCCTAGTGAAGGGGGTGGTGGTGGGCATAGATAGATAGATAGATAGATAGATAGATAGATAGATAGATAGATAGATAGATAGATAGATAGATAGATAGATAGATAGATAGATAGATAGATAGATAGATAGATAGATAGATAGATAGATAGAAATGACTCTTTGACTCATTTTTAAAACAGACTTACTATCTTTGACTCATTTTTTAAAACACACTTACTCTCTTTGAGTCATTTTTTAAAACACACTTACTGTCTTTGACTCATTTTTTTAAACACAGACTCTTACACTCTCTTTGACTCATTTTTTAAAACACACTTACTCTCTTTGACTCATTTTTAAAACACACTTACTCTCTTTGAGTCATTTTTTAAAACACACTTACTCCTCTTTGACTCATTTTTTAAAACACACTTACTGTCTTGAATCATTTTTTTAAAACACAGACTTTTTCACTCTCTTTGACTCATTTTTAAAAATACACTTACTCTCTTTGACTCATTTTTTAAAACACACTCACTCTCTTTGACTCATTTTTTATAACACGCTTACTCTCTTTGACTCATTTTTTAAAACACACTCACTCTCTTTGACTCATTTTTTAAAACACACTTACTCTCTTTGACTCGTTTTTTAAAAAACAGACTTTTACACTCTCTTTGACTCATTTTTTAAAACACACTTACTCTCTTTGACTCATTTTTTAAAACTCACTTACTCTCTTTGACTCATTTTTTGAAACAGACTTTTACACTCTCTTTGACTCATTTTTTAAAACACAGACTTTTACACTCCCTTTTTTAATTTTTTAAAATACACTTATACTCTCTTTGACTCATTTTTTAAATCACACTTACTCTCTTTGACTCATTTTTTAAAACACACTCTCTTTTAAACTCTCTGACTCATTTTTTAAAACACACTTACTCTCTTTGACTCCTTTTTTAAAACACTCTCTTTTACATTCTCTTTGACTCATTTTTTAAAACACACTCACTCTCTTTGACTCATTTTTTTAAAACACACTTACTCTCTTTGACTCGTTTTTTAAAAAACAGACTTTTACACTCTTTGACTCATTTTTTAAAACTCACTTACTCTCTGACTCATTTTTTGAAAAAGACTTTTACACTCTCTTTGACTCATTTTTTAAAACACAGACTTTTACACTCCCTTTTTTAATTTTTTAAAATACACTTATACTCTCTTTGACTCATTTTTAAAAACAATCATTTTTACACTCTCTTTAACTCATTCTTTAAAACACAGACTTTTATACTCTCTTTGACTCATTTTTTAAAACACACTCACTCTCTTTGACTCATTTTTTAAAACACACTCACTCTCTTTGACTCATTTTTTAAAAACACACTTACTCTCTTTGACTCGTTTTTTAAAAAACAGACTTTTACACTCTCTTTGACTCATTTTTTAAAACACTTACTCTCTTTGACTCATTTTTAAAAACACACTTACTCTCTTTGACTTATTTTTTAAAACACTTACACTCTTTGACTTGTTTTTTAAAAAACAGACTTTTACACTCTCTTTGACTCATTTTTTTTAAAACACACTTACTCTCTTTGACTCATTTTTTAAAACACTTACTCTCCTTGACTTTTTTTTTAAAACACAAACTTTTACACTCTCTTTGACTAATTTTTTAAAACGCACTTACTCTCTTTGACTCATTTTTTAAAACACGCTCTCTTTTACACTCTCTTTGACTCATTTTTGAAAACACACTTACTCTTTTTGACTCATTTTTTAAAAACACACTTACTCTCTTTGACTCGTTTTTTAAAAAACAGACTTTTACACTCTCTTTGACTCATTTTTTAAAACAGACTTTTACACTTTCTTTGACTCATTTAAAAATACACTCACTCTCTTTGACTCTTTTTTTTAAAACACAGACTTTTACACTCTCTGACTCATTTTTGAAAACACACTTACTCTCTTTGACTCATTTTTTAAATCACACTTACTCTCTTTGACTCATTTTTTAAAACACACTCTCTTTTAAACTCTCTGACTCATTTTTTAAAACACACTTACTCTCTTTGACTCATTTTTTAAAACACTCTCTTTTACATTCTCTTTGACTCATTTTTTAAAACACACTTACTCTCTTTGACTCATTTTTTAAAACACACTCTCTTTTACACTCTCTTTGACTCATTTTTTAAAACACACTTACTCTCTTTGACTCATTTTTAAAACACACTTACTCTCTTTGAGTCATTTTTTAAAACACACTTACTCCTCTTTGACTCATTTTTTTAAAACACACTTACTGTCTTGAATCATTTTTTTAAAACACAGACTTTTTCACTCTCTTTGACTCATTTTTAAAAATACACTTACTCTCTTTGACTCATTTTTTAAAACACACTCACTCTCTTTGACTCATTTTTTATAACACGCTTACTCTCTTTGACTCATTTTTTAAAACACACTCACTCTCTTTGACTCATTTTTTAAAACACACTTACTCTCTTTGACTCGTTTTTTAAAAAACAGACTTTTACACTCTCTTTGACTCATTTTTTAAAACACACTTACTCTCTTTGACTCATTTTTTAAAACACAGACTTTTACACTCCCTTTTTAATTTTTTAAAATACACTTATACTCTCTTTGACTCATTTTTAAAAACAATCATTTTTACACTCTCTTTAACTCATTCTTTAAAACACAGACTTTTATACTCTCTTTGACTCATTTTTTTAAAACACGCTTACTCTCTTTGACTCATTTTTTAAAAACACACTTACTCTCTTTGACTCATTTTTAAAACACAGACTTTTACACTCTCTTTGACTCATTTTTTTAAAACACACTTACTCTCTTTGACCCATTTTTTAAAACACTTACACTCTCTGACTCGTTTTTTTAAAAAACAGACTTTTACACTTTCTTTTACTCATTTTTTTAAAACACACTTACTCTCTTTGACTCATTTTTTAAAACACACTCTCTTTTAAACTCTGACTCATTTTTTTAAAACACACTTACTCTCTTTGACTCGTTTTTTAAAAAACAGACTTTTACACTCTCTTTGACTCATTTTTTAAAACACTTACTCTCTTTGACTCATTTTTAAAACACAGACTTTTACACTCTCTTTGACTCATTTTTTTAAAACACACTTACTCTCTTTGACCCATTTTTTAAAACACTTACACTCTCTGACTCGTTTTTTTAAAAAACAGACTTTTACACTTTCTTTTACTCATTTTTTTAAAACACACTTACTCTCTTTGACTCATTTTTTAAAACACACTCTCTTTTAAACTCTGACTCATTTTTTTAAAACACACTTACTCTCTTTGACTCGTTTTTTAAAAAACAGACTTTTACACTCTCTTTGACTCATTTTTTAAAACTCACTTACTCTCTGACTCATTTTTTGAAACAGACTTTTACACTCTCTTTGACTCATTTTTTAAAACACAGACTTTTACACTCCCTTTTTTAATTTTTTAAAATACACTTATACTCTCTTTGACTCATTTTTAAAAACAATCATTTTTACACTCTCTTTAACTCATTCTTTAAAACACAGACTTTTATACTCTCTTTGACTCATTTTTTAAAACACACTCACTCTCTTTGACTCATTTTTTAAAACACGCTTACTCTCTTTGACTCATTTTTTAAAACACGCTAACTCTCTTTGACTCATTTTTTAAAAACACACTTACTCTCTTTGACTCGTTTTTTAAAAAACAGACTTTTACACTCTCTTTGACTCATTTTTTAAAACACTTACTCTCTTTGACTCATTTTTTAAAACACACTTACTCTCTTTGACTCGTTTTTTAAAACACTTACACTCTCTGACTCGTTTTTTAAAAAACAGACTTTTACACTCTCTTTTACTCATTTTTTTTAAAACACACTTACTCTCTTTGACTCATTTTTTAAAATACTTACTCTCTTTGACTTATTTTTTAAAACAGACTTTTACACTCTCTTTGACTAATTTTTTAAAACGCACTTACTCTCTTTGACTCATTTTTTAAAACACGCTCTCTTTTACACTCTCTTCGACTCATTTTTGAAAACACACTTACTCTTTTTGACTCATTTTTTAAAAACACACTTACTCTCTTTGACTCGTTTTTTAAAAAACAGACTTTTACACTCTCTTTGACTAATTTTTTAAAACAGACTTTTACGCTTTCTTTGACTCATTTAAAAATACACTCACTCTCTTTGACTCTTTTTTTTAAAACAGACTTTTACACTCTCTGACTCATTTTTGAAAACACACTTACTCTTTTTGACTCATTTTTTAAATAAACACACTTTTACACTCTCTTTGACTCATTTTTTAAATCACACTTACTCTCTTTGACTCATTTTTTAAAACACACTCTCTTTTAAACTCTCTGACTCATTTTTTAAAACACACTTACTCTCTTTGACTCATTTTTTAAAACACTCTCTTTTACATTCTCTTTGACTCATTTTTTAAAACACACTCTCTCTTTGACTCATTTTTTAAAACACACTCTCTTTTACACTCTCTTTGACTCATTTTTTAAAACACACTTACTCTCTTTGACTCATTTTTAAAACACTTACACTCTCTTTGACTCATTTTTAAAACACACTTACTCTCTTTGAGTCATTTTTTAAAACACACTTACTCCTCTTTGACTCATTTTTTAAAACACACTTACTGTCTTGAATCATTTTTTTAAAACACAGACTTTTTCACTCTCTTTGACTCATTTTTAAAAATACACTTACTCTCTTTGACTCATTTTTTAAAACACACTCACTCTCTTTGACTCATTTTTTATAACACGCTTACTCTCTTTGACTCATTTTTTAAAACACACTCACTCTCTTTGACTCATTTTTTAAAACACACTTACTCTCTTTGACTCGTTTTTTAAAAAACAGACTTTTACACTCTCTTTGACTCATTTTTTAAAACACACTTACTCTCTTTGACTCATTTTTTAAAAGACAGACTTTTACACTCCCTTTTTTAATTTTTTAAAATACACTTATACTCTCTTTGACTCATTTTTAAAAACAATGATTTTTACACTCTGTTTAACTCATTTTTTAAAACACAGACTTTTACACTCCCTTTTTTAATTTTTTAAAATACACTTATACTCTCTTTGACTCATTTTTAAAAACAATCATTTTTACACTCTCTTTAACTCATTCTTTAAAACACAGACTTTTATACTCTCTTTGACTCATTTTTTAAAACACGCTTACTCTCTTTGACTCATTTTTTAAAAACACACTTACTCTCTTTGACTCGTTTTTTAAAAAAACAGACTTTTACACTCTCTTTTACTCATTTTTTAAAACACTTACTCTCTTTGACTCATTTTTAAAACATAGACTTTTACACTCTCTTTGACTCATTTTTTTAAAACACACTTACTCTCTTTGACTCATTTTTTAAAACACTTACACTCTCTGACTCGTTTTTTTTAAAAAACAGACTTTTACACTTTCTTTTACTCATTTTTTTTAAAACACACTTACTCTCTTTGACTCATTTTTTAAAACACACTTACTCTCTTTGACTCATTTTTGAAAACACACTTACTCTTTTTGACTCATTTTTTAAATAAACACACTTTTACACTCTCTTTGACTCATTTTTTAAATCACACTTACTCTCTTTGACTCATTTTTTAAAACACACTCTCTTTTAAATTCTCTGACACATTTTTTAAAACACACTTACGCTCTTTGACTCATTTTTTAAAACACACTCTCTTTTACATTCTCTTTGACTCATTTTTTAAAACACACTTACTCTCTTTGACTCATTTTTTAAAACACACTCTCTTTTACACTCTCTTTGACTCATTTTTTAAAACACACTTACTCTCTTTGACTAATTTTTAAAACACTTACACTCTCTTTGACTCATTTTTTAAAAAACACACTTACTCTCTTTGACTCGTTTTTTAAAAATCAGACTTTTACACTCTCTTTGACTCATTTTTGAAAAAAAACTTACTCTCTTTGACTCATGTTGAAAACAGACTTTTACACTCTCTTTGACTCATTTTTTTAAAACACACTTACTCTCTTTCACTCATTTTTTAAAACACTTACACTCTGACTCGTTTTTTAAAAAACAGACTTTTACATTCTCTTTTACTCATTTTTTTAAAACACACTTACTCTCTTTGACTCATTTTTTAAAACACGCTCTCTTTTACACTCTCTTTGACTCATTTTTTAAAACACACTTACTCTCTTTGAATCATTTTTAAAAACAATGATTTTTACACTCTCTTTAACTCATTCTTTAAAACACAGACTTTTATACTCTCTTTGACTCATTTTTTAAAACACACTCACTCTCTTTGACTCATTTTTTAAAAACACACTTACTCTCTTTGACTCATTTTTTAAAACACTTACTCTCTTTGACTTATTTTTTAAAACACAGACTTTTACACTCTCCTTGACTCATTTTTTAAAACACACTCACTCTCTTTGACTCATTTTTTTAAAACACACTTACTCTCTTTGACTCATTTTTTAAAACACTTACACTCTCTGACTCGTTTTTTAAAAAAAAAAATTTACACTCTCTTTTACTCATTTTTTTAAAACACACTTACTCTCTTTGACTCATTTTTTAAAACACACTTACTGTCTTTGACTCATTTTTAAATCACACTTACTCTCTTTGACTTATTTTTTAAAACACAGACTTTTACACTCTCTTTAACTCATTTTTTAAAACACGCTCTCTTTTACACCCTCTTTGACTCATTTTTTAAAACACACTTACTCTCTTTGACTCATTTTTAAAACACTTACACTCTCTTTGACTCATTTTTTAAAACACTCTTACTCTCTTTGAGTCATTTTTTAAAACACACTTACTCCTCTTTGACTCATTTTTTAAAACAGACTTACTCTCTTTGACTCATTTTTTAAAACACACTTACTCTCTTTGACTCATTTTTTAAAATAAAGACTTTTACACTCTCTTTAATTTATTTTTTAAACACATAGTTTTACACTCTCTTTGACTCATTTTTTAAAACACACTCACTCTCTTTGACTCATTTTTTAAAACACAGACTTTTACACTCTCTTTGACTCATTTTTTAAAACACACTCACTCTCTTTGACTCATTTTTTAAAACACAGACTTTTACACTCTCTTTGACTCATTTTTTAAAATACACTTACTCTCTTTGACTCATTTTTAAAAACACGCTTAATCTCTTTGACTCTTTTTTTAAAACACAGACTTTTACTCTCTCTTTGACTCATTTTTTTTAAAACACACTTACTCTCTTTGACTCATTTTTAAAACAGACTTTTACACTCTCTTTAACTCATTTTTTTAAAACAGACTAGATAGATAGATAGATAGATAGATAGATAGATAGATAGATAGATAGATAGATAGATAGATAGATAGATAGATAGATAGATAGATAGATAGATAGATAGATAGATAGAAATGACTCTTTGACTCATTTTTAAAACAGACTTACTATCTTTGACTCATTTTTTAAAACACACTTACTCTCTTTGAGTCATTTTTTAAAACACACTTACTGTCTTTGACTCATTTTTTTAAACACAGACTCTTACACTCTCTTTGACTCATTTTTTAAAACACACTTACTCTCTTTGACTCATTTTTAAAACACACTTACTCCTCTTTGACTCATTTTTTAAAACAGAGACTTTTACACTCTCTTTGACTCATTTTTAAAACACACTTACTCTCTTTGACTCATTTTTAAAACACTTACACTCTCTTTGACTCATTTTTAAAACACACTTACTCTCTTTGACTCATTTTTTAAAACACTTACTCCTCTTTGACTCATTTTTTAAAACACAGACTTTTACACTTTCTTTGACTCATTTTTGAACACACACTTACTCTCTTTGACTCATTTTTTAAAACACACTCTCTTTTAAACTCTCTGACTCATTTTTTAAAACACACTTACTCTCTTTGACTCATTTTTTAAAACACTCTCTTTTACATTCTCTTTGACTCATTTTTTAAAACACACTTACTCTCTTTGACTCATTTTTAAAACACACTCTCTTTGACTCGTTTTTTTAAAAAACAGACTTTTACACTCTCTTTGACTCATTTTTTAAAACACACTTACTCTCTTTGACTCATTTTTAAAACACACTCTCTTTGACTCGTTTTTTTAAAAAACAGACTTTTACACTCTCTTTGACTCATTTTTTAAAACACACTTACTCTCTTTGACTCATTTTTTAAAACTCACTTACTCTCTTTGACTCATTTTTTAAAACAGACTTTTACACTCTCTTTGACTCATTTTTTAAAACACAGACTTTTACACTCCCTTTTTTAATTTTTTAAAATACACTTATACTCTCTTTGACTCATTTTTAAAAACAATGATTTTTACACTCTGTTTAACTCATTTTTTAAACCAGACTTTTACACTCCCTGTTTTAATTTTTTAAAATACACTTATACTCTCTTTGACTCATTTTTAAAAACAATCATTTTTACACTCTCTTTAACTCATTCTTTAAAACACAGACACAAACACACTCTCTTTGACTCATTTTTTAAAAACACACTTACTCTCTTTGACTCATGTTGAAAACAGACTTTTACACTCTCTTTGACTCATTTTTTAAAACACTTACTCTCTTTGACTCATTTTTTAAAACACAGACTTTTACACTCTCTTTGACTCATTTTTGAAAAAAAACTTACTCTCTTTGACTCATGTTGAAAACAGACTTTTACACTCTCTTTGACTCATTTTTTTAAAACACACTTACTCTCTTTGACTCATTTTTTAAAACACTTACACTCTGACTCGTTTTTTAAAAAACAGACTTTTACACTCTCTTTTACTCATTTTTTTAAAACACATTTACTCTCTTTGACTAATTTTTTAAAACACACTTTGACTCATTTTTTAAAACACGCTCTCTTTTACACTCTCTTTGACTCATTTTTTAAAACACACTTACTCTCTTTGACTCATTTTTAAAACACTTACACTTATACTCTCTTTGACTCATTTTTAAAAACAATGATTTTTACACTCTCTTTAACTCATTCTTTAAAACACAGACTTTTATACTCTCTTTGACTCATTTTTTAAAACACACTCACTCTCTTTGACTCATTTTTTAAAACACACTCACTCTCTTTGATTCATTTTTTAAAAACACACTTACTCTCTTTGACTCATTTTTTAAAACACTTACTCTCTTTGACTCATTTTTTAAAACACACTCACTCTCTCTGACTCATTTTTTTAAAACACACTTACTCTCTTTGACTCATTTTTTAAAACACTTACTCTCTTTGAATCATTCTTTAAAACACAGACTTTTATATTCTCTTTGACTCATTTTTTAAAACACACTCACTCTCTTTGACTCATTTTTTAAAACATAGACTTTTACACTCTCTTTGACTCATTTTTTAAAACACACTTACTCTCTTTGACTCATTTTTTAAAACTCACTCTCTTTGACTCGTTTTTTAAAAAACAGACTTTTACACTCCCTTTGACTCATTTTTTAAAACACTTACTCTCTTTGACTCATTTTTTAAAACACAGACTTTTCAACCCAGTCTCACGGCAGTTCGTGATATAGTCACGAAATTTAATCTATTGATTCGTGTTCAGGGACACGAATTTCCCTTTTTTTTCGTGTCACTCGGCACGACTTTCAAGCCAATGTATTTCATTGGGACATATTTTTCGTGCCTGCAACACGTATTTCTTTCGAGAGCACAGTATTGTTTTTTTTTCTCAATTCTTATTCATTTTGCTAACTTTAAGGGTAGCCTACACTACCAACATTTAATCAGAAAGTTAATCCTTGTTTTTATTGCTTTATTTTCGCTATGGCTAAATACGCAAAACGAATGATGATTCGTGTCCACGAGCGCGAAGTTTCTTCTTTTTTTTTCGTGCCTATAGCAGGCTACAGAGTTTTTCTCGAGAGCACACAGTATTGTTTTTTTCTCAATTTTGCTAACTTTATGGCTAGGCCTACACTACCAACATTTAATCAGGAGAAATCCTTCTTTTTATTGCTTTATATTCGGTAGGCTACGCAACATGAGTCAAATGAAGATTCGTGTCTAGAGGCACGAATTTCCTTCTTTTTTTTCGTGTCACCCAGCACGACTTTCAATCCAATGTATTTCAATAGGACATATTTTTTCGTGCCTACACCACGTTTTTCTTTCGAGAGCACAGTATTGTTTTTTTCACAATTCTTATTCATTTTGCAAACGTCAAGGGGTAGACTACACTAGGCCATAACAACAATTAATAAGAAGATTTGAATCATTGTTTTTATTGCTTTATATTCGGTGGGGTACGCAACATGAGTCAAATGATGATTTGTCCATCAGCACGAATTTCCTTCTTTTTTTTTCGTGTCACGCAGCACGACTTTTAATCCAATGTATTTCAATTGGACATACTTTTCGTGCCTGTACCACGTCTTTCGAGAGGATTTTGTTCCGCTCAATTTTTAGGGCCCAAGCCCTGAAAGGGCGAAGGCCCTATTGTTTTCCTTAGGATTATTAGGGCCCAAGCCCTGAAAGGGCGAAGGCCCTATTGTTTTCCTTAGGATTATTAGGGCCCAAGCCCTGAAAGGGCGAAGGCCCTATTGTTTTCCTTAGGATTATTTTTTTTTTTTTTTTTTTTTTTTTTTTTTTCTAACGACTATCCGGGCACTTTTGGGGCCCTTAACATGCTCAAAAACTCTTGAAACTTTGCACACGGGTCAGAACCCGCGGCCATCAGAGCCGGGCTGAAGCTGGTACACGGGCGCGGCAGGGCGGCTCGTCAGCGCCCCCTGGAACAGGGTCTGAACACTTTGTCCATAAATCAAACACGCTTGCATGTAATAATATGAAACTCGGTACACATGTCGATCTCATCGTTTCATATATACATCGCGCTTTTACTTTTTACCCCAGCCCAACAGGAAGTCAGATATTTACGGTTGTTTTTAAAATGCTTGCAATGGAATTTAATGTACTCCTCCTAGAGCATTCATCCGCATGGAACGAAACTCGGTCAGCCTGAAGTCAAGACATAGAGGATCAAAAATTGCGAGGGGATTTTTGATATCTCGAACGGTTTGGCTGTGGCGAGGAAACAAAATTATGGTGAGAAACGTGAAACAGGAAGTGTGTCCTAACTTCAGCATACATCAACCGATCTTGATGAAACTTCAGGAGTGTGTTCGCTGTAAGAGGACGATCACATGGATGTGACTATTGTGTGTCAAAGTTATAGCGCCACCAACTGGCAGCAGGAAGTGTGTCACTTTCAAAATGCTTTGAAATCACCCTCTTATTTTAACCCGATTTGCTTCAAACTTCATCTGTATAATGTAAACATACGGCAGATGTAGACCTGTGAATGGATTATTGATGTCTTTGAAACTGTTGCCGTGGCGACGCATCAAACTTTACCATTCTTTTAGGATGCTTTTGAGACCCTTAGCATGCTTCAAATTGCATGAAACTCCTCAGACACATTACATTTATTAGCCAGTAGACATGTGCAAAGTTTCAGAAACGGGCGTGGTGAGGGCTCAGTAGCGCCACCTTTTGACAAAAGTTGGGTTGTTAGTTTTATCAACAGTTACAAAAATCGGTATGTATATTGTACTCCTCGAGCCGGACAACTTTCTAATTGACACTCATTACCTAGGACCCACAGAAAGTAAGATATGTTTGTTTGAATCTGGTCATGCTCCCTTTGAACCTACATCTCTGTCTCTGTCTCTGTCTGTGTGTGTGTTAGTAGGGGAGGGGCTTAACCATTTCACTGCTGTGTGTTTTTTCTGCTGTGTAATTTCTTAATACATTTCTTAAGCCTGGTATGTTTTAAATAAGTTTTTATTTTAATTTTTATAAGTGAAGGCATAATATAACCCGTTAAATTGTAGTGCATTGACAATAGTTTTATATAATTAGTTTATTAATTAAATTAACTTGGTCCATAAACTTGATCTGAAAATTGGGTCCATAAATCAAACACACTTGCATATAATAATATTAAACTCGGTACACTTATAGATCTCATTAGCCCAAACAACTTTAAGCCAGCCCAACAGGATGTCGGTTGTTTCGGTCTGTACTGTATGTGAATGTTTTGCAAAACCAGCCTTTACATTTTTATTTCCCCCCTCTTAAGTAATTTTTTAATTATTCCCACACCAAACTTCTTCAAAATTATGAAAATATATTAAAGATACTAAATCAGGCATATGTACTGGCCATCGGGACTACCGGGAGATTCCCGGTGGGCCGCGGTCTGGTTTGGCCGGCGGCCCGGCGCGTTATGTATTTTGTTTTTAAATCATTATTAATTGTAAATATATTCTAACGTAAGTATTTGTTAAATCATCCAATTCCGGACTTCTGCGTCTCTCTCATGAAGCCGCATGAAGCGGACGCGAGCTGAGAGACTGACAGGTCTGACTGTCTGACACTGGCCAATCGGAATCAAGAGCGGAGAAGCGGCCGCTCCCATAGGCAGTATAGTATCTCCCCGCCCTGTGGAGGCATTCCGCCGGTCTCGTCTCTGAGACCCCTACACCTGGTATTAAAATGCGATCTGTATCCAGATAAGTTATCCGGATAATAAAAAAGAAATGTTAATGCAAGGTATTACGTTGTGATCGGATTGTGATCGATATGCCTGACCATCTGGAGGTAGTCTGGCTCGCATTGTGTTCGGATCTTTACGTGTTGTTCGGATCTTTACGTGTAAACGCAATCTGGTTGTTGATATCACACATGTATATTTTACTCCTCCCAAAAATGCTAAAACATAAACGAGTGAGAGCGTTTACAGGCTATGTTATAGTCAGAAATGACGGCGCTGCGACACGCATCACCGCCGCAGATGAGCAGCAGCTGAGCGTCAAACCAACGTGCAAACATCGCAAATAAAAGTGAAAGTAAGTCAGAGGCGCTTAATCATCTACACATTCATCTTCAAGTAAAGAAAGAAATGATCTCTTGACTCTTTACCAGGGCTGTTTCCACTCTCTCTTATTGATATCTATTGATGAAATTAGCTGATGATCAATAAAATGCATGCTAATATCTGTAATAAACAACCGACAAAATTACTGTATGATGGTGTAAATAAAGAATCAGTCCAGCATCGCCATGTCAGTGTGTATTGATTCATCATTCCCAGCAAGCAATTTTACGTCCAAAAGACGTCTAATAGCCGTCAAAACATAGCCCAGACGTCTATGCTAAATCAAGGCTAAATTTGTTCTGTCAGTGAAAATCTAATAGACGTCTAACCATAGCCCAAGCATAGACATCTAACCATAGCCCAAGAATAGACTATAGTCAACAATTAGACGGCTATTGAACGACTACATAATAGGCAGTGCATATGGGTCTAGGCTAAAACAAGGCTAAATTTGGGCTGTCAGTGAAAATCTAATAGACGTCTAAATGTAGCCCAAGAATAGACTAGTCATCAATTAGACAACTATTAAACGACTACATATACATGCAATAGACAACAAAATGGTTAAAAGATTCTTTTCACTCAAATATAACAGGTTCACATAAATAACAAGCCATTCCAAAAAAAAAAAAACATATATAAAAGGCTTTATTTAGCAAAAGAACAACATTACGTAACTTCAAAACATAAAAATTACCACACCAATATTAAAATTAAAAATATAAAATTATTTTAACATGAACAACTTAAGATAATAAAATAGAAAACTCTGTTGCTGCTGGGAAGTTGGTCATCACAGCATCTGCCAAATAAGAATAAAATAATTAGCACAAGAAAAGCATTGTTGAAAGTACATGTACGTTTTGTGTGTGTGTGTGTGTGTGTTCTTGTGTTCTGTTTAGGTTTTAATGCACATCGGAGCTATTTGCATTATTGATATACTGGCGGATACTTTTTAGATTTGCTTATTTTATATAGCCAATCATTTGTATTTTTATGCTGTATTATAAAATTAATTTGAAAGTTTCAAACTTGAATTAATGAAGGCATTTTGAATGAAACTTCATCTTACTTTGCTTGTACAATAACAAACATTATTCTACTCTATTAGCTTATGCTCTCCAACAAGCCAATGTTCAGACAAATTTAATTTTATAATTTATATCAATGATGGACTTTGTCAAAGACAAGAGATTTAGTGAGGAAATGCTATTTTTATATCACAATGATCTAAAGAAAAGAGCCAAATATAATTGTGGATTTCATAACACTTTATAATAGATTGCATGTGTTTCATGTTTACAGCTTTGGATTCAGTAACGTTAGGCCTACACGTGCATGTACCATGACACACCCGCTAAAATGTCACGATTCCAACAACACATGATAACAAATAATTTATCTAAAAAATTAACACGTCAAAATGAAAACACAGATGCTTAAAAGACAAAAGTGGGAATGTATTTTACCTGTTGTCGTCGACCGTCAGCTGAATGCAATGCTCTGCCTCGTTTAAAATATTTGAGAATGGTCGATCGCGTGACCGGTGATCTGTGCTATCAAGACTCGCGTTGTCAGCAGTCATGTCTCAGTAGGGCTGTTGCCATCTAGCGGTTGAGAAATGTAATTGCATTTTTATTTAATTTAAAATAATAAAACAGTCAAATAAAACCGTAGATTTTTAATTAATGTGTGACTGTGACAGCAAACATGAAGCTGCGTGGGTGAAAAACAAGAAAACAATTTTAAGATTTATTTTGGCAATAGCCTACTAATCGCTGGTCTAAATCAGGGCTATAGCCAAGCCGTTAAACGTAGACCACTGATTGCCTCGATTTCGCCAGTGGGCTAAAAGCAGACTGCACATAGCCCATCCAATTCAGAGGATCGTGACTACAAATCGACCATGTCATGATATGACACTGGCACCTTGTAGATATGTTTACCAATGCGAACATGATGGGATATCAACTATCTCATGCGTTGCCTGCCCAACAATTCATTAAAACGACAATTAATCAGTTTCGACTAGAAGTGGGCTATAAATAGCCGGACAGACTATACGAGCTAGATCGCGTCTTCACACAGCCTACACATAGAAAATGTCAAAGAAATCAAACCAAACACCTTGTAATCACAGTTGACTTTGCTTACATGATGGAATATAATACATTTTGCAAGTTATTTTGGAAAAAATACATTTAGCCATGATTCAATGTTATTTTGGCTAGAAGTGGGTTACACATAGCCGGACTATATCGGGTCTCTATTTAACCTAGACGGTGAAATGAGGGCTATTGCTTGCTGGGTTGTCTCTTCATAGTTTGCAAGAGACATTTAATAAACTGAGCGTATTTGATAAACTGAGCGTAGCCTATTCATCTATCAATATATATAGGCTAACCTCATTCTTTTTAATGATCGGAAGAACGCGTATCGACCACCGTTACAGTACAATATGCATGTATGTCCATTTAAACTCGATTTTGGGTCAAATATGGATTATATCATGACACTGGCAAGAATATGGTTACATTTAAAGATGTTGTGCCAAGCATGAGAATGCTACGTTCAGCTGCTTTTGAAATAACATGTTTTTTTCCACTTCCTGAAAAGTAACCGTTTTGGACATACGTGAGTTTCATCGGGCAGCGACGATATATTAAAGATACTAAATCAGGCATGTACTGGCCATCGGGACTACCGGGAGATTCCCGGTGGGCCGCGGTCTGGTTGGGCCGGCGGCCCGGCGCGTTATGTATTTTGTTTTTAAATCATTATTAATTGTAAATATATTCTATCGTAAGTATATTGTTAAATTGTCCAATTCCGGACTTATGCGTCTCTCTCATGAAGCCGCATGAAGCTGACGCGAGCTAAGAGACTGACAGGTCTGACTGTCTGACACTGGCCAATCGGAATCAAGTTCAGATTCTAGACCTGAGAAGCGGCCGCTTACACCGTGTCCTAACTACACACGACTCCGCGACACGCGATAAAAGGTATCTTTTCCATGTAAATCAGAGTTTTTGTCCTAACCAGACGCGACGGCGACATGCGAAGTTTCTAATTTAGAAACGTTCCTATTTCTGAGACGTCGCGGCTGACAGAATGAAGAAATTACACTGGTTATGAGTACACATTATTTATTTTTAGTTAAAAATAGGTCACTGTGCCACAAGCCATAACGGATAATTTACCTCAGATTTTGAAAGCATGTAATATTATAGTGTTCAAAATGAATTCTATGCAAACATACGACTGTATTTCATAACAACGATAACTTGAGGCAGATGCCACCAAATGTGTTAAAATAAATGAATTAATTGCTGGACTTAAGTGAAAAGGAAAGCCATTTAATGACCATAGCACATAGTTGATGTGAAAAAATGAGTATTTTGCATATAAATATGCACATAAATACATATTTTTTCAATTTGTATCCCTGAAAGTGCCTGGCAGAAGCCTATACTGTCTGTGTCATAAATGTGAACATAATATTATCTACTGTCTGTGTAATAAATGTGAACATAATATTGTAACAGAATATTCTTATGCTATATTATATAAACTATATTTCATGAGGTGAAACATCACTGCCAGGAGCTACAGAATATATATTTCTGTAGGTCCTCACCGTGATGTTGCACTTCATGAAATATATGTAGTATAGCCTAAGAATATTCTATTAGAATATTAAGTGACACATAAACAAGCCCTTCAGCACACTTCTTTTTGACAGTCAAAGCGGGGGTTATGTTTTTGCACGTCATGTAGAATAACCCTAAAAGCACCAAGGTGGCGGTGCCACCGGCTTTATATATATATATATATATATATATATATAGCTGCGAGCAGCGATTGCGGGCCAAAGCCGGCGGTACCGCCATCCCGGTGCCTTTAGGTAACTAAAGGCACCGGGGTTGCGGTGCCACCGGCTTGGGCCCGCAATCGCTGCTCGCAGCTATATTTTATTTTTTTTTTTTCTAACGACTATCCGGGCACTTTTGGGGCCCTTAACATGCTCAAAAACTCTTGAAACTTTGCACACGGGTCAGAACCCGCGGCCATCAGAGCCGGGCTGAAGCTGGTACCCGGGCGTGGCAGGGCGGCTCGTCAGCGCCCCCTGGAACAGGGTCTGAACACTTTGTCCATAAATCAAACACGCTTGCATGTAATAATATGAAACTCGGTACACATGTCAATCTCATCGTTTCATATATTCATCGCACTTTTACTTTTTACCCCAGCCCAACAGGAAGTCAGATATTTACGGTTGTTTTTAAAATGCTTGCAATGGAATTTAATGTACTCCTCCTAGAGCATTCATCCGCATGGAACGAAACTCGGTCAGCCTGAAGTCAAGACATAGACGATCAAAAATTGCGAGGGGATTTTTGATATCTCGAACGGTTTGGCTGTGGCGAGGAAACAAAATTATGGTGAGAAATGTGAAACAGGAAGTGTGTCCTAACTTCAGCATACATTAACTGATCTTGATGAAACTTCAGGAGTGTGTTCGCCGTAAGAGGACAATCACATGGATGTGACTATTGTGTGTCAAAGTTATAGCGCCACCAACTGGCAGCAGGAAGTGTGTCACTTTCAAAATGCTTTGAAATCACCCTCTTATTTTAACCCGATTTGCTTCAAACTTCATCTGTATAATGTAAACATACGGCAGATGTAGACCTGTGAATGGATTCTTAATATCTTTGAAACTGTTGCCGTGGCGACGCATCAAACTTTACCATTCTTTTAGGATGCTTTTGAGACCCTTAGCATGCTTCAAATTGCATGAAACTCCTCAGACACATCACATTTATTAGCCAGTAGACATGTGCAAAGTTTCAGAAACGGGCGTGGTGAGGGCTCAGTAGCGCCACCTTTTGACAAAAGTTGGGTTGTTAGTTTTATCTACAGTTACAAAAATCAGTATGTATATTGTACTCCTCGAGCCGGACAACTTTCTAATTGACACTCTTTAGCTAGGACCCACAGAAAGTAAGATATGTTTGTTTGAATCTGGTCATGCTCCCTTTGAGCCTACATCTCTGTCTCTCTCTGTGTGTGTGTGTGTGTTAGTAGGGGGAGGGGCTTAACTTAACGATTTCAGTGTCGTGTGTTTTTTCTGCTGTGTAATTTCTTAATACATTTCTTAAGCCTGGTATGTTTTAAATAAGTTTTTATTTTATTTTTTATAAGTGAAGGCATAATATAACCCGTTAAGTTGTAGTGCATTGACAAAAGTTTTATATAATTAGTTTATTAATTAAATTAACTTGGTCCATAAACTTGGTCCAGCTGCGAGACTGACAGGTCTGACTGTCTGACACTGGCCAATCGGAATCAAGAGGGGAGAAGCGGCCGCTCCCATAGGCAGTATAGTATCTCCCCGCCCTGTGGAGGCATTCCGCCGGTCTCGTCTCTGAGACCCCTACACCTGGTATTAAAATGCGATCTGTATCCAGATAAGTTATCCGGATAATAAAAAAGAAATGTTAATGCAAGGTATTGCGTTGTGATCGGATTGTGATCGATTTGCCTGACCATCTGGAGGTAGTCTGGCTCGCATTGTGTTCGGATCTTTACGTGTAAACGCAATCTGGTTGTTCATATCACACCTGTATATTTTACTCCTCCCAAAAATGCTAAAAAATAAACGAGTGAGAGCGTTTACAGGCTATGTTATAGTCAGAGATGACGGCGCTACTGCGACACGCATCACCGCCGCAGATGAGCAGCAGCTGAGCGTCAAACCAACGTGCAAACATCGCAAATAAAAGTGAAAGTAAGTCATAGACGCTTAATCATCTACACAATCATCTTCAAGTAAAGAAATAAATGATCTCTTGACTCTTACAAGGGCTGTTGACACTCTCTCTTATTGATGTCTATTGATGAAATTAGCTGATGATCAATAAAATGCATGCTAAAATCTGTAATAAACAACCGACAAAATTACTCTGTATGATGGTGTAAATAAAGAATCAGTCCAGCATCGCCATGTCAGTGTGTATTGATTCATCATTGTCTCTTCATAGTTTGCAAGAGACATTTAATAAACTGAGCGTATTTGATAAACTGAGCGTAGCCTATTCATCTGTCAATATAACCTCATTCTTTTTAATGATCAGAAGAACGCGTATCGACCACCGTTACAGTACAATATGTCCTAACTACACACGACGCCGCGACACGCGATAAAAGGTATCTTTTCCATGTAAATCAGAGTTTTTGTCCTAACCAGACGCGACGGTGACATGCGAAGTTTCTAATTTAGAAACGGTTCCTATTTCTGCGACGTCGCGGCTGACAGAATGAAGAAATTACACTGGTTATGAGTACACATTATTTATTTTTAGTTAAAAATAGGTCACTGTGCCACAAGCCATAACGGATAATTTAGCCTACCTCAGATTTTGAAAGCATGTAATATTATAGTGTTCAAAATGAATTCTATGCAAACATACGACATTTCATAACAACGACAATAACTTGAGGCAGATGCCACCAAATGTGTTAAAATAAATGAATTATTTGCTGGACTTAAGTGAAAAGGATAGCCATTTAATGACCATAGCACATAGTTGATGTGAAAAAAGGAGTATTTTGCATATAAATATGCACATAAATACATATTTTTTCAATTTGTCTCCCTGAAAGTGCCTGGCAGAAGCCTATACTGTCTGTGTCATAAATGTGAACATAATATTATCTACTGTCTGTGTCATAAATGTGAACATAATATTGTAACATAATATTCTTATGCTATATTATATAAACTATATTTCATGAGGTGAAACATCACTGCCAGGAGTTACAGAATATATATTTCTGTAGGTCCTCACCGTGATGTTGCACTTCATGAAATATATATAGTATAGCCTAAGAATATTCTATTAGAATATTAAGTGGCACATAAATTCAGACCAGTTATTTACAATAAAGCCTTATAAAATCATTCCCATTCCCTTTGTTTATTATTTAATAGTTTTTTCTTGGTTTTGATAGTAAATAAAATCTAATCAGTAATTTTACATGCAGATTAATGCACGTATAGATTAATGCACGTGTGTGTGTGTGTGTTTGCATAGTGGGCCGGTCTGGATGAAGTGTCCAGGGCTGATTTTTTGTCCTAGTCCAGCCCTGAATGGCAATATTCACATTACTTTCAGTTTATTGCTCGAAAGTACAAAAATATTTGAGTGAAATGTAGGCTATAGTAAACCCTAAGATTATTATTTGTGACATTAGAACAAAATATGTGGATATAAAAACATGTATATAGGCTAAAGAACTAAATGAACGATATCTATTTTCTAATTTCACGACGTCCACACAAGACCAGGCTTGGGAGGGTTACTTTAAAAAATGTATTCTGATACAGTTACAAATTATTTCATAAAAAAGGGTCCCACTTGATATTAATTGGCTTTAAGTACTATATACTTTTTCAAAAAGTAACTGCAATCTGATTACTTTTTTTGATGTAACTCACTGTAACAAGATACAGTTACTGGATTTTTGTTTCCTGATTACATAATGCTGTTACATGTATTCTGTTGCTCCCACAAGACATTAGTCTGAATATTTTCCTGTATGAACAAAATGGAGTTTCCATTGTTCACACACAAACACACACAGAGTTCGATCGCGCCTCTCTCGTGACTGTGTGTGCGTGTCATGTGTTCTAGGCTGTGTGCATGCACTTCTGAAGCTGCTCAGAAAATAATAAAATGCCATGCAGAGGACTAATGCAAAATGTGTGGGAAAATCCATTTGATTGTAGTTTAAGTGAGAAATAATTTCAGTGCTCTGGTCAATAGCTGTAGAGTGAAAACTGGTGAATGCAGTATACAGCTTTCACAGAAAGAGAATGATGTGAGCACGTACGATTGGCAGTGAATCCTTTATGCGGACAAAATAGCTCAATAAGAGTAACAAAATACATGTGGAAAAAATCACATCGTAATGTTTTAAAGAAGAGTGGTTTGATTAAAGTGGTGTAAATATACCCGATCCGGCAAAGATGGCAGTATCGGAGCTGATAACGATCCTGAGTATCGGATCGGCGCATCCCTACATACTATAATGTAAACAAAGTACAGATGTAGACCTTGATGTACACCTGACCTTTCAGAAGGTTGCTCATGCATACTTTGTGGTTAAAATGTGCCCTCGATCCGCACTTTTGCAGAGCCTTCACTGCTGCAAGCTCTTCAGCACACTTCTTTTTGACAGTCAAAGCGGGGGTTACGTTTTTGCACGTCATGTAGAATAACCCTAAAAGCACCAAGGTGGCGGTGCCACCGGCTAAATATATATATATATATCTTTTCCATGTTAATAAATCAGAGTTTTTGTCCTAACCATACGCGACGGCGACATGCGAAGTTTCTAATTTAGAAACGGTTCCTATTTCTGCGACGTCGCGGCTGACAGAATGAAGAAATTAGGCTACACTGGTTATGAGTACACATTATTTATTTTTAGTTAAAAATAGGTCACTGTGCCACAAGCCATAACGGATAATTTACCTCAGATTTTGAAAGCATTATAGTGTTCAAAATGAATTATGCATACGACTGTACTTCATAACAACGACAATAACTGGCAGATGCCACCAAATGTGTAAAAATAAATGAATTATTTGCTGGACTTAAGTGAAAAGGAAAGCCATTTAATGACCATAGCACATAGTTGACGTGAAAAAAGGAGTATTTTGCATATAAATATGCACATATAGCCTATACATATTTTTTCGATTTGTATCCCTGAAAGTGCCTGGCAGAAGCCTATATCTACTGTCTGTGTCATAAATGTGAACATAATATTATCTACTGTCTGTGTCATAAATGTGAACATAAAGTATATTTCATGAGGTGAAACATCACTGCCAGGAGCTACAGAATTGGGGAGCGCGGGGATAAATGTAGGCCTGACGCGGGGTTAAATGTAACACGGACATTTTACATAGTTTGTCAGTATCTAGCCGGCTGTCTTTCCGCTCTTTTTCTCTTGCTGCCAGAAGACGGTCTCCCGCGAATTTGCGGAACGTTTTGATTATATTTCGTGAAGATAATGGACAAAGAGTGTTTTGACATCATGAAAGTAAATTTTTTCATCGTAGATTTTTTTCTGTTTCCGGGTTGGATGTATACGCGTCCAAATCTAACTTTATATTGCCTTAATCACTGTCTTGTTGGCTCAAACACAGCACCGTTTTGAAACATGTCAGTAATTCCTAGCGACTGTTAGCTAGGTTTAAAATATGTAATACACAGCGGGGTTAGTTGTAACACAGTGTTCCAACTGCTGCCACAATGATAATCAAATGAATGAAAACGGAGCCACACAACTTTTCAGGTTTGAGTATACATTTAACTTTGTTGGACTTTCACAAACAATGTTGTAATTTAAAATGTTTAAAATTTAGTGCACTATGAATGATAGCTTATTTATTTATTAAAAATATGGCCTGTTATTAATGTAATAAACCATTTAAATTTTTATTCTAAGCTCATTTGTATTATTATTAATGTTATTATTATTAATAATAATAATTGTACATGCAGCTGCCACACAAATCTAATTTAATCGCAATTACAATATTTATATGTTTATTTTATTTTATTTATTATTATTTATTGCAAAACCGTACAGCCCTTTTCTACGTCTCTAGCTATGATATTGATCCATAACAAAAGGATGATTGGATGCGGAATTAAAAATGTTATTATTCACCATTTATTTTCTATAAGACCAGTGTTGGGGGTAACGAGTTACAAACGAGTTTGGGTAAGTAAAGTAACGCATTACACTGAAAATATTGGTAACTACACTACTTTACTATACTAAAGGAACGCGCTTTCCTGCGTTACCCAAGCCGTGTTTGCCTGTGTGGAGAGTTCCGTCTAGTGGTGCGTGCGCCGTTGCCATAGAGACCGATTTGAGTGAGAGAGAGAGGGAAGTGGAGAGAGAGACGGGTTTCAACAAATGGCAATATTCACATTACTTTCAGTTTATTGCTCGAAAGCACAAAAATATTTGAGTGAAATGTAGGCTATAGTAAATCCTAAGATTATTATTTGTGACATTAGAACAAAATATGTGGATATAAAAACATAGGCTAGGCTAAAGAACTAAATGAACGATCTCTATTTTCTAATTTTACTAAACATTTCATTAAGTTTAGTGGACATTTTATAAAACATGGATCTTAGGCTCATTTTGTAAACATAAATAACTGAGATGCGCAAACTGGGTGCCGTTGCGGAGATGTAGGCTCCATGTTCGGTGCAGGTTCGGCTTCTTGTCGTTCATCCTCGGATGCGGCATCACGTGCGCTGTTTGCCGCGCGCACCTTTCCGCTCGTTCGGACGCGTCAAGTAAAAACAAGGCTCGAAAGTCTTGGAAAACGAAATGAACAGGATTGTTGCAGGGTTCATTGTAGAAGACATGCTTCCCCTGTCGACCATTAATTCCCCAGGTTTAGAAAAATACATTTTAAATTAGGATTAAGAATTTTATGGGATAAAGTGACCTTTATTTTATTATTTTTCATTGACATCTTTTATTTTTTTTTTAAATTATTATTATTACCATGAGTCGAATAAAAAGCTGGTTTTGTTCTCAGGAGAAGAGTTTTATTCTCCCAGCCTGTTTTGAAACTTCTGTGATAAACACCATTTTAAAATTTTGAATTTTGAACCCCATTTTGTTTGTGAATTTTACAGTGCGGCATATTTATTTGTGCAGACAGGGATATTGTTCTTTCATGTCATTTTGTATACATTTTTACAATAAAATGATGATAGGGCAAAAACTGATATGATGTTTGTCCATGTAGGCTACACGGTAAATTAAGAAACAGGAAAGTAAAGTAATAAGTAGTGAAGTTATTTTTCCAACGCAGTAACTAGTAAAGTAATCTCATTACAATTTACAGAAGTAACTAGTAACTAATTACTTTTTTGAGTAACTACCCCAACACTGTATAAGACTATACCAATATTGGAACTATAGCCATTTTATTCCTTTTTTTAATTTAAGAATTATGTTTAAGTTTAAAAACAGACAGAATGGTTTAGTCAAAAAAGAAAAAAATCATTCATAGTGCTATACTGCCCTCTTGTGTTCAAAATTAGGTAGAACTATTGGATCAATATCCACACATTAATACAGTTGGCAGTACAGTATAATAGGTAATACAGTAGGATTGGGGCCTTAAAAATCGCTAACTTAAAAAGTGAAATTAACGGACGTGCACACAAGACCAGGCTTGGGAGGGTTACTTTAAAAATGTATTCCGATACAGTTACAAATTATTTCATAAAAAAGGGTCCCACTTTATATTAAATGGCTTTAAGTACTATATACTTTTTCAAAAAGTAACTACAATCTGATTACTACTTTTTTTGATGTAACTCACTAGATCTTTGTATCCTGATTACATAATACCATTGCATGTATTCTGTTGCTCCCACAAGACATTAGTCTGAATATTTTCCTGTATGAACAAAAAGGAGTTTCCATTGTTCGCACACAAACACACATTCGATCGCGCCTCTCTCGTGACTGTGTGTGCGTGTCATGTGTTCTAGGCTGTGTGCATGCACTTCTGAAGCTGCGCAGAAAATAATAAAATGCCATGCGGAGGACTAACGCAAAATGTGTGAGAAAATCCATTTGATTGTAGTTTAAGTGAGAAATAATTTCAGTGCTCTGGTCAATAGCTGTAGAGTGAAAACTGGTGATTGCAGTATACAGCTTTCACAGAAAGAGAATGATGTGAGCACGTACGATTGGCAGTGAGTCCTGTGTGTGGACAAAATAGCTCAATAAGAGTAATAAAATACATGTGAAAAAAATCACATCATAATGTTTTAAAGAAGAGTGGTTTGATTAAAGGGGTGTAAATATACCCGATCCGGCAAAGATGGCAGTATCGGAGCTGATACCGATCCTGAGTATCGGATCGGCGCATTCCTAAATACTATAATGTAAACACAGTACAGATGTAGACCTGGATGTACACCTGACCTTTCAGAAGGTTGCTCACGCATACTTTGTGGTTAAAATGTGCCCTCAATGTGCACTTTTGCAGAGCCTTCACTGATGCAAGCTCTTCAGCACACTTCTTTTTGACAGTCAAAGCGGGGGTTATGTTTTTGCATGTCAAGTAGAATAACCCTAAAAGCACCAAGGTGGCGGTGCCACCGGCTTTATATATATATATATATATAAATATAGCTGCGAGCAGCGATTGTGGGCCAAAGCCGGCGGTACCGCCATCCCGGTGCCTTTAGGTAACTAAAGGCACCGGGGTTGCGGTGCCACCGGCTTGGGCCCGCAATCGCTGCTCGCAGCTATATTTATATATATTTTTATTTAATTTTGCAAACTTCAAGGGTACACTGCCCTACCAACAATTAATACGAAGATTTTAATCCTTGTTTTTATTGCTTTATATTCGGTGGGCGACGCAACATGAATCAAATGATGATTCGTGTCTATAGGCACGAATTTCCTTCTTTTTTTTCGTGTCACTCAGCACGACTTTCAATCATGTATTTCAATGGAGCGTTTGCACCACGTCTTTCTTTCGAGAGCGCACTATTGTTTTTTCCTCAAATGTTATTCATTTTGCAAACTTTAAGGGCTACATACTCAGCATTTAATCAGGAGATTTTAATCCTTGTTGTATTGCTTTATATTCGGTTGGCTGCTCAACACGAATTGATTCGTGTTCTTGGGCACGAATTTCCTCCTTTTTTTCGTGCCAGGTAACACGAATTTCAATCTAATGTATTTCAAATGGACGTATTTTCCGTGCCTGCACCACGTCTTTCTTTGGAACAACCTCAATTTGTCACTTGACAATATTATATTAAATAATAATATAATTTTGGGCTACATTAAAATTACATTAGAGGACAGTATATTTTCTATATGCCTAAAACATGCCTTAATTTAGGTGGTATGTTTTATGATTTTCGATCATATTGTGGTACATTCCCCCTCACGTCTAGAAGCCGACGTTGAGGGTATCTCGCTGAAACACTTTTCTAAATCGGTATATCACGATTTTCTCTCTCATTTTTACATAATTTTGGACTACATTAAAACGACATAACTTAATTCCAGGACTGCATATTTGCTGTAGGCTTAAAACACGTCTTAATTTATTGTGGGATATTTTGTCGATGGTATTTCAATTTGCAATGGCTTATAGTGAGCCTATTTACTTTGATTTTTTTTTTGCGCCAAAAAATAAATAAATAAATAAACTATTGGCCTACTTTTATAGAACTTTCTTCCCAATACTGATTATGAAGTTGTAATAAACTGCAGAAATATTTATATTGCTTTTTATGGACATCCTTTGGCAAAGAGATGCATTCTGGGTGGTGATCTGTGTTAAATGTAATGGCTACATACTCGTGTTTCATTCACTTTAGCATTTACGCTGACCACTTTAAAATTGAGCACGAATATAAAATATTAAGATTGTACTTTTTAATTATGATTGATATTTTGGCGCAATTTTGAGCAATACGTCACTGTGTGCGACCATCGGAGAAACCATTGCCCAGCGCGATTCCACCACGGTAAGTCGCTTACAACAGTCTATTAAGCAAAATTAATTCTTAAGCATTTACAGGTCCAAAATTAATAAAATTACGAGTTTATATACATATATATATGAAGAGTTCAGATGCAAAGGCCTCTAAATGCCATTTGAAATTTTCTTCTAAAATGACCATTTTTATCAAGCTTGTATATTTAAGTTCAGTAATTTCACTTAAATGACAATTAATAGGTAATCTTCTTTGCCATTTAAGTGAAATTACTGAACTTATATATACAAGCTTGATAAAAATGATCATTTTAGAAGAAAATTTCAAATGGCACTTAGAGGCTTTTGCATCTGAACTCTTCATATATATATATATATATATATATATATATATATATAGATAGATAGATAGATAGATAGATAGATAGATAGATAGATAGATAGATAGATAGATAGATAGATAGATAGATAGATAGATAGATAGATAGATAATTTTATTGAGAATTTATTGGGGGACTAAGTTAGTAATTGGGGACATCTATTCTAGATGATGTTATCACTTTGTGTAACGTTATACTGCACATTACGCTGCCTGTTACACGCCATTAAAAAAACTTTTAACAGTAGCACATGAAGTATAGGAACAGCGTGAATCTGTATTTATTGACCCTAAGCATTTATAAGAAAAAAATCTATAATAGGGTATACTTTTTAAATCCTATCAACATCATATCAACAGCTACATAATTAACATTTTTGTTGTTCTCCCTGCAGATCCTGTCAAACACACCATCTGTCGAACATATCTGAACCTGATTTTCAAAACCCAAAGGCACTTTTAAGAGCCAACCTCTATCTCTTCATTACTTTCTATATCTTACATCCTCTCTGTTCTCTCACTATATTTCTGTCTATCTCTTTAATCTTTATCTATCTCACAGTCTTTATCTATATATTGCTCTTTCTTTCCTCCCTGTCTGTCTTACTCTACTTGTCTTTACTACCCATCTTTGTCAGTCTGTCTGTTTGTATCTGACTGTCTGTCTGTTTGTATCTGACTGTCTGTCTGTCTGTCTGTTATTATGCCAGGGGGGTCCACCAAAAAGATCTGCCCCTTTTGCCAGTGCATTTTATTTTGTGCTCAAAAAATATGCACTCATTGTAAAAAGGAGCAGCCTGTGAAACAGCGCCTCAAGAAAAAAATTCAGAGGTTTGATGAGAAGCGAGAGGAATGGTTAACTGGTTACAAGAAAAACCACAACATGGCATCCATCAAGGATGAAGCCAATATCATGGTACGTACAATTTCATACATGACATTAAACTGTCATATCATCTAGGTCTAGGAAGTACATTTAGCGGTACCATTTGTTAAGTGAGCACACTAGTGCATGGTCAGAAAGACATTATTTTTCGCAAATATTGATATAGAAAAAATTTCAATGACCCTGTGTCATCAGAACTAATTTAAAAGTACAATTTAATTATCAATTTTAGAAGGCAGATGTAATTGTGATTTGTATTTTTTTTCTGTGAATAAGTGATTCCCTTAAGTAATCACTTATTCACAGTAATACATCACAGACCTAAATTATCTACCAGAGCAAAATTTGAACACACAGCAAACATAATTGAAGAGTTCAGGTGCAAAAGCCTCTAAGTGCCATTTGAAATTTTCTTCTAAAATTATCATTTTTATCAAGCTTGTATATTTAAGTTCAGTAATTTCACTTAAATGGCAATGAAGATTAGGCCTACCTATTAATTGTCGTTTAAGTGAAATTACTGAACTTAAATATACAAGTTACAAGATATACAAGAATTATTGAGTTCATAACAAATATAGGCATGCATTATGACAGAATTATAGGTGCAATATAATAGTCAAACATTTTATTATTGATTGGATTAGAAATAACAAATTAACTGCATTCATACTGTACTACTCATAGAAATTTCCAATGTGCATGGTTAGTTAAATATGTGCTGCATTCACCCATCTGGTAATGTAATCATTAAGTTTCTGCCTTTATTTTTAATAAGTCTTTCAGTTGTCATTGTCCAGTTGCACAATGGTTACATGATATTAGCAAACGTAGGTGCAAAACCCAAACTACTAATGTTACAAAAAGTCATATTGTACCCTCATGGTGTCTGATTCATCTTTCTGCTGTTTTAGAGTTGTTTTTTGTTGCTACTGTATGAGCCTGTTTGCACATACTAGATTATAAATAAGCTAAACTCATCATTAGGTTACAAATTTTGAATGGCAGGAACCTGGATGCCGTCATCAATATGTTAAATAACATAGTTATTTTTTTGTTGTTTTTCTATTTGTTAAGAAGGGATAGTTGTAACTCAATCTGGTGGTTGATATGTTGCATTCACTACAGGATGTCAGTCACGACTCAGGGAGACAGTATCAGGTTGATTCAGGTTTACTTCAAGAGTTGGTATATAGAACAGCAAACAGCACGGTATGGCATAACAGGATTTCTAGGCAGTTCTGAAGTTCTCTGTATATATTAGTGTATGTGTGGTTCTAAATAAACAGAGAAAGGGAATAATTACTAACTGCAATAGTATCATCTCAAATTAGCACAACAGTATGCGCACAAACTAGGACATTAGAACAATATTACCAGAATATATTCAAACAATATTCCCAAAAGAGAACAACTATTCTTATAATAAAGTAATCAATTGTAGCGATTACATTATTACAGTAATAATAATCGAATGAAATAGTCACTGATGCAAGCCAAATAGTATATTATTGCCGTCTTCCACAATCAGTCACAATTAGCTTAGCATTAGGATAGACAACACATCCTACGATATTAAATGGCTACTAGAAACTCTCAAAGAAACATTAATAATAAACAACGCACTTACATGTCGTCATTGACGCACACCAACTAAAACCACTCAGGAATAATCAGAACAGGGTAAATTCTCAGTACTCAAGCGCTAACAGTCCACACCTGACCGAAGTTTCTGTCCATTTCCTTATAACGCAGTCTGAGTTACGGCTGATGCAATACTTGCCACGAACTTCAGCAAGGGCAGGCCGCCACCTACTTGGTGGAATAAGTAATGTTCCCACATTAACTACAAACATGTTTGACTCATAGCGGGCCTTTTGTACAGCCGCCCCCAAATTTAGAAACTAAATTTGCCCCTAATAATGGTCTTCAATTATGAGGTTTCTGAGTCGTCGGGAATAGCAGGGAGTTTAATCATCCTTGAAACAGGTCTGGTATAGGTTCGTCCATTGATTAGCACATCTGCAGCTCTGATATGCCCATCTGCACTGAGCATAACCTTGGTCACTTTCCCGATTAGCCACATAGCTCGAGGTAATTGAGGATCTACCAGCATAACAATGTTCCCAACGGCAATGTCCTCAACGTCTTTCTGCCATTTAGATCGGGTCTGCATGTTCGGTAGGTAGTACTTTATGAATGAGGACCAGAATAAGTCTGTAAGGATCTGACTGTGGCGCCATCGTTTACGACTGATCATTTCGCTTTGAGGATACACAACTTGTGGGAGAGAACCATCCGGCCGCCCCATAAGGAGGTGATTTGGAGTAATAGGATCAGTATCTGAGACGTCAGAGGATAGGTATCCAAGAGGCTTGGAGTTCAGTATACCCTCTACCTCAATTAACACTGTCCTGAGGACTTCCTCCGTTACCGATTGAGCCCCAACTGAAGCATACAGAGCTGATTTGACAGATAGTATCTCACGTTCCCATCCTCCTCCGAAATGAGGAGCTCCAGGAGGGTTGAAATGGAAGTGAACTTTCTGCCTTGCCAACCGTTGCTGTAGTTCGGGTGACATTACTTTGAATGCTTCATACATCTCTCTCTCCCCTCCTTTAAAATTAGTTCCTTGATCAGACCATAGCTCGAAAGGAGTTCCTCTACGTGCCACAAATCTCCTGAATGCCATGAGGAAGGAATCAGTGTCAATACTTGATAATATGTCAAGGTGAACACATCTGGTTGTCAAACACTTCCAAATTATTCCCCATCTTTTCTCCACTCTCCGTCCAATCTTAACTGAGAAGGGTCCAAAGCAGTCCATTCCAGTGGAATAAAATGCAGGCTTGAATAGTCGAAGTCGAGCGACAGGCAAGTCTGACATTTTTGGGACTTCTGGTTTTGCTCTCCATCTCCTACAATCAGTGCATCGAAATTGGTGATTACGGATAGCCTCCCTACCACGCAGAATCCAAAACTTCCTCCTAATTTCAGCCAGAACTCTCTCTGGGCCTGGATGGTTCAACTGCTGATCATAATCTTGAATTATAAGTTTAGTAAGGGCATGACTGGGATCTAGGACAATTGGGTGCTTTGTTGCTATGTCGAGTGCCTCAGCTCGGATTACTTCCATTTCCTTGTCCATCTCTGGACACAGAGTAAGCAGTTTACTATTAGAAGGAAGTGGTTTGCCTTGTTTCTGGCATTGGAAGTCACAGGGAAAACTATCTTGCTGAGCTGCTCTCCACTGAAGTATTTCTGCCTGTTGGAAATCTGCTGCCGTTAGTGGCTCCCCACTCGCAGCCCCATGGACATATTGTGCAGTAGCTTCCAGTAATTCTCTGTAGACTGTATACTGTCTGGCATCAGGAATCTCTGAATTGGAGGTCACTACATTCAGAGCACAGAACATTGACTTGCGCAACTCTGAATCCCCTTCCAAGGAGCTGTTAACAGGACTCTTAGGCCACTGATCAGGGTGCATTAAAAGGAAGGGGGGTCCAGTACTCCATCTGTTTGGTCTGGCTAAATCCTCAAGACGTTTTCCCTTTGTCAGGTCATCAGCCGGATTTTGAGCAGAGTCCACGTATCTCCAATCCTGTGGGTTTGTTGTTTCTTGTATATCTGCGATCCTGGTGCCAACAAAGACTTTGAACCGGCACGAATCGGAATGCAACCAATTCAGCACTGTGGTGGAATCGGACCACAAGGTAATTTTCTGATACTCAAGTGTAAGTTCCTTTCTTAGCAACTCCGCTAACTGAGCTCCACAGTGTGCGGTGCAAAGCTCAAGTCTGGGAATGGATAACTGTTTCTTAGGTGCAACTCTGGATCGTGCAAGTAGGAATCCTAATTGTACCTTGCCTTCACTGTTCTCTGTTCTCAGATACGAAACTGCCCCATAGGCTCTTTCTGATGCGTCACAGAACACATGTATTTCCCTCACAGAAGAAGATTTATCCATTTCTGGGGTCACATAGCATCTAGGGAAGGCAATGGTGGAGAGTGATTTAAGTTCGTCCTCCCACTGCAGCCAGTTCTGCAAGAGTTCATCAGGAAATAGAGGATCATCCCATTCCCTCAGCTTAGCCCAAAGTTGTTGGATTAGGATTTTCGCTCTGGTTGTATATGGGAGGATGAAGCCCAATGGGTCGTATTGACTGGCAAGAATACGATACAAATTGCGCATGGTGGGCTGTCCATACTCCAAGGGACGGTGTTTGTACCTAAGAGTGTCGGTGGGGCAATGCCAATGCAGACCTAGAGTGGATTCAGGAACTTCTGTTTCTCTTTGTGACAACCACAGTTCAGTGCTGGTAGACTGAGCTTCCTTAGGTAGATGACTTACTACACTGGGTTGGTTTGATGCCCACTGTCGGATGTTGAATCCTCCATCTGCCAATAGCTCCCTGAGATGGTTAATCAACTCTCTGGCCTCATTGGTTGTGTTCAGGCTCTGAAGACAGTTATCAACATAGAAGCTCCTTTGTATAGTGAATTGTAGGTCATCACCTGCCTCTGTGTTGTCAAGAACATGCTTATGCAGCGCATAGGAAGCGCAGCAGGGGCTGCAAGTAGTTCCGAATGGGAGCACCCTCCATTCGTAGACGTCAGCTTCTCCGTCTCGTTCCATATCTCTCCAAAGGAACCGTAGGATAGGTCTGTCCCGTTCCAGAAGTCGGACTTGATGGAACATTCCCTTTACATCCCCGCTCACAGCAACGGAATGCTCTCTAAATCTTATCAGGACACCAAGAAGTGACGGACCAAGTGCTGGGCCAGGAATTAGGGATTTGTTCAAGTTCATTCCCTGGTATTGGAATGAGCAGTTGAAGACCAGACGATTTTTGTCATTATGGGTGACCATATGATGTAGTATGAACCACCTCTCATGACTCTGTTGTGCTTCGTCTGGATCCAATTTGACCACATACCCTTCTTCCACTAGTTTCTTAATCTCCACAGAATAGTTTGCAGCGCGATTAGGATCCTTTAAGAGATTCCGTTCAGTTCTCCGAAGGTGTGGCATTACTGCTTCTTGAGGGGCGTTAAGAGGAGCCATGTTGGCTTTACGTAACAGAGGGGTAGCATACCTCTGGACGCCGTTTATGTCAACTCTGACAGTTCCTTTGTCTAGGAGTTCAAGAGCCGTTTGATCTTCCCTAGAGCGAGTGACCAATTTTTCATTACGGTAAGGAAGGACGTCCAGTTCCCATAACTTTGCAACATTCCTCATCAACTCTGTTTCCTTAGATGACACCGATGTAAAAAGGATCTGCTGAGGATGGAGAGGATTCAGAAGGAGCTTCGCTGGACCCTGTAGTGTCCATCCCAGTCTCGTCTTGATGGCGGCTGGCCCGCCAGGTGGTCCAATATGAACTGGTTCGACTGGGGTGATTAAATGAGGCTGATCAGCACCGATCAGAAGGAGTGGGTGAATCTTCTCAAAGGACTGGATAGGAAGACCCTTAAGGTGTTTGTACTTGCTTACGAGTGCCTCCATCGGGTAAGTTTGATGAGATAACTCCAGCTGATCAGCAGTAAAGGCTTGCTTGACGTGGTACGTCTTATGTGGCTGCGCCGCTGGAGATATACTGAATGAAACTGTTGAGCCTTGTAAATGTGACACTTTCTGATGAATGGTTCTAATGGATAACTCCTCCTCGTCACCTTTCAGATTCAGTTGCTGGGCTGCGGCAAGTAACAGGATGGTGCGTTCGGATCCATCGTCCAGAATAGCGTAAGTGTCCAACGTGCGGTTCTTATATCTCAAGAGAACTCTGACTACCTTCAGCAGGACACGGTTATCTGTTCCAGGTTTGTCCAGATATAGAGTTTCAGCTGTGGAACTTGATGCTGGTACCATATCTTTGACTGACTTGTAATTGATGTCATGAAGTATGAGCAAATGTTTGCCTTTACATTTATTGCAGGGTTTTTTCAGATTGCACTGTGCAGCTAAATGTGTCCTACCACACTTCCAACAGCGTTTGTTTGTTTGAATCCAGGTTTTCACTTGTTCAGTCGTAAGCTGCTGAAAGTTGAGGCACTGACTAAGAAAATGGTCTGTATTTTCACAGTAGGGACAAAAGGCTTTACTTTTCACTTGGCTTCCTGGTGAAGTGGATGCTTTGCCTGGAGAGGAAGTACTATTCGAAGTGAAACTGCCTGCTCCGTGCAATACAGTAGCTGGTCTTGACCTCTGCTCTTTGCGTTTCTCAATTCTTTGCTTCGCCCATCCCTTTGACTGAATGTTTCCCACCAGATCACTATTTTGGCACCACGATTCTGACTGCAACCATTTGGAGAACTCTGTGAGTGTAAAGGTTGAGGCATGATGAGGCAGCATTTGTCTCCTGAAAGCAGCTCTTAAGTCAGGTGGCAACTTGGTCAGCAGTCGAACTACGTGAGACCCACACATCAATTCAGCATCCCCATCTGGTCCTAAGGATTTCAGCAGTCCTACCAGGGCTTGAATTTGTAATGCAAACCTTTCAAAGGCTTCGGGGTCTCCTGGACGTACATCTGGCGCGTCCATAACTCTAGCAATTTTATTCAATGCAAGTTGATGAGGCTTACCGAATTTATCGGTCAAGGCTTTCATTGTCTCGGTGTATGGACATGGAGAGTTGAGGAAAGAATCTGCAATCAGTCTTGCATCTTCCAACTGTAGATGATCCACCAAAATTTGATACTTGAACAACTCGGACCCATCCTCAGGTAACAGATTGTTCAGAGCAAGCCTCAGACGTGCAAACTCGCTTGGATCTTTATGCACAAGGTAAGGTATACTGGGCTTAGGACCTCGATATTCCGCAGCTGACTCCTTTAGCTGAATGGAAGGTTGCTCTAACCAGTAAGACTTCGGTCTTTGAGCAGATAGTGGCCTTAAGGGTTGGTACATATTGCTCTTTGGTCTAGTGGCAGGCTCGTAGCTACTCTGGAATCTGTCATATGGCCCATAAGATCGGTCTGCAGCATACTGGGGTGAATGTGCATACCACTGTGAGTCATAGTATTCATAATGCAGAGGAGGTGGCTCTTCATAAGACTGAGGATGATTCGATGTTAGTCCTCTAGGGGTGTCATGCTTTGACGCGACTTCATCTTTCATCATCTGCAACTGACCCATCATCTTATCAATCAGAACCATCATGTCTGCAGCACTACGTGGCTCAGCCTGGGAAGCTCCCGTTTGCTGCAAGGGATAACTGGGGTCCTTCACACCACGACCCATGCCACTGAAGGAATAACGTGAAGGCTTGACTTGTGGTGAATAAGGATCTGAGGAAACCACATATGAGGCAGAAGCATGCAAGTCAGAAGTGGCGGATCTTTCATGCAAGGTAGGCGGTGCACTGGTACATAATCGACCTTTGAGCTCGATGGGTGGGGCAGGCATAACATCAGCTGATTGCTCATGGAAAGGAGTAGAAGCCTCAGGTCGATCCATGGCAGCAGTCCGATACTGTGAGGCTGTGAAGGATTGTGCCTTTAAATCTGGAAGGTAGGGATATGATGTCGACTCTGATAACTGATTTCCTTCTCTAGGGGGAGCATGAGGTGCTATCGGTTGTATACCTTCTTTGCTCCCACTGGATTCCTGTTCTCGTCTGTGCTCATACCGTGCTGTGCTTAAGAGCGGAGAATGTTTACTCCCTGGTTGATAACCTCCATAGTCCACCTCAAAATCGTCAAAATGAGCTGGATGACGTTTCTGGCGGTTTGGCCGTACATAAGCTGGAACAGTTCCTCCTCTTTGATATTCATCAACCATACTGTCACTGTAGCAAATCACATCCGGCTCGAAGGACCATAATGTTAAGAAGGGATAGTTGTAACTCAATCTGGTGGTTGATATGTTGCATTCACTACAGGATGTCAGTCACGACTCAGGGAGACAGTATCAGGTTGATTCAGGTTTACTTCAAGAGTTGGTATATAGAACAGCAAACAGCACGGTATGGCATAACAGGATTTCTAGGCAGTTCTGAAGTTCTCTGTATATATTAGTGTATGTGTGGTTCTAAATAAACAGAGAAAGGGAATAATTACTAACTGCAATAGTATCATCTCAAATTAGCACAACAGTATGCGCACAAACTAGGACATTAGAACAATATTACCAGAATATATTCAAACAATATTCCCAAAAGAGAACAACTATTCTTATAATAAAGTAATCAATTGTAGCGATTACATTATTACAGTAATAATAATCGAATGAAATAGTCACTGATGCAAGCCAAATAGTATATTATTGCCGTCTTCCACAATCAGTCACAATTAGCTTAGCATTAGGATAGACAACACATCCTACGATATTAAATGGCTACTAGAAACTCTCAAAGAAACATTAATAATAAACAACGCACTTACATGTCGTCATTGACGCACACCAACTAAAACCACTCAGGAATAATCAGAACAGGGTAAATTCTCAGTACTCAAGCGCTAACAGTCCACACCTGACCGAAGTTTCTGTCCATTTCCTTATAACGCAGTCTGAGTTACGGCTGATGCAATACTTGCCACGAACTTCAGCAAGGGCAGGCCGCCACCTACTGGGTGGAATAAGTAATGTTCCCACATTAACTACAAACATGTTTGACTCATAGCGGGCCTTTTGTACACTATTACTTTAAACAGCAAATATACAATTTTGTCATTGCAGCTTGAAAAACTCCATGCCATTGGATATAAGCCACTTCTCCTTCTTGGAAAGGAGACACAAAAAAAAAACATTTAAATGTGAAATTTTGACCCCCCGCTGCACACTCTCTGCCTATGCCAAGGACTACCTTCAGAAGATAGGTTCATTTTATGAATATCTTTGTGAAGGTGAGATGCACACACTGTATCTTATAGTCACAGTTCACAACTTTTGTTGAATACGTAAAATATTTTATCATGTTTAAAACTTAAAGGGATGGCTCACCCCTAAAACTTAAATTCAGTCTCTTTTTTTCTGCTGCTGAATGCTTGTATGATTATAGGCTACTCTATATGACTTCTCTTCCAACACATGTAATGTACAGTAGACGCAATTCGGTTGAAAAACATAACAAAAATTCACACCTGGCAATTGATTATGGGAATTAAAGCTAACTGTTTCAAAACACTAGTTTCTTGCAACTGCAGATGCTCAAACATGTACATTCTAAATGTATTGAGGCCCGCTTGTATTAAAAGCATACAGCACACTGGTCTACAGTGGGATTCTGGGATTTGGCACCCATAGTTAAGTGCATTCAAGCATATCAACTTTACAATTCGGTTTGGTATGGTTTTTTTTTTTTGTTTTTTTTTTTGCAGGAGGCTTATTTACTTTCTATTTTCAGCCCAAATACAATAAAATTTTAATGTTTAGGCACACTGACCATAGCAATATTTATACGGACATACTAATGGAACACATGAAATTTGCAAAGACCCGTTTTGGTCAGTGGGTGGTCAATGAATCAAATGATTATGAATCTATACAGTATATACTCAATGAAACAAAATCAGGGACAAAATCAGCTACAATGTAGTTCATTAATGAAAATAGCACAAAGAAAAAGAAAATTATCAAATGTTGGCTAGATACACTACAAACTTAGCCTCGTCTCATTGAGACGTGTTCTGGGAAACGCATGTTACTTTTCTCATATTTGAGGCGTGATTTACAAATGCCCAGAACAGTTTATTGGGTGCTACGAATGTCTATCAAATGTGCTTGTACGTAGCTCATAGCCAGTTGTTTCAATTATACCAGATGATGTATGTAGAACGACAGAAATTAGAAGATAATAATGGGTCGGAGATTTATGCGTACACAATGGTGTTCAGCGACTATTGCCGACAATATCTTAGGCTGCATCGAAAGGTAACTTTGCATTTCCATGTTGGATCCATAGATATAAACAAACTGCTTTGGTGTGTCGCATAGACGTAGTCATCATCTTGCTGCTCCCTCACTGTTCTGTGATTCGTCCCCTCGCTGAGGCGAAAGTCAGATCCATGGTATCCACACTGCCTAGCAGCGTGAATAAAATCATAGAAGAATAATACATTCAGTAGACTCTCAATAGTTATCCTGCAATCAAAAGTGCCTTCAAATCTGGTTGTGGTGGTTGTGGAAAATTTGGACTACGATTCAAATAGATTAACACTTAAAAGAGGTATAGATCAAGCTTATGGTTAACCTCTATGTTTTAAATAAGCAAAACATAACAATTGTTTAACTTGCACAGGTTGGACCCAGGATTCAAGCGGCAATGACCAGCTGATAACGCTGCAGCTCACACCTTGTGAGCCAATAGAAAACAAACAACCAGAAGAAGGCGAGCAGCCGACCCCCCCGGAGCATCAGGGCGAGCAGGCGACCGCCCCGGAGGGTCAGGGCGAGCAGGCGACCGCCCCGGAGGGTCAGGGTGAGCAGGCGACCGCCCCGGAGGGTCAGGGTGAGCAGGCGACCGCCCCGGAGGGTCAGGGCGAGCAGGCGACCGCCCCGGAGGGTCAGGGCGAGCAGGCGACCCCCCCCCCGGAGGGTCAGGGCGAGCAGGTTCCCCCGGAGCATCAGGGCGAGCAGGCGACCGTCCCGGAGGGTCAGGGTGAGCAGGCGACCGCCCCGGAGGGTCAGGGCGAGCAGGTGACCGCCCCGGAGGGTCAGGGTGAGCAGGCGACCGCCCCTGAGGGTCAGGGCGAGCAGGTGACCGCCCCGGAGAGTCAGGGTGAGCAGGCGACCGCCCCGGAGGGTCAGGGCGAGCAGGCGACCGCCCCGGAGGGTCAGGGTGAGCAGGCAACCGCCCTGGAGGGTCAGGGCGAGCAGGCGACCGCCCCGGAGGGTCAGGGCGAGCAGGTGACCGCCCCGGAGGGTCAGGGCGAGCAGGCGACCCCCCCGGAGGGTCAGGGCGAGCAGGCGACCCCCCCGGAGGGTCAGGGCGAGCAGGTGACCGCCCCGGAGGGTCAGGGCGAGCAGGCGACCGCCCCGGAGGGTCAGGGCGAGCAGGCGACCGCCCCGGAGGGTCAGGGCGAGCAGGCGACCGCCCCGGAGGGTCAGGGCGAGCAGGCGACCGCCCCGGAGGGTCAGGGCGAGCAGGCGACCGCCCCGGAGGGTCAGGGCGAGCAGGTGACCGCCCCGGAGGGTCAGGGTGAGCAGGCGACCGCCCCGGAGGGCGACCCCGGAGGGCAGGATGCATTATGTCAAGTATGGGAAATGAATTCAAACACACCATGCACTTGTAGAAACAAATTAGGATTATTCAGGAATCAGGATGGACACAAGCGAGAAAAAGAAACACTTGGAGTTAAATGGAGCAACCTTAATTCAATCACAATAAGAATACATGTACTTTACACCTATTAATACATGTTCTGCCACACTTGTGCAATGTTGTGATCTTCCAGTATTGAAAATAATAAGTTAAAGATTTATTTGTTATATAAGTAATTTTCTTTCTCCAAACCCACAGCTGTCTTCACAGGGTCAGCCAGGGGCAAAAGGAAAAAGTCAGGTATGTAAAAAATGTTTGTAGGGTATTGGTGGTTATGAGAACTGTTACCATACCTCATTAGTCAAGCAGATTGTTTTAAGTAAACAAATAAATAAAATATAATTTAAAGGGGACCTATTATGCTAATTTCCAGTTCTATAATTTTATTCTGATACTCCAATAGAGTAGCTTTGCATGATCCTTAAAATCCTTATTTATCTTAAACTGGTCCTTTATGCAGACCCTGTCTGAAATTAGTCGTTTTAGATGGAGTATTCTATAAGCCTATGATTACTGTTCTAATGAGCCTGCATGTGATGTAAAATGTGGGGGAAAATATATACAGCGTGATTTCACACATATTAAAGGGTTAGTTCACCCAAAATTGAAAATTCTGTCAGTATTTACTCACCCTCATGTTGTTCCAATCCTCTATGTGTTATATAGTACTATGGAAGTCAATGGGGAATGAGATCTGTTTGATTCAAACATTCTTCCAAATATCTTCCTTTGTGTTCAGCAGAACAAATAAACACATATAGAGGTTTGGAAAAAACATGAGGGTGAGTAAATACTAACAGAATTTTCATTTTTGGGTGAACTAACCCTTTAACTAAAAGAGAGGGTGGTCTTTTCTCATATTTCAGGGGTCTCTAGACACACCAGGGACACATTTGTTGAAAAGACCTTACAAAGTGCATTTTGTCTAATTATTGTAAATGTTTTTTTTCTGAGTGGATATATGACTGGACTGTAATGTTATATTCCACAGGGGGACCAAAACATAAGCTTGAAAGAAAAAGGCCACAAAAGAGTAAGTGCATGTAAATGCAATGATTGATACTTTGCTATACATTACAACTTTTACCCCTCTTTATTTGCTATAGTTCAATTGCTTATTTTTTAACCAAATGCAGACAATTAGTCACAATTTTATTTATTTATTTAATCATTTAGCAAACGCTTTTATCCAAAGCGACTTACATATAAATGCAATATTTGCATTACAAGCAGTTAAATACACAACAGGGCAACAATATGCAAATCTCGTGACCAGTCCAGCTAGTCCAGTGTAGCAGCACACATGACCATGATTATTCATAATAGATATAGAATAGGAAGTGATTAATATTATTGAGATTAGTACAATTGACAACCTATAAATCCAACATGCTTAGTTAGTCTAATTTGACCAAAACACAGTCAAGTATTGGAAGCAGCAGCAATGGAGTATTCTCAGTTGTGAGCATTGACTTTGCCGTAGTATGGTGATTAAAGCAAGCATACAACATTGGAACTTTGAGTAAGTTGGTTCATTATTCATTTTTTTTAATTAGTGATAAACATCACTTGTCATCCTTGCAAGTCTGGTCGCTACTTAAATCTTCGTAGTTGTGTTTATTTTGTTCCTAATCTAAATATTTAAAATGTGTTTGATGTTCACAGATTGTTCCTACCACACTCGCCTAGAGGCTTTCCCCATCAGGAGTATTGTGAAAGAAAGAGTGAGAAAGGTTAGACGGTCATAAAGCAACTGCAGAGTGTAATATATGATTTAGAAACTTCCTTGTGTGTTGACAAATACAGGTGAAACTTGAACAAATTTGAATATCATGCAAAAGTCCACTTATTTCAGTAATTCAAATTAAAAGGTGTATAGTATATAGAAATACATATGCATGATTATACTTTTCAGAGGGCTGACATTTCTGTATTTAAAATCCTTTTTATTGATTGTATGTAATGTTCAAATTTTCAGAGATTTTGAATTTGGGGGTTTCATAAGCTGTAAGCTATAATCATCAAAATTATAACTTTTCCTCAATATTCAAATTTTTCAAGGATCAACTGTGCATATTATTCAGACCATAATTGTTAGGTACTTAATTTTTATGTGCTTAGTCTTTTTGAATTACAGTTTAGGAAGAAATATTAGTTTAGGAAGAAGTGTCTACTGAAAATAATGACCCATTGTATCAATTAAACTCAATGCCTAACCAGACATAACAGCCTTATGCTAAGGATTAAAAAAAATTTCTTTATAGGGCAAAGAAGAAATTTTGGTTGACTGGCAGCCCTGTCCAGTATGGTATGTATTTTTCTGTTCTTCTGCTTAATGAATTATTGCATTCATTATTTATTTACTTTAATAAACGTAATAATTTTTTATTTATCTGTTCTGTTTCAGATTAAACAAGCCTTTTAACAAGTGTAAAGCACACATAATTACTAGAGGTGTCACGATTCTCCAAATCCTCGATTCGATTACATTTTCGATTCCAAGGTCACAGTTTGATTCGATTCTAAAATTTTATCAATCGGCCAATCAGGATGCTCTCTGTTTTACATGCGCTTCATGAGGCACACACACAAGGTCTCTCGCTCTCTCCCTCTCTGCGGTGGATGCAATACGGTTTAGAGCATAGTTTTTTCTGTCTGGCTTGCTCGGTCTCTCTAGATTCCGGGAGATTTTAACTCATTTGCGAGGATCACAGAGCCGCTATCAATATGCGGGACACTCCGGGAACTTCTGCGAGACTTGAATTGTCTGCAAATTGTGGCTTTTTTGAAGCATGAACTTTGGCAACATAACTCACTGGTAATCCAAAAAAAATTCCACACCTCCGACTTCAATGAAAGAGGAGGGGGTTCAAGTTCTTCCGATGGGTCTCCTGCATCTGCAGTTGCCATGCTATCTTTTGAATGGCTGTAGCCAAGTTAGAGGAGGTTGACTATAGACTCGCAGCACTTAATCAACACACGTGTTTTTTCCGCTTGGCAAGCCGATTGGACGTGACATGGGGGTGTAGCAGCATCGACGATTCCATTTTTTTTTTTTAATTCGAAGTTCAATATTGTGAATTAATCTCAATCGATTTAAAATTAAAATCGTGACACCCTTAATCATTACCTGACATGTCTTTTATAAGTACAACAGTTTTTATCCATATATGAAAGAGCACCACCATTAATGCATGCATGAGGATAAATTACTTTATAGATGGAAAATTAAACTGTTATACTTGTAAAAGTCATGGGTTACACTGTATTTAAATAGTCACTTTAGATGTTCTACTAATTATAAGTCACTTTTTAACATGTCAACTAACTGATTAAAGTATTAGTATATTATAGAAGACTGTTAGGTGTTAGGCTTTGGGTTAGGAGAACAAGTTTACCTGTAGTCTTCAAGTTACTTATAGTCAGTTGAATTTCTGTTGGGGGACCAACAAAATAAAGTGTTAGCAGATATTAAGCTGACAGTCTACTAATACTCTAATGACAGTTAGTTGACATGTAGTCTTCAAGTTTCTTATAGTTAGTAGAATGTCTGAAGTGGACTATCGAAATAAAGTGTTCGGTAATGAAGTAAGTTTATTGGAAAACGCGACCAGTAACAGAAAAATACCTTCTGTTTTTAGTGGTGAGCAGTGGGCCAATTCCTGGCAGCCAAAGGATTCTCTCCGAAATAATGAAAATAAATAAAATGTATGTTTTGAACTCCATTTTGGTTTGTCTCATTGTCTCTATGCTGCTTTAGAAGTCTTATCTCATCTTTCTGTTGTGAAAAGCCAAGGTGAAAATCTCCAAGAATATGACCTGGAGTTTAATCTTAAGAGGGCTGTACTAGAAATGTACTTAATCCAATTCATTTTGCTTTTCAGATGTTTTTCAAAAGCATGTCTACTTATTTCCTGATTATACATTCTTCAGTTATTTTATTACAGTTGAAGTGTTACTGGATTTTGTGTTCTGTTGTCTGTGCTATTCAAGTTCACTTAACCTCACAGTCCACTGTTAAGAAATACAGCCTTATGGCTTGATTGACATGAAGCATAAATATTAAGTTCAAAAAACAAGACTGACCTTCTTTATACTCACTTATTACATTATAGCTTTAATTTTTGAATTTTTTGTTCATAATTAACCAGCACAGACAAATTATAACAAATGCTAAATCTGATTTAAAAAAGAACCAATTCATCCAAATAAAATGAATGGTTTTATGTATTTAAAAAGATGGGGAATAGAACTGTACGGAGCTGCTTGTTGGGTGAAATAGGCCTACCTGTTCCATCTGTCATATCTTGATGGTATTATTTCTCACAGACACACAACCACACTGTCATGAAGTGGTTGAAGCAGGATCCAAATGCAGTACATTTATGTAACTAAACTTCAAACAGAACAAGAACCAGCACTCCAGGACAAAACGACCAACATCAAGAACTCACAAAGACTGAACTAGACACAGGGGTTAAATACACAGGCAAACAAGATAACAAGGGGGCGTGGCTAATAGGAAGCACCTGAGAACAATAATCAATGGGCTATACGCATATGTTCTGCATTTGACGCAAGGATGCTCTACAGTTTCCGGTTGTGGGATTATGGCAGTCTTCAAAATTTTACTGTCTTTGAAACGAAACTTTCATACGTTTAGATGTTTATATATATATATTGTTAGGGGTTAACAGTCAAAGGACCCAGAACCAGACATGAAGAATGAAGACCCGGAGTCAGAATTATAAAAAATTAAAGAAAAGTTTACTGAATATAGTTTGCAGTTTCATCAGCAGAAGTCAGCTTCAAGACTCACTCAGGAGTTCGTAGGCCGCCCCCTTACAGTTACAACAATCACAGTAGTTATACCATTTTCAAGGTCTAAGCTACGTCATTTCTTACACGTTGAATGATTCTCATTGGCTAAGAAATAGATAAACACAGTAATTTTCCACACATATACAGATAGACGAAGCATATCTCCATCGATGATGTATCTGACATTCAGAGGCACGTCATGACCTTCCAGGTCACAGATTTGGGTTGCTGGCGCCAGTATGTCCAGAACAACAACTCATTCAATCTCCAATAATGGCAGTGGTTCCTTAACCTGCAACCAAGAAGACTAACACTAAACCTTAGTCTAACTGGAGTAAGACTTTAACAAATAAATGGTGCCTTAAACTATTGGCTTCAATGACCCCTTTATGTTTTAACACTCAAACATAAACCAAAATCCCTTTCCCTATTATTTTCACTGTTACCACATTCACATAGGGCACTAGCAAATAAGAGCTCCCATCAAGGCTGAAGAGAGTCTGAGCGGCTTATTATCAGTTAAGTGTACCAAAACATAATAGTAAAACATTCACTTGTTTGGGAGAAAAACAGATAACATTTGCTCCTCAGAAAGCAAATATAATAAAAGAGTACATTTTAATAAAACTATTAAAGTTCAATATAGCAATGCTCAATATAGCTTGACCATCGGTACAGAGAAGTATCATATGTGTTGGACATATGTGTTCAGAATCACGACGCTTTTTAGGATCCATAAACCTTTCTCCTGAGACCAGAGAAAGAGACAAATGGCCTTGTGCACCTAAAAGAAGCTGGTTACTTACGTCAGCATGCATTTAAGAATATGATTTCACAAGCAAAAGCACAATAAATGATTAAGTAATAATGAACATACTTAATTATCGATTTCATAAAAGAAATATATAAGCATTCAAAAGAATATATGATATATATATATATATATGCTGAAGAGGCAAGGGATTTTGACCACCCCCTTCAGTCCCCCGTTTTAGACCAATGTGGGGTCCAATACCGCCACGTCTGGTCTAACCAGTGAGGTCACTACGGAAAGGGGGAGTGGTGACGCATGCTCCCCGGACGGGTCACACTTGTCTCTTCACCTCGTCACGGACATGCTGGAAACTAGAAATTCCAGTCCCCATTAAGAGGCTCTCCCACCTTCCACTCACAACAGGGCATCAATGTCATTCTTCCTCAATTTATCAGTCAGGTTGACATTTTTATAAAACACAACTGATTACAAAACAAGTACATATTTACTTCTCTGGAAACCGGGCTAAATAAACAAGCACTGCTGTATTCCTAGCATGGGCTAGACCCTCAGTCACTACTCAGATCCTAAATAAGGACATTGTCTATAATCATGAATGCCAGAATATAAGCACTATTATTTATTTATTTATTTAAAACCATAATTTTCAAATCCTTTTATTATAAACAGCATTGGATAGTTAATCCGTTATTTTCCCTACCCACTTTATAGACCCTTTAGGTTCAAAACACAATGGTTGTCAAACAAAAATATAACAACAAAAAAATTCAATTATGAATAATTAAGATCCATGATAATCGATTCAACACTTTTAAATCTTTACTGAAATTATCATTCAGTTTATGGTCACATAGCCTTTATCAGTTTAATTGTATAACATCTTACACCTTTTTTTAAAAAAAAAATATTATTATTGTTTCAAAAATAGAAATGAAATGAAACAACTTCACAACATCAGTTTAGTTATTATTTTACCTCTAAAATATAGAATTTTTCCCCATTCTACTTAATAAAGCTTTTGTCCATTCCTTATCTTTATATAACGTTAAACCCTGTTAATCATAGTGTGATACGGTTCGTGTTCGGTGTAACGTGTGGGTGATGGAAGGAGACACAGGGTCGGCGATATCTGGGGCTCGTGCACTTTTATTTTTACTCTCCCCACAGCGCACTCGGCGCTCACAAACAATTAACTCAGGAAAACACAAAAGGAAATTAAATCCGCACTAGAGCTCTTCCCGCTGGCTACAGCTTCGCTTGCTTCTGCTTCCACACTCTTCCCGCTGGCTACAGCTTCGCGTTCAGCTCACTCTCCATAGGTAGCGTCTTGACTTGTCGGTCCGTGCACGAGCTCCCCGTCTCTCTCGCTCCACTGTCAGCCCAGGCTGCTTATATGCGGTCTCCTCACGCCAATTACTGCAATCACAGACAGGTGTTCGTCATTTGAACTTGACCCGCTTACTCACCGCCTGGCTCCGCCCCCGCTCTCCCGCTGCAGATCTCGCCAAACCACGCACCCCCCGCCACATACCCCCACCGCCCGACTCAGGCCGGGGAGCCGTCCGGCCTGCAGCCTCCCCCCCCCCCTCCTGCGGGAGAGGAAGTCAGCCACAACCATCTGTGCACCCGGCCTGTGGACCACCTGGAATTTGAAAGGTTGTAAAGCTAGATACCAACGGGTGATCCGCGCGTTGGTATCTTTCATTCGGTGGAGCCACTGCAGGGGCGCGTGGTCCGAACAGAGGGTGAACTCTCGGCCCAGGAGATAATAGCGGAGAGTGAGAACAGCCCACTTGATGGCGAGAGCCTCCTTCTCAATGGTGCTGTACATTGTCTCTCTCTTCGAGAGCTTGCGACTAATGTACAGCACCGGCCGCTCCTCACCCTCTATCTCCTGGGTCAAGACGGCGCCCAGCCCCCTGTCCGACGCGTCGGTCTGCAGGGAAAAAGGGAGAGAAAAGTTAGGAGCCTGTAACAGCTGGCCACCACACAGGCCACCACACAGGGCTGCCTTTATCTGGGTAAAAGCCTGCTGACACTGCTCCGTCCACCGAACGGTATCTGGCGCCTCCTTTTTAGTTAAATCAGTCAGCGGGCTAGCAAGGTCCGAATAATTGTGTACAAACCTTCTGTAATATCCTGCTAGCCCCAGGAACTGTCTAACCTCCTTTTTGGTCTTAGGTCTTGGACAGGTCGCAATTGCTGCCGTCTTGTCAATTTGGGGACGCACCTGTCCATGACCCAAGTGAAAGCCCAGATACCTAACTTCCACGCGCCCAATTGCACACTTCTTTGGGTTAGCCGTGAGCCCAGCCCCTCGCAGCGCTCTGAGGACAGCTCGCAGGTGCTGCATATGCCGCTGCCAGTCGTTACTATAGATGATAATATCATCCAAGTATGCCGCGGCATATGCAGCATGCGGCCGGAGGATTCTGTCCATCAGACGCTGAAAGGTAGCCGGTGCCCCGAACAAACCGAAAGGAAGGGTAACAAATTGGTGTAATCCGAACGGCGTCGTGAAAGCAGTTTTTTCTTTAGACATTGGAGATAAGGGGATCTGCCAATAGCCCTTCGTTAAATCCAGTGTCGAATAAAAGCGAGCAGTGCCGAGCCGATCAAGCAATTCGTCCACCCGCGGCATTGGATATGCATCGAATTTCGATACAGCATTCACCTTGCGATAATCCACACAGAACCGCACTGAGCCGTCAGTTTTAGGCACTAAAACTATCGGGCTCGCCCAGTCGCTGTTGGATTCTTCTATTACTCCCATATCCAACATAGCCTCTAATTCATCCTGTACCACTTTCTTTTTATGTTCAGGTAATCTATACGGCCGGCTGCGCACTACCACACCCGGGTCGGTCTCAACATGGTGCTGTATGAGGTTTGTTCGCCCAGGAAGGGGTGAGAACACATCAGCAAACTCTGTTTGCAAATTTTGAATGTCAGCGATCTGGGACGGTGAGAGGTGATCTCCGCACATGGCCAGAGTAGCGGATCGAGACTTTATATTCGCCTCTGGCCCGAGATCCTCCTCCCCACTCACTACCGTCACCAGCATCGCTGACTCCGCCTCCCTCCATTTCTTTAGGAGGTTGAGGTGATAAATCTGATGCGCCCCGTCCCTGTCTGATCGAAGAACCTCATAGTTGAGATCCCCAATTCGCCGTGTGACCACAAAGGGTCCTTGCCACTTGGCGAGTAATTTAGAGCTGGATGTGGGAAGCAATACAAGCACTTTATCTCCCGGTGAAAATTTGCGTAGTTTAGCCCCCCTGTTGTACAGCCGACTTTGTCTGTCCTGAGCCTGTAACAAATTCTCCATCGAGAGCCGCCCCAAAGTGTGGAGTTTTGTTCTCAGGTCCAGGACATACTGAATTTCGTTTTTGCTATTCGAAGGTCCGTCCTCCCAAGCCTCTCTTAGAACATCCAGCACCCCGCGGGGCTGGCGTCCATAGAGCAGCTCAAAGGGGGAAAACCCCGTGGAGGCTTGGGGGACCTCCCGTACGGCGAACAAGAGGGGTTCCAACCACCTATCCCAATTTTTGGCGTCTTCTTGTACGAATTTACGAATCATGGATTTCAATGTGCGATTAAACCGTTCTACCAAGCCATCTGTTTGTGGGTGATAGACGCTGGTACGAATCGATTTAATGCCCAATAATTCGTATAATTCGCGGATAGTGCGTGACATAAACGCCGTGCCCTGATCGGTGAGGATCTCTTTCGGGATCCCCACCCGGGAGATTAATTGAAACAGTGCACTCGCGACGCTTTTAGCGGAAATGTTGCGGAGCGGCACTGCTTCGGGGTATCGCGTTGCATAATCCACCAGGACTAATGCAAAGCGATGCCCCCGTGCAGATCGTTCTAATGGCCCGATGAGGTCCATGCCAATTCTTTCGAAGGGGACCTCTATTAAAGGAAGGGGGCACAATGGTGCTTTTCGGCTGGCCAGCGGATTTACCAACTGACATTCACGACAAGAGGCGCACCACCTGCGCACATTCCCGTGAATGCCTGGCCAGAAAAATCGGGTCATTAAACGATTTAGTGTAGCTGCTTGCCCCAAATGCCCAGCCATTGGATTAGAGTGAGCCGCCTGGAAAAGCATTTCCCGGCGGCTCTTTGGAACTAACAATTGAGTTGTATCCTGCTTTGAATGTGGGTCCTGGGTCACCCGATACAACTTATCCTTTATCACAGCAAAATAGGGATAGGAGAGCGGCTGGTTTGGATGGACAGGCTGCCCGTCGATCATTCGGACCTGATCAAACGCATTTTGTAGCGTGTCATCTCGAGACTGCTCCAGAGGAAAATCATCGCGCTCTGAAAAAATTAGTTTTTCAGACGCACTCCGTTCCTCCGGAGCAGGACCCGAGGTCCCCGGGACAGCCTCCCCATCCTGCTTTTTATACTCCTCAGGAGCACCCGTGCACAAAAACGCCAATAAGGATTTAAACCCCGGCCAATTAGTCCCCAAAATCAACGGGTGCTGGAGGTGCTGGTTAACTGCCACCTCAACTCTATGCTTTTGCCCCCGAAATTGAATTGTGACTGGCACCAAGGGATAACCCACTATTTCCCCGTGCACACACCGCACCTTAACCACGCGGCTCTTATCCAATGCCGACGGATGGATCAGGCTTTGGTGAATGGAGGTCTGGTTACAACCTGAATCCACCAAAGCCTGATAATTACCCCCCTTTATACTCACTGGAATCTGGTATAACCCAGCTTGATCGGGGGCGGCCCGCGGCGCGTCGGGGACCCTGATCAGCGTCCCGATCTCCATCATTGGACACCGATCAATGAAATGTCCGGGGTCCCCACACCGCCAGCAGGCCGGCCCAGGTTTCCCCGCCACCCCGGTGGCAGGAAGCGGGTCAGGTAATGGGCGTGAGGAGAGCGCGGGCCCGGGGCTCCCTGCTGCGCTGGAGGGGGAAGAGGTTTCCCGAGGCGTCACGCGCGGCATCCAGCCCCGGTCCTGGCCCGGTCCAGTTCTCCATCTTGGAGCAGGTCTCGGAGGGATTCCGCCTCGGGACCTGGGAGCAGGAACAGGACGAGAGAAAGAGAGTGGGAGAGAGAGAGAGGGAGAGAGAGATGCGGGTTCGCCGACCCCCGGGCACGCCACCATCTGGTCCTCGGCCAACTGGATGGCCTTGTCCAGCGACGTCGGGCGGTGGCACTGGACCCATTGGGCAGTCTTCTTTGGGAGTCGAGTCACGAACTGCTCCAGCACCACCTGCTCCACGACTCCCTCGACGTCGCGGCCCTCGGCCACCAGCCATTTGCGGCACGCGTCCCGGAGCTGTTGCGCGAAGGCGAAGGGCCGGCCGGACTCGCCGAGCTCCATGGACCGGAACCGGCGCCGACTCTGTTCCGGGGTCCGGCCGACCCGCTGGAGAATAGCGCGCTTCAGGTCTTCAAAGACCAGGAGGTTCTGGACTGGCAGTTGTTGAGCGGCGATCTGGGCTTCCCCCGATAACAGCGGGATCAAACGCACGGGCCAGTCCGCTGTCGGCCACTTCCCGGCCGTAGCCGTCCTCTCAAAGAGGTCCAGGAACGCCTCCGGGTCATCCTGGGGACCCATCTTGTGGAGAGGCATGGCTGCGGCCGTCGATGTAGGGTCTCGAACCTCCCGGTCCAACCAGCTCCGGAACTGCTCGCGGTCCTCCTTCTGGCCCTGGAGGAGCGCCTCGAACTGACGCTGTTGCTGCTCCTCCATCTTGAGCAATGCCTTCTGGTGTTGTTGGTGAAGGCCCGTGAGCGCGTGGATGACCTCCGCAAATGGGGTTGGCATGGACTGTCTGGCGGCGGCTTCCCCTTCCATCCCGGGTCTCGGCACCAGTGTGATACGGTTCGTGTTCGGTGTAACGTGTGGGTGATGGAAGGAGACACAGGGTCGGCGATATCTGGGGCTCGTGCACTTTTATTTTTACTCTCCCCACAGCGCACTCGGCGCTCACAAACAATTAACTCAGGAAAACACAAAAGGAAATTAAATCCGCACTAGAGCTCTTCCCGCTGGCTACAGCTTCGCTTGCTTCTGCTTCCACACTCTTCCCGCTGGCTACAGCTTCGCGTTCAGCTCACTCTCCATAGGTAGCGTCTTGACTTGTCGGTCCGTGCACGAGCTCCCCGTCTCTCTCGCTCCACTGTCAGCCCAGGCTGCTTATATGCGGTCTCCTCACGCCAATTACTGCAATCACAGACAGGTGTTCGTCATTTGAACTTGACCCGCTTACTCACCGCCTGGCTCCGCCCCCGCTCTCCCGCAGCAGATCTCGCCAAACCACGCACCCCCCGCCACACATAGAATGGCTTATTTTTATGCTGAAACATTTCATACGATTTAAACTTAATTTAACCTATATTTCTTCCATATTTACCTATTTACCTACACGCCTCCAGTACTAACCAGTACATAATTGTTTGCTTACAATCCATACAAACATATCTCACACAAAAACCTTTTTTGTGTGTGTTTTCACTTCCCTCTTCCACAGAGTCTCTCACCACTGTCAGCCTAGTGACACTTACAGTTCCTTCGTTGGGGAAATTATTTTATTAATTCTTCAATACTCTTACTCTTAACGGTTTCTTATCATTAATTTCCACTTTATTTTTCCTTATAACTACTTTCACAGTATTTGTTTATCAACTGTTTAGTCTAAAGAATATTAGAATAATATAAGTCCAAAAAATATTATCAGTATCGTCTCAGTCCCACTTATCCTTATAGTTTTACAGAAACCGAAATATTATCTTACTCAGATCCCAACCTCTAAGACAGCCTTAAAGCTGCTTTCTCATTTAACCTTTATTAACTGAATTGTAGTTTTCTTAGACATCTAATGTCAAACATCCATTCTATGGATTGAGAAATAATTTTTTTTTTTTTAAGAAGTTATATTCACTTCATAAGAAAATGAGGGAGCTCACTCTGGATAATTTTAATAGTGACTTAGCCAATGTGTCACTTTGTCTCTCTGCCGTCAAGTCTTTAATTTCTTTTATTTACGTTTATCACAAAGATCCCACATAGTCGTCTTTTTAAATGTAGACCCTCAGTTGAATTTAGACAAAAGTTCGTACCCCATAATGGACGGCAATCTTTAACTTTACAATTCCAGTTTATATAAAATACTAATCCAGAGAGTAATTCAGATCAATATCATAAATGACAAAAGTATTCATAATTACCAATAGCAGACAGAGCTGGAAAACCAGTCCAATTAAAGCTCGTCCCATGTTCTCTATTGTCTTTTCATCAGATTGACTCAGAAATGTCAACCTTTTAAAGTTTATCATTCCACTAAACCCTCATTTGAGGATGACACAACATCCTCAAAATCAGGGGATAATAGTACCCCAAACTAACACATATAAAACATAAAGTGCCGTCACCAAGAAACTACACACACACTGTAAGAAATATTTTCAAGATTTGTTATCACAACATATTTTCTTTTGTCAAATCCACTTAATCATTTATTTATAATTTATTTAGTTGAGATAATTTATTTTGAGTTTCTGAGGATTAAATTAATCTCCTTCATTGTATTAACTCACTTTTTCCATTTCAATCAACTTAAAATTTTAAGGCAACCCAGGTTACTTACTTTTTAAAGTTAAACCAACAATATTTTTTTTACAGTTTAGTAATCACAAGATTTTTTTTTTCTTGTAGCTTTTATTTAATTGTTTATGGTCTCTAAACCAGTTTCAAAGTATGCCAGCTTATTTGCTCATTTACTTTTAGACGGTCAGCTGGGTTGTTTTGGTTCATTAACATTATTTTGTTTAAGCTTTCTTTAGCATCCAAAACAGAAAGACAGGCACAGTTTCCATCCCTTCCTCCATTCAAGTCTCTCTCACTATAACAAAATAATCTTTTTAACAGCCTCCTAAGACTGTAACTTAGACAACATTTAAATTCCTTTGACAATTCACCTTTGTTAACCAGACTTTTCTTAAATCTACAAAACTGTCTCCATCTTTAGTCACCGCCATGTCTAACGACCTTCAGGAGTCAAAATTATGTTAGACATATTAGTTCTAAATCAACTCTATAATTTTCCTTGCCCATAAGGCAACAGACATCCAAAAGTTTTATTACTGTCTCCACAACAACTAATGGGAATCACTTCATGGCCCCGACTGAACCCGGAAAGCCCATTTCCTGTTAGCTCTTTATCTATAATCTCCATCAGGGTGTGGTCCCTGGCATACATAGAGCTTGTCACAATGAGAAACAAGCCATACGGTGAATGTGGTTTCTGGTGAGTGGGATAGAGGGACTTACGTTTCCTGGGGCAGACTGCCGTGACTCCTCACAGCTCCATCCCCCCTAACGATACAGGATGCTGTTAGCCTCGCAGACACCCGTCCACTCTCATACCCAACCTCACATAAACACCTCCATCAGGAGATGCCCAGTGTCTGCGTGATCCCCCTGCCTTAGGTTGCCTCCTATTTGGCCAAAGAAGGTCTTACCCGTCATCGAGATGACCACTCGTGCACACATGGTGACCGCCATTTTCTCAAAACCATTTTCTTCAACAAAATCTGTTGTTTCTGGAGCTTAGGAAAAATATTCGAGAGTCACCAGGGCCATTCGGACTGCCTAATAGTTGTAACACAGGGAGACAGGTGTTGTGGAATTTAATTTTAATCTTACATGTATTGCATATGGTTATTAGATCTTATGTTTTGCCTCCTATGTGTACTATGGAGGAATGTTTTCTAACCGGCTGGGTCAGAGGTCATCTTAGACGGGGAGGTAAATCTAACATGATGAATCCTATGGTGTGTGGAAATTTACAGAGAAGGCTTGGCCTGCAGTAAGATAACCTTGAGGGAGAACTATTTAGATCTCACCCCAGCCTGTGTGCTGGGCGTCACTCTCTTCACAGTGTACCAATCTGTGTTAGCGACTGGGCCTATTCTTGCAAGAATAAACTTCTTTTTCTTTATTAATTTGACTCTGAAGTGTCTCTTACGCAGTGATGTCTGTTTATTGAATTTTTGCCTCAACAATTGGTGTCAGAAGTGGAGATCTCCTTGGAAGTGCCTTCTGGACCTGAGAGCGGACGGTGTTTGGCCACCTGGACTGAGCAGTTCCAGCTCTACCTCGTAAGCTTGAGAGAGAGGGGCCGACCGCTCCAGGCCCAGGAGAGGCTCCACTGGAATCAAAAGAACCCGAGGCACAGAGGAAAAGACATCCTGGTAAGACACAGCTAAATTGATTGATATGGGGTATAGAGCTGAGGAGAACCATACTGGCTGAGATCTATTTCGGTGGTGCGAGTCCAGGGTATATGTCCAAATTTAGTCAGGACCTAAGGTCAGGTCCAGGGACTTCCGGTGGGGACCTAAGGTCAGGTCCAGGGACTTCCGGTGGGCATGGGGCTCGTTAAGTGCTGAATTTGACTTACACCGTGATCAGGTCAGCAGTCGGGATTGGGGTCCAAGATTAATTTCAGGTGGGCCTTGATCTGGGAGTGACTGTTTAGACTGGGGTGGATCGTGATCAGATCAACAGTCCAGATTGGGGTCCAAGATTAATTTCAGGTGGACTTTAATCTGGGGTTGATCGTGGCCAGGGAGCCGAGTCAAGATTTCAGTGACTCCCGTTCGATCTGGGGTAAAGATCGGATCTGTTGGAGACGTCCAACAGATTGGAAGACGCGTCAACCGAAAATCCACAGGTGAAGTAGAGAAAAGCCAGTATGGGGAAATCTCAGAGCAAGTTTGCCAGGTATGATACACCAGTGTTTTGTCAAATGAGAAAATTCTGAGAGAATTCATGGAACTATTTATGAGCGCCGGTTAAGTCAGAATAAATTGAAATTATGTTTAATTTTAGTTGGACAACCATTGTTTGAACCTAAAGGAAAGGGGGGTAGTGAAAGGAATGGATTTACTATCCACTTTCATTGATTATAAAATAATGAATGCGTGTATCCTGGTATTTATAATTATAGACTATGTCTGTATTTAATATCTGAGGAGTGACTGAGGGTCCAGCTATGCTGGGAGTACAGTGACAGTGTTTGCTTATTCAGCCCGGCTTCCGGATGTTAGATATGTACTTGTTCTGTAATTAGTCTTGTTGAAATAAGATACCAAATTAGTAAAATGTAAAGACGGCTATGTCCAAAGGTTGTGTAAATCAATAAGGTTGATTGACATTGAAATAAGATACTGTTTTATTAAAGGAAATTATGGGTCAGGGATAATTTCCCAGGACAAGTGTAACCAAAGTAATCAAAAAAAAAAAACTTTGATTGAGTGAAAACGAAATAGAATATTTTGAGCATTTCGATGCAGCTTTTGAAAATTAATGTGCTGCCAATGATAATGATGTAGATTATAATTTGGCTATTGTGATTAAATCCGCCGCTGGCGGACTGTAAGGAATACAGAGAACTGCTTATCAGTTGCATTCCTAAATGGGACACACACTGCTTCAAGTGTGTGCAGTAAGTTGGAGCTGACAGAGAGTGTTTTAATTGTGGTCAGCAGGACCACTTAAGGCGTAACTGTAAATGCCCACTGAGAAGGTAGTTTAAAATGTGATAAAATGACAACACATTTCTGGTATTAATGTGGGGTTGGAAGTAGATTCGTGTTTAAATGACTACATTAACCTTTTTCATCTGAAAAATGACAGATAAAAACAAGGTCAAAAGATTGAAGTCTTAAAGTGAATCTTTTAAAGAAAAGATCTATAATAGTAATTTTTAAAGGATAATTGATGAATACAGTTTGATGTAAAATTAATGACTCCAACAAAAGTAACTAAAGGATGATTTTGTTGTAATTAAACATTTTAAAAAGGTTTTAGATGATATAGAGAGACTAATCTCACAGATGATTTACAATAACTGCAAAAGTATCACAAGCAGAGAGTGCTTGCCTCGTCAAAATTAGTGTGAAACCTAATTGGAGATTGATAAACTCCAAGAGAAAACTTAAGTCATATATTAAACTATGGTTGAGAACTTGACGATTAAAATTGAGATTGAGAAATGAGAAACGTATTGAGAACTAGAATAATTATTTTATCTAAGAACAAATAAGCAGAAGCAGTACTTTATTAGCAGTTGCTGAATGCTGATTAAACAAACAGCTTGAGAAGTTGACCATGAAATGTTTATGGAATGCTGATGTTTAGCTTTCAAAAAATAAGTTTAAAATGAAACAATTTGCTTATCTGAATCTGATGTGTACTGTGGCTGAAACTGCCAGTACAACAGACTCAATCTGAGTGAAAATTAGTAATGCCTAAATTCCATGATGTGGGCAAAAGACTAATGTAACTAATATGTTTATTTGAAACCTTATGTAATTTCTGGCAAAGATGCCTTAAGTTGGAATAGAGTTAAACAATGGTAGATAAAGTTTGATGTTAGAAGTTTATGAGAGTGCAGTACCAGTCCTGAATCCCTCAGAGTCTCTCTCTCATTCAATGTCGGCTAAAAGCCGTTATCTGAGCCTGTGTCATATGTAATAATAAGCTATTTGTAAGAAAGCACAGTGTTTCAGTTGAGAATCATAGACATGGAGATGTTAAAATAAATCATTGCCATTTAAAGGGCAATTTGTTTTTAAAGTAAAACTGAATGATTTTAAAGAAGTCTATAAAATAATACTACAGGCCTTAAAAGAAGTGGCCTGATTGTCTGATCTTTGGTTCTGTATCTGATCTTAGTCCCCACCATGCTTCGGCTACAGATGAAGTAAACTGAATGTACAGTTGTGATCTAAAGCCACTGAGTAGCTAGGTTGCTGCTTTTTAAGATTGTTAATGGATTTAAGTGATTGAAAACTGTTGTTATAAACCTGTCTCCCTGTGTTACAACTATTGGGCAGTCCGAATGGCCCTGGTGACTCTCGAATGTTTTTCCTAAGCTCCAGAAACAACAGATTTTGTTGAAGAAAACGGTTTTGAGAAAATGGCGGTCACCATGTGTGCACGAGTGGTCATCTCGATGACGGGTAAGACCTTCTTTGGCCAAATAGGAGGCAACCTAAGGCAGGGGGATCACGCAGACACTGGGCATCTCCTGATGGAGGTGTTTATGTGAGGGAAGGGATGAGAGTGGACGGGTGTCTGCGAGGCCAACAGCATCCTGTATCGTTAGGGGGGATGGAGCTGTGAGGAGTCACGGCAGTCTGCCCCAAGAAAACGTAAGTCCCTCTATCCCACTCACCAGAAACCGCATTCACTGTATGGCTTGTTTCTCATTGTGACAAGCTCTATGTATGCCAGGGACCACACCCTGATGGAGATTATAGATAAAGAGCTAACAGGAAATGGGCTTTCTGGGTTCAGTCAGGGCCATGAAGTGATTCCCATTTGTTGTTGTGGAAACAGTAACAAAACTTTTTGATGTCGGTTGCCTTATGGGCAAGGAAAATTATACTTGATTTTGAAATAATATGTCTAACATAGTTTTAACTTCTTAAGGTCATTGGACATGGTGGTGACTAAAGATGAAGACAGTTTTGTAGATGTAAGAAAAGTCTGAATGGTCGAAGGATATTGTAATGAATTCAAATGTTGTCTAAGTTGCAGCCTTAGAAGGCTGCTGAAAAGAGTATTTTGTTATGGTGAGAGAGACTGCTTGCGGAGGATGGTAACTGTGTCTGTCTTCCTGATATTGGCCTGCTAAAGCAAGCTGAAGCAAAATAATGATAGTGAACCAAAACAACCAGCTGACCTTGTTAAATTCGAATAAATAATGGACAGACATGCTTTGAAACTGGTTTAGAAACCATGTAAATTAGGTAATGTTACAAGAAAATGTGAAGTTTAAAATCTTATTCGAAAGATTTGAATATGAAAGTATGAGTTCATAATTAGGTAAGAGTGTGTGTGTTTGATAGTGAAAGCATTGTATGTTTTTGTGAGTGTTTTGTCATCACAGATGGGCCAAGGCGAATGACAAACTTTAAAGGAACTGATAATTCTGACGGGCTTTAAGTTGATTGGTCATCAAGCTCTGTCTAGTAGTAATAGTTTTGTCATTCATGATGTAGATTTGAAGATCAGTTTAAGTTGTAAATTGGAATTGTGAATTAGTTGATGGACGTCTGTCAGGGGTTGAGATAAACGTATGTCAATATCGAATTATTAAGAGAGTCCTTAACATTTATGACCAAAGGGGGAAATGTTTGACTGACGTGGACTAAGTCTGTACAGCACGACCTGACCTGATAGAAACAATTGATGACTTTGGAAATGTTTATAGATGACTGACGTAAGAGACCAAACAACAGGCCTGAAAAGCAGGATTCGCTGTGAGACTCAGGGCTGTTGGCCTTCAAAAACTTTGATAAGAAGGTGAGATTGGGCCTTTAAGTAATATTTTGTTTCAGAGGCAGAGAAAGATGTCTGGGCGAAAATTGGCTGAAGGATGATGTTTGGGTTAATGTTGATTGGCAAATCAGATTAATTTAAATTGATGCACGAGCTGGGTCATGCATCAAAAGGGGGATGGTAACAATTGCCAAAATATGGTTTACTGAGGGGTTAAAATTTGCTGAAAGCCATTGCACAGGTGGGACAATGTTGCTGTCTGTAAGTGTGCTGCACACGCTGATAACACAATTGCAGGACTGTTTCAACAGGAGACGCCAGGGCAGATGCAGCAGCGAAGGCCATGGCAGCACAGCAGACAAAGGAAACTACGTGTACTTCGCTATCTGAAAATAACCTCGACATTTGTTTTTCTCTACAGATCATGCAGACTTTTAAGACATGAGCAGAATGTGTCTAATAAAATAATGGCTATGGATGAATTTGGCTAACTACCCTGGCCTGGGTTATTAGTGTGGCGGAACGGTGTCACACCTGCGCTGCGCATAACTAAGATTTCCTTTTACAGAATGTCAGGATGGATTGCAACAAACAGAACTGATTCTGTTCCAAATGTATAAACATTGTGTAGTGGACATGAGCAATGTGAGTTGAATGTTTTCCAGGGGAAAAGGACCCTGAAGGCTATTAGGTGCAAGAATGATCCAGTGAAAAAATGTTTCAGGTTGTTGATTCCACAGCAGATAAGTTAATAGATGCTGTCACTAACAAAATACTTAAGGTCTCCATTCACAGGTGAAAGCAGGCAAGAAGTGGTTCACTCCAGTGGGGGTCGTGATTTAAGGGAAACCTTGTAAGGATCAGAAAATGGTTGGAGAGCGTGACACCTGGGTCCAAGCCTCTCACCTTAGGACAACACCGACAGGCCTCAACCATCCAATAGAGAATTAATTGGGGGATAAAAGGACGTGCTAGTAACGTACCTCCCTTTCACCGACGGGGGAAAGACCATTGCGACGGCACGCAAAGTGTCACCCTGGTGAACACGGAACGTCCATGGGGCGAACGAGATGATCAACACACCTGGAGGAACCAACTGCCAACTGATAATTTAAGTTTAACAGGAGAATCTGTGTTTGCGATGATTTCGATGATTTTGTTTGAATCAAACTAAGTATTGATTTGATTGGTGCAAATATAGGAAATTTATTGATTGATGTGTCCGCACTAGAGATATTGGAGTTAATTTTGAACAACTAATTTGGTTACAGGAATGGATAAAATTATAAGACTTCTCTGGTTAGATTTATTAAATGGTGCATTCAATAGAGCTTACTAAATTAAATTAGAAGTGAATAAAATATGGAGATAGGCATATTAAGTTATCCTGATAATTTTGTAATCAAGGGTGAATACGATTACAGAGACAGGCAGGGGAAGCTACAGTGAGATGTGTTTTAAATGTATGCATGTCTTGTTTGTTTATGGGGTTTTGTTGTTTTTCTTGCTAATCTATAATCTATTTCTTATTCATTTTGAGGTGACTGAGGGTCTGATTTTTATCAGGAGTGCGATAACAGTGATTATTCATTTAGCCCGGCTTCAAATGAAATGCTTTACTTGCTTGCTATACAATTTATGGAGCTTTACTCCGCAAAAACAGCCTTAAGCTTTCTTCTTTTACAAAAACCTATTTTCCGACAGAGGTCTAAGTAGAGTGATCATTTATGCGAAAATCAACTGAAGAGTATAAATGTGATGTAAGACTTAAAATTTGTCTTTTGTTTATTATTATGTTTAAGGGTAACCTAATGATAAACAGGGGGGAATTGTTGTGGAATTTAATTTTAATCTTACATGTATTGCATATGGTTATTAGATCTTATGTTTTGCCTCCTATGTGTACTATGGAGGAATGTTTTCTAACCGGCTGGGTCAGAGGTCATCTTAGACGGGGAGGTAAATCTAACATGATGAATCCTATGGTGTGTGGAAATTTACAGAGAAGGCTTGGCCTGCAGTAAGATAACCTTGAGGGAGAACTATTTAGATCTCACCCCAGCCTGTGTGCTGGGCGTCACTCTCTTCACAGTGTACCAATCTGTGTTAGCGACTGGGCCTATTCTTGCAAGAATAAACTTCTTTTTCTTTATTAATTTGACTCTGAAGTGTCTCTTACGCAGTGATGTCTGTTTATTGAATTTTTGCCTCAACACAGGTTAATAACAACAGTTTTCAATCACTTAAATCCATTAACCATCTTAAAAAGCAGCAACCTAGCTACTCAGTGGATTTAGATCACAAGCGTACATTCAGTGTACTTCATCTGTAGGCGGAGCCATTGGCCCCGCCCCCGTTTCATGGTGGGGACTAAGATCTTCAGACAAAGAAGTTACTGGTTCACAAACAACCTAGTCAAAGATGTCAATTCGTATCATTTATTATTATTTTAAAGACTTCTTTAAAGTACTTCAGTTTTACCTAACGTAAAATACCAATTGCCCTCTGAATGGCAATGATTTCTTTTAACATCTCTGTGTCTATGATCTTCAACTGAAACACTGTGCTTTACTACAAACAGCTTATCATCACTTATGACACAGGCTCAGATAACAGCTTTAGCTGACATTGAATGAGAGAGAGACTCTGAGGGATTCAGGACTGGTACTGCACTCTCATAAACTTCTAACATCAAACTTTATCTCATCGTTTAACTCTATTCCAACTTAAGGCATCTTTGCCAGAAATTACATAAGGTTTCAAATAAACGTATTAGTTAAATTAGTCTTTTGCCCACATCATGGAATTTAGGCATTACTAATTTTCACTCAGATTGAGTCTGTTGGCAGTTTCAGCCACAGTACACATCAGATTCAGATAAGCAAATTGTTTCATTTTAAACTTATTTTTTTGAAAGCTAAACATCAGCATTTCATAAACATTTCATGGTCAACTTCTCAAGCTGTTTGTTTAATCAGCATTCAGCAACTGCTAATAAAGTACTGCTTCTGCTTATTTGTTCTTAGATAAAAATAATTATTCTAGTTCTCAATACGTTTCTCATTTCTCAATCTCAATTTTAATCGTCAAGTTCTCAACCATAGTTTAATATATGACTTAAGTTTTCTCTTGGAGTTTATCAATCTCCAATTAGGTTTCACACTAACTTTGACGAGGCAAGCACTCTCTGCTTGTGATACTTTTGCAGTTATTGTAAATCATCTGTGAGATTAGTCTCTCTATATCATCTAAAACCTTTTTATAAATGTTTAATTAAAACACAATCTTTCTTTTTAGTTACTTTGATATATTTTGCAACTCACATTTGTTGGAGTCATTCATTTTACATCAAACTGTAGGCCTATTCATCAATTCACTTTTAAAAATTACTATTATACTGTAGATCCTTTCTTTAAAATGATTCACTTTAAAACTTCAATCTTTTGACCTTGTTTTTATCTGTCATTTTTCAGATGAAAAAGGTTAATGTAGTCATTTAAACACGAATCTACTTCCAACCCCACATTAATACCAGAAATGTGTTGTCATTTTATCACATTTTAAAACACATTCTCAGTGGGCATTTACAGTTACGCGTTAAATGATCCTGCTGACCACAATTAAAACACTCTCTGTCAGCTCAAACTTCCTGAACACACTTGAAGCAGTGTGTGTCCCATTCAGGAATGCACACAGAGCCACTGATAAGCAGTTATCTGTGTTCCTTACAGTCTACCAGCGGCAGATTTAATCCCACTTGCCCAATCATAATCTTCATCATTATTATTGACATAACATTAATTTTCAGAAGCTGCATCGAAATGCCCAAAATATTTCTAAGTTGTTTTCACAAAGTTTCAGTTTAACTTGAATCACTTGCCTAGGGAAATTATTCCCGCCCCAGAATTTATTTTACTTGCTTTTTGTAATGATCATTAGCAATATGAGGCTAAACATTTTTCATCTTTCAGTTTCTTTATAACCAGTCAAGTTGTGGTTTAAATTTTCAGTCAGAATCAAAACCCTGACTACATTTACTTAAGAATTTCTGCAAATTTCTTCAAAGTGAGGGCTTCAGAGCACAGCTGTTTACAGCGTTTGCTCTCTTCTGTCCCACTATTTGTTTTAGGACTGTTCAGATTACTGATAAAGTTATCCAATTTTTCTGCCATATCTTAATCATAGTTCATACTCACCTGAAGTTATTGCAGAAATGGAGGCGGCAATCTTTGAACAACCCAGCTTGGCATCTGCGTGATGAAACTGCAAAGTATACTGCAAAATCACAGTTACATATACTGGTCCATGCCAATTTGGGTCCCAACTTTTTATTTTTTTCCCCCGGAATCATTCCTGATGCATCCCTGGCAAACAACCCTGTTCCCTTTCGTAGTCACTCCGAGTTACGTCAAGGAGTGACGGAGAATGGGGGTTTCGCATAGAAAGCCAATCCTCTTCGAGTATTTAACAACGAGCCAATGGCGTGAAAATGCCATAGGTCTGCAGAATTTGCATAGCGTACTCCGCCCACCCATGTGGGTATAAAGGGAGGAAGCAAACGCAACCGCAGTATGTTTTCGCTTCGGAGCCAAGAGCATTCTTCTCTCCACAAGCCATATCACTAAGCCTCTTCGAGACGAGCGTCCTCTTCAGTGTTGGTGTGACGGCGGTACCCAGCGAGATTCTGCATTGCCTGCGATCTGTGCAGTGGTCTGCCAGACTTTGCGCTTCTCCCTGGTCGCCTCGGCGCTGAAAGAGTGAGTTTCCTCCTCTCCTTTGAAAGAGCTGCACGCGGCACGTCTTTTTAAAGATGGTTCGCCCGTGTTCTTCTGGGTGCGGTCGATATCTGTCCTCCTCTGATGGGCATGATCGCTGCTTTGTATGTCTGGGTCTTCGTCATGCTAAAGCAGCGTTCGTGGATGAGTCATGTGCCTTTTGTGGTAATATGACCATCTCAACACTTAGATCGAGACTCAATGATCTTACTGTGAGAGTCCCCGCCTCCGCTACCCGTTCAGCTTCCTCTACCCGGGGAAGCTCTTCGGCTCGCGGCCAGGGTGATCTGTCGGTGACGGTGTGGAACAATCCCCCGACGCTAGTTCCTCGGGTCCCACCCGCCGCAACAGTGTTGCAGCCAGCGAGCGCCGAAACGGTTCAGACGTCTGCCTGTTCGCAGGTACCGTCTGTTTCGTTCGGCGCTCCAGAGGAGGATGCGATGTCGATCGCGGCATCACAAGGCGAGCTGAATTCCTCGGGAAGTGAAGATGCGGCTGCGCTGCCTCCCTCGGGAGTGCCAGCGCTGCCCGTATCGGATCCCGAGATGACGGCTATGCTCTCTCGGGCCGCCGTGAGTATCGGGTTGGATTGGAATCCTCCGGCCCACCCCGATCACTCACGGATGGATGAATGGTTTTTGGGCAAAGCCGCCGCTGCAAAGCCACAGCCGACCCCATTACCATTCTTCCCCGAGCTGCATGCGGAACTGACGAAGACGTGGCAGGCTCCTTTGTCTTCCCGCGTTCGCCCGTCAGCTTCCCCCGCCTTTCCTCCCCTCGACGGCGCAGCTGCCCGTGGGTATGCTGGGGTTCCTCCGGTGGAGCGCTCTGTTGCGATGCAACTGTGTCCACAGAGCGCCTCCTCCCGGGGGCCACCCAAGCATCCCTCCAAAGCCTGTAGGTTCTCGTCGTCTATGGCGGCGCGATCCTATAGCGCGGCGGGACGGGCGGCCGCCGCGCTGCATGCGATGAGCACTTTGCAGGTTTTCCAAGCCAAACTGCTCAGAGATATGCACGAGGGCGGGACTGATCAAGGGTCGTTCAATGAACTGCGAGCGGCCACCGACCTCGCTCTCCGGGCGACTAAAGTGGCGGCTCGTTCCCTTGGTCAGGTGATGGCCACTAGTGTGGTCCAGGAGCGTCATCTTTGGCTCAACCTGGCGGAAGTGCGGGACGCTGAGCGGACCCGTCTGCTCGACGCCCCCCTTTCCCAGGCTGGCCTTTTCGGCGGTGCGGTTGAGGACTTTGCCCAGCAGTTCTCGACCGCCCAGAAGCAGACAGAGGCGATTAAACATATCCTGCCCCGACGGCCAGCTGCTGCCTCCACCCAGCCGTCGCCGCAGCCGCCTCAGTCTGCTCGCCGCCGAGGACGTTCCACTGCGGCCCCCCTCCCTCCGGAGCGACCCCAGCAGCAGCCTCCACCCGGGTCGCGCCGTAGAGGCGGTCGCAGAGGAGCGTCACAGCCCCCTCAGGCTCCGCGCCCCGCTAAACGCCAGGCTAAGCGGCGTTCCTGAGACGGGCTGCTCAGTGATGGCATCGAGTTTTTCCCAGGAGGAGGTAGCAGGCCCCCTCCTTCCCCCGGTGGAGGGCCGGGGGAGAATCTTTTGTTCTCCGCTCCCCACTGCTCACCCACGGGTGGGCAGCACCCTGAGTTGGTTAAAGAAAGACTTGACACTATCACTGAGCACACAGACCGGAATGAGCGCGCACGATGCTCCAGAGTGTCGCCCCGCTCATTCCCCTCTGTCTCTGAGGGCGCAGAGAGGAGCGTGCGTCATCCCCGGACCGCACCGCTCCTCTCCCCCTCTGTCGCCAGACCCCCGGCAGAACAGACCCCCGTGGAACGCTGGTCCTTCCCTGGTCTCTTTTGTCGGGGAGCGGAGCTCGACTACGCACCCGCATGTGGTATCTCCCGTACGCATGCCAGTCACTCCGCCCCGCTGCCCCTCCGGGGGGACGTCTGTGGCTCGTATGACCCCGCTGGTTCGGTTCCTCGGAGCTTGGCTCGAGCTCCCCGGTCTGTCCCGCTGGGTCATCAGAACGATCAGATTCGGCTACGCGATTCAGTTCGCACGATCTCCTCCCCGTTTCAGGGGAGTTCGCTCCACTATAATCGGTGGCAATGCCCCGGTTTTGAGAGCGGAGATTGCGACCCTGCTGGCGAAGGGTGCAATCGAGACGGTCCCTCCAGCCGAGGTGAAGTCCGGCTTTTACAGCCCCTACTTCATTGTCCCCAAGAAGACCGGTGGGTTACGACCGATCCTGGACCTGCGCGTTTTGAACCGCACTCCGCATCGAATGCCGTTCAAAATGCTCACGGCCAAACGCATTTTCGAATGTGTTCGACATCAGGATTGGTTTGCAGCGATCGACCTGAAGGATGCGTACTTTCATGTCTCCATATTGCCTCGACACAGACCGTTTCTTCGGTTCGCTTTCGAAGGCCAGGCATATCAGTACACGGTTCTCCCATTCGGGTTAGCTCTGTCCCCTCGCGTCTTCACGAAGATCGCCGAGGCAGCCCTTGTTCCCCTTCGCGAACACGGGGTTCGCATCCTGAACTATCTCGACGATTGGCTAATTTTGGCTCACTCTCGAGAACAGGTTTGCGAACACAGAGATCTAGTGCTTCAGCACTTAGCCCGTCTGGGCCTTCGGGTCAACCGGGAGAAGAGCAAACTTTGCCCCGTGCAGAGGATCTCTTTTCTCGGCATGGAGATAGACTCGGTCGCCATGTCCGCGCAGCTTACGAGCGAGCGCGCACACTCACTGCTGACTTGTCTTCGACAGTTCGACGGCAAGAGTGCGGTTCCACTGAAACTCTTTCAGAGGCTCCTGGGGCATATGGCATCCGCAGCCGCGGCTACGCCACTCGGATTGCTTCATATGAGACCGCTTCAGCTCTGGCTTCGCGATCGAGTCCCGAGGTGGGCATGGCATCGTGGCTCGCTCCGGGTTCCAGTAACTCCAGCGTGCCGCCGAACCTTCTTCCCGTGGTTGAACCTCAGCTTTCTTCGGGCAGGTGTCCCTCTCCAGCGAGTTTCCAGGCATCTCGTTGTCTCCACGGATGCATCTACCACGGGTTGGGGTGCCATGTGCAATGGGCATGCAGCCGCGGGTTCCTGGACAGGACCCCAGCGCCTCATGCACATCAATTGCCTCGAGCTGCTGGCAGTACGCCTGGCCCTGCACCGCTTTCGAGCACTGCTCAGGGGTCAACACGTACTTGTCCGCTCAGACAATACCGCTACAGTAGCGTACATCAACCACCAGGGGGGTCTACGCTCACGTCGGATGTCGCAGCTCGCTCGCCACCTCCTACTATGGAGTCAGAAGCACCTGAGGTCCCTTCGTGCTGTGTACATTCCTGGAGCCCGGAACCTGGCAGCCGACGAGCTGTCGCGGATCCGCCCTGTCTCCGGCGAATGGCGACTCCATCCCCAGACGGTCCAGCTGATCTGGGACCAGTTCGGGGAAGCTCAGATAGATCTGTTTGCCTCCCGGGACTCTTCCCACTGCGTCCAGTTTTATTCCCTGTCCGAGGGCACGCTCGGTACAGATGCGCTGGCGCACAGCTGGCCGCGGGGCCCACGCAAGTATGCGTTTCCCCCAGTGAGCCTCCTTGCACGGGTGTTGTGCAAGATCAAGGAGGACGAGGAGCAGGTCCTGCTGGTAGCCCCTTATTGGCCCACCAAGACGTGGTTCTCCGAACTCATGCTCCTCGCGACAGCACCTCCTTGGCCTATTCCTCTGAGACAAGATCTGCTCACTCAGAGACGGGGCACTCTGTGGCACCCTCGTCCCGATCTATGGAGGCTACATGTGTGGCTCCTGGACGGCACGAGGCAGGTTTGAGTTCGCTACCACCTGCGGTGGCAGCAACCATCACTTCCGCTAGAGCGTCGTCTACGAGACACCTGTATGCGTTGAAGTGGAACCTCTTCGTCAACTGGTGCTCTTCTCGCAGAGAGGACCCCAGGAGATGCTCGATCAGTGTTGTGCTTTCCTTCCTGCAGGATGGGTTGGAGCGTAGGCTGTCGCCCTCCACCCTCAAAGTTTACGTCGCGGCTATTTCCGCCTCTCATGATGCAGTTGAAGGTAAGTCCGTTGGAAAGCACGACCTGGTCATCAGGTTCCTGAGGGGAGCGAGGAGGCTAAATCCGTCTCGTCCTCCCCTCGTGCCCTCTTGGGACCTCTCGGTAGTGTTAAGTGCTCTGCAGAGGCCTCCCTTTGAGCCTTTGCAATCGGTTGAGTTTAAGTTCCTGTCTATGAAGACAGCTCTCCTGGTTGCATTGGCCTCCATCAAGAGGGTAGGGGACCTGCACGCATTCTCCGTTGACGAAGCGTGCCTAGAGTTCGGGCCGGCTTACTCTCACGTTGTTCTGAGACCCCGGCTCGGTTACGTGCCCAAGGTCCCCACTACTCCCTTCCGGGATCAGGTGGTGACCTTGCAAGCGCTGCCCCTGGAGGAGGCAGACCCAGCCTTGGCACTGCTCTGTCCAGTGCGTGCACTCCGCACCTACGTTGACAGAATGCGGTGTTTCAGGACCTCAGATCAGCTCTTTGTCTGTCATGGGGGGAGCCAGAAGGGAAGGGCTCTCTCAAAACAGCGGCTGTCTCACTGGTTAGTGGACGCCATTGTTTTGTCTTACCAGCAGCAAGGTCGACCGTGCCCCCTTGGTGTGACAGCCCACTCCACTCGGAGTGTGGCTTCCTCTTGGGCTTTAGCGCGTGGCGCCTCGCTAACAGACATCTGCAGAGCTGCAGGCTGGGCGACACCTAACACCTTCGCAAGATTTTATAATTTGCGAATTGAGCCGGTTTCCTCTCATGTACTCGCCTCCGCTAGTGCTGGAACCACTTAAGTGTCTTCGCTTGCTCGCCACTCCACTCCTCAGATTGGATAAGTGCGATATTTCCTCAGTTGTCCTTCTTTGAAGCCCTGAGTCCTCCAGCACTTATGATGCGGGCACCACTGCGCTTGCTCTGGTGCCGGCTAGGTGCCTCCGTGTGCACGGTTCCCCTTTGGTAACTGCCTCACGTGTATTATCCACTGTAAGCCTCTCTGAGCATGTGTCTTCCCTTGGCAAGCCATCTGCCACCCCTGGAGCTAGTGCCACCTGCGGTTGGCGCTCCAGTATTCTCCATATGCAGCCCCAGTGGCCATATGTGTTTTGTAAGTCCTCCCTTCGGTAGGCATCTGGTAGCATGTCCCTCCCGGGATATGTTTCCCAGTGTACCTTGGTAATTCTGTGTCAAAGTGGGACCTTTTTGTATTATTGTGTTAAGAGGTCTAGACTTTCGCAGAGCACTGGAAGACAGCTGGAAGATGGCGTGATGGCATAGACCCCCATTCTCCGTCACTCCTTGACGTAACTCGGAGTGACTACGAAAGGGAACGTCTCGGTTACAGATGTAACCCTCGTTCCCTGAGTAGGGAACGGAGACGTTACGTCTCCTTGCCACTTCTGCTGTACCGCTGGGTGACGCCTGAGATCAGTCTTGGCTCCTCAGCGAAGACATACTGCGGTTGCGTTTGCTTCCTCCCTTTATACCCACATGGGTGGGCGGAGTACGCTATGCAAATTCCGCAGACCCATGGCATTTTCACGCCATTGGCTCGTTGTTAAATACTTGAAGAGGATTGGCTTTCTATGCGAAACCCCCATTCTCCGTCACTCCTTGACGTAACGTCTCCGTTCCCTACTCAGGGAACGAGGGTTACATCTGTAACCGAGACGTTTTTGTTAGTATCCCTAACTGCCTGATTCACTAAATTCGGGGTACCCCTATCTGAGATGGAAGAGATAGAGTAGGTTCGCGGTGCCCTAGACCTCCCGTCTAGGGTCGTACTCTGCTGGGGTGGTGCTACACCAACCAATGCCCAGTGGGCCCCCACAGAGCACGCTTCGCTTGCGCTGTCTGCTTTTGTTAAACTTTAAACAATGCTTTCAGCGACTTTTTCTTTATACTTTTAACCCTTAAGTATAATAACTCTTCACTCTCCTCATCGGAGTGAAGCTCTTTGACTTTTCTTTATACTTTAACCCTTAAGTATAATAACTCTTCACTCTCCTCATCGGAGTGAAGCTCTTTGACTTTTCTTTATACTTTAACCCTTAAGTATAATAACTCTTCACTCTCCTCATCGGAGTGAAGCTCTTTGACTTTTCTTTATACTTTAAACCTTTAGTATAATTAACTTCTTCACTCGCCTCATCGGAGTGAAGACTCTCCCGACCTCCTTCAAAATCTCTTCCAGTCAGACAGCCCTAAAAATTAACAAAAGCTTACTACCTTGTTTGTTGATTTGCCAGGGGTGTCACAGAGAATAATTGCCAGCGCATCCTCCACCAAACTGTTAGGGGTTAACAGTCAAAGGACCCAGAACCAGACATGAAGAATGAAGACCCGGAGTCAGAATTATAAAAAATTAAAGAAAAGTTTACTGAATATAGTTTGCAGTTTCATCAGCAGAAGTCAGCTTCAAGACTCACTCAGGAGTTCGTAGGCTGCCCCCTTACAGTTACAACAATCACAGTAGTTATACCATTTTCAAGGTCTAAGCTACGTCATTTCTTACACATTGAATGATTCTCATTGGCTAAGAAATAGATAAACACAGTAATTTTCCACACATATACAGATAGACGAAGCATATCTCCATCGATGATGTATCTGACATTCAGAGGCACGTCATGACCTTCCAGGTCACAGATTTGGGTTGCTGGCGCCAGTATGTCCAGAACAACAACTCATTCAATCTCCAATAATGGCAGTGGTTCCTTAACCTGCAACCAAGAAGACTAACACTACACCTTAGTCTAACTAGAGTAAGACTTTAACAAATAAATGGTGCCTTAAACTATTGGCTTCAATGACCCCTTTATGTTTTAACACTCAAACATAAACCAAAATCCCTTTCCCTATTATTTTCACTGTTACCACATTCACATAGGGCACTAGCAAATAAGAGCTCCCATCAAGGCTGAAGAGAGTCTGAGCGGCTTATTATCAGTTAAGTGTACCAAAACATAATGGTAAAACATTCACTTGTTTGGGAGAAAAACAGATAACGTTTGCTCCTCAGAAAGCAAATATAATAAAAGAGTACATTTTAATAAAACTATTAAAGTTCAATATAGCAATGCTCAATATAGCTTGACCATCGATACAGAGAAGTATCATATGTGTTGGACATATGTGTTCAGAATCACGACGCTTTTTAGGATCCATAAACCTTTCTCCTGAGACCAGAGAAAGAGACAAATGGCCTTGTGCACCTAAAAGAAGCTGGTTACTTACGTCAGCATGCATTTAAGAATATGATTTCACAAGCAAAAGCACAATAAATGATTAAGTAATAATGAACATACTTAATTATCGATTTCATAAAAGAAATATATAAGCATTCAAAAGAATATATGATATATATATATATATGCTGAAGAGGCAAGGGATTTTGACCACCCCCTTCAATATATATATATATATATATATATATATATATATATATATATATAGTTATTTGTATTTAATATAGTAATGATTCACGTAACACAGAGGAATCCATTTGCAGCTTTATTAATCGTAGTCGTACAGGCAGGGTCAAAACGGGCAAACAGAGCAATAAGGGCAAGGCAAAGGGAGAATCCAAAGAACAGGCAAAGATCGGGGCAGGCAGCAATAATCACAGTCCAGGAAACAGTTCAATGTCAGGCCAGGCGGAGAACACTCACAGAATCAGAGACAGTCCAAAGTTCACAACCAGAATACCAGAAACAGGGAATAACGCTCAGAAATGATCACCGGGGCAAATCAAGACTTCGCACTGGTGTGGTGTGTGGACGTGGCTTTTATGTGTGTGTGTTAATGGCGTGCAGGTGTGTGACGCAATCAGTCCCAGGTACGAGGCATGATGGGAATTTGAGTTTAAAGCCAATGATCAATACTCCGGTGAAGGCTCCCTCTGGTGGCGGAGAGGAGGCGGAACGGGAGCTTCCACTGTAACAGAGCCCCCCCCTGCGAGCGGCTCCTGACGCGAGGAGGCAATTGACGTCGGGGTCTCCTACGGGGTCTCCCACGGGGTCGGGGGGCCGGTTTCTCCGGATATGTCCTATGAAACTCCTCAGTGAGAGTGGGGTCCAGGATATCTCTCGCATTGACCCAGGACTGTTCCTCCGGACCGTAACCCTCCCAATCGACCAGATACTGGAGAACGTTACCCCGACGTCTGGAGTCAAGCAACTGGTGCACACGGTACGCCTCCTCGCCGTCGACCAGGATGGGTGGAGGACTCTGAGAAGTGGGTCCCTCATCCGCTTCTCCTCTCGGACCACCAGCGGGTTTCAGCAGAGATACATGGAAAGTGGGAGAGATACGATAGTTAGCGGGCAGATCTAAACGGAATGATACTGGTGAAATTTGTCTAATAATTTGGAAGGGACCAACATACCTGGGACTGAGCTTGCGACATGGAAGTCTGAGTCGAAGATCTCTGGTGGACAGCCAAACCCACTGACCGATCTGGTATTCTGGAGCCGGTCGGCGGTGACGATTGGCCTGCTGTTCCTGACGTCTTACAGCGTGCCTTAGGTGTGTGTGTGCCTGATCCCAGACCTCCTCACTCTTGTTTAGCCATTCCGTGACAGATGGAAGTTTGGTGGGTTCGCCGGACCAAGGGAAGAGAGGAGGTTGAAAACCGAGGATGCATTTAAAAGGTGTGATGCCAGTTGCTGGTTTGATCAGGGAATTCTGAGCGTATTCGGCCCAGAACAGAAATTTACTCCAATCCTCTTGATGTTGTTGACAGTAGGTTCGCAGAAAGCGGATAATATCCTGATTCAGTCGCTCAGTTTGACCGTTAGATTGTGGATGATACCCGGAAGTGAGACTGATGTTCACATTGAGATTCTTGAAGAAGGCTGTCCATACTCGAGACGTGAATTGTGGTCCCCTGTCGGACACGATGTCTTCAGGTAATCCATAGAAACGAAACACTTGATTGCACAGGAGTTCGGCGGTTTCAAAGGCAGTGGGAAGTTTAGTGAGAGGGACTAATCGGCAGGCTTTAGAAAATCGATCTACGATGGTGAAAATGGTGGTGTAACCTTGAGAATTGGGGAGATCAGTGATGAAGTCTAAGGCGATATGGGACCATGGTCGTTGTGGGGTTGGAAGAGGACATAGCAAACCAGCAGGTAATTTCCTGGGTGATTTCGAGGTCTGACACTGGGAGCAATTCTGGATGTGTTTGATGGTATCCGTGGAAAGCGTGGGCCACCAGAATCGGTTCTGTAGGAGTTGGACTGTGGCATTGATACCTGGATGACCAGAGCTAGGATTTGAATGAACTTGATCAATGAGACGGGGTCGTAAAGTTTCAGGTACATAGAGGAGGTTGGCTGGACATTCTGCAGGAATGGGAGTTTGGTGATTGGTCTGCTGGATCTCAGTTATAATATCCCACTGGACAGGGGCAATTAACAATTTCTCACCAAGTATGTTTTCGGGGTTGTGGTTCTGGGTGGTTTCTTCAGATTGTCGAGAGAGGGCATCGGCTTTTGTGTTCTTGGTTCCTGGGCGGTATGTGACAGTGAAATTAAATCTGGTGAAGAACAGAGCCCATCTGGCTTGACGTGGGTTGAGACGTTTAGCGGATCGGAGGTATTCCAGGTTTTTGTGGTCTGTGAGAATGATGAACGGTTGTGCTGCTCCCTCCAACCAATGACGCCACTCCTCTAAAGCCAACTTCATGGCTAACAGTTCACGGTTTCCCACATCATAGTTGCGTTCAGCTGGAGAAAGTTTGCGAGAGAAGAAAGCACATGGATACATTTTGGCTGGATCTCCCTGGCGTTGTGATAATATGGCCCCTACCCCTGTATTAGAAGCATCGACTTCAACGATGAATTGTCGTTCAGGATCCGGATGATGCAGAATGGGTGCAGTAGTGAAACGTGTCTTCAGGTCATGAAAAGCTTGTTGTGCTTCGGGGTTCCATGATATGCGATGGCTGTGACGTTTGGTTAGGGCTGTTAAGGGAGCGGCTATAAGGCTGAAGTTCCTGATGAATCTCCGATAGAAATTTGCAAATCCCAGGAATCTTTGCAGTTCTTTTATGGTTTGTGGTAATGGCCAGTCTACTACCCCCTTAACCTTCTTCTCATCCATGGCGACCCCTTCTTGACTGATGATGTATCCCAGGAAAGAGATGCTGGTTTGATGGAATTCACACTTCTCCATTTTGGCGTAGAGATGAAACTGAATCAAACGTTGGAGTACAGACCGGACATGTAGAATGTGCTCTTCTAGTGAATTGGAGTAGATCAGGATGTCGTCAATGTATACAATCACCCACTTGTCTAGCATATCGCGGAACACATCATTCATGAAGGCCTGGAAAACGGAAGGACTGTTGGACAAACCGAAAGGCATGACAAGATATTCATAGTGCCCACTAGTGGTGGAAAAGGCAGTTTTCCATTCATCACCCTCTCGTATGCGGATCAAATTGTAAGCGTTGCGTAGATCGAGCTTGGTGTAGTACTTGGCCTGACGGAGTTGTTCTAATGCAGCTGGAACCAGAGGCAGAGGATAGCGGTACTTGACGGTGATGTCGTTTAATCCACGGTAATCGATGCATGGTCTTAGACTGCCATCTTTCTTCTTCACGAAGAAAAACCCCGCTGCTGCAGGAGAAGTGGAGGGTCGAATGAAGCCCTTAGCAAGTTCCTCCTCAATATACTGATTCATAGCCTCGGATTCTGGTTTAGATAAGGGAAAGATTCTCCCTCTGGGAGGAGTGGAACCAGGAATAAGGTCTATAGCACAGTCTGTGGGTCGATGCTCAGGGAGTTGCGCTGCCTTTTCTTTGCTGAATGCCTCGATTAAGTCCATATACTCAGCGGGTAAGTTCGTCGTCTCGGATATGGCAGTGAAAGCTACTGATGCTGGACTGGATATACGGGTGACTTTGGAGAGACAACGGGCGCTACAACTCTCATCCCAACGAGTAATCTGGCCTTCTCTCCATGAAATCTGGGGGTTGTGAGTTTGCAACCAGGGGTGACCCAAGATGATGGAATGATGTGGAGCATGAATGACATAGAACTGTAGAACTTCAGAGTGAAGAGATCCGACTTGCATTCGGACCTCCTCTGTGATGCACCTGATCTTTCCCTCTCCGATGGGATGTCCATCTAGCGCCTCCACTGTGAGAGAGGAATGACAGGGTTTTAATTTTATGTTAAACTGTTTGGCGAAAGTTTGTGAGATGAAATTTCCCGCAGCGCCGGAGTCAATGAATGCGGATGTGTCTATGGATTGATCTTGGAGAGTTATTCGGACAGGGAGAGTGAGACTTGAGGTGACAGTTTGGACCTTATTTTGTGAATTCACTGCTTGATTACGAGTGGATGGTCTGGTTGGACAGGATAACTTCATGTGCCCGGGTTGACCACAGTATAAGCATAGTCTGAGCTGAAGTCGGCGATCTCGTTCTTCGGGGTTAATATGAGTAAATCCGAGCTGCATGGGTTCATGAGAGTAAACTGCTTCGGACGAAACCTGGATGGGTGCCTGGGTTTTGCGTCTGGAACGCATCAAATTGTCGATTGAGATGGCCAGAGAGATGTACTCATTTAGACTTTTCCCCTCGTCATGACAGGCTAACTCGGACTGGAGTTCAATGGTAAGTCCTCGTCTGAAAATGGTTTTCAAACTGTCCTCGACCCAGTTAGTTTGTGCAGCAAGCGTTCGAAAAGTGAGAGCATAATCTGCAGCGGTTTCTTTCTTTTGAGTGAGATTCAAGAGTTGATCACCAGCATCTCCCTTCTCTGTTGTATGTTCAAAAACTTGACGAAACTGCTGAGTGAACTCCTGAAAAGTAGCGAAAGTGTTGCCCTCTGATCTTCATACAGCCGTAGCCCACTCTAATGCTCTGCCAGTGAGAAGTGAGCACACAAAAGCAATGCGACTGCTGTGACTGGCGTACAGTGCAGGTTGCTGATCGACAAAGAGTGTGCATTGTAACAAGAAACCCTTACATTTAGATGGGTCACCGTCAAACTTGTCCGGGAATGCGAGTCTGGGATTTACAGCGGTACTCACTGGAGCCGGAGAAACTGCTGGTGCCGGAGGAGCGACAGGTGGACTCGGTGTGATGCTCACAGCAGTACGAAGCTCTTGCATACCCTGTACAAGCTTCTCGGTCAACGTTGTCAGATGACTCAACTGGTGGTGGTGAAGATCAAGACGTGACGCTTGATTGGTGAGTTCACTGGTTAACTGCAGGACAGCTGCTGGATTTGTTGATGGCGAAGTCTTCTGTAATGATTCACGTAACACAGAGGAATCCATTTGCAGCTTTATTAATCGTAGTCGTACAGGCAGGGTCAAAACGGGCAAACAGAGCAATAAGGGCAAGGCAAAGGGAGAATCCAAAGAACAGGCAAAGATCGGGGCAGGCAGCAATAATCACAGTCCAAGAAACAGTTCAATGTCAGGCCAGGCGGAGAACACTCACAGAATCAGAGACAGTTAGTGATGTTACGTCTGACACCGACGCTCCGAAGCTTGCTTCAAACTCGAAAGGTCCTTGTAATGAACCACTGCTTCGGAGCTTGTATCATTACGTCACTAGTCACGTGAAAATGACGTCTGAAGCAAACACACTGCTTCGCTCCTGTAGTGAACCGCGTGACTGCTTTGACAGCCCGATCCAGTGTTGAGAGGTTTGAAACCTGGCGGCTGTATTTCTCATAAAAGTGAAGCCAAACCATGGCAACACCGTGGGTTAGTAGTCGGTGTTTGGATTGGCGTTATTATTGAGAGTGGATTGAGTTTATTTTAGTGTTGTGATGGAGCCATGGAGAAAGTCGTTCGCAAGTTTGGGAACACTTTAAACTTATTTTCCCGAATAAGATTAGTTCTTTGACATTTCTGCATACAAATATTTTTCATATCTAGTGAATATGGAGAGAGACAGAAACTTTAAAAACCCTCTGCTACATTATTCAAGTTCAACCAGTTACACAAGCACATCCTTTCAACATAAAAAAATATCAGTCCCACCAGTAAAGTTACAGATTTCTGGTGGTTCCCATAGGAAAGAAGCAGTAGCTAATGTCATGGTTTCAATACTCATGGAAAACATGGTTTAAATGGTAAAAGAAAATGGTTCCTTATTGGTATTTTAATTGAAACCATTAGAATTTCTGTGACGGTTTCCAATTTTTTTAAGCTGGTCTGATCTTCTGTCCTTGTCTAAAGAAATAATTACACACACTCATCATCATTATTGTTTTATTATCAAGGTGAACACATGAAATTCATCCGTATCTGTAAAATTCACCTACATGAGTTTCACAGCACTGTTTCAGCTTTGATCGCTTCGGTAAACTCGTCATAAACGGGGCGTTAACAAACGCCTACTTGCATTTTATGGTTGTCAGCTTTGTTGCATTACATTTACTTCACCAGGAGATGGTGCTGCCATTTCTATCTGAATGAAGCTTCGAGTAATGAACCATTTTCGACACAATAGCATCAGAAAGCAATAATGCTTCGAAAAGCTTCATTTGGCCATCACTAGAGACAGTCCAAAGTTCACAACCAGAATACCAGAAACAGGGAATAACGCTCAGAAATGATCACCGGGGCAAATCAAGACTTCGCACTGGTGTGGTGTGTGGACGTGGCTTTTATGTGTGTGTGTTAATGGCGTGCAGGTGTGTGACGCAATCAGTCCCAGGTACGAGGCATGATGGGAATTTGAGTTTAAAGCCAATGATCAATACTCCGGTGAAGGCTCCCTCTGGTGGCGGAGAGGAGGCAGAACGGGAGCTTCCACTGTAACAAATATAATTCAAAACAGAAGCATAAACACAACGAGGGGTTTCTGTTTTATATGTTTTTGTGAATAACGTTTCTTTAGTATAACCATGGAGTATACAATTCAATATATATTATCGATATTGCAATGGACTCCACGATCGGTGGAAGTTATCGAGCATTTATCCTTATTATAAAGATAGGCCTACATATCACCATGGTTTTAGCTTCTAGAATTGAACACTATTTGTTACTAGTAAAAAATAAAAATAAAAATATTGATTTATTGTGAATGTCTTGATCTGGGGAGCATATCACAGATTTTGTAAATCTTTATTAGTGGGATATTGTTTGTCCTTGCTATAATGATGACATATTTATAAGCAACAGTTTATTACATTAACCTGAGGCAAAACCACCATGTTGATCCACATGAAATTAAATATCCAGACAGGGTTCTTCCTGCTTCATCGTGTCATACAAAAGTAGAAGCACTTTTTACTGTAACTACAATGCATCCTTTTTAGAAAATGAAATGAATGAAAAATGAAATACAGAAACTCTATCTGTATGAGGAAATTTGATGCATTTCTTTTCATTACAGTAGTAGTGCAACAGCTACCGTACGTATCTCTATTGTCGCAGCACTGAGTCAAAAGTTACATTAAGTGGGTGGATTTCTTGCAGGGGTTCAGGCTGCAAGACTGTTGAATAAGAAATGTTACCAGCAAGATGGTAAAACTGTACATTTCTTGTGTATTCCACCCACTGCCACTTATACCAACAACGGAAATATGTGCATTACAATAGCTTAATATGTGGTAGAGCGTTGCTATAGAGAGTGACAGTATTGCAATAGGTAGCACTTCAAAGTCCATACCAAATCAAAACTATTTAGCACATTAGTTGTAATTGAAAAGGTTTAATGACAAAATGTGGTTATGGTTACAATTAAAATAGTTACAAAATAGATGTAAGAGATGACTTGATTGATACCAATAATCTTACCCAGCCAGAGCATAAAAAGAGCAGAGCATTAAAAGAGACAGTTCAACAGTTTCAGTCTTCTTTTATCCTTTCCCTGACCATGTGACTAAAACCCAAAGACATTCAAACTGACCAATTTTAGAAACTTTTCTCCTTGTCGAAAAGTTAGAAGCTGAGGAGACCAGGAGACAATGGACGTTTTCCAAGCAGAAGTTCTTTATTGCTCGTTGCTGCAGTCATACATCGTCTCTCTAACTCGGTCCTGGAGGGCCACTGTCCTGCAGAGTTTAGCTCCAACCATGATCAAATACACCTACCTGTGAGTTTCTACTGATCCTGAAGACCTTGATTAGCTTGCTCAGGTGTGTTTGATCAGGGTTGGAGCTAAACTCTGCAGGACAGTGGCCCTCCAGGACGGGGTTTGAGAAACCCTAAGGGAAAGATTGCCTTGCAATTTATACATTTAGAGGGGAGGAGTTTACATAGGGTGGAGTCACTCTGAAACAAAGCATGCAAATGAAATAGGAACACACCCTACTCTGAGGGCATTACCAATCCAATTGAATCAGCATGACTATTCAAAACTGCTGATAATGGCCAGGAACTCTGGTTCCAAAGAGCCATCCCAGAGCCATAAAGACAAAAGGTGGAAGTCTCCCCTATAGCTAATCCAATCAACCTAAACGATTCAATCTCTAGGCTGAAAGGTGAGAAAACAGGACTATCAGGAAAGGAGACTCTTGCTGGAGACTCAATAATCATCTAATAAACTCTATCAATTTTTATACTATTGGAGTGGAAACCTGAATTAAACATATAATAAATTTGTAATACCACACCAATCAGACAATTACACTTCCCCCAGTGTTCTAGAGGTGTGACATTCATTGACCCCCAAAGTGCACAAATCTTGGCCTTCAGGCCTTGATCACTATCAGCCCCTCTCTGTATTTGGGTACTCCAAATGGTCCTTGTGGTTGAAAGAAAGGGTGGAACACAGTAATGTCCGTTTCAAATGTCTTGGATTATTTTTTAATCCTACAGCAGTCTGAAGTACACCTACTGTACCTGTTTTCCTCCCTGAAGGTTCTTATGATCGAGGTGACGGTACTCATCGCCCAGCCTCCCTAATAGTCATACCATCGACAAGAACATGGTCAAAATTGGCACAAATCTCATCTGAGACTGCTTGTCTCTTTCCCTTTCTCATCCCCCTCTCATCTTATCCCTTCCATCGATCTATTGAAGGTTTTGATTGCTGTGTGATCAGTTTTGACTCTTTGTGTTTCCTCCTGGGTTAGGGTTAACCCTAACCCTCCTGGGTGATTGTGTGCTAATTGAGCTGAAGCTGCCCTGAATGCAAGCCTTTCTAAATTACAACAATGTAGGCAATGAAAAATGAAGGGATATGTATGTAAAGTTTAGCATGTGTCAAAACTGATCAAGTGTTTATAGTTTGCGGAAAAGTGTGTGCTTTTTTATAAACGGTGTTATAGTTTTTTATTTTTTGTTCAAAACCATAGTTATAGTGTTTCAGCAATCGAGGAAAATGTAACATACACCTTACATATAATAGTTATTACTTGTTTATTTACAAGCAAGCTTGGTTGTTTGAAAATAAGAAAGAAGACATGCATTAAAGTAATGAATTAATGATACAGTGGGATGTTAAATTAAACAGGATTCCACATATAAATAAGTTATTTAAGTTATAAGTTTTATCCAGCTATTGGCTTCTATCAACCATAAAAATATCAAATATTGTTTTTCAATAACAATGTAGTAAAAAGTAATCTGGAAATATTTTATTTCTTGTCTTTCTCAAAAATAGCAATGAAAACACACCAAATGCACAGTTGTCAAACAAGCCATACAGCTGTATTTAAAAACACTGGACTGTGAGTTTAAGTTCACTTGAAAAGCTCCAGCAGAACAGAGAATATACAATATAAAGTATAATCACAACATAAAAATGCAAGTGATCAAGAACAAGTTTTTAAATTATGGCCTAAAAGTGATGATAGAGGAATGGTCATGAGGTTACCAAAGTCATCATGTGCTTACAAGATTTCATGGCAATCTACCAAATTAGACCAAATCAAATTTTACATTCTGGTCTAATGGTTGTGCTACAGGGTATGTCATGAGGTCAACAAAAATAACATGATTCATTGCTCAGCAAATTACAAAAATCGGTTCATAACATTTGTTGCATGCAAGTCAAAAGTTTGGCCTGACATTGGTGCAAGAGGAAATGTCACAGGGTCACCACAATCAAGGGGAGTCTCTCTTAAAAGGGTATGTGTGCTTACTAAATTGCTTGGTAATCTAAAGACAGTTTGAATTTTCCACAAGATAGAATGCACACAGATTTTATTGTGGTTAATCAATCAGCATACAAATAATACACAGATATAGACCTTATGTAGCACCGCACCTTTTCAGCGTTGTCTTTTGACTTCCGGTCTGTATTTTCACACCGATCTTGCATAGGTATGAATGAACGGCTCGTTTGAAAAATTTCCCGGTCGACATTTGTTAAGACGTCTGCTTTACAATACTTATGATAAACATTACAATGCTCATGATAACTTTTGTTAACTCTACAATAAGTAAATACACTTCACCAGCTAATTACTCCTCGACAGCGATGCCATAGAAATGTACAGAGCGACCGCAATAACGGAAGTTCAAAGACAATATTCTAAAGATGGCGGCGGCCTCGTTTCTCTGGTGCATAAGGTCTGCAGGGCAAGTCCATTTCCTTCTACGCAGTCCTTTGTGCAGCTTCCCTCTGGAGAAATACAAAAAAACAAAAAAGCGAGAATTAAAATAAGAGGGTGAATTTCAGCTGTTTTAGAACAAATAAGGTGTGTAAAGTAAGTATGTCCCGATCGGGTTTTTTTGCCCTCGAGTCCGAGTCATTTGATTTTGAGCATCTGCCGATACCGACTCCCGATCCGATGCTTCTATAATATATACAAAATACAATAAAGAATAGTGAAAAAAACAGATCCAGATTCCTGGATGTTCTGGATGTTGGCAATGTTGTTGTCATTAACTTTATAATGTTAAGCATAAATTTACTGATAAAGACACTGACAGCAGTACTGACAGCAAAATAGACCACAGAATATTTTGTTCTGTATGACAGGTGCAATATTTGAAAATTGATAATTATTTATTTATTTATTTTCAAATTATATTTGTATCTGAAATTGTCAAAACCTAGACATTCAACCGTCAAAATTGAATTAATTAATAATAGAGAGCCTAAGTCCCTCCCCTTCCGGTCGACCACCATGGGACCTAACTTCGAAAAAATATTGAATGGTAGTCAATGGCAAGAGACAACAAATATTTTGATCTGGTTTGAATTGTGCCCTGAATTACACATATGATGTTTGTCAATTTAAAAGATACATTTTAAAGTAAAGAAAGTCGCAGTTTGATGTAAAACCGTTGAGGTATAAGACTGTGAAAATACGTAATTACAAAGACTACAAACCCCAAAGGCGCACATTTTCTCTCAATGAATGAAGCTAACTTTACTGAGGCTTTCTGTCATTGTTTCTACAGTCTTACGTTATGATCGTAACGTTACGCCGTCCTACCTGAGTGTTTTGTACCAGACTGCACGCACACGAGCAGCGGATCTCGTTTCTCTTCCCGGGAGATGTAGTTCATAGAGCGATTTTCACATAAAACTAAATGTTACTCTTCTGTTGTATGACAAACTGCGACGTTTTTGACTTTCAGAATCATCTTTTAAATTGACAAACATCATATGTGTAATTGAGGGCACAGTTCAGACGGAATAAAAAGATAAGTTGTCTCTCCCCATTGACTTCCATTCATATTTTTTCCGAAATAAGGTCCCATGAGCCGGAAGCGAAGGGGCGGGACTTAGGCTCTCTATTATTAATATGTATTCGTGTACAAAATAACATAGGCTTGTTTGAGATGAGCAAAATCTGCGCAGAATCGATCACCGGTGATCAGCGCGAGATGCATGCCGGTTAGAAATGTGTCCGAGAGCGTACCGCCTGGCTCTGATGTCATGCCGACGTATGTCAAAAAACTCTCGCGAGCGCAAGGCGCACCTGTCGGATTCTGCAGTCGCGCGCAGTTGCTCTCCGCCGACTGCGCTGATCAAAAGCATGATGGGAAACGAATTGCTGACGACACAGCTTAATGCTCATTGGTTTAAACAACCGTGATGTATTTTTTCTCTTTTAACATGTTTGATTGTAAAACTCTGATATCATGTTTTATGTGTATACATATTTGTTATGAGTGAATAGGCTAAACTCTCTGACAGTGCCATATGGGTCATGTGACGTCACATATGATATTTTTGTGCACATGATATTTTTATTAAAACAATATATAAAAACACATGTCTGTATTAAAGAAAAAATATTGATAAACACATATTTGGAATGTAATTAAATAAACAAGTACTTTGGGTGTCTTGTTCATTATATTTATTTTCATATAAAAGCAATAGAACTTAAAATTGCATCCAGTTTATTAGCAACACGTGCACGTGCGTGAATGCCGCGATATCAGTCTTTGATCTCACAGGTGTCATATCCACTGCGAGAACCGAGATTTGTCCGGCTTGAATGCGCTTTTTTCACTCCTCCTCTAACTGCAGCCGCCTACTCGCGACTACATTGCAGGCGAGGCGAGGCGCATCTCAAACAAGCCTATTGTAGCGACTGCCAATGGCTGTGGCTGTCAATCAGCGATGGGGAACCCCGGGCACGCTGTTGGTTGGCCTGAGGAGAGGGGGGCGGGTTGAGGAAGTTCGTCTGTTATTTTGGTTGCGCTGTTCTGAAGCTGTGTTTTTGAATGCTTGCATGTTGTGCCTGGCGAATAAACGAGTAGTAAACTGAACGTGCGTGTCGCGTGAAAAATAGGCGTCGGTTCTATTTCTAGCATGTGCGCGTTTTTCTCACGTCCCGAGCGCGCCTGAGACGCGCGTCACTCAGGCTAGTCTCGCCAGACCTTCAGACTAGGCTTGTTTGAGATAAGCAAAATCTGCGCAGAATCGATCACCGGTGATCAGCGCGAGATGCATGCCGGTTAGAAATGTGTCCGAGAACGGTCCGCCTGACTCTGATGTCATGTCGACGTATGTCAAAAAACTCTCGCGAGCGCAAGGCGCACCTGTCGGATTCTGCAGTCGCGCGCAGTTGCTCTCCACCGACTGCGCTGATCAAAAGCATGATGGGAAACGACTTGCTGACGACACAGCTTAATGCTCATTGGTTTAAACAACCGTGATGTCAAGTCAAGTCAAGTCACATTTATTTATATAGCGCTTTTCACAATACAGATTGTATCAAAGCAGCTTCACAGTGATAACATGAAAGTAGTACAACACAGATCGATAATATTGTTAAATATTAAGTAATCCTAACTAATCCTAAATAATCCCGACTAAGCAAGCCAAGCAAGCCAAAAGCAAGGCGACAGTGGCAAGGAACCAAAACTCCATCAGATTGGATGGAGAAAAAAACCTTGGGAGAACCCAGGCTCAGTCGGGGGCCAGTTCTCCTCTGGCTTACATTCATATTGTTTATATATAACTATTAAATATAAATAATATTTATGTCTAAAACAGCCCCATAACATATCGCAGGCGTTGAGTCGTCTCTTCACAGGCGTTGGTCTTCTCATCACAGGCGGTGGGGCATCCGAAACCCCCGTGAGATGCTGGATACAAGGCTGGACCTGACGAAACGCCATTTTTCTCGGGACAAGCGTCCCGAGATAACAGCAGAAAGGCAGATGGGAAATAATTAGCATAGCTGATGTTCATATTTAGCATAGCTGATGTTCATAATAATTTCCATTGTACGGGTGTCGATGTTAGAAAACCACTATCTCACGAACTCTCCGCAACGCAACTCAGCCATACGGACCGACCCGTTTGTCTAAAAGGCTATCGAGCCCCACTGGTGCGTTAAGCAATTTCAGTGGCAAACGGTTCCGTATGGCATAAAAGAGGACTGACAGGTGAGCATTATGTGAATGCTTGACTGAAGAGATGCGTCTTTAGTCTAGTTTTAAACTGTGTCAGCGAGTCAGAGCCCCGGACCGTATCGGGAAGGCTATTCCAGAGTTTTGGAGCTAGATGCGAGAACGCCCTCCCTCCTTTACTGGACTTAGATATCCTAGGAATGACCAGAAGCCTTGAATTTAGTGATCTTAAGGAACGCGGTGGATTGTAGGGCGAGAGAAGGTCTGTTAAGTACATAGGAGCTAAACCATTTAGGGCTTTATAGGTCAGAAGTAGTACTTTGTAGTTGATACGGAACTTAATAGGTAACCAGTGCAGAGATGATAAAATCGGTGTTATATGATCATATTTTCTTGACCTAGTAAGAACTCTAGCAGCTGCATTTTGGACTAACTGTAGCTTGTTTATTGAGGATGCAGGACAACCGGCTAATAAAGCATTACAGTAATCTAGTCTCGAGGTCATGAATGCATGAACTAACTTTTCTGCATCAGAGAGAGATAGCATGTTACGTATCTTAGCAATGTTTCTAAGGTGGAAAAAGGCTGTCCTTGTAACATATGAAACATGATTTTCGAAAGATAAGTTGGGGTCTAGTATAACACCCAGGTCTTTTACTGTAGTGGATAAAGTAACAGGACATCCGTCTATATTAAGGTTTTGTTGTAAGAGATTTTGTGAGTGGTTTTTTGGACCAATAAGTAATACCTCCGTTTTATCTGAATTTAATAGCAGGAAGTTACGCGTCATCCAGCATTTTACATCTTTGAGACACTCTGTCAATTTAGAGGAGTTAGTGTTTTCGTCTGGTCGTGATGAAATATATAATTGAGTGTCGTCAGCATAACAGTGGAAATTAATTCCATGTTTTCTTATAATATTACCAAGTGGCAGCATATATATTGAGAATAGCAGAGGGCCTAAAACTGATCCTTGCGGTACTCCATAGTCTACTGACGTTATCTTTGACTTTTCCCCGTTTAAACAGACAAAATGATAACGGTCCGATAAATACGATCTGAACCAGCTTAATGCCTGTCCTTGAACACCAGTGTAGTTTTGTAGTCGATCCAAGAGTATTTTATGATCTATAGTGTCGAACGCAGCGCTGAGATCAAGTAGGACTAGTATTGAGATACAGCCTTGGTCAGAAGCTAAAAGTAAATCATTTGTAATTTTAACTAGCGCAGTTTCAGTGCTATGATGCGGTCTGAATCCTGACTGGAATTTTTCATAGATATCATTTTCTTGCAAAAAAGAGCATAGTTGAGCAGACACAACTTTTTCTAATATTTTGGACATAAATGGAAGATTTGAAATGGGTCTGTAATTCGCTAACTTTTTTGGGTCTAATTGTGGTTTCTTAATGAGAGGTTTTATTACTGCCTGCTTGAATATTTGTGGAACATGACCTAGAGATAGAGACGAGTTAATAATATTGAGGAGAGGCTCTTCTACTGCAGGTAATAGTTCTTTTAGTAGTTTAGTGGGTATTGGATCCAATAAACATGTTGTGGGTTTAGATGCAGTGATAAGTTTATTTAGCTCCTCCTGTCCTATCGTTGTAAAGCGGTGTAGTTGTTCTAGAGGGGCCATAAGTGCGGCTGAATCATAAGACACCATAGAGGATTGTACATTTATAATTGTGTTTCGGATGCTATCTATTTTCTCGTTGAAGTAATTCATAAAGTCATTACTGCTTAACTGTAACGGTATATTTTGCTCTGGTGATGTCTGTTTGTTTGTTAGTCTAGCCACGGTGTTAAATAAAAACCTTGGGTTATTTTGGTTATTTTCGATTAGTTTGCGGAGATGTTCAGCCCTGGCTGTTTTTAGAGCCTTTTTATAACGTGACATACTGTCTTTCCACGCGATTCTAAAGACCTCTAAGTTAGTTTGTTTCCATTTACGCTCTAACTTACGGGTTTCTCTCTTGATAGCGTGCGTATCACTGTTGTACCAGGGTGCTTTAGTTTTCTCTCTAACCTTTTTTAATCTAATTGGTGCAACAATATCTAGTGTACTAGAGAGAATGGTGCTCAAACTGCTAGTCATTTCCTCTAATTCATCAGTTTGTTTGGATTCACTTAGCAATTTAGATAGATCAGGTAAGGTATTTGAGAATCTATCTATAGTGGTTGGAAGGATTGTTCTGCCTGGTCTATAACGTGGTGCAACATGACATATTTCAGCAGTGCGTATTATGCAAGTCACCATGTAATGATCAGTGATGTCATCGCTTTGCGGTATAATATCTATGTCAGTTGGATCGGTTCCGTACGATATAATTAAATCTAGTGTATGATTTAGACGATGAGTGGGGCCACTGACGTTTTGTTTGACCCCAAAGGAGTTTAATAAGTCTGTAAACGCAGCACCTAAAGCATCATTTGTATTATCTACGTGAATGTTAAAATCTCCAACAATTACTGCTTTATCGACATTCACCAATAGATCTGAGAGAAAGTCTGCAAACTCTTTTAGGAAATCTGCATATGGCCCTGGAGGTCTATATACAGTAGCCAAGGCTAGAGATAATATGGATTTCCTTCTTACATCTAAGAGCGTAACATTTAGCACAAGTACTTCAAATGAATTAAACCTGTGACCTGTTTTCTGAATAACATTAAAAATATCTTTATAAATTGTTGCCACACCGCCACCACGACCGATCAGACGGGGCTCATGTTTATAACAGTATCCTGGTGGAGTAGATTCATTTAGACCGAAATATTCATTTGGTTTAAGCCCGGTTTCAGTAAGGCACAGAACATCGAAATTATTATCTGTGATCATTTCATTTACAATAACCGCCTTAGGTGTGAGCGATCTAATGTTTAGAAGACCTAACTTTAGAGATTGTTTTTGTTCACTGATATTCAGATTTTCTGGTTTAATTAGAATAAGATTTTTGCTAGATCCTGCACTACATTTATTGTTTGGTTTCACTAAACGAGGAATAGACACGGTTTCTATATAATGTTCCACACTGTGCAAATTAGTTAAGTTTGGGCAACAAAGGGTGTGTTTTGGACTTTGACTTAGTCATCTGGTCTGTAACATCTTGGAGATGTTGTCCGACAGAACAGCCGCTCCGATTCTGCTGGGGTGGAGACCATCTGAACTATACAACCTGGGTCTCTCCCAAAACAGATTCCAATTATTTACAAAGAGCAGTTTCTGGTCATTACACAGTGACGTTAACCATTCATTTAATGCAAATAATCTACTAAACCTTTCCTGTCCTTGTCGGTACGTGGGGAGCGGTCCAGACACGATGATCGTTGCTTCAGGAGCTGTGCTGCGTACCGAGTCGATCAGGGACATGTAGTCCTTCTTCAGTACCTCAGTCTGCCGCAGCCTGATATCGTTCGCTCCCGCGTGCAGCACAACAGCTCCGACGCGCTTATCGTTCAGGATCTCGGGAACCTGTGCAGCGACATCAAGAACACGAGCACCAGGAAAGCAGTGAGTCCACACCTTACCTTTATCCGAGGTAGCGCGGACATGACGGACCATGGACGTGTGATGTATTTTTCTCTTTTAACATGCTTGATTTTAAAACTCTGATATCATGTTTTATGTGTATACATATTTGTTATGGGTGAATAAACTCTCTGACAGTGCCATATGGGTTATTATGTGATGTCACATATGATATTAATATGCACATGATATTTTTATTAAAACAATATATAAAAACACATGTCTGTATTAAAGAAAAAATATTGATAAACACATATTTGGAATGTAATTAAATAAACAAGTACTTTGGGTGTCTTGTTCATTATATTTATTTTCATATAAAAGCAACAGAACTTAAAATTACATCCAGTTTATTAGCAACACGTGCACGTGCGTGAATCCCGTGAATCCCGCGATATCAGTCTTTGATCTCACAGGTGTCATATCCACTGCGAGAACCGAGATTTGTCCGGCTTGAATGCGCTTTTTTCACTCCTCCTCTAACTGCAGCCGCCTACTCTCGAGTCTCGACTACATTGCAGGCGAGGCGAGGCGCATCTCAAACAAGCCTACTGTGACGGCTGCGTGGGCGTTCAACGTCAACGTTCCGTGGGCGTGACGTCTGAGGCTGAGCCTACACTCAGGCAGTCTGCAAGCTCTAACCTGTTTACATTGGAGCCGAAATAAAATGGACACGCCACGCAGCCAGTGAGTCACAGGGCAATCTGTGCCACCGCATTAATAGATGTGTTAAAAATACTAAGAATATAATATATATATATACACACACACATGTATCCGAGTCCTGATCGGGAGGTAACATCTGATTCCGATCGAGTATGAATTCTGAAAGCACGTGATCGGGCCCGATTTCCGATCACTTGATCGGATCGGGACATCCCTAGTGTAAAGCATTAATGAAATACACAATATAAATTATTATAAACAGTAACAGGGGGTTATGAAAAACAGACAAATGTACATATTAATGAATAAATGACCTAAATTGTGTTTTCCTCTTCATCCTCACTGGTGTCTGGACTACTGACGCCACTTTGACATTCCTCTTCAACATGTAGAAGGAGAGAGGCCTCAGGACCTAAAGCAGTCTTGTACTGTTGGAGGACCACTTGGATCCTTTCTGACACCTCTGACAGTCTTCTTCTTTAGAGAGAGCAAAGTCCCTCATTTCCCTTGTCTATGTCTCAAAATACAAAAGAGATAGATTACATTAAAGACAAACTATACTAAGATTGTTTCATTAGGCCAAAGAACTTAAATGCAGTAAAAAGATATCCCCTATTGAAATATAAATAGCAGGATGGTTGGCATTTTTATGTGACTGTATTGTTGACTGGAGGAGATAATAATATTGATGTTATGCTAACCCCATGTAACACATCAGGACAAAAAGTCCGATGTTCAAAATTCTTTTGTTAATTTCAGCTTTCAAGTAACAGCCATAGCACAACAAATCTGCACATCTTTCAAGCAAATGTGAATCTGTATAGTCTTACCGACTTGTTACAATAGCTACAGTAACAATTTGAATCCCTATTTTATGTACATGCCAAATGGCTATGGCAAAGCAATAACCAATCTACTCCATCCAAGTTCTGTGACTGAGACTGATGAGTGTATTTTTCACTTTAGATGGACAGGGTTTTAATTAAACTTACCCTCCTCAGCCAACTTGTTCTTAAGAACCATTGCCAGGCTCTGCAACCATGTGCAGTGTTGTGCCATCTCCAACACCAAAACTCTTGTTTCCTCATGCAGTCGCCTTGTTAACATCACTTGGTCATGCACTCGTTTCTTGATTGACATGTTCGCTAAAAATCAATTACAGTTATATGTATACATGAGACAATCTTGCATAATCACTACAAACATTGTTTTTTTTAATCAAATTTATACATAAGTAAACTGAAAATACACCATTAAACTAAATTAATATTACAACACTCAATATGTAAGATGCATGCCCTAGTTCAGTATACTCTATAAAGCAGAACTGTAAATAAATTCCTGTGAAACATCTAAAAACAGACATACCACTGCCATGAAGCTCCCACGGCCATATTTGAGACAGTACTCTCTCCAGTTAGGGAATGCTCCACCACAGCAACGTCAATGGTTGTTGCCGATTCTAGTACAAGATCATTGTATTTCTGCACCTCCTGAAGAAGGAGTTTTTTGTCTTCTGCCAGCTTCCTTCGAAGCCGATGGCGAAACTTGCTGCTGTCTAGAAAGACATGAAGTACAGAGGCAGAGGTTTTTGACAACTCTACAACAATAAAAAAATTATAGCACCAAAAAATTAAAGTTATTGAGCTACATTTATTGAAGTATGTGAAAATTATAACGTAGATTGACACGGGAAACAAATTGTACAGTGTGTAAAAAATTTTTTTGGGGGGGGGGATCGATTTGCAGGAATAACTAACACACACTTTTCGTGATTGCAAGAAAATATTAATTGTGCATTAATAAATTTACAATGGGGAGTTTTGTATCTAAATACGTTCCCCTTCCACAGAGGCCGCTATGTTGCACCTCCACATTCCTACATTAGCCCACAACGAGCAAGCAAACACTGGGTTTACACTTGGTTTAAACACTGGGAAAGATAGAGGTGAGGGAAGCTGTTTGCAATCGTCAAACCTCACTGATGGATACCACTAAATCCTACAGACTTGTCATTTAAAGAACATAATTCAATGATTGAGCTGAACTGTGCTACTACATTATTTGCTAATTCCATGTTGGTGGAGTAGGATGCATGAATTTATCAACCTATTATATTATATAGTTATACCATTCTGACGGTAGAGGGTTCGCTTCCGGTGCATCACACTAAGGTAGAGCCCCTCAATTGATTGCTGAATTCCTCTGTGTGTTGTGCCTTGACTGGCATGAGATGCATCAGGTGTCTCTGCACAATATATAGGGAAAGCAAATTTACTATTAAAACAACACAGAACCTTTTAATCCAACTTATTTAAACTTTGTATGTGCTTCTTCCCGCAGGGAAGAGGAATATACTAATAAATCTGACATAAATGTGGCATCACATTAGATGATGATCCGCCTACTATCTTTTGCTGCTCTTTAATATCAAACTTAGATTGTACAAAGGGATGTTTGTTTTTTCTTTTATCTGGTAATGATATAACCAGCTGCCCATTCCTTTACATCAGATAGCCACTGTGACACCACTTCATCTGTGCAATCTAGTTCTGTTTTTAGGTCAGCTAGCCTTGCAGTCTCATCATGGAGTCTCTGACAAGTCTGATGAACAGTGTTACACAATAATCAGGATTAACATTTTTTATGATAAACAACAGGTCAAATAAACAACAAAAGGACACACAAAACAAATAATATGAGACTTACCTTCACATATCTTGTGGAAAGTGCCTGATGTAAAGAGAGATTTTTTTTCTCATTCCACCCCATTGAATGCAATGTAAGCATGTCCACCCGTGCTGTTGAAAGCAAATAATGAGGTTATGATGATCAATCTAAAAATAGTATACACGAATATTGCAAACTCGGATCACCTGCTTTGGACATATATTTGGTCGTCAGGGCACAATGTGAGAGGTAACTATTCACTTGCTCCACCTCCTCACCAGCGGTTGTCCCTGCGCCTTCCTGGTTCCTGCCACTCCAATTAATCTGTTAGTAAATGGTGGAAGAAATTCAATTTAATTTTATTGATATAGCCCAATATCACAAACCACAATTTGCATCAAAGCTCATTATATTCCATACAAGAAATGATTATGCAAAAATTCAAGATAATATACTGTAGCTTAACTTATATCTCATACTATTAATGTGCTTGTAAATATTACAAATGTACATATGATGGCAAAATATTACACACACCTCACACTTAGTAGCATGGGCTCGAGCATGCATCACACTTAGAAAGGGTTTCATGGTGGTCAGTTCCTGAAGAGCAGGAAGGACAGTAGCAACTTTCTCCAGGTATGGCCAGTATTTGCATGCCACATCCATTGCAAAGAATTGTGCCTTGGCTGGCATGAGCTCCCTTTGGAGGTACAGAGGGTAGGCAAATATCTCCCCCCTGTACATATTAAGGGCTTTCAAAAGGAACCCATGGCGACACACAGCAACCTCCATCCCCTCTTCATCCAATTTTGAAGCCCTCCTTGATGTTTCCCTCGCTGCTGTCGAATGGGAGTCCCCACATGTGCCTCTTCCTTGTGTCTATGACACACAAAACAAACATGACAAATCAAATAAAAGCAATGGTGTCATTCAATATATGACATTCATTCTCTCAATTTGATTTTGTAATTGGCCAGCAGGAGTAATTGAAGAAGTGGGGGTCACGTTTATTATTGTAACAACTATTTAGCCAACTTGCATTTTTCACTGCTTTCTGTATGGTGTCTACAAATCTAGACACCGCACTGTCTTCAGCCACAAAGAGCCCCTCAAAAAAGCCAGGATCATCAGAGCTGAGGAAGAAAGAAAAATAGAAAATCCATTCATCTAATATATGAAGTAAGAAAATAAATAAATAAAAAGACTGGAAGAAAGATCACCTTCCGTTTCGACGAAAGCGATATAGCTTTCTGTTTCCATCTGCTGAAACTGCCAACATTTCCGGCGTGCAGGCTGGGCAGGTGAAAGGAGCACTACAGCAGAGCTGGTCTTCCTCAAAGGAAGCATAAGAAAGCTCTAAGAAGCTGCGCTGCCTGCAATGCATCACCGTTGATAGGTCCAGACTGGAAAATATATAGAATGAAATAGTATTTTGATATTGTCTGCTTATGGATTTTTTTTTAAATGGAAATAAAATTTACACTTACTCTTCCTCCACACTTAGTGCGATGTTCCAGCAGCTTTGCAAAGGCTTGTCTGGAGAATCCCGGAGAAATGATCTTGAGTTCCTTAAAGGAGCTCAGGAGGTCCAATGTATAAAGTGTGGAATTGGTCATGGAGGATGGCCAATATCCACTTCTCAGGAGGTCCTTCATGTCAGGGGTCCACTGTTGCTTGCATGTTTGACATTCATACAGTGGCTGATGCAAGTCAAAGCGCCCTTGAAACAAAATATTTAAAAATATAATACAAACTTACCACATACTTAATTTTACAACACTTAGTTCATTATGCACATTGTGAATGGTTGGGAGACATTGCACCTATAGTTCCTATAATCACATATTTTTTTTTTTTCTAATTCAAAAAATTCCACACTACTGTGTTGATTGGACATCATGGTGGGAAGATGCTATTTTTTTTTATTTGTGGAAGAAGAAAAAAACATCAGCCTTTTTTTCAGTTATATATATATATGTATATATATACTGTATATATATATATATATATATATATATATATATATATATATATATATATATATATATATATATATATATATATATATTACCATTGATAGTAATTAAAATCACTGATTTGCCTGGTAACATGGTGAAATTTGTGCCTCCACAGGAGCAGTCTGGCACCTTCATAGTTGGCAAAATGCAAGCTGGCAAAAATAAGGAAAACCAATAATTTAGATGATCTGTAACTGTCTACAGACGCACATTAAACAGCAAAATTAAAGCTTTCTCGAGAAAGTACCTTGCTCATGGGTGCAATATCCATCTACCCCTTTAATGATGCGTGTGGTTGGAGGAATGGCTTCAAAAAAACCACGAATCACACATTCCCTGTTGTGGAGTGGCTGTTTTTTGTGATGCAATACATCACAGTCCCCACAGAACCACTCCTCAGGAAGACACTCTCTGCACCTAGGGCGAAAATAAAATAATAGACAACAGAACAACTAGTTTTCACTGAATTATGAAATCTTTAACATCATCTCGACAACCCTTTGGATTCCTGTGCTATTTTTTTCCTTTCTTTATTTAGTGTATCATTCAAAAACAGCTGCACACATAGTTACACTTTAGAATACTTCTTCAAATGATTAGTATTTATTTTTTCCTTAGGTTGGTGTGGTGAAATTGGAGGGAGAGCTGTGGATGAAGCCATAAAAAGAAAGATGACCACGCCCTTTCAAGAGTACAATTTTGTTGGGCACCATGGAAAGCGAGAGTTTCGGGGACTCAAACTGTTTAAGGTTGTATATAGTATGTTTACTCGCTGTTTAACATAAATGTGCGAACAGGTTGAGTTCTTCATAAATCAGTGGAATTAAATCAAATTGGTTGTATGCAAGTAATACCCTGAATAATGACAATATGGACCAGGTATACTATCACAGTGGTTCTCAACTCCAGTCCTCGGGACCCACTGCACGTTTTGTATGTCTCTCTTCTCTGACACACTCAGTTCAGTTCATAGTCTATACTGAGCTGAGGATCTGAATCAGGTGTGTTAAATAAAGGAGACATACACAATATGCAGAGCAGTGGGTCCCGAGGACTGGAGTTGAGAACCACTACCACATGAATTTTGATGTTGTTTTCAGGGTTTAAAAAGTGCTAAAATTTTGGATAAAATGCTTGAAATTGTTTTTTTCACAACAAATACCGATCTGGCTGAATAGTTTATTAAATGGAGAAATAAATCATTTGCTGCGGCCCGTGATTGTTCCCTGCGCCCCCCACAGTGTTGGTCTGGTTTCACACTCAACTTGATTCAATCGAATCCTGGTGCGTTTGCGTGCATCTTACGTTATCGCAAACGTGCACGATGCATGCGACAACAGAATGCGGGTTAATTTATTGTTTTTTTTTTATTAATTTGGTGTTATTATGTGCAGCTGAGTGAACAACACAGGTTTTCTGTTTCTCTCATTTGGCTTTCTGCAGATTGCAAACGCAGGAGACAGTGGATTTCTATTAATTTGTTGCCCTGAGTCCATGCGCTATGTGTGTGCGAAGAGACTTGCTCTCGTGCTTATCCAAGGTAAATTATCAACACCGACACCCCTTTACATGTGTTTTATTTAACTAAATGCATCATAATCAGCTAAAAAGCCTGCGCAGGTCACTTTACTTCCTGAACAAGTGCGCACCCAAGTCCATGTTGTTTTCACATACACACTGTTAACATGTTTATGCTTAACTGCTAGCTAGGAATTTGCAGACTAAGTGACTGAGGGTGCTTTCACACTAGCAGTTTAGTTCAGTAACTAACTAACGTTACCCCAGTGCATAACACTCAGTTACAACAGTTACACTGAACAGAAATCGTGTCAGATGGAGTGTCATACAAGTAGCCGACTGTAAGGTTGTGGATGGCCTTATGCAATATTTACACTGCTCTATTACAGTAGATATTTGTATAGCCAATTTCTTGAAAAGGAATTTTATATATGATACTATTGTATTTCCTGAAAAATGTCAAGGTGGAGTTAACTGCTTTGCTGCAAGGGCTCAAAAATGGAATTTAATCTCTCTAATGCTCTTTATGCATTTTTCAGGAGGCTTGAAAAAAAAAAGCCCAAACAAACCAAATTACCAGAAGAGATGCCGAAAAGACAGTGTCAAAGTGGCTAATCTGAGCCAGAGACTGGGGAATAAAGCTGAGAGGGCACATGATGGAGAGCAAGATACAGTAGGTAAAAGTCTTAAGATATGCTTGTTTTTATATGGAAATACAAACTTTAAAAGGACGATAATGATCGTAGCCAAAAGATATTGAATCAGGGGTTTTCAAACTTGTCTTGGGAACCCTCAGCACTGGCACACCCACTTCAGATCTTGCAGCTTCTACTAATGAGCTATTGTTATGAATCAGGTGGATTAGATGTGGGAGACATACAAAGTCTGCATCTGAAAACTTAGGCAGCTGTCTCAGGCAGCGTTTACACACTAAGGTGCCTCACAAAACTGATTTCAGACAGATTTATGAGGCAGCATAACGGTTTAACAACAAAGTTAACATTTATTGACTTCAATATTGAAATTACTTGACTAAAATTGGGTCAAAATGTACAGTTTGTGCATTCAACATGTGCAAATGGTGTTCCAGGACAAGTTTGCAAACTCCTTTTCTTGATAAACTTGATGTTGGGCACCAAAAGGCAAACCTGACACATCTGTTTGAACTGTGAAAAGGATTTTAAAAAGTTGCATAATGGTTGATTCATTTATTTTCTCTTTTCAAAGGGTCGTTGGGAGAGCGACGACAGAGGAGTGAGAAGCTGTTTTAGAAATTGTCAGGAGCTTTAACTTTTTTATTTTTAAAATCTTGATACTCTTGATGTTTTATAAAGTTATAAATTTGCAATGTTCTAATAGTCATGTTAAAATTATTATTGTAATTTGCTTAATAAAGTAAAGCTTGAACTACTGCTTTTTATGGTCATTGAATACCTTTAAAATTTTATTGTAGTTTAGTGGATTACAAGTAATGTTTGTATTTAGGGGTTTACTGTAAAATAAGGTAACCCAAACAAACAAATATAGTAGCCCGTATATATACCTGTTGTGGCCCATAAAAGCCCTAGATAAGACCTATCTGGATCCCATCATCAACCCATGTGGGCAGACTCCTGCAGGCCCTAAATGGGAGCTACCTGGGTTACCCATATGGGTTGGCTGGGAAGCAGCACACAAAACAGACATTTTTCTCAATTCCCGGTATGAAAGGTATGGGAAAGTTGCTCTCCCCAATTATGGCGGCGCCGTTGACGTACGCTCCAGTGGCCAATAGGGCGTCTATGCATATATTATGTCTATGGTGCACATAGCCCATAGGTTCAGATGGGTGATATTTCACCCCCAAAAGATTAAACTTCATTTAGTAACCTCATGTGGCTCCAAACCTTTGACTTCTTCTGTGAAACACAACAGATTATTAATATGAGTCTCAGTGGGTTTTTTTTTCTTTTTTTTTAACAAGTTTTATGTTATTTTGAACCCATTTTCATGAAATGAAAATATCTTCTTTATGCCATACTATTACTTGGGGTTACTGTAAACCTTCGGGGACCCTATAATGACAATTAATTACATTCATTTGTAAATCCATACATACATTTATCCCATGCATGTGCCGAAGTTGAGTAGCAAATATGGCCTAGACAGAAAAGCTCTTACAAAAGCCCAGAGAAGAAGGCTATGGCTACACAAATATCTGCAGGACACTAAAATGCTTTTCTAAGCGGAAGAAATAAGCGGAGTTTTGTTCGCCTTCCTCTATCCATCTTCTTCTTGACCTAACAAAAGCTCCTTCAGCTTTTCCACGATATAATTCATCGAGTTGACATTGAAGTTCTCTCAAATGTAATTTATCCTCCTCCGATACTCCATCTGATGGTAGTTGATATATTGAAGAGATTTGAACAATTAGTTTTTCTTCGGCTGCTGCCTTAAGTTTGGCCATTTTAGCTCCATATTGCCTTAAAAATTTGCCTGCTTCAAATTTAAAAAGTTCCCAATTAGCCGAATACAAGTTATTTTCCCTAGCCTTATCCCAATAAAACTTTATTAACCGCTTAATTTCTAATTTTACTGCACTATGTCCTAAGAGTGAGCTGTTCAATTTCCAGTATGATGATCTATTGTTATTATGAGCAGAGAGTTGGAACTTAATATAAATTGCCTGATGATCAGTAAGTGGTGTTGTAAGGATATTGACTGTTACACTGTCTTTCGGTATATTATTAGAAATTAAGTAAAAATCTATTCGAGATTTCCTTGAACCTGAACTGTTGCTCCAAGTATAGGATATATTATTAGGAAACTTCTCTCACCAAATGTCAACTAAATTAAATTTTTCCATAAAAGTTTTCATTTTTAAATTATCTCTGGACTTTGAAGCGTGGGGCCACCTATCAATTGAATCATTTAACGTAATATTAAAATCACCTCCAATTAAGATAAATTAACTAGGGTATTTGGAGAGCCAACAAGTTAACCTTGCATCTATAGAATCAATTAATTTATCATTTTCAGGCTTGGAATTATAACCGTAAATATTAATAGCAATAAAGATATTGTGGTTATGATCAATTACTAGACAAATATAGTGGCCTAAAGAATCACAATCTGAATGTAGAATAGTACCATTAAAGGAACCTTTCAAAGTTGTGACCCCAGCTGACCTCTCTGACCCATGCGAATACCATGCATCATTACCCCATTGGGACTTCCAGAAGTTTACATCAGCAGCTACTGAGTGGCTTTCTTGAAAGAAAGAGAAATCAGATTTAAATTTTTTTGCATACAGAAATAAGGCTTTACGTTTACAAATTTGTCTCAACCCCCTGGCATTAAGTGAGACAATAGAAAATGACATAACAACATATAACAAGAACTAATTTGTTTTATGTGTAATAAAGGCCTGTTCACACCGGGACGAATATTGTCAGCGTTTTTCAACGCGTTTTTTGTGTTCACACCCAAGCGTTTTTCGCGGACGATGAGCTGAGTGAACATGCAAATTCATTCCCTGACATTAGATGGCGCTTAATGTAAAACAGAACAGATAATAGAATACTATACTAGGGTGATCATATTCACGTCTCAATGTTTTATTATGACAGATTAAAAAAAACGAATTAAATAATGATAGAAAAAATGTCTTCTGTATTAGAAAAATAAATATATAAATAATTAAAAGAAATTCCTCCAAATGTAACAAAAAATAGCTCTCACAAACTTACAAAAACGAACTAACAAAATCTATTTATATCTTTAGTTTTCATCCTCTTTATCCTGTTTTTCTTCCTCATCCACCTTGTTTCCCCATCTATATTTTGCTGTAGAACTGATCTTTCCCAGCAGTTTTTTTGAAAACCAGGACATTTTCATCACTTAAAAACAGCCAGGACAGGACGTGAAAACAGGACATGTTTAACACAAAGTTGAGATGTTGCCCAGAGATAAAAACATAGCACTAGTTGTTGTTGTATTTCCCCGCGTTTAATAAAACCAATCAAACGTTACGCTCGTCCTCATACATGGGGATCGAGCGAGGAAAAATACACAAACAAATATCTGGTCACAATAGAAAAATAAAATAAAAGAAAGAATATAAAGAGTCGACAGAGCGGTTATCTCCTTTCCTCACTTGTCAAAATCTAACTGACATTACACACTATGCGCAGTTCTCATCTCAACTCAGATTTCTATAAAGCACAAAGTGACCGTTTTACACATGTCCCGGGAAAACAGTACTGTTGGTCACCCTATACTATACTATTATTAAAGAAATACTAATATAAATATTATCATATAGCTCTTTATGGTCCGAGACCAGCAGCTCAACTTGCCTTATAGGCTATCTCTTCTTCACCGTATGTGTGCTCGGCAAGACCGTTTTGTGTTTGAGCGCCCCCAAGTTATGTTTTACTGTAACTTCAGAAGCACCAGACACGTGAGCAAACCCGCCAATCTCCTTGGTCGGATAGGTTTTGACGCGGCGCGTCAAACCAAAAAAACGAACCCGAGGCGTTTTTTTAAAAATGACGCTTTTACGCGTGGCGTTTTTCGCGTCGGTGTGAACACTCACATTGGCGCTCATTGTTTAGTCACGAGGCGTTAAACGTCGACGAATATCGCGCGCGAAATTCGTCCCGGTGTGAACAGGCCTTTATTAGGCAAATAAAGTATTTAAATGATCTACCTCAAAAAGGGATCGAGCTTTGCAGCATGAACTAACAGTTTGGCAAAAAACAGTATAAATAAAGCTTAGATTCTCAGCTTATATATGCTACAGCATAGTGCTAAATAGGAAACAATATTATAATCTCAGAACACAAAGGAGATAAATAAAAATAAATAAAATAAAATAAATTGTTCCTCTTTTAAATTTCACAGTAACGTTGTGATGATGTTATGTTGAACATTGTAATGACATAGAGCAATTCAAGGCGAACATTGCCTATATAAGCTACCACCTTTGTTTATCCTCAAGATGGGAAGATTTCTGTTCCATCAACGAATCCACGACATCCAACGTAGTAAGCTTTCTTGCCCTCACTACGTGCCTTTTCGATGATGGGCCATAACTTGTTCCATCGTTCTCTGTCGTCTTTTGAAAGATCCTCTGCAAACTTCCAATGGTTGTCTTTGAGAAATTGTGACGACTTTGCAGCTTTCCAAAGGCTATCTCTGGTCACCCTTGAGATGAATTGAATGAGAATCGGTCTGGGCTTGCTGTTGTTAGGGATCTTGGCGCCGTTCCGAAGCACAGTGTCAACAGTATCACGGATGCGGTTTTTGCATTCAGGTAAAACGGCTTGACAGATCTCGATGGCAATCTGACGGACATCGTTCTTTTCATCTTCTTTGACACCCAGGAGCCTCAGATTCCACCTCCGAGAGTACCGTTCCAGATCGAAGATCTGTTGCTGGTGTGTGTCCATGCGATTCTCCTCTTTAGCCATCCTGTTTTCTAGAGTACCCACTCGTTTTTTCACATCTTTTATTTCTTCACACGCAAAGTCCACAGTTTTTTTAACACCATCTAGCTGCAGCGCCAGCCCATCCATTCTTTCATTTATTAGTTTCGACAGGGAAGCGATAACATCTATGTCTTCTACCTTGGAAGAGAGCATCGTTTTTTTTGGAGCTGGAGATTCTCTGGGCGACAGGGGAAGAGGAGGAAATTCTTCCATATACTCCTCCATTATTGGCAAAGTCACCGCGCCAGTCGCGTAGTCATGAATGTTATCAATTAGAGGGTTTCTTCCTGAGGCGGCGTGGCTAGCATCACCTGTTGGCATTGTCAACTTTGCTTTTGGGTTCTTCATCTGTCTTTTATTGTCGCGGGTCGACATCTCAAAGTTTAAATCCTCTTCTCGAAGTTCCTTTAGCGTTAAGCACTATAAATTATTATAAGGTCCAAGCTGAAAGATTGTTTTTACCCGTATTCAAAATTCTCTGTAGCACAGCTCGACAGTAAGCGTCTACCTACTCGGCCATCTTGGTCCGCCCCCCAATGCCGACTGAGGACGCAGCGCGCGTTGCGCAGAAATGACGTCACGACATAAGTACTAACGCATAATTAAACTCTCCTTCCAAATTAACGCTAAAGACAAGACATGTAAAGAAAAATAACATTTTTATAGACTGTTTAAAATAAAAGTAAGTAAAATAAAAAGGTAGAGAGGGATATTTAGTGAAATACATACATTCACATTATGAAGTTTCTACATCCGTCACATTCACCCCTCCTGAATTTCACTAATATCCTGACCAAATGACCCAAAGAAATTGGTCCAAACAAAACCAGATTCACGACGAATCTCATTCGCAGTTCAACATAGTAAGTTACCCATTTACAGGTTAAGAAAAATCCAAGGTTGATCATGTCTCAGATATTCTTAGAACAGTATGCTGCCTTGTACAACATCCAATAATCTGGTTTGTATTACACTACTTGAAATTCACATCTTGTATACATTTTCACAGTATTTTCATAAAATCAAATACCTTTTAAAATAAAGAAAGAAACGATCCTGATCTCTTTACTAAAGATGACCCCATTCTCAAATGGTCTCTGTGTCATTGACTCAATTAAACGGTTAACTTTTTTGACAACCCTTCCAGCACGTGTCCTAACACCTAATGTGTCAGTTGGAATTTGTGCTTGTGTGTCGGTAATACTGTTTTCGGATGTGTCATTTACAGTTTCTGTCAACGAGTCAGGATTATTAGCAGAAGATTCAGTCTCTATGGAAGGTACTAGATCAGAACCCCCAACAGCTTCATTTACACTGGGATTTTGTTCACAGACACTTCTTCGACTGTCGAATGAATGATCAGATTCCAGAACATCCTCATCCATAAACTTTTGACTTTCGATCTGTTCTTCACCTTCAAGTACCCATGCCCTCGTTCTATCATCAGAACTCTCCTCTTCCAACGAGTCAGACAACTCAGACACACAAGACTCGCTCTCCATATTGTCAGAATCAGACTGTATGTCCTTGTCTCGAGGTGGTTCAATGGGTAGGAAGCTGATATCCAGAATCAAATTTCGATGCACCACTTTGTATTTGCCTTCTTTGTCAATCAGTTTGTATATGTTTGTCTGAAGGTTCCGGTCCTTTACAGTATAGACAGTTGGATCCCACTTATCAGCAAGCTTTTTTTCCCCTCTTTTACTCTTGTTTGCGAGGAGCACTCTGTCACCGATGTTCAAACATGATCCCTTGACCTTCCGATTATAACCTTTGGCCTGCTTTTCCTGTTCTTTTACAGTGTGTTTCTGAGCAATGCGAGCTGCTTCATGCAGGTAAGACATGAGGGTTTTTGCATAGCTGCCATGGTCAACGATCACCGGGTCATGCAACACCTGGCCAAACATGACATCAACAGGTAGCTTAGGGATGCGACCAAACATCAACTGGAACGGGCATAACCAGTGGTTTCATGTATTGTGGCATTATATGCGAATGTCAGAGTCTGTATCTGCTCGGGCCACTTATGTTTCTCCTTGAGAGGCAAAGAACGAAGCATACTGCCCAGGGTCCGATTAAAACGCTCAGTCCCACCGTTTCCCATCGGGTGGTAAGCCGTAGTGTGGGATTTCTCAACACCTGCCAGCTTGAGCAGTTCTGCTATGAGGGTTACTGTACTTTCAAAGTTGGTCCCTTGATCCGTATGAATGCGTGTTGGAAAACCATAAACGCAGAAGACGTGATCCCACAACTTCTTCGCAATTTGTTTTGCCTTCTGGTTTACACACGGAAAGGCATGGGCCAACTTTGTAAAGTGATCAGTCACAACTAATACGTCCACGGAACGCTGCTTGCTGTCTTCAGCACTCCAAAAATCCAAACATACTAGCTCCATAGGGGCAGAAGTCCTAATGCTCTCAAGTGGGGCTCGTGCAGATGGCTCTGGTGTTTTGGCCAGTATACACCTCTGACAACACTTGACATAGTCCCTAACGTCACACTCCATTCTAGGCCAGAAAAAGCGTTGTCGAGTTAACTGGAGAGTTCTTGACTGTCCCTGATGTCCAGCAAGATCGTGTACACCCGCTAAGGCTTTAGCCTTAAGACTAGAGTGAACCACAAGTTGAAACCTCTTATGCTTGCTTAAAGGATCTTTAGAGACACGATAGAGTATTCCATCTTGAACCTTCAGTCGATCCCATTGCTTGAGAAGAACTAGAGCCCTTGCACTCATTCCCACCCTCTCTCGCCTCGAAGGTCGCTTCTTCCGACTCAGGTAAGGAATAATCTTCGAGATTACTGAATCTGACTCCTGTCCCTGCTGGATTTCCTCGAGGGGTACTTCTGTAAACATATCATACCCAAGGGGTGCTGCATTCTGAATAGCCTGAATTGCCTGAATAGCCCTCAGCTCAGTTACAGTCTCCCACTGACTATGGAGGTTCAAATGAGTTGTGACTGCTGTGTGATCACAGGACACTGCAGAATTCGACTGAAGCAACACATGAAGACTGTTCACTTGTAAACGGAAAGTGTCTCGGATTCCATCTTCAGTTAAACCTGCAGCTTCAGTGAGTAAGCTGCCATATCGCTCTGTGATGAGCCTGTGACTGATTGATTTTGAGAAAGGATCTCGGCTCGAAGGTGTAAGCAGCAAGCTTAGACACCCAGCGCTGTTCACAAGCATCGAGTTTAGCCTTGGTTAGAATATAAGTGAGCGGGTTATTGTCCGTCCATACAGTGAACGTGTGGCCCTTTAGCCATTGACTGAATTTCTCACACACGCTCCACTTTAAGGCTAAAAACTCGAGTTTGTGAGCCGGATACCTCCTCTGAGAATTACTTAGGGACTTGCTTGCGAATGCAATGGGTCGAGCTTTCTCCTCACTTGCTGGTATTTGCGATAACACAGCCCCAAGTCCGTCCAGAGAAGCATCAATTGACAAGATTAATGGAAGAGAAAAGTCGGGGTGTGCTAAGACCACACTGTGCAGTAGGCTTTCTTTCAGTTTAGCAAGGGCATCGTCACACTCTAAAGTCCAGTCAGTTGGCTTGAGTTTTCTGTATGTGCCTGCCTTCGTCTCGGTTTTGACTTTTGCCCTCTTTTTCTGTCCAGCTGTTAGGGAGAAAAGCGGTTTGGCTATGGAGGAGCAATTTGGGATGAAGTGTTGGTAATAAAGGATCATTCCCAAAACAGACTTAATCCTCCTCACCGATGGAGTACACCTATCTTCCTCCATGAGATCAGCTTTTGACAGCTTGACTATGGCCTCAACCTTTGAAGGATCAACAGAAACACCACTTCCATCAATGATGTGGCCTAGAAACTTAACGGATGCCCGCATCAGATGGCATTTTTTGGGGCTTAACTTGAGATTGTGGCTCCTCAGTCGTTGGAATACTATCTCCAACTGCTCCAAAGCTGCATTCTCGTCAGGTGCAAACACCAGTAGGTCGTCCAAGTAACACAGCAGACTACTAAAATTCAGGTCTCCAAAGATGCTCAACATCATGCGCATAAATGATGCTGGGCTGTTACACAACCCTTGAGGCATCCTGTTGTATTCGTGAAGTCCTACTGGAGTAGTAAACGCTGTGTACTTCTTATCTTCTTCAGCCATAGGGATGTTATAAAAGCCTGATGTTAAATCCATAGTACTGAAGAGAGTGTTCCCACCCAAGGCAACCAGACAGTCAGACTGGTGTGGGAGCGGATGTGCGTCCTTAATAGTCCTGGCGTTCAGCCATCTGAAGTCAGTACAAATCCTCAAGCTGCCGTCCTTCTTCCATACTAGGACTAAGGGCGAAGCGTACTCGCTCACTGATTTCCAAATTATTCCTTGCTCTTCCATCTCTGAGAGAACTTGGCGTAATTTCTGATAGTGAGCGGGTGGTACTCGACGGTATGGCAGTCGGAATGGGCGCTCGTCTGTCAAGCGGATGCGATGGACGAAACCGCTGACCTCCCCACAATCCAGAGCATGCTTAGAAAATACATCATGGTAATTCTCAAGCAACTGAACAAGCTTTTCTCTCGCTGCACCCTTAACAGCATGCGTCAATGTCGATGTCACTGAGACCTACGGCTTTTAGTCTCTGGTTAAGATCAGCTGCGGCACCAGGTTGACAAGGATTCCCGGATGTGGGCAATTGTACATGACTGAAACCCTGCAACAGCTCGAAATCTTCCACAGCTAGACATGGGAATACATCTGCAAGCTTACGATTTCTCCTTAGAGTGACTGGCTTGTCTGAAAGGCTGGTAACTTTTAGAGGAACCCAACGATCTCCCCACAACGGTGTAACAACCCGGCCGACAATGATGTCCCGTGGCATGGATTTGGAAGAAGTGGCCTCCACAATCACAGTACTACCTGGTGACATAGCAGCATTATTCGGCAGCCTCCCCCAGACAAGGTGCTCTTTCTTTGCCATTAGGGTAACTGACTGCTGAAGCTTAACAGTCCCCACTTTGTCGGGTAGATCTCCACCTTTCCAGCGGCAAGTATTTGCCATGACATCCAAAAATTGTTCACACGACGAAGACGGCTCTGAGACACTGTTAGACACAATCCTCCAGTAATCATCACTGATCTTCATCCTGTGCATGAGGAACTTAATCACATTGGTACCAATAATCAAATCGTCTCTTTGTCCTGGCACAACTAGAACGGGTACTAAACATCTCTCGCTATACACTTTCAGCTCAACTTCATACATGCATTTTGGCTTAGTTTCTTTCCCTCCACAGCCTATTAACATTATTTCCTGTGACAATGGTGTGGGCTTCGGTAACACATCCTCACTCAGCATTCTGCTCTCTACTGTTTCACTGAAAGTACATGCCATTGATCCTGAATCCAGCATTCCCATCATCTGGAATTTGTCATTGACACAGACGGGTGCATAAAACAATTTATCAAACACTTCAAGGGATTGCATATTCTGTGCAATCACTTTAACTTCCTCAGGGGCTTGAGCACAGGCACTTTCATAAACTTGCATAAGATCAGCATCTTCGAGGGTTTGCTCCACTCCACCCACACGTCCCCTCTCCAGGTGTGGGTTGACTATTTTAAAGTCGGTGAACCTTGAGGTAGCTGTGAATACTGATTGTGATCGCTGCGTTGGACATTTGTACAATCCCTTTTCATGTGGCCAGGTTGGAAACAGGTAAGACAAAGTCGTTGTCGTCGACAATGTGCTAAAGTTGAATGTTCAGGGGAATGGCATACCTTACATGCTCTCACAGGTGGCTAGCTCGGCCGAGGGCGCCTCATCTCTGCTTGACTGTTCTGGGAAAGAGCACGATCAAGTAAACTGATGAGAGTCTTCATGCAGTTATCATCATTCTGTGGATGAGATGGGGTGCTTGCATTCACGTTATCAGATGACACAACAGGAAGAACACTGGTGACAACCTCATTCTCCATAGGTGACTGGGTATGAGTGGTAACATTTCTCACACCAAAGTTACACTTTGATTTGTTCGCCAATTGTTCCTTTTGCTCAGTCTGATATCTGTCAAGATGCTCTTGAACCTCACTCGCTGTCCACTTATCTGGTGCTTTCAAGCGGAAAATGGCTGACAGAGTTGGATCCGGGCAATGTTTGACAAACATCATGGCTGCCTCCTGACATGGATTATCCATGTGTCGCCCAAGCCTAATTAGAGCCTCCTCTGCAACATCCACAGCCTTATTTAAACGGACCCAATAGTCAACTGGGTTTTCTCCGGCAACAGGCACTGTGCCATAGACATCGGCTAAAGGCATGTAGGAATATCTGACTTCACTGAAATGCTGTTTCAGAACATCAAATATCACTTTGGGATTCTCAGAGGGTCTTAGGGAAGTGTTACTGCGAAGGGTAATTCTTACAATGTCTTTGGCTTTACCCATCAGCCTTGAAAGGATTTCATGATGCTGCTCCGACATTGGTATGCCTCTTTTCCGCAGGTAAGTGTCCATTAAATCCTCCCACTCATGCACACTGAACTTATCTGTTCCATCCCCTCGGAAAACAGGGGGCTCTTTTGCTTCAGACTGCATGACTAGTTTAACTCCTGTCAAATTAAGTGAGGGTGCCTCTGAGAATGACTGACCTGCACCTAAACTGTGAGTCTGTGCATTGCTGGTTTCTCTTCCCCCATAAGTTACCCCACTTTGAGCAGAAATTATAGATGTTCCCACTTCCTGAGCAATGTGTGTAATAAGATTATGCCATGCTGGATCAGTTAAGTCTGGGCAGACTGATGAAGGATTACCCCGTAACTGACTAGGTGTTTGTTCAGTTACCCGAGTGGAACAAAGTTCAGGTGATGTTCGTTCTACATTACCCCTTCCTGCAACAGGTGTAAATGTACGATCACTGAAAAGTCTACCTCTCCCAAAACTTGAACCTGACATGTTCCCATCAGCATTAAAATCGTCTGCATTGAAACCATGTGCCATCATTCCTCATTAACGTGAAAGTCACCAAACAATGAGTAATGTAAACCTCAAATGTGTAGAAAAAACTCTTAAGCGCCAACACAATAAACGATTAAATGATACAAAGGAGGAAAAATAATAAAATCAGAGCGCTAATTATGAAGTGAAATGTCCAGTTCAGCAAAAATGAACCTATTTGTGTAGCTGTTCATTGAAACCTTGAGTGAAATGCAGCATCCACCGGCGACCAAAAGACATTGATCCTTGGACGAAGATCCTGGAAGACGAGCTGATCTTCATCCGGGTCACGGCACCACTGTAACCGGTCCTTTTCTGACCATAGTACTCTATCTGCGTTGTGTTGTTATACATAGAAGACACGGAATACCGGAACTGCTGCTGATTGATTTATTTTCATGGCACATGGGCTGGTGCTGGATGAATCAAAGAGAGAGACAGCAATGAAAAAATCGTTTCTCTCTTTCTGTATCCCCTCTCCTCAGCATGCACAATGCAGACTCAACAACAATTATGTTGATAACATCAAAAATACAATAAATGTAAACATATTGCAAACATTGAATTCAGAATAAATCGTCACAACTATTTATCTTATCACAATAAGGTCTATTGCAACAAATTCTGAATAACTCATTAATCTGAAACCAAATTAAAACAAAATGAATACATTAGAAAATTTAACAAATGCAAATCATACCTGGATGAATCAAAGAGAGAGACAGCAATGAAAAAATCGTTTCTCTCTTTCTGTATCCCCTGCACAGATTAAGAATTATAATCAATATGTTACAATCACCACGTTCTGGCGACACACACACATATTCGATATCTGTAAATCGTAATAAAACCATCAATCCTATCCATCCATATATTAAACATTTCCTAGAACATTTATAACAGTATTAACAATAATATTAATGCATATTATGTACTTTACTGAATCGCTGCAACTTTTATAAACTTTTATGGAGGAACCCCTCTGATCGCTTACCTCTCCTCAGCATGCATAATGCAGACTGAGGACGCAGCGCGCGTTGCGCAGAAATTACGTCACGACGTAAGTACTAACGCATAATTAAACTCTCCTTCCAAATTAACGCTAAAGACAAGACATGTAAAGAAAAATAACATTTTTATAGACTGTTTAAAATAAAAGTAAGTAAAATAAAAAGGTAGAGAGGGATATTTAGTGAAATACATACATTCACATTATGAAGTTTCTACATCCGTCACATACGCTATGCAAATTCCGCAGACCCATGGCATTTCTTTGCCTTTGGCTCGTTTTTTAATACTCGAAGAAGATTGGCTTTCTAGGCGAAAACCCCATTCTCCGTCATCCGACGTAACGTCTCTGTTCCCTACTCAGGGAACGAGGGTTACGTAACCGAGACGTTATACCAGGCATTGAGCTATTAAAGTGCAACTTGCAGGTTGGACACCCCTATATAGCATAGTGTAAGTTGACGATAAAACAACAAGATTTTCTGAACTGGAGTAATATATATTTAGCCATTAACGATATTTTGAGAAAAATTGTGATAAAATAACTCCCGCGTCTACAACGCACTAACCGGAAGTGACGATTGGCGAGGCAGTCTGTTCAAGTTCAGGCTCAGGTTACAATGGATGCGAACGACGAAACCGCGTTCTCCGATGTTGACGAATATGCCTATGATGACCCACAGGCAAATAATTATGAGCCTTCTAGGCGAGATAGAAGTCAGGGGGAGATCGGGAGACGAACAATGGGCAGAGGAAAGAAGTAACGTTAGAGTTGTGGTGTCGAGAAAACCAGTGGCGAATAGGGCAAGTGAGTTCATGTAAGTTAGCACCGCGGTTAACGCTGATTCATCTACTGTATGGCTATACCTTGGTGTTTTGCAATAAATCTGCTTTAGCAAACATACATTTCACTTTGTTCTTGATTAAACATCTATTTAGATTGTCTTTATTTAAGCCAGCAACGTTTTGTCTTCTCATATTCTATGCTGACAGTGATTATGCAGACCATCCAAGCTGGTTAGCACTATCCACATTGACTAATGATCATGCTATAACAACAAATAAATAATGCTTTTCAAATGCAGTTTGTGATACCATTTAAAGCGAGTGAAATGTGCGCCACAAACGACCGAGTGTGTGTGTTAACAGACGCGCCAGTGAAGTCTGCTCTATTCACCTGCACATAATGCACCCAAGACCAAAAAGCCTTGTTTTTCCTTGAAGGAAAATGATGGATATGATGTCCTGACAGGCTGGAATTCGTGCAACAACCACAACACACAATAATTTACCATTATGGCTTCGATCTAAAACTATATGTCTCTCGCTACTGCTCTAACTACATCAACACCCAGCAATGAGAAAGCGGCCGCGAGCTGATTTGTTTTCCTCGGGCCACGTCATATGACGCGTTGCTTGCTGGAAAGGCGTTATTCCAGAGCCTAGTGCATTTTCATCAAAATCTCTACATCAAATGAGATTTCATTAGTAATTTTTACATAAGTGTTTTTAAAAGACCTCTGCAGACAATTTAAAGTATTAATTCAGAAATAAAATCAACCTGCATGTTGCACTTTAAGTGTGCATATACGCACAACCGGCACATCCGGGAACTTAGCTGTCAATTTTGTCCCCGCCCCCTTTTGGGGGAAAACAAACTAGAATCCCCATAGACTTCAATACAAAATAACGTCAAAAAGCAACGTCTGTACACAGCCGACAGGCGTAAATAACTTAAGAAATCATTTATATAAAACATGTCAAGTAATATATGTCCACCCAGCCTGCCATAGTGCGTGAAAAATACATAGGCTACACAAACTTAATTTGGCCAATTTAAAAACATGTCCCTTTATTCTCCCAGCGTCAAATTGGGGTAACAACCCCACCCAGTGGCCAGAGGTGTCTTGCCCCGACATTTACTTTTACCTCGTCGAGTCACGAGGTAAGCGAGTGAATGATTTTATTTCGCTTTTTAAAGTAAAAAAACCTTAATGTATATCTCATGAATTAATCATTATGATGGCAGGTAGCCTGGGCTAGTTGATAACGGGCATAAAAAAAATGTATCTTTCACGCTCTATGGCAGGCAGGCTGGACATCCGGTGTAAATAAGTGATTTCTTAAGTTATTTACGCCTGTCGGCTGTGTACGGACGTTGGTTTTTGCCGTTATTTTGTATTGAAGTCTATGGGAAGTCTAGTTTCTTTCCCCCAAAAGTGGGCGTGAACATTCTATGATGAACATTCTATGCCCGTTATCAACTAGCAGGCTACCTGCCATCATAACCATTAATTCATGAGATATACATTACGGTTTTTTTTACTTTAAAAAGCGAAATAAAATCATTCACTCTCTTACCTCGTGAGTGACTCGACGAGGTAAAAGTAAATGTCTGGGTAAGACACCTCTGGCCACTGGGTGGGGTTGTTACCCCAATTTGACGCTGATAAAGGGACATGTTTTTAAATTGGCCAAATTAAGTTTGTGTATGTATTTTTCACGCACTATGGCAGGCAGAGTGGACATATAATTACTTGACATGTTTTATATAAATGATTTCTTAACTTAAATAAGTATTGTAACTGTGTATTGTATACACAATACACTGTGTACTTAAATAAGTATTGTAACAACGCATGTAAGCTGTGTACGGACGTTAGTTTTTGCTGTTATTTTGTATTGAAGTCTATGGGGAGTCTAGTTTGTTTTCCCCCAAAAGGGGGCGGGGACAAAATTGACAGTCAAGTTCCCGGATAGCTCCTGCAGCTGACGTCACGCAATCTAAACTCCGCCATTTTGGCAGGCAAATCAGGGGAGCGCCAGAGCGGCTGCAGTTGAATGATTTAAAGTTTATTTAAAATTTAAAACCATAAAATTGCCAAATGACTTCGGAGAATGTTTAAACTGTTGATTAACCCATTTAAGCCCACCATAAAGATATAAAAGAATAAAAGAATAATTGTACAATAGTGTCAGTAAAGATAGCTCATCATTATCCCATAAAACACAATGTTTCACACACTTTCCATAAACGGTTTTTAATTTTTTTTTATTTTATTGATTATTTCAATGGACAACTAATGACACATCATTAGGCTATTTTCATGTCTGGGAAAAAAATTTGGGAAAGTCAAAAAAGACTTGAAGAGACTCCCTTCACCAGTAATTAATTTTTATGACCCTCCAAAACGATTGTGAAAAAAGCATGACCCTCCCCGATAATTTATTGATTACTTCTGTACTGGTTTGTGCTTGGCAAAGATGTTCAGATAGCCTTTTATTTATTATTATTTTTTTACAACCAACAAACGACTAAACTCCTGCTTTCTCATCCTACTAAGGCTGTAACAATATAGCCTACCAAAATTCGGTTCGTATCATGATTTTTTTTATTTTAGATTTAAAAAAAATAATAATACTAAAAAAATCACGTTTTTGGTGCTGATGCATGGTGCGTTCATGTAACAAGGGTAACTCCAAAAGCTGCAAAGAACCGGCAAAGGTAATGATTATGTCAATATAGCAAGGAGACATTTGAATTGTTTATTATTAAACAAGGTTTTTCTGTGTCAGTGTGTCGTCTTCAAGATATGAAGTTGATGATGCTGACTCGCGATCTTCACAGTAACGCACCAGAGAGAAATGCACATTTCATATTATGGATTATTACATAAGCATGCAGAGATCATGTTTTTCGTTTTTAAATGTTCTGTTTTAAAAGTAGACATCACGCTTTCTATACATCTATGTTGTGAGGCAAATATCCTAGCAACGTTTACGGTGAATTTCGGTTTATTTATGAGAGTCCAGTTCACGTGCCGGCATCTGTTTCTTTTCTATCGTCTTGTACATTTACGTCTTATTTATTTAATCAAGGCAATTGGTTGATTAAACATTAATTAAAATAAGATAGGAATTGTATAAGATACAATTAGGCTACTTTAAAGAAAGGTGCTTTCGAAGTCTGTGAAAGTTTTAAAGTCACTTTCGGTCTATAATGGAGAACTGTCATGTCCGTTACATTTTTTTCCTCTCATAAATGCACGAAAAATAAAATAAATAAAAATATATGTTCTGTGGAGGGTGACTCTTCTTCCTCCTATAACTACATTCAGGAAAACTATCAGTTCCTTTATCAATAGGCCTACACATGAAAAGCACCCCGGGAGCATTATAGATCTACATAGATTAGGCTATACATAGATTATGTATTTTTGAATTAAAGTGTGCTGTGAACTCTGTTGCCTTGAAACTAAAGCTGCCGTCATTCATTCACGTCCCGGTCCCTGACCGTCTTGCCTGCCAATATGGCGGTTTAAACAGAGTAGGTCACGTGACGTCCGGAGCTCTAAAGGCCAGGATATTTGTTTTTGGAGGAAAAATGTAAAAGATTAGTGTGTTCCTGATACAAGTACTATTTTATTTCAGTAAAGGAAGGCCTGCGAGCAACAACAAAAAATAATTAATAAGCAAAAATAATTGGTAACAAAAAACATAGCCTATATCGAAACTGCGTGTGAGCGGGTAAAACTGTTGAGGTGAAACTGCGCATGTGCGGGGTGAAACTGCTGTAACTGTGGCTTTTCGGCTCTGCATTCTAAGCAAAAATAATTGGTAACAATAACCATTAGATTGTTTTAATACTGAACAATATGCGCGGGTAAAACTGCTATATTGAAACTGCGCGTGCACGGTGTAAAACTGCTGGGGTGAAACTGTGGCTCTGCAGACAGATATTATTGGCCCTTCTACTTTTTTTAATGAAATAGACATATACAGTAAATTACATTACAGTATATACATAACAGTAAACAGAAAAATATACATTACAGTAAACAGAAAGAGACAATATAAATTAAAATAATAATAAAAATAAAGAAAAAAGAGAGAAAGGTATGAGATCATGAAATAAATAACATAAAAGCTTCACATAACCTCGTACGTTTTGCTTTACTGTTTTTCAACCCAAAGCTTCACATAAAGACCTCGTACGTTTTGCTTTACTGTTTTTCAACCCAAGAAGTAACTCACAGTAATTTTTATTTTCTATCTGAAATAAAAAAAAATGTCGGTTTCCCTTTAGCCCATTTTTGTTTGTGTATAGATATTTCCCTATTATCAAACAGAGGTTAACAACAAAGGCCACATTTGGTCGTAAACTTGTCTATTAAAATAAAAAAGACATCTTTTTAAGAAAAAAATTCATTCCTAACCATTTACAAAGAAAACATTCCATATCCACATTTTGCTATAAAGAACAGAACATATAGTTTTGAAATGTTTGGATATGTTTGATGGGGTGCCATTTCTGTAAAGTTTTATAAATTGTAGACAATTATAATGAGACATTTGTGTAATTAAATAATAGTTAATAATACTGTCTGATAGGCCAGTTTAGACAAGCTAAATAAAGCATACATTCAATATGGGTTGCCATCTCTTTAAATTATTTGACATTTTTCATTAGACATAAATAGTATTGTCTGATAGTAGACAAGCTATCCATAAATCAAGCGAAACCTTGCAAATTAGCCCTGCAAATTGATATGATGATATGATAAATTGGATTTAATATATTATATTTTCAATAATATATTTGCAATGGCCTTGCAATGGTCTTCTGTTTATTTGGTAACGATATTTTATTAACAATTTAAATGTATTTGGCAAGATTGACGGAACAGGAGGTGTCAGTCATCCATGTTGTGTTTTCTATCCTCTCGTGCACGTATGTGCTCGTGAATTGTAGTAGTGTAGTGTAGTAGTTTGATAAAAGCAGTTTTTATGCATGTTTTTGTTTGTGCATGTTTTTATGCATGTCTTTCTTACATTACACAGTTTTGACCAGCACAGGTTTTGCAATCATTATGCAAACCATTTGGTTAAATCGATTCAATGCATATGAAAGGTTCGTTTCTCCCAGCATAGCTTGATTCATGTCTGCTCTTCGACGTAGCAGAAGAAAATCTAATGTAATGTGTGGCTCCTCCTCGTCACGTTGCAGATCAACGTGACTGGAGTCCCTGGCCGCGCGCCTGAACGTGACACGAGAAAAACACTGAATGTGGGTCAAGCGCGCGCAGGGGTTGTGGTGGCGATTTGACCTACTTTCCACATGTGTGTATGACGGTACGTTAAGACGTGGAAAAGGTAAGTCAATTTTCAAATATATTTTGACTATTTTGTGTTGGTAGCAATGCATTAAGTAGATTATTTTCTTGTTTTTGACTTGGAGTTACATAATTGTTCTTATTAAATGCAATGAAATGTTGTGCGTGTCACGTGACTGTGGGCAGTTCTCCCATCATAACAAACAACTTACTAACAGTCAGTCAGATGAGCTTGAGAGCTTCGCTTCCTCTGTCGTGTTTGTAGCTCAGGTCGTTAGTTTATGGCATTGATCAGAAAGTGCATTAGTAACGGTAGCTGTGGATCTCCCTCATCCAGAGCTTTGCTTTTACTCGAATGGTGAGTTAATGTATGTATGTATGTATGTATGTATGTATGTATGTATAATTTTATTTTTTTGACATTTATATAAATCTTGGGGGATTTTAAATGCATTTCTTCTGTTTAATTGGTAACGATATTTTTTTTAACAATTTAAATGTATTTGGCAAGAGTGACGGAACAGGAGGTGTCAGTCATTCCTGTTGTGTTTTCTATCCTCTCGTGCGCGCGTGCTCGTGAAGTGTAGTAGTGTAGTGTAGTAATTTGATAGGCGTGCCGCGCCTACTTTTTCGATGTAAACAAGTCTCACTCACGATCGAACAGAGTAAATTTAATTAAAATGACTGATTTTTGAAATATTCATGAAACACACTGTAAAAGTGTAGCGTCAGTATAAAATTGGTATGTATTTGTATATTTTAAAAGTCTCTACACTAAGGCAAAGCCATTCAAAAAAGTAAAAAATAAATGAACCCCCCACATTAATCATCTAAGTTGATTTGACAAAAGACTAAAAGTTGTAATAAATCATGAAAAACTTCATGAAGAACTTCAAAAAAATCTTTATGTTGGCTGTTTTATTTACCATTTACACATATACACAGTGACTTGCAATCAACAAAATGCCAATTGGATTCAATTGGAGCAAAAATGATGTTAAAAAAAAGTGTTGTGCTAGACGAATGTACCTACTCTAATGCCTATACTTTTGGGGATTTCTCTCCTTTGTCCATGTTTGACAGGAACATGTCCCTGACACCAGCTGCATGTGATTTTGGGCTGCTGGACAGGCAGAAGGAGGACATAAAACCTCAGGCAGCAGTAATTCGGCGGAACCTCTTTGGCCCTGTGGACCACCAGCAGTTGCAGCAGGACTTCCAGAGGCTCTTCTGCATGAGCGTGGAGAACGCCAAACAGCGCTGGAACTTTGACTTTCAGAGGGACCAGCCAGTCCCCGGCTGCGTCGAGTGGGAAGAGCTGCGGTGCCAGGACGTCCCAGCATTCTACCATAGCTGTGTGGTTAGGCCCGGTATGGCAAAGCAAATGGCGGAAGCAGCTGTTGGAGAAGGATCCTGCGCTTGTTCTTCTCCAGCAAAGGCCACAGACAAATATCTGGAGCTTTGGGCCAGAGGAACTTTGAGGGGAACCAAGCCAGAGAAGAGAAAGGCTGTGCTGCTGGGGGTCAAACGCAGACAAGCAAACATCACAGGTATACAGTCGCACACTTTATATTCTCAGTTTCATTAGGTTAAAGCCAGACTGATGACAAAATGAATAATGTTTAAAGATGAATAAAGCCTTTCTCTCTTTCAGACTTTTTCAGAGTGTCTAAACGAAGATTTCTTCATCACAAAGCTTCACCAGGACAGTAAACATTACTTGGACTTTTTTGTATAAATGTACATACAATATTTGCTCATGTTGCTCTTCTAACTGACCAGCAAATAAGGCTTAATAGGCGAGATATATATATATATATATATATATATATATATATATATATATATATATATATATATATATATGCTGTACCTATTAAAAATCTTAACCTCTTGTACTTTTTCAGATTTTATTGTTTCAACTGTTTGACTATTTTAAATTAGATCCAAATTCAGATCTATAGTACCTTTGAATAGAAGCAATTGAATTCCAATCTTTGAATAAGCATTCTCTCAGTATAAAAGTATAAAAATGTTCCAATGCTGTGTTACACAGTCTAATTTGAAAATGTAGTGTAGTGCATTTTTCGTTTTTTTTTGTTTGTTTGTTTGTTTGTTTGTTTGTTTTTGTGCACTGAATATACATACATACATACATACATTTATTTATATATATATATATATATATATATATATATATATATATATATACTGTACAGTATATACAAGTACTGTGAACGTTTACAAAAATGCACTACAAACGGACTGTTTGGTTTTTACTTTTGCATTTCTCAGATTCAAAATCCATTGATCCTTTTAAGTGGCACCAGTGCCGGCTTACTCTATTTCTGTCCCAAGTTTCTTATTTATATTCCTTTTTTTATATATTACAAAAAAGGTTTGTTTAACCTGAGCCATTCATGTTTTTCTTGAAGCATATACATTTTGGTATAAATAAAAGTGACTATTGTTACAGTTACTAGCAAACACAAGGTATGCTTCAACATCTTTGAAGTTAATTAAAAAGAGATTTTGTAAATGTTTTTAAATGGATATTGCCCTGAGGAGTGTCTGACCACGTTTCCTATGATTGTGCTTGAGGCTCCGTCTTGCCAAATTGGGGGAAAATTTCATATGTTGAAAACCTGAAAGTTTGAATCTGTAGTATTAGCAAAAATTGCAAGGACGTTTTCCATTAATCATTATGCCATACTTTTTACAATACTGTATTTTTGTCCTGTGCATGTGAGATTTATTCAAAAATATGTGTTATTTGTTCAATTAGCTATTTGTTTGAAATTATTTGGTATTAAAGAGGCAGCTGATGCTCAAAGTAATTGCTTACAATAAATAGAAAGCCTTAAAACCCTTTGAACCACTGTAAGGAAGATCAAAATTAAGCCACTAAAACAAAACATGCTGCTGAACATGCTGAAATATTAAAATGCAATTTAAACAAAATCTGTAAAGGAGAATTCCAGGTTCAAGTTTTAAAAGACAGATTTGTCAACTAGTTGTTCAGGCAAATAAACATGTTAAACATTTCTGATACATTCACTGACTTCCTCTTAAAACAGTGCTTAAAATAAATTAAGAAAAAAAATGCAGTAATAGAAAATATTAGTACTCTACCTCATGACATGACAATGACCTTCATTTTATACACACACATGAATAAGAAAACTAATATGTAAAATGAAGCAATTTTGTTGCTTTTGGTTGTTGTTTATTTCGCTCAGAAGTATAAAAAATGACAAGGAATTATCTCGAACTTCACTTCATGTTTACAGGACGTTGTGTGTACTTTCATTGTTCAACTTTTTGAAAAAACTCACGTTCACTTAATTCTGTCATTCTGTGTTTTCAAGTGCCTCTTGATATCACCAATGAACTATTATATTTTGCACTATATGTGGTCATAAGATGTGATGCCAGCTGACTCTTACCCCACTTCTTTTGTTACAGATCTGTCAGCAGTGTTCAGTATTCAGTGCATGATACCTCTTGTATTCACAGTGTATGATTGTATCCATGCATATGATTGAATGTTACTTATGGTAAAACATGTTAATACTAGCTGATTTTATATGACTGATGTATGAGTTTGTATAGTATGCAAAATTCACTGATAAAATGTTTGTTTATAATATTTTTGGAAGTATGTCTTTATTTGATTGTAATAGACTACACTGTGTATCTCAGAATACAAATGAACATAATACAGATTTTCAGAAGACTTTGGTACTGTTTTACAAGTGCTATGTTTTCACTGATCACAACTCCAAACTAATCACTTGTAGGCAGTTAATTCAAAACCTTTTTGCATGTCTTCAAGGTCTACATATTTTTTGACATAGGCACACTTATTTTACAATAAGTTAATAAACTAAATATAAGTTAAGAAACAAAACACAACAGACTTGTCTTTGAATTGAATTGAATTGACTTTGTCTTTAATTACAGACCAGTTTCAAATGTATTTATTTTTAGCCAAGGTTTTAGAAAAACAGGGTTTTAAACAATTACAAACTTATACTACATTGAAATCAATAGTTGAGCCTCACAATGAGCCAACAAATAAACAAAAGCAAAAAACATAAACACACACACACACACACACACACACACACACACATATATATATATATATATATATATACACACACACATACATACATACACACACGCACACTCACACACATACTGTACATACACACATACCTACAGTACATACATGCATACACACACCAAAAAAATGTGTGTGTGTGTATATATATATGTATATATATATATAAAATTAAAAAAGGAAAAAACAAAAAACAAAGGAAAAATGATAAAAAATAGAAATTAAAAAAAGCGAGGGTGAAGAGTTAAAATGGCTATTGTGGAGCAAAATGTGGACAAGCACTTTTTACTCCTAGATGTCTTTCAACATCAACGCACGTTGGCTGGACCTTCCGGACCTTACGGAGAACTAGTTTTTTTTTTATATCTTTTTGCTAAGATTAAAACATTTTTATCAGTTTCAGATTTTGAGAAAACAATTACAACTTTGGAAAAACTTTGGTCTTCAACAATATGTCCAACAATATACACTCACCTGAAGGATTATTGTGAACACCTGTTCAATTTCTCATTAATGCAATTATCTAATAAACCAATCACACGGCAGTTGCTTCAATGCATTTAGGGGTGTGGTCCTGGTCAAGAAAAACTCCTGAACTCCAAACTGAATGTCAGAATGGGAAGGTGATTTAAGCAATTTTAAGCATGGCATGGTTGTTGGTGCCAGAGACGGGCCGGCTGAGTATTTCACAATCTACTCAGTTACTGGGATTTTACAAAGTCCTGTGGGCAAAAGTGCCTTGTTGATGCTAGAGGTCAGAGCATCCTGACTGATTCAAGCTGATAGAAGAGCAACTTTGACTGAAATAACCACACGTTACAACCGAGGTATGCAGTAAAGCATTTGTGAACACAACACACACCGCCACTCTTGATGGCTGCTCTGTCAAGTTAGGAACCTGGGTTTGATAGCAATTCGTCATTAAACCACATTTTTTCATTTTAAAAATATCTCTAATTTACGACATATGGTCCCTGCACGCTTAATAAACAAAGTCCAGCTGGTCCAAAAATGAGCCCAGTTTATTAACCCGGTTAATATGGATATGCTATATATAATATAATATGATATACTGTATAATATGGAGATTCTAGTAAGAAGCATGCTGCGTAAACTTTTTATCTTGTTATACCTGGGAGACCTTTTGAAATTTGATCGATTGCAGAGATTCGGAGATTTTGGATTGCAAAAAGTCTAGGTGACAAACTGCTGTTGTCACCTAGACAGTCGGCCCAGATCTGGTCCACATCTGGCACGCATGGACTCCACATGCAGGTCTCTGAGTGTTCAATTTCCAGATGACTTCTGTTCTGGGCCAGCTGCCTTGACATAAATGACAGCAACTGTACTGTGCAACAAGTGAGAGCAAGAAACACAAGGACAAGTGAACAAGATGGCAGCACTGTGTTTGTCTTGTCTGATCTGCTGATCTGCAGTCTTCTCCCGTATGTTTAAATGTTGTGTGTTTTATCTCAAGAAGGCATTTTAAAATTATTAAACAGTTTTTTTTATACCTTTTAATAGTTTTTTTTATTAATATGGAAATATTAAATACATTAATGACATGATCCTCTAATTAAGAAACTAAAGCTGCCAATAGGTGGCGATGAATGCATTCTGCCCTCACAAATTAATACTAGGGCTGTCAAATGATTAATCGCGATTAATCGCATCTAAAATAAAAGTTTTTGTTTACATAATATATATGGGTGCATTGTGTATTATTATTTTGTAGATATAAATACACACACATGCATGTATATTTAGGAAAAAATATTATTCATATATAAAATATTTATATTTATATATAATATAAATTATATATAAATCTATATACAGTATATACATGAATTTTTTTTATTTATTTTTTTATTGCAGGTTAACAAAACATTACAAAAATAAGAGATCAGTGAATTATGTATACATACAAAAGAGAGAAAGACGTACATGGAATGCATACAAGGTAGGCAGGACAAAAATAAGCAAAAGAAAAAAAAATAAATAAGAAAAGGAAAAGTAAAACAAAGACAAAAACATGTATGCAAGTTTGTTATTGTTATGTTTTAAGCAATGGGATATTTAAGAGATTTAAATTGAAGTAATATTGAGATATTCCTGGTAGTTGTGATAGAATTGTAGTAGAAGTAGAGGCAGTATTTGTATTAATAATAATAATTATAACAGCAGCAGTATTTGTATTAATAATAATAATTACACAACAGCATTCATGATAATAGTAGATGTAGTAAGAGTGGTAGTATAGTTGTGATAATGATAATAGTAATTATAATAATACATATTTTAATTATATTTTAATTACATAAAATATGTCTGTTCATTGGGATTATGAGAGTAAATATTGTGTAATGAATGTATTTTATTTTCTAATTCTTTTTCTCGACTTTGTTCCTTTTTATGTTTGTATGTAGAGTATGATATTATCTTTCCTCTAAGTACAACTTTAGCTGTTTCCCATAGGATTGCGGCAGAGATGTCTGGTGTATTATTTGTTTCTATGAAAGATGCCCATTCTTTTTTAAAATATTCATTAAACTCGTTAATTATTAAATTATAAAAATTATAAGTTAATTATAAAAATTATTAAACAGTTTGAGTTTCTGGCTATCGATCTGGAGTATGGAAAAGATTGTCATTTATGTATAGTTATAAGACCAAATGCAGCTATCAGTGATTCTCTCACCATACTGTCAGCTGTTGACCTGCTTCCTAAAGATCTTGTATCATTGGGTGATTTGAATTGAAAGGTTGACATCAAACTCAGATCAGTTCAAAGCATATTGTGATTCTGTGAATCTTATTCAACTCACATACACAACCTAATCATAATAACCCAAGCAAGTCCACTCTAATAGATATTATATTAACAAATAAAACCCATAAATACACGATTTTACGATTTTAGTGATCATTGTACTGTAGTTGCTATAAGGAATTATAGCAAGAGGTAAAATTCCCAAAGTAAAACCTAGAATTATTTTAAAAAGGAGCTTTAAATTGTTTGATACTCAAGGCTTTCTGCATGAGTTGTTTACATCTTACTGGGATAGATTGTTTTTAATACCTGATGTGACCACTGTATGGCAGTCTTTTCCCACTTTATTTTTGAAGATAGGTGAATAGGTTAGGATATTCAGAGAAAAATGCGTGATAATCCATCTCAAATAAAAGTTTTCCGTTAACTACACGCAGGGATATAGAACTGTAATGCGGTTCAAACTTGCCTGAAACTACTTTAGCCGTGCGTTTCCCTGAAAATAATTGCACACCTTTAGAACGTTCTCAACCAATCAGAATCAAGCATTCAACAGCCCTGTAGTATAAATTGCTTTAATAAGCATTTTATTTAGGTTCTATTTTTGATGAAATTTCAGTGAGTGATATACCAAATCCATTTCTTCTTCTGAGAGAAGATAACCCTACTTTTAGCTTTTCTCCAATCTTAAGAAGTGAAGTTTTAAAGGCCTTAAAAAACCTGGAGATTAAGAAGTTTGCAGGGCCTAATGAAGCTGAGCCATATTTAAGTCAAGTCAAGTCGCAACTTGTCATCAAGTCATACCAGTCGCACACAGGCATACCAAGTCGCACACAGGCTAGTTTTACACATTTTTTAACTCTGGGACTTTTATTAGGCTACTTTATTTAGACACAGAGGGCTGATGGGTTACAAAAATAAAATAAATTAAAACTGCAAGCAGCGATGGGCGGGCCCTCGCACCTGTAGCGCGTTGGGGTGTGAGGCAGCCGCGTTGCATATTCTGAAACTCAGCCGGTGCGGCTGTGAATTTGGTTCGCTGCTTCGTTAAAGGTCACTTCCTGTTGCCAGCAGGTGGCGCTATGACTGTGGGTGAATGTCGGCATGTAGATTTGTTCAGGGCAGGACTGTTGTATAACGTATAAAATTTCACGCAGGTCTGAGGATGTACAGCCAAGTTACTAGAACTTCCTGTTTCATGGCGAATCGTCAATGCCACAGACACGCCCATCGACGAAAACGCAAAGATAGCACAACTTTACATCGTCAATGCCTTTAGAAGGCACAGCAGAAATTTGAAGTTGATCCGACTAAATCCTTAGGAGGAGTTTGTTAAAGTAGATTATGAGTAAACCATCCAAAAATGGCGGTAAAATTAGAAAGGGACAACTTCCTGTTGAGTTTAGGGCATCCCTCCAAGAGACTTTTCTGTGCGTCTGGACATGGTAGATGTACCACAGAAATTTTGTACATGTCGGTCAAACATGCAGCGGGGGGTGCTTCGTTAAACGTCACTTCCTGTTGCTAGCAGGTGGCGCTATGACTGTGGGTGAATGTCGTTATGTCAATTTGTTCAGGGCGGGACTCTTGTCAAATGTGTAAAATTTCGTGCAGATCTGGGCATTTACAGCCAAGTTAATACAACTTCCTTTTTCACGGCGAATCATCGACGCCACGGACACGCCCATCGACAAAAACGCGCAGATAGCACAACTTTACATCGTCAATGCCTTTAGAAGTCACAACAGAAATGTGAAGTCGATCCGACTAAATCCCTAGGAGGAGTTAGTTAAAGTACGTAATGAGTAAATCATCCAAAAATGGCGGTAAAAATAGAATTGGCCGACTTCCTGTTGAGTTTAGGGCATCGCTCCAAGAGACTTTTCTGTGCGTCTGGACATGGTAGATGTACCACAGAGATTTCGTACATGTCGGTCAAACATGCGGCGGGGGCTGCTTGGTTAAGGGTCACTTCCTGTTGCCAGCAGGTGGCGCTATGACTGTGGGTGAATGTCGGCATGTAGATTTGTTCAGGGCGGGACTCTTTTCAAATGTGTAAAATTTCGTGCAGATCTGGGCATTTACAGCCAAGTTACTACAACTTCCTGTTTCATGGCGAATCATCAATGCCACGGACACGCACATCAACGAAAACATACAGATAGCACAACTTTACATCGTCAATGCCTTTAGAAGGCACAGCAGAAATCTGAAGTCGATACGACTAAATCCCTTGGAGGAGTTCGTTAAAGTACGGAGTGTGTAAATCGTCCCAAATCGGTCACCAAATTCAAAATGGCGGACATCCTGTCGAGTTTAGGGTATGGGTTCTTGAGGCTTTTTTGTGCGTCTTGATATGATACACGTCCCCACCAAATTTCGTGCGGGTAGGTTGAACGTGGACGAGGGGCTAATTTTTTCCAATTTTCTAGGTGGCGCTAACGAGCCATTTTGCCACGCCCATCCACGAAACCCACAAAATACAAAATTTTTCACCAGTCCTGACATGCGTGCTAAATTTGGTGAGTTTTAGAGCATGTTGCGGCCTCGAAAATGGCGCTTATTTTGCAGAAAAAAGAAGAAAAAAAAGAAAAAAATTAGGGCATCGCTCCAAGAGGCTTTTTTGTGCGTCTGGACATGGTAGATGTACCACAGAAATTTCGTACTTGTCGGTTAAACAGGCGGCCGGAGCTGCTTCGTTAAAGGTCACTTCCTGTTGCCAGCAGGTGGCGCTATGACTGTGGGTGAATATCGGCATGTAGATTTGTTCAGGGCGGGACTCTTGTCAAATGTGTAAAATTTCGTGCAGATCTGGGCATTTACAGGCAAGTTACTACAACTTCCTGTTTCATGGCGAATCTTCGATGCCACGGACACGCCCATCGACAAAAATGCGCAGATAGCACAACTTTACATCGTCAATGCCTTTAGAAGGCACAGCAGAAATTTGAAGTCGATCCGAGTAAATCCCTAGGAGGAGTTAGTTAAAGTACGGAGTGTGTAAATCGTCCCAAATTGGTCGCCAAATTCAAAATGGCGGACTTCCTGTCGAGTTTAGGGTATGGGTTTTTGAGGCTTTTTTGTGCGTCTTGAAATGATACACATCCCCACCAAATTTCGTGCATGTAGGTTGAACGTGGACGAGGGGCTAATTTTTTCCAATTTTCTAGGTGGCGCTAGCGAGCCATTTTGCCACGCCTATCCGCGAAACCAACAAAATACGAAATTTTTCACCAGTCCTGACATGCATGCCAAATTTGGTGACTTTTTGAGCATGTTGCGGCCCCGAAAACGGCGCTTACTTTGCAGAAAAAATTTTAAAAAAAGAAAAAAGAAAAAATAAATAAATAAATAAAAATAACCCTAACAGTTTCAAGAGGGCCTCGCACCATTGGGTGCTCGGGCCCTAAAAAGAAAAAAAAATTAAAGCTGCAAGCAGCGATGGGCGGGCCCTCGCACCTGTAGCACGTCGGGGTGTGAGGCGGCCGCATTGCATATTCTGCAGCTCAGCCAGTGCGGCTGTGCATTTGCTACGCTGCTTTGTTAAAGGTCACTTCCTGTTGCCGGCAGGTGGCGCTATGACTGTGGGTGAATGTCGGCATGTAGATTTGTTCAGAGCGGGACTCTTGTCAAATGTGTAAATTTTCATGCAGATCTGGGCATTTACAGCCAAGTTACTACAACTTCCTGTTTAATGGCGAATCATCGACGCCACAGACACGCCCATCGACGAAAATGCACAGATAGCACAACTTTACATCGTCAATGCCTTTAGAAGGCACAGCAGAAATTTGAAGTCGATCCGACTAAATCCCTAGGAGGAGTTTGTTAAAGTACGGAGTGTGTAAATCGTCCCAAACTGGCCTCCAAATTCAAAATGGCGAACTTCCTGTCAAGTTTAGGGCATCGCTCCAAGTGGCTTTTTTGTGCGTCAGGTCATGATAGATGTACCACAGAAATTTTGTACATGTCGGTCAAACATGCGGCGGGGGCTGCTTCATTAAAGGTCACTTCCTGTTGCCAGCAGGTGGCGCTATGACTCTGGGTGAATGTCAGTGTGTAGATTTGTTCAGGGCGGGACTCTTGTCAAATGTGTAAAATTTCGTGCAGATCTGGGCATTTACAGCCAAGTTAATACAACTTCCTTTTTCACGGCGAATCATCGACGCCACGGACACGCCCATCGACAAAAACGCGCAGATAGCACAACTTTACATCGTCAATGCCTTTAGAAGTCACAGCAGAAATTTGAAGTCGATCCGACTGAATCCCTAGGAGGAGTTAGTTAAAGTATGTAATGAGTAAATCATCCAAAAATGGCTGTAAAATTAGAAATGGCTGACTTCCTGTTGAGTTTAGGGCATCACTCCAAGAGACTTTTCTGTGTGTCTGGACACGGTAGATGTACCACAGAAATTTCGTACCTATCGGTCAAACATAAGGAGGGGGCTGCGTCTTTTAAGGTCACTTCCTCTTGCCACTAGATGGCGCTATGACTGTGGGTGAATGTCGGCATGTAGATTTGTTCAGGGCGGGACTTTTGTCAAATGTGTAAAATTTCGTGCAGATCTGGGCATTTACAGCCAAGTTATTACAACTTCCTGTTTCATGGCGAATCATCGACGCCACGGACACGCCCATTGACGAAAACGCGCAGATAGCACAACTTTACATTGTCAATGCCATTAGAAGGCACAGCAGAAATTTGAAGTCGATCCGACTAAATCCCTAGGAGGAGTTAGTTAAAGTACGTAATGAATAAATCATCCAAAAATGGTGGTAAAATTAGAAATGGCCGACTTCCTGTTGAGTTTAGGGCATCGCTCCAAGAGACTTTTTTGTGCGTCTGGACATGGTAGATGTACCACAGAAATTTGTACTTGTCGGTCAAACATGCGGCCGGGGCTGCTTCGTTAAAGGTCACTTCCTGTTGCCACCAGGCGGCGCTATGACTGTGGGTGAATATCGGCATGTAGATTTGATCAGGGCGGGACTCTTGTCAAATGTGTAAAATTTCGTGCAGATCTGGGCATTTACAGCCAAGTTACTACAACTTCCTGTTTCATGGCGAATCTTCGATGCCACGGACACGCCCATCGACGAAAACGCGCAGATAGCACAACTTTACATCGTCAATGCCTTTAGAAGGCACAGCAGAAATTTGAAGTCGATCCAAGTAAATCCCTAGGAGGAGTTAGTTAAAGTACGGAGTGTGTAAATCGTCCCAAATCGGTATCCAAATTCAAAATGGCGGACTTCCTGTCGAGTTTAGGGTATGGGTTCTTGAGGCTTTTTTGTGCGTCTTGATATGATACACGTCCCCACCAAATTTCGTGCATATAGGTTGAACGTGGAGGAGGGGCTAATTTTTTTCAATTTTCTAGGTGGCGCTGGCGAGCCATTTTGCCACGCCCATCCGCGAAACCAACAAAATACGAAATTTTTCACCAGTCCTGACATGCGTGCCAAATTTGGTGACTTTTTGAGCATGTTGCGGCCCCGAAAACGGCGCTTACTTTACAGAAAAAATTTAAAAAAAAAAATAATAATAACCCTAACAGTTTCAAGAGGGCCTCGCACCGTTGGGTGCTCGGGCCCTAATTAAAGCTGCAAGCAGCGATGGGTGGGCCCTCGCACCTGTAGCACGTCGGGGTGTGAGGCGGCCACGTTGCATATTCTGTAGCTCAGCGAGTGCGGCTGTGCATTTGCTACGTTGCTTCCTTAAAGGTCACTTCCTGTTGCCAGCAGGTGGCGCTATGACTGTGGGTGAATGTCGGTATGTAGATTTTTTCAGGGCGGGACTCTTGTCAAATGTGTAAAATTTCGTGCAGATCTGGGCATTTACAGCCAAGTTACTACAACTTCCTGTTTCATGGCGAATCATCGACGCCACGGACACGCCCATCGAGGAAAATGCACAGATAGCACAACTTTACATCGTCAATGCCTTTAGAAGGTGCAGTAGAAATTTGAAGTCGATCCGACTAAATCCCTAGGAGGAGTTAGTTAAAGTACGTAATGAGTAAATCATCCAAAAATGGCGGTAAAATTAGAAATGGCTGACTTCCTGTTGAGTTTAGGGCATCACTCCAAGAGACTTTTCTGTGTGTCTGGACACGGTAGATGTAGCACAGAAATTTCGTACCTGTCGGTCAAACATGCGGAGGGGGCTGCGTCTTTTAAGGTCACTTCCTCTTGCCACTAGATGGCGCTTTGACTGTGGGTGAATGTCGGCATGTAGATTTGTTCAGGGCGGGACTCTTGTCAAATGTGTAAACTTTCGTGCAGATCTGGGCATTTACAGCCAAGTTATTACAACTTCCTGTTTCATGGCGAATCATCGACGCCACGGACACACCCATTGACGAAAACGCGCAGATAGCACAACTTTACATCGTCAATGCCATTAGAAGGCACAGCAGAAATTTGAAGTCGATCCGACTAAATCCCTAGGAGGAGTTAGTTAAAGTACGTAATGAATAAATCATCCAAAAATGGTGGTAAAATTAGAAATGGCCGACTTCCTGTTGAGTTTAGGGCATCGCTCCAAGAGACTTTTTTGTGCGTCTGGACATGGTAGATGTACCACAGAAATTTGTACTTGTCGGTCAAACATGCGGCCGGGGCTGCTTCGTTAAAGGTCACTTCCTGTTGCCACCAGGCGGCGCTATGACTGTGGGTGAATATCGGCATGTAGATTTGATCAGGGCGGGACTCTTGTCAAATGTGTAAAATTTCGTGCAGATCTGGGCATTTACAGCCAAGTTACTACAACTTCCTGTTTCATGGCGAATCTTCGATGCCACGGACACGCCCATCGACGAAAACGCGCAGATAGCACAACTTTACATCGTCAATGCCTTTAGAAGGCACAGCAGAAATTTGAAGTCGATCCAAGTAAATCCCTAGGAGGAGTTAGTTAAAGTACGGAGTGTGTAAATCGTCCCAAATCGGTATCCAAATTCAAAATGGCGGACTTCCTGTCGAGTTTAGGGTATGGGTTCTTGAGGCTTTTTTGTGCGTCTTGATATGATACACGTCCCCACCAAATTTCGTGCATATAGGTTGAACGTGGAGGAGGGGCTAATTTTTTTCAATTTTCTAGGTGGCGCTGGCGAGCCATTTTGCCACGCCTATCCGCGAAACCAACAAAATACGAAATTTTTCACCAGTCCTGACATGCGTGCCAAATTTGGTGACTTTTTGAGCATGTTGCGGCCCCGAAAACGGCGCTTACTTTACAGAAAATTTTTAAAAAAAAAAATAATAATAACCCTAACAGTTTCAAGAGGGCCTCGCACCGTTGGGTGCTCGGGCCCTAATTAAAGCTGCAAGCAGCGATGGGTGGGCCCTCGCACCTGTAGCACGTCGGGGTGTGAGGCGGCCACGTTGCATATTCTGTAGCTCAGCCAGTGCGGCTGTGCATTTGCTACGTTGCTTCCTTAAAGGTCACTTCCTGTTGCCAGCAGGTGGCGCTATGACTGTGGGTGAATGTCGGTATGTAGATTTTTTCAGGGCGGGACTCTTGACAAATGTGTAAAATTTCGTGCAGATCTGGGCATTTACAGCCAAGTTACTACAACTTCCTGTTTCATGGCGAATCATCGACGCCACGGACATGCCCATCGAGGAAAATGCACAGATAGCACAACTTTACATCGTCAATGCCTTTAGAAGGTGCAGTAGAAATTTGAAGTCGATCCGACTAAATCCCTAGGAGAAGTTAGTTAAAGTACGTAATGAGTAAATCATCCAAAAATGGTGGTAAAATTAGAAATGGCTGACTTCCTGTTGAGTTTAGGGCATCACTCCAAGAGACTTTTCTGTGTGTCTGGACACGGTAGATGTAGCACAGAAATTTCGTACCTGTCGGTCAAACATGCGGAGGGGGCTGCGTCTTTTAAGGTCACTTCCTCTTGCCACTAGATGGCGCTTTGACTGTGGGTGAATGTCGGCATGTAGATTTGTTCAGGGCGGGACTCTTGTCAAATGTGTAAACTTTCGTGCAGATCTGGGCATTTACAGCCAAGTTATTACAACTTCCTGTTTCATGGCGAATCATCGACGCCACGGACACGCCCATTGAAGAAAACGCGCAGATAGCACAACTTTACATCGTCAATGCCATTAGAAGGCACAGCAGAAATTTGAAGTCGATCCGACTAAATCCCTAGGAGGAGTTAGTTAAAGTACGTAATGAATAAATCATCCAAAAATGGCGATAAAATTAGAAATGGCCGACTTCCTGTTGAGTTTAGAGCATCGCTCCAAGAGACTTTTTGTGCGTCTGGACATGGTAGATGTACCACAGAAATTTCGTACCTGTCGGTCAAACATGCGGAGGGGGCTGCGTCTTTTAAGGTCACTTCCTCTTGCCACTAGATGGCGCTATGACTGTGGGTGAATGTCGGCATGTAGATTTGTTCAGGGTGGGACTCTTGTCAAATGTGTAAAATTTCGTGCAGATCTGGGCATTTACAGCCAAGTTACTACAACTTCCTGTTTCATGGCGAATCATCGACGCCACGGACACGCCCATCGACGAAAACGCGCAGATAGCACAACTTTACATCGTGAATGCCTTTAGAAGGCACAGCAGTAATTTGAAGTCGATCCGACTAAATCCCCAGGAGGAGTTAGTTAAAGTATGTAATGAGTAAATCATCCAAAAATGGCGTTAAAATTAGAAATGGCGGACTTCCTGTTGAGTTTAGGGCATCGCTCCAAGAGACTTTTTTGTGCGTGTGGACATGGTAGATGTACCACAGAGATTTCGCACATGTCGGTCAAACATGCGGCCGGGGCTGCTTCGTTAAAGGTCACTTCCTGTTGCCAGCAGGCGGCGCTATGACTGTGGGTGAATATCAGCATGTAGATTTGTTCAGGGCGGGACTCTTGTCAAATGTGTAAAATTTCGTGCAGATCTGGGCATTTACAGCCAAGTTACTACAACTTCCTGTTTCACGGCGAATCTTCGATGCCACGGACACGCCCATCGACGAAAACGCGCAGATAGCACAACTTTACATCGTCAATGCCTTTAGAAGGCACAGCAGAAATTTGAAGTCGATCCAAGTAAATCCCTAGGAGGAGTTAGTTAAAGTACGGAGTGTGTAAATCGTCCCAAATCGGTCGCCAAATTCAAAATGGCGGACTTCCTGTCGAGTTTAGGGTATGGGTTCTTGAGGCTTTTTTGTGCGTCTTGATATGATACACGTCCCCACCAAATTTCGTGCATATAGGTTGAACATGGAGGAGGGGCTAATTTTTTCCAATTTTCTAGGTGGCGCTGGCGAGCCATTTTGCCACGCCTATCCGCGAAACCAACAAAATACGAAATTTTTCAACAGTCCTGACATGCGTGCCAAATTTGGTGACTTTTTGAGCATGTTGCGGCCCCGAAAACGGCGCTTACTTTGCAGAAAAAATAAAAAAAAATAAAAAAAGAAAAAAAATAACCCTAACAGTTTCAAGAGGGCCTCGCACCGTTGGGTGCTCGGGCCCTAATTAAAGCTGCAAGCAGCGATGGGTGGGCCCTCGCACCTGTAGCACGTCGGGGTGTGAGGCGGCCACGTTGCATATTCTGTAGCTCAGCCAGTGCGGCTGTGCATTTGCTACGTTGCTTCGTTAAAGGTCACTTCCTGTTGCCAGCAGGTGGCGCTATGACTGTGGGTGAATGTCGGTATGTAGATTTGTTCAGGGCGGGACTCTTGTCAAATGTGTAAAATTTCGTGCAGATCTGGGCATTTACAGCCAAGTTACTACAACTTCCTGTTTCATGGCGAATCATCGACGCCACGGACACGCCCATCGAGGAAAATGCACAGATAGCACAACTTTACATCGTCAATGCCTTTAGAAGGCGCAGTAGAAATTTGAAGTCGATCCGACTAAATCCCTAGGAGGAGTTAGTTAAAGTACGTAATGAGTAAATCATCCAAAAATGGCGGTAAAATTAGAAATGGCTGACTTCCTGTTGAGTTTAGGGCATCACTCCAAGAGACTTTTCTGTGTGTCTGGACACGGTAGATGTAGCACAGAAATTTCGTACCTGTCGGTCAAACATGCGGAGGGGGCTGCGTCTTTTAAGGTCACTTCCTCTTGCCACTAGATGGCGCTATGACTGTGGGTGAATGTCGGCATGTAGATTTGTTCAGGGTGGGACTCTTGTCAAATGTGTAAAATTTCGTGCAGATCTGGGCATTTACAGCCAAGTTACTACAACTTCCTGTTTCATGGCGAATCATCGACGCCACGGACACGCCCATCGACGAAAACGCGCAGATAGCACAACTTTACATCGTGAATGCCTTTAGAAGGCACAGCAGTAATTTGAAGTCGATCCGACTAAACCCCCAGGAGGAGTTAGTTAAAGTATGTAATGAGTAAATCATCCAAAAATGGCGTTAAAATTAGAAATGGCGGACTTCCTGTTGAGTTTAGGGCATCGCTCCAAGAGACTTTTTTGTGCGTGTGGACATGGTAGATGTACCACAGAGATTTCGCACATGTCGGTCAAACATGCGGCCGGGGCTGCTTCGTTAAAGGTCACTTCCTGTTGCCAGCAGGCGGCACTATGACTGTGGGTGAATATCAGCATGTAGATTTGTTCAGGGCGGGACTCTTGTCAAATGTGTAAAATTTCGTGCAGATCTGGGCATTTACAGCCAAGTTACTACAACTTCCTGTTTCACGGCGAATCTTCGATGCCACGGACACGCCCATCGACGAAAACGCGCAGATAGCACAACTTTACATCGTCAATGCCTTTAGAAGGCACAGCAGAAATTTGAAGTCGATCCAAGTAAATCCCTAGGAGGAGTTAGTTAAAGTACGGAGTGTGTAAATCGTCCCAAATCGGTCGCCAAATTCAAAATGGCGGACTTCCTGTCGAGTTTAGGGTATGGGTTCTTGAGGCTTTTTTGTGCGTCTTGATATGATATACGTCCCCACCAAATTTCGTGCATATAGGTTGAACGTGGAGGAGGGGCTAATTTTTTCCAATTTTCTAGGTGGCGCTGGCGAGCCATTTTGCCACGCCTATCCGCGAAACCAACAAAATACGAAATTTTTCACCAGTCCTGACATGCGTGCCAAATTTGGTGACTTTTTGAGCATGTTGCGGCCCCGAAAACGGCGCTTACTTTGCAGAATTTTTTTTTTTTTAAAAAATAATAATAACCCTAACAGTTTCAAGAGGGCCTCGCACCGTTGGGTGCTCGGGCCCTAATTAAAGCTGCAAGCAGCGATGGGTGGGCCCTCGCACCTGTAGCACGTCGGGGTGTGAGGCGGCCACGTTGCATATTCTGTAGCTCAGCCAGTGCGGCTGTGCATTTGCTACGTTGCTTCGTTAAAGGTCACTTCCTGTTGCCAGCAGGTGGCGCTATGACTGTGGGTGAATGTCGGTATGTAGATTTGTTCAGGGCGGGACTCTTGTCAAATGTGTAAAATTTCGTGCAGATCTGGGCATTTACAGCCAAGTTACTACAACTTCCTGTTTCATGGCGAATCATCGACGCCACGGACACGCCCATCGAGGAAAATGCACAGATAGCACAACTTTACATCGTCAATGCCTTTAGAAGGCGCAGTAGAAATATGAAGTCGATCCGACTAAATCCCTAGGAGGAGTTAGTTAAAGTACGTAATGAGTAAATCATCCAAAAATGGCGGTAAAATTAGAAATGGCTGACTTCCTGTTGAGTTTAGGGCATCACTCCAAGAGACTTTTCTGTGTGTCTGGACACGGTAGATGTAGCACAGAAATTTCGTACCTGTCGGTCAAACATGCGGAGGGGGCTGCGTCTTTTAAGGTCACTTCCTCTTGCCACTAGATGGCGCTATGACTGTGGGTGAATGTCGGCATGTAGATTTGTTCAGGGTGGGACTCTTGTCAAATGTGTAAAATTTCGTGCAGATCTGGGCATTTACAGCCAAGTTACTACAACTTCCTGTTTCATGGCGAATCATCGACGCCACGGACACGCCCATCGACGAAAACGCGCAGATAGCACAACTTTACATCGTGAATGCCTTTAGAAGGCACAGCAGTAATTTGAAGTCGATCCGACTAAACCCCCAGGAGGAGTTAGTTAAAGTATGTAATGAGTAAATCATCCAAAAATGGCGTTAAAATTAGAAATGGCGGACTTCCTGTTGAGTTTAGGGCATCGCTCCAAGAGACTTTTTTGTGCGTGTGGACATGGTAGATGTACCACAGAGATTTCGCACATGTCGGTCAAACATGCGGCCGGGGCTGCTTCGTTAAAGGTCACTTCCTGTTGCCAGCAGGCGGCACTATGACTGTGGGTGAATATCAGCATGTAGATTTGTTCAGGGCGGGACTCTTGTCAAATGTTTAAAATTTCGTGCAGATCTGGGCATTTACAGCCAAGTTACTACAACTTCCTGTTTCACGGCGAATCTTCGATGCCACGGACACGCCCATCGACGAAAACGCGCAGATAGCACAACTTTACATCGTCAATGCCTTTAGAAGGCACAGCAGAAATTTGAAGTCGATCCAAGTAAATCCCTAGGAGGAGTTAGTTAAAGTACGGAGTGTGTAAATCGTCCCAAATCGGTCGCCAAATTCAAAATGGCGGACTTCCTGTCGAGTTTAGGGTATGGGTTCTTGAGGCTTTTTTGTGCGACTTGATATGATACACGTCCCCACCAAATTTCGTGCATATAGGTTGAACGTGGAGGAGGGGCTAATTTTTTCTAATTTTCTAGGTGGCGCTGGCGAGCCATTTTGCCACGCCTATCCGCGAAACCAACAAAATACGAAATTTTTCACCAGTCCTGACATGCGTGCCAAATTTGGTGACTTTTTGAGCATGTTGCGGCCCCGAAAACGGCGCTTACTTTGCAGAAAAAATTTTTTTTTTTAAAATAATAATAACCCTAACAGTTTCAAGAGGGCCTCGCACCGTTGGGTGCTCGGGCCCTAATTAAAGCTGCAAGCAGCGATGGGTGGGCCCTCGCACCTGTAGCACGTCGGGGTGTGAGGCGGCCACGTTGCATATTCTGTAGCTCAGCCAGTGCGGCTGTGCATTTGCTACGTTGCTTCGTTAAAGGTCACTTCCTGTTGCCAGCAGGTGGCGCTATGACTGTGGGTGAATGTCGGTATGTAGATTTGTTCAGGGCGGGACTCTTGTCAAATGTGTAAAATTTCGTTCAGATCTGGGCATTTACAGCCAAGTTACTACAACTTCCTGTTTCATGGCGAATCATCGACGCCACGGACACGCCCATCGAGGAAAATGCATAGATAGCACAACTTTACATCGTCAATGCCTTTAGAAGGCGCAGTAGAAATTTGAAGTCGATCCGACTAAATCCCTAGGAGGAGTTAGTTAAAGTACGTAATGAGTAAATCATCCAAAAATGGCGGTAAAATTAGAAATGGCTGACTTCCTGTTGAGTTTAGGGCATCACTCCAAGAGACTTTTCTGTGTGTCTGGACACGGTAGATGTAGCACAGAAATTTCGTACCTGTCGGTCAAACATGCGGAGGGGGCTGCGTCTTTTAAGGTCACTTCCTCTTGCCACTAGATGGCGCTATGACTGTGGGTGAATGTCGGCATGTAGATTTGTTCAGGGTGGGACTCTTGTCAAATGTGTAAAATTTCGTGCAGATCTGGGCATTTACAGCCAAGTTAGTACAACTTCCTGTTTCATGGCGAATCATCGACGCCACGGACACGCCCATCGACGAAAACGCGCAGATAGCACAACTTTACATCGTGAATGCCTTTAGAAGGCACAGCAGTAATTTGAAGTCGATCCGACTAAATCCCAAGGAGGAGTTAGTTAAAGTAATGAGTAAATCATCCAAAAATGGCGTTAAAATTAGAAATGGCGGACTTCCTGTTGAGTTTAGGGCATCGCTCCAAGAGACTTTTTTGTGCTTGTGGACATGGTAGATTTACCACAGAGATTTCGCACATGTCGGTCAAACATGCGGCCGGGGCTGCTTCGTTAAATGTCACTTCCTGTTGCCAGCAGGTGGTGCTATGACTGTGGGTGAATGTCGGCATGTAGATTTGTTCAGGGCGGGACTCTTGTCAAATGTGTAAAATTTCGTGCAGATCTGGGCATTTACAGCCAAGTTACTACAACTTCCTCTTTCATGGCGAATCTTCGATGCCACGGACACGCCCATCGACGAAAACGCTCAGATAGCACAACTTCACATCGTCAATGCCTTTAGAAGGCACAGCAGAAATTTGAAGTCGATCCGACTAAATCCCTAGGAGGAGTTAGTTAAAGTATGTAATGAGTAAATCATCCAAAAATGGCTGTAAAATTAGAAATGGCTGACTTCCTGTTGAGTTTAGGGCATCGCTCCAAGAGACTTTTCTGTGTGTCTGGACACAGTAGATGTAGCACAGAAATTTCGTACCTGTCGGTCAAACATGCGGAGGGGGCTGCGTCTTTTAAGGTCACTTCCTCTTGCCACTAGATGGCGCTATGACTGTGGGTGAATGTCGGCATGTATATTTGTTCAGGGCGGGACTCTTGTCAAATGTATAAAATTTCGTGCAGATCTGGGCATTTACAGCCAAGTTATTACAACTTCCTGTTTCATAGGGAATGATCAACACCACGGACACGCCCATCGACGAAAACGCACAGATAGCACAACTTTACATCGTGAATGCCTTTAGAAGGCACATCAGTAATTTGAAGTCGATCCGACTAAATCCCCAGGAGGAGTTAGTTAAAGTATGTAATGAGTAAATCATCCAAAAATGGCGTTAAAATTAGAAATGGCGGACTTCCTGTTGAGTTTAGGGCATCGCTCCAAGAGACTTTTTTGTGCGTGTGGACATGGTAGATGTACCACAGAGATTTCGTACATGTCGGTCATACATGCGGCCGGGGCTGCTTCGTTAAAGGTCACTTCCTATTGCCAGCAGGTGGCGCTATGACTGTGGGTGAATGTCGGCATGTAGATTTGTTCAGGGCGGGACTGTTGTCAAATGTGTAAAATTTCGTGCAGATCTGAGCATTTACAGCCAAGTTACTACAACTTCCTGTTTCATGGCGAATCTTCGATGCCACGGACACGCCCATCGACGAAAACGCGCAGATAGCACAACTTTACATCGTCAATGCCTTTAGAAGGCACAGCAGAAATTTGAAGTTGATCCGAGTAAATCCCTAGGAGGAGTTAGTTAAAGTATGGAGTGTGTAAATCGTCCCAAATCGGTCGCCAAATTCAAAATGGCGGACTTCCTGTCGAGTTTAGGGTATGGGTTCTTGAGGCTTTTTTGTGCGGCTTGAAATTATACACATCCCCACCAAATTTCGTGCATGTAGGTTGAACATGGAGGAGGGGCTAATTTTTTCCAATTTTCTAGGTGGCGCTAGCGAGCCATTTTGCCACGCCTATCCGCGAAACCAACAAAATACGACATTTTTCACCAGTCCTGACATGCGTGCCAAATTTGGTGACTTTTTGAGCATGTTGCGGCCCCGAAAATGGAGCTTACTTTGCAGGAAAAAATAAAAAATAAAAAAAATAACCCTAACAGTTTCAAGAGGGCCTCGCACCGTTGGGTGCTCGGGCCCTAAAAATAACCCTAACAGTTTCAAGAGGGCCTCGCACCGTTGGGTGCTTGGGCCCTAAAAAATAAAAAAAATAAAAATAAATAACCCTAACAGTTTCAAGAGGGCCTCGCACTGTTGGGTGCTCGGGCCCTAAAAATAACTTTAACAGTTTCAAGAGGGTCCTCGCACTGTTAGTGCTCGGGCCCTAAAAATAACCCTAACAGTTTCAATAGGGCCTCGCACCGTTGGGTGCTCGAGCCCTAAAAATAATCCCAACAGTTTCAATAGGGCGTCGCACAGTTAGAGCTCGGGCCCTAATTAACTTGTGTGTAATAAATAAAATATCATTAAGAAGCACTTTAAATGCTCTAAAATAAAAATAAATTAAATGAACACAAGTAAACAAGAATTAATAAAAACTTTCCCATTTTGTAAAAAAAAAAAAAAAAAAAAGATATTGCATTCTAAATTAGTACTGTATGCCAAAGTTTGTTTGTTCTCACTGTAAATATCCAGGGGCCTCATGTATAAAACTTTGCGTAGATTTCATCCTTAAAGATCCCTCTGGAATGGACGACAAGGTTTACTGCGCATGCGCGTGCGACCGGTATTTGTGTTTGTAGCTCCGGAGAATTTCTTCATCAATCCTTGATTTGCTTCTTTTCCACTCATTTATAAACAAGCACCTTCGATTTTTATATCATGTGAACTTATCCTCGATACTATTCCTCATAAAAAACAATTCGATTGCTCTGATATCGCTACTTATATCCAAACTTCCGAATCTCGGCTACTAGCCTTTAGCCCGCTAGCATTTCACGCGTGGCCTCTCGCCTATCGGCCGTCTCCTTTTACACCCGTTTCACTAAGGATACTGGTTATATCCGGCATTTTGTCCTAAATTAGTAGTGATATTTGTAGTATCACTACTAATTTACTGTTCATCCGTTATAATGGCAAACGAATCAGATGCGTGTCTAACTTTACCTTTGAGTGCAGGTGAAGACACATTCGAGCTCTTCTCGGTGAAGCAGGAGCTGGAATACGTCGAGAAACAGATCCGTGGTCTGCTGGTGAAGAAAGCCGAGCTGTTGGATCGGCGCTCAACGCTTGAAGCATCACGCGCCGACGCTCACAAATCAGTGGTTAGTAATATTAACTCTTTGACCCCGACTTCCTCGACTCCGTGTGTTCATCTGCCCAGAAGGACGCGATCATCTCTGGCCTCATTCACCCCGGCACCAACACAACACCATGGACCATGGATCACACAGCGGAAGACTCGAGACAGGACCAGAGCTGCCTCTCCGCCCCTCCCGGTCTTCGAGATCTCCACTCGGAACCGCTTCTCCCCTCTTCGCGAGCCGGAACGTGACGACGCCGTGATCATCGGCACGTCCATGATCCGTCATGTCCACGCTACCTCGGATAAAGGTAAGGTGTGGACTCACTGCTTTCCTGGTGCTCGTGTTCTTGATGTCGTTGCACAGGTTCCCGAGATCCTGAACGATAAGCGCGTCGGAGCTGTTGTGCTGCACGCGGGAGCGAACGATATCAGGCTGCGGCAGACTGAGGTACTGAAGAAGGACTACATGACCCTGATCGACACGGTACGCAGCACAGCTCCTGAAGCAACGCTCATCGTGTCTGGACCGCTCCCCACGTACCGACAAGGACAAGAAAAGTTCAGTAGATTATTTGCATTAAATGAATGGTTAATGTCACTGTGTAATGACCAGAAACTGCTCTTTGTAAATAATTGGAATCTGTTTTGGGAGAGACCCAGGTTGTATAGTTCAGATGGTCTCCACCCCAGCAGAATCGGAGCGGCTGTTCTGTCGGACAACATCTCCAAGATGTTACAGACCAGATGACTAAGTCAAAGTCCAAAACACACCCATTGTTACCCAAACTTAACTAATTTGCACAGTGTGGAACATTATATAGAAACCGTGTCTATTCCTCGTTTAGTGAAGCCAAACAATAAATGTAGTGCAGGATCTAGCAAAAATCTTATTCTAATTAAACCAGAAAATCTAAATATCAGTGAACAAAAACAATCTCTAAAGTTAGGTCTTCTAAACATTAGATCGCTCACACCTAAGGCGGTTATTGTAAATGAAATGGTCACAGATAATAATTTCGATGTTCTGTGCCTTACTGAAACCTGGCTTAAACCAAATGAATATTTCGGTCTAAATGAATCTACTCCACCAGGATACTGTTATAAACATGAGCCCCGTCTGATCGGTCGTGGCGGCGGTGTTGCAACAATTAATAAAGATATTTTTAATGTTATTCAGAAAACAGGTCACAGGTTTAATTCATTTGAAGTACTTGTACTAAATGTTACGCTCTTAGATGTAAGAAGGAAATCCATATTGTCTCTAGCCTTGGCTACTGTATATAGACCTCCAGGGCCATATGCAGATTTCCTAAAAGAGTTTGCAGACTTTCTCTCAGATCTATTGGTGAATGTCGATAAAGCAGTAATTGTGGGAGATTTTAACATTCACGTAGATAATACAAATGATGCTTTAGGTACTGCGTTTACAGACTTATTAAACTCCTTTGGGGTCAAACAAAACGTCAGTGGCCCCACTCATCGTCTAAATCATACACTAGATTTAATTATATCGTATGGAACCGATCCAACTGATATAGATATTATACCGCAAAGCGATGACGTCACTGATCATTACATGGTGACTTGCATAATACGCACTGCTGAAATATGTCATGTTGCACCACGTTATGACCAGGCAGAACAATCCTTCCTACCACTAGAGATAGATTCTCAAATACCTTACCTGATCTATCTAAATTGCTAAGTGAACCCAAACAAACAGATGAATTAGAGGAAATGACTAGCAGTTTGAGCACCATTCTCTCTAGTACATTAGATATTGTTGCACCAATTAGATTAAAAAAGGTTAGAGAGAAAACTAAAGCACCCTGGTACAACAGTGATACGCACGCTATCAAGAGAGAAACCCGTAAGTTAGAGCGTAAATGGAAACAAACTAACTTAGAGGTCTTTAGAATCATGTGGAAAGACAGTATGTCATGTTATAAAAAGGCTCTAAAAACAGCCAGGGCTGAACATCTCCGCAAACTAATCGAAAATAACCAAAATAACCCAAGGTTTTTATTTAACACCGTGGCTAGACTAACAAACAAACAGACATCACCAGAGCAAAATATACCGCTACAGTTTAGCAGTAATGACTATGAATTACTTCAACGAGAAAATAGAAAGCATCCGAAACACAATTATAAATGTACAATCCTCTATGGTGTCTTATGATTCAGCCGCACTTATGGCCCCTCTAGAACAACTACACCGCTTTACAACGATAGGACAGGAGGAGCTAAATAAACTTATCATTGCATCTAAACCCACAACATGTTTATTGGATCCAATACCCACTAAACTACTAAAAGAACTATTACGTGTAGTGGAAGAGCCTCTCCTCAATATTATTAACTCGTCTCTATCTCTAGGTCATGTTCCAAAAATATTCAAGCAGGCAGTAATAAAACCTCTCATTAAGAAACCACAATTAGACCCAAAAAAGTTAGCGAATTACAGACCCATTTCAAATCTTCCATTTATGTACAAAATACTAGAAAAAGTTGTGTCTGCTCAACTATGCTCTTTTTTGCAAGAAAATTATATCTATGAAAAATTCCAGTCAGGATTCAGACCGCATCATAGCACTGAAACTGCGCTAGTTAAAATTACAAATGATTTACTTTTAGCTTCTGACCAAGGCTGTATCTCAATACTAGTCCTACTTGATCTCAGCGCTGCGTTCGACACTATAGATCATAAAATACTCTTGGATCGACTACAAAACTACACTGGTGTTCAAGGACAGGCATTAAGCTGGTTCAGATCATATTTATCGGACCGTTATCATTTTGTCTGTTTAAACGGGGAAAAATCAAAGATAACGTCAGTAGACTATGGAGTACCACAAGGATCAGTTTTAGGCCCTCTGCTATTCTCAATATATATGCTGCCACTTGGTAATATTATAAGAAAACATGGAATTAATTTCCACTGTTATGCTGACGACACTCAATTATATATTTCATCACGACCAGACGAAAACACTAACTCCTCTAAATTGACAGAGTGTCTCAAAGATGTAAAATGCTGGATAACGCGTAACTTCCTGCTATTAAATTCAGATAAAACGGAGGTATTACTTATTGGTCCAAAAAACCACTCACAAAATCTCTTACAACAAAACCTTAGTATAGACGGATGTCCTGTTACCTTGTCCACTACAGTAAAAGACCTGGGTGTTATACTAGACCGCAACTTATCTTTCGAAAATCATGTTTCATATGTTACAAGGACAGCCTTTTTCCACCTTAGAAACATTGCTAAGCTACGTAACATGCTATCTCTCTCTGATGCAGAAAAGTTAGTTCATGCATTCATGACCTCGAGACTAGATTACTGTAATGCTTTATTAGCCGGTTGTCCTGCATCCTCAATAAACAAGCTACAGTTAGTCCAAAATGCAGCTGCTAGAGTTCTTACTAGGTCAAGAAAATATAATCATATAACACCGATTTTATCATCTCTGCACTGGTTACCTATTAAGTTCCGTATCAATTACAAAGTACTACTACTGACTTATAAAGCTCTAAATGGTTTAGCTCCTATGTACTTAACAGACCTTCTCTCGCCCTACAATCCACCGCGTTCCTTAAGATCACTAAATTCAAGGCTTCTAGTCATTCCTAGGATATCTAAGTCCAGTAAAGGAGGGAGGGCGTTCTCGCATTTAGCTCCTAAACTCTGGAATAGCCTTCCCGATACGGTCCGGGGCTCTGACTCGCTGACACAGTTTAAAACTAGACTAAAGACGCATCTCTTTAGTCAAGCATTCACATAATGCTTACCTTTCAGTCCTCTTTTATGCCATACGGAACCGTTTGCCACTGAAATTGCTTAACGCACCAGTGGGGCTCGACAGCCTTTTAGACAAACGGGTCGGTCCGTATGGCTGAGTTGCGTTGCGGAGAGTTTGGGTTGCGGAGAGTTCGTGAGATAGTGGTTTTCTAACACCGACACCCGTACAATGGAAATTATTATGAACATCAGCTATGCTAATTATGAACATCAGCTATGCTAATTATTTCCCATCTGCCTTTCTGCTGTTATGTGAAAAATGGCGTTCGTCAGGTCCAGTCTTGTATCCAGCATCTCACGGGGGTTTCGGATGCCCCACCGCCTGTGATGAGAAGACCAACGCCTGTGAAGAGACGACTCAACGCCTGCGATATGTTATGGGGCTGTTTTAGACATAAACAATATTTATATTTAATAGTTATAAATAAACAATAAGCCAGAGGAGAACTAGCCCCGACTGAGCCTGGGTTCTCCCAAGGTTTTTTTCTCCATCCAATCTGATGGAGTTTTGGTTCCTCGCCACTGTCGCCTTGCTTTTGGCTTGCTTGGCTTGCTTAGTCGGGATTATTTAGGATTATTTAATATTTAATATTTAACAATATTATCGATCTGTGTTGTACTACTTTCATGTTATCACTGTGAAGCTGCTTTGATACAATCTGTATTGTGAAAAGCGCTATATAAATAAATGTGACTTGACTTGACTTGACTTGACTTAAAGTGTGCGTACGCACATAAGGCAGAATTTGCGTACGCACAAAAGTTTTCAGATTTATAAAACCGTTCGTACGCCAGAACCTGCGCAAAATTCACTTTATAAATCTCAGTCAGCGGGAGATTGAGCGCACATGCGTCTCCACCCCGAAATAACCATATATGGAGATTACAACGCCTAGTTTTACTATGCATATCTTCATCTGCATATCATTCGCATATCATTATAAATCCACGTGATACCAAGTTTAAAGGTACAAGACGTTAGTTAGGAAAATATGAAATGCGGATGTACCGTCACATTATTACAAACATATTTTTTTTTAGTAGCCTATATCCTTGCCTTGATTTTGAATAAATAAATCAAATAGGCCTACTGTTAAATACATTTCAGAGAAAGTTTTTCTCAATCTTTACCACTGGCCAAATAGTATTTTTAATTGATTTATATTTTAATGGAAACAGATAGACATGGTAGTGCATTATTTGCACTAAACACTTTTCTCAGACAATCTGCTATTATCATGATTAGCAATTATCTCTAGTAAAAACATTAAACCACAGCATGCCAGAAGAAAAGTATTCAAAAGCATTGCATCCATAACAAATAGGTCTATTTCTATGTATTGAATATATATATATATTTGTTACTTCTCAGTAATGATTTCATGTAGTTTAAGTGTTTAACTCCATTAATGAGAATGGCATATTTAATATAGGCTAAATGTTTATATCAGAAGTAAAACATAGTTTAAATCATTCTTTTATTTATTTAAACTGTTATTTTGAACATGCACTGTATTTATGATTTGGACTCATAATGAAGATTTACGGTTTTACTCAATCTGCCGTTATATTATGGCTATGTGCGTCAGTTTCACTAAACGGCCCAACGCGCGTGCTGGCGCGGTCATTTGAGAAGGATGTTTGCTTCAAGTGATGATAGGTTTGTGAAATTATATTTGAATAATATTTCTGTAGATGTAAAATTTTCTTTAGATTCTCTGTCTATAGCGAGCAAAAATACATTTAACTCCAGTACACCATCGGTGTCGCTAAAACACAAACTCTTCTAAAAGAGTGCGTACGCACGGTCAAGAGCATCCTTACGGTGCGCACTTATTTAAGCCAAGTTTATTTTTTATAAATCCCGATATGTGCGAGGAAAAATGCGTACGCATATTTCTATGCCTATTTTGTGCGTACGCAACGTTTATACATCTGGGGTCTCATTTATAAAGCGTGCGTACGCACAAAACAGGGCTGGAAACGTACGTACGCCAGTTTCCACGCTAAGGTTGTGATCTATAAAAAACAAACTTGACGGGAGAAAGTGCGCACCATTAAGCAAACTTTGAGCCGTGCGTACGCACATTCTGGAGACAAAGGGAATTGGCGACACCGATGGTGAGGTGTAGTTAAATGTCTTTTTGGTCACTTTTTGACCGAAAATCTAAAGAAAATTATAGCCTACAAAAATAAAATAGACTACAAAAATAAAATAGCCTACAAATAAAATTTCACTCACCAAGCGAATCACTTGAAGCCAATATCCATTCCTTCTTAAGTGTCTGCGCCAGCACGCGCACTGGGCTGTTTAGTGAAACTGACGTGCATAATCTAACTGCAGATGAACCGTATATCTTCATGAGTAGGCTAATAAATACAGTGCACGTTCTCAATAACAGTTTAAATAAATGAAATAATGATTTCAACTATGTTTTACTTCTGATATAAACATTTAGATTAAATTTGCCATTCTCATTAATGGAGTTAAACATTTAAACTACATGAAATCATTACTGAGAAGTTACAATATATATATATATATATATATATATAAATATATATTTGTATTTATTGAATATATATATATATATATATATATATATATATATATATATATATATATATATTCAATAAATACAAATATATATTTGTTGTGGATGCAATGCTTTTGAACACTTTCCCTCATGCAGTGTTTTAATGTTTTATCTACAGATAATTGCTAATCATGATAATAGCAGATTGTCTGAGAAAATAATTCCATGCAAATAATGCACAACCATGTCTTTCCATTAAAAATATAAATTCATTAAAAATACTATTTGGCCAGTGGAAAAGATTGAGAAGATTGATCTTTCTCTGAGATGTATTTGACAATATTTGATTTATACATTCAAAAACAAGGCAAGGATATAGGCAACGAAAAAAATAAAATAATTTATTGTGACACGGCACATCTGTATTTCACGTCTTGTACGTTAACATGGTATCACGTGGATGAATAATCACATGCAAATGATATGCAGATGAGGATATGCATATTTAAACTAGCCGTTGTAAGCTCCATATATGGTTATTTCGGGGAAGAGACGCGTGTGCGCACAATCTTCGGCTGACTGGGATTTATAAAGTGAATTCTGCGCAGGTTCTGGCGTACGCACGGTTTTATAAATCTGAATATTTTTTGCCGTACGCCATTTTTGGCTTTCGGGCGCACGTACACTTTTAGTAAGGATCCTACGCACAGTTTTATAAATGAGACCCCAGGCCCCTGGTGATTTGATCCCATCACACAAAATATTATATGAACATTTTATGAAAACAAATCTAATCATTTAAATGATTTAAACCTGGCTATTTGTTAATACGTGGGTCGTAGTATCTGTAAAACCACATTTTCCCATCTTAAAAATATTTCTAAATTACGTCATATGCTCTCATTGACAAATGCAGAACAATTAGTTAATGCGTTCATGACATCAAGACTAGGGGCCTGATGTATAAACGTTGCGTACGCACAAAATAGGCATAGAAATATGCGTACGCATTTTTCCTCGCACATATCGGGATTTATAAAAAATAAACTTGGCGTAAATAAGTGCGCACCGTAAGGATGCTCTTGACTGTGCGTACGCACTCTTTTAGAAGAGTTTGTGTTTTGGCGACACCCATGGTGTGCTGGAGTTAAATGTCTTTTTGCTCACTATTAGACAGAGAATCTAAAGAAAATTATACATCTACAGAAATATAATTCAAATATAATTTCACAAACCTATCATCACTTGAAGCAAACATCCATCCCTTCTTAAATGACCGCGCCAGCACCCGCTTTGGGCCGTTTAGTGAAACTGACGCACATAGCCATAATATAACAAAATAACAGTTTAAATAAATAAAAGAATGATTTAAACTATGTTTTACTTCTGATATAAACATTTAGCCTATATTAAATATGCCATTTTCATTAATGGAGTTAAACACTTAAACTACATGAAATCATTACTGAGAAGTTACTATATATATATATATATATATATATATATATATATATATATATATATATATATATTCAATACATAGAAATAGACCTATTTGTTATGGATGCAATGCTTTTGAATACTTTTCTTCTGGCATGCTGTGTTTTAATGTTTTAACTAGAGATAATTGCTAATCATGATAATAGCAGATTGTCTGAGAAAATTGTTTAGTGCAAATAAAGCACAAACATGTCTGTTTCCATTAAAATATAAATCAATTAAAAATACTATTTGGCCCGTGGTAAAGATTGAGAAAAACTTTCTCTGAAATGTATTTAACACTATTTGATTTATTTATTCAAAAACAAGGCAAGGATAGGCTACTAAAAACAATATGTTTGTAATAATGTGACGGTACATCCGCATTTCATATTTTCCTAACGTCTTGTACCTTTAAACTTGGTATCACGTGGATTTATAATGATATGCAAATGATATGCAGATGAGGATATGCATAGTAAAACTAGGCGTTGTAATCTCCATATATGGTTATTTCGGGGTGGAGACGCACGTGCGCACAATCTCCCGCTGACTGGGATTTATAAAGTGAATTTTGCGCAGGTTCTGGCGTACGAACGGTTTTATAAATCTGAAAACTTTTGTGCGTACGCAAATTCTGCCTTATGTGCGTACGCACACTTTAAGGATGAAATCTACGCAAAGTTTTATACATGAGCCCCCAGATCTCTACTGGGTAGTTGCCCTGCACGTGCTTAAAAAAAAACACTGCTAGTTTAAATTCAGCAGCTTGAGTTCTTACCAGAACCAGGAAGTATGACCATATTAGCTTATTAAAATTTATTAAAATATTGCTGATTACAAATAATAATAATAATAATAAACATTTAAAGCACTAAATGGTTTAGCTCCCCAGTACTTGAGCGAGCTCTTAAAGCGAGCTCTTATAGTCCCTCACGTCTATTGCGATCTCAAAACTCTGACCAGTTGATAATACCTATATCAAAACTGACTGGGGGAGACACTCTGAAACAAAGCATCTAAATGAGACATGAGAACAGGATGGGCAGGACTTCCCGTACTGAGAAAGGAACCCCAAGACAAAATGCAACAGCCTCAGCAATCAGATTACCTTAACCTTAGACAAAGAGAGTGTTATGGTAGGGAATTTTTCTTCTAAAGTGTAGGAACTCAGAAGACCAGGGGCCTCATGTATAAAACTTTGCGTGGATTTTATCCTTAAAGTGTGCGTACGCACATAAGGCAGAATTTGCGTACGCACTAAAGTTTTCAGATTTATAAAACCGTTCGTACGCCAGAACCTGCGCAAAATCCCAGTCAGCGGGAGATTGTGCGCACGTGCGTCTCCATCCTGAAATAACCATATATGGAGATTACAACAACTAGTTTTACTATGCATATCCTCATCTGCATATCATTTGCATATGATTATATATCCACGTGATACCAAGTTTAAAGGTACAAGACGTTAGAAAAATATGAAATGCGGATGTACCGTCACATTATTACAATTTTTTTTTAGTAGCCTATATCCTTGCCTTGTTTTTGAATAAATAAATCAAATAGTGTTAAATACATTTCAGAGAAAGTTTTTCTCAGTCTTTGCCACTGGCCAAATAGTATTTTTAATTGATTTATATTTTAATGGAAACAGATAGACATGCTTGTGCATTATTTGCACGAAACAATTTTCTCAGACAATCTGCTATTATCATGATTAGCAATTATCTCTAGTTAAAACTTTGAAACACAGCATGCCAGAAGAAAAGTGTTCAAAAGCATTGCATCCATAACAAATAGGTCTATTTCTATTTATTGAATATATATATATATATTTTTGTAACTTCTCAGTAATGATTTCATGTAGTTTAAGTGTTTAACTCCATTAATGAGAATGGCATATTTAATATAGGCTAAATGTTTATTTCAGAAGTAAAACATAGTTTAAATCATTCTTTTATTTATTTAAACTGTTATTTTGAACATGCACTGTATTTATGATTTGGACTCATAATGAAGATTTATGGTTTTACTCCATCTGCCGTTAGATTATAGGCATGTGCGTCAGTTTCACCAAAAGGCCCAACTCGCATGCTGGCGCGGTCATTTAAGAAGGGATGGATGTTTGCTTCAAGTGATGATAGGTTTGTGAAATTATATTTGAATTATATTTCTGCAGATGTATAATTTTCTTTAGATTCTCTGTCTAATAGTGACCAAAAAGACACTTAACTCCAGCACACCATCGGTGTCGCCAAAACACATACTCTTCTAAAAGAGTGCGTACGCACGGTCAAGAGCATCCTTACGGTGCGCACTTATTTACGCAAAGTTTATTTTTTATAAATCCCGATATGTGCGTGGAAAAATGCGTACGCATATTTCTATGGCCATTTTATGCGTATGCAACGTTTATACATCAGGCCCCAGGAGACTTGGTTTTATCTTTTTAAGCAGGATTCTTTATTGCTGTTGCATTGCTGTAGTCTGCTTCGTCAAAAAATCTTAGCCAAGTCTAAAGCGGTATACGTTTTAGTTGATATACCTTTCAAGGCGGAGGGGTTCCGCAGAGGTGGAGACACTGAAAAAAAAGCATGCATATACAGATCCGCTCAGCATGAGAAATAGCAGGTGTTCAAACCTGCTCAACATGAGTCTTCACCCGGTGAGACATGAGAACAGGAAAGGCATGGCCTTCTCTCACTGAGACAGGACAGTCAGGAATATCCCACTGTGAACCCCTACCGTTTGCAGATATTTCCTAATCTCATCATTTATAAACTTTCTTATAAATACAATTGTATTAGAAATCTAAATTAAACATTTAGACATATTTGTAATCCTACTCCAATCAGCATAATTATTCACACGCTGAGAAACAGGACAGGCAGGCCAGGACCTCTCGCACTTAGGCAGGAACTCGAAGACAAAAGGTGATGGTATCAATTTAACTTAAAATAGAAAGATCAGGATAGACAGGAACAGGCAGGTTTGTGACATTTACCTTAGTTACAAAATTCACATTAATAAATCTCCTCAGTTTATATACTACAGTATTGCGAAACATCAATGAAGGGTGGCTCCCGGCTGATGACCCTGCAGCTACCCGAAATGGCACCGTCGGAGGTGCGGCAAGCAGAAATGCTCAGCAGGCAGCCATTTGCCTGTGCTACCACCTAGAATGTCTGGAACACCAGTGACTACTGAGAACAGAGCAGTTGGTGTCCAGGAAAGACTGGAGGACAGCCGGGAAAGACCGTCTGACGGCAGGAAAGACTGCACCAGGGGTGGACGGGCTAGTTACCCTTTCCACAGGTCCTCATACTGGGGACACCCTAACCAACTACGAGCACAAATAAAGAAAGACAGCCCGAAGGTCAACCGAGAGGCGGGATGGAAGATGGACGGATAACATGGAACTGACCGGTATGGAAACGACTAACGAGCAAAGGATCCTGAGGAGCTGCAGCTGCGGGTGGGCGAAGGTGACAACTTACAGGGGCCTGCGGATACACCAAGGGAAGGCTAAATGCGGAGGGAAGGACCAAATGCAAACTTGCACTGCGCAAGCAGGTCAGACAAGGAGAAGTCAGAGCCGGGTTGAGCACCACAGCGTTACTGATTTCACCATTGTGGATGGTCACAGGGAGGCAGAGCAGCCGCAACAGCAGCAGGCCCAAATTCAACAACAGGCGCAAAGCCTAGAGCGTGAGAGTCACACAGAGACACCCAACGGCAGTCAAGCAATGGAGAGACCAGCCAGACAAAGCAAAGTCAATTGGCCAAAATCCATCGAAAAAGCCGCCTGAGAAAGCTTCGACCATGACCTGTACACCATCCTCAAGAATTTGCAATGAGGCAGCTCAATTACCAAGCTAAACCTCTTTGGCAGCATTGTTTATGAGGAGGGCAAAGAGAGGTTTGGGGAGGTAATCCAGAGGAAGAACATCCCTAGAGAGGCGGGAAGGCCCGAGCAAGAGATTCACAAGCTTGTGAAGGAGAGGAGGCTGCTTAGGAAAACCTGGAAAAAAGCAGATGAGATTGAAAAGGAGGGTCTGAAAGCACTCTGGGACCAAATTAGAAGCAGGCTTGCAACCCTGAGAAGGGCAGAGCGGATTCGGAGGCGAAGAAGCAAGAAAGAGAAGGAGCGAGCAAGTTTCTTTCGAGACCCCTTCAGATATGCCCGAAGCCTGTTGGAAGATAACAAGAACGGGAAGCTGGAAGCCACTAAGCAGGAGCTCGAGGAACATATTAAGAAACAGCTAACTGATCAAAAGAAGAACATCCCGCTTGGGTTACCAGGGCATGTGCCTCGTCCGGCTGAGCCAGCCACCGAATTTGACACACCACCACCCAAATGGGCTGAAGTCAAGTTTGTGGTGGATAGGGCTAGGTCTGCCTCTGCGCCAGGGTCAAATGGTGTGCCCTACAAGGTTTATAAGAACTGCCCCATGGTGCTGAAGCTACTCTGGAGGCTGATGAGAGCCTGGAAGGCCCAGAACATCCCCTCAGAATGGAGCTGTGCAGTGACAACCTTCATCCCAAAAGAACAAAATTCCTGTAACATCAACCAGTTTAGAGGCATTGCACTTCTAAACGTGGAAGGGAAGATATTCTTTTCTGTGATGGCAAAGCGGTTAACCAACTACCTCCTGAACAACCGCTACATCGATACCAGTTGCCAGAAGGCAGGCGTCCCAGGGTTGTACACAGCCGATTTGTCATTTAAGCACATGACGAATACTATAATGCTACAACTCACCGAAGGTCTGATGCGGATCGACAAGAGCCATCTTCCGGGTAAATTCAAGATCTGGTGCTACCAGTTCATCTTATATAGGCGGCTAATGTGGCCTCTCAAGATGTGTGAGATAATTACCTCCAATGTGCAGAAGATGGACTCAAAAGCCAACAACTACATCAGGAAGTGGCTGGGCTTACCCCGGGGCCTCTCCAGTGTTGGTCTGTTTGGGAGGAACGCACTCCAACTGCCACTGAGGTCAATCTTGTTGGGCTACAGACAGGAAAAGGCGAGGCTTGTTCTAGAGTTGAGGGACTCGTCGGACCCATCTGTGCGGAACACCAAAGCCCCAGTACGAACAGGTCGCAAGTGGAGGGCAGAACTGGCAGTCGATCAGGCTATCAGCAGGCTAAAACACCAAGAGATTGTTGGCAGGACACAGTCAGGAAGAACTGGCCTGGGGTGGGGTGGGGTACTGCTCCGAAGAGGTGGTCCAAAGCCACAAAGAAGGAGAGGAAAGAGCTGGTGATTTCTGAGGTGGTCAGGACAGAGGAGGAGAACTACCAGATAAAAGCCCTTAGCCAAAGTCAGCAAGGACGCTGGACGACCTGGGAGCGAGTAATAAGCAGGACCGTAGGGTGGGCTGACATGTGGAGGATCCCCCAAGCCAGGCTGAGCTTCCTCATAAGGTCCACCTATGACACCCTCCCAAGCCCCAGCAACCTCTGCCTGTGATATGGCTCAGAGGAGTGCTGCCAGCTTTGTAATGCCCCAAATCCTAACCTGCAGCACATCCTATCAAGCTGCAAAACAGCACTAACCCAGGGTCGGTACAGGTGGCGCCACGACCGTGTCCTGCGGAAGCTGGCAGAGATCCTGGAGGTGCGCAGGGCAGAATCAGCCAGGGAGCGCCGATCACCAAAATCAAGACGGCCGATCCACTTCGTCAGAGAGGGAGGAGGGGCCACCAAAATCACGCAACCACAGAGATCAGACCTGGCAGGCAGTTGCGACTGGAACCTGAGAGCGGACCTCGATCGGCAGCTCAGGTTTCCAACAGAGATCACCGCAACCAACCTCCGACCAGACATCATTCTCTGGTCTGCCACAACCCGGGCAGTAATTTTGGCAGAGCTCACTGTCCCATGGGAGGAAGGAATGGAGGCAGCCCATGAGAGGAAGAAAGATCGCTACCTCGACCTTACAGTCGAATGCAGAGAGGCTGGGTGGTCAGCTATCAGCTACCCGGTGGAAGCTGGCTGTAGGGGGTTCGTGGGAACATCCACCCAGCACTTCCTGAAGAGCATGGGAGTCACCGGCCCCAAGCTCAGAAATGCTTTGAAAGTCCTTGCCGAGGAGGCCGAGCAGGGAAGCTTTTGGCTTTGGTTAAGAAGGAAGGATCAGGCGTGGGGAAAACAAGGGTCCTAGGGTTAGCTGCAGGGGGCAGCGGGGAGACGTCCCTGCAGTCGCTCCACCACCGTGAGATGTTCCGGGATTAATGGAGCGAAACATCAATGAAGGGTGGCTCCTGGCTGATGACCCTGCAGCTACCCGAAACGGCACCGTCGTAGGTGCGGCAAGCAGAAATGTTCAGCAGGCAGCCATTTACCTGTGCTACCACCTTGGAAAATCTAAATTGCACATTTTAATAAATCTGTAACACTACACTGGCTGGTGCTGGCACAGTCGAGAACCAAGCTACTAGCTCAAAGAGATTTAGAGCGTATACTCTCGGTGCAAAAGCCATCAGCCTCGTTCAGTACGAGCGTGTGACCCTAAAGAAATTTCAGAAACTTCTCGGTCTCATGGCAGCAGCATCATCAGTACTCCGTAAGGGATTACTGCGCATGCGCCCGCTGCAGCACTGGCTGAAACGTTGTGTGCAAACCCATGCATGGCAGTCAGGCAGCCTGCGCATCATGGAGAATCACGGTGGTTTAAGAACTCTTATTCTCTGGCAGGCTCAGGGCTGGTACCACGAGGGTGTGGCCATGTGAGTAGTTTCCAGGAGGAAAGTGGTTTTTACAGACACATCCAAGCTGGGTTACAGGAGGACAAGCCTGCCTCCGGCCTCTGGTCGAGCACGGAGCTTAGCTAACATATCAATTGCCTGGAAATAAAAGCAGTTGGTTTGGCCCTGAAAGTATTTCTGTCAAACCAAAAAGGTCACCACGTCTACAACATGAACAACATGTTAGTGGTGGCCTACATAAAACGCCAGGGTGGCATCAGGTCAGGTTTTTGTCTAAGGATGATTTAGTCACTAAGCAAAGACTGAGATGGATAGTGGATGCCATTTATATTATATATGTATATATATATATATATATATATATATATATATATATATATATATATATATATATATATATATATATATATATATATATATTTACATTAATTTGATATAGCTTGCATTGGAACAAACACTATAACAGTTGATTGGTTTATTTTTGACAAAACATATGAGCAGAAACTGTCTGACAAAAGCTTATTTGATGTCTATTTTATAGTAAAAACTTTATAATCTATCCAAAACTAGTCAACAAAATGTTGTCATTACAGACACTTTTCTATATAACGATTAGATCAAATCTCAGTGGGAGTGAAGGTTTTACCTTTTACTGTCTATGGGTTTTACGCAGGCGCGTGGACTTGGTGTTGTGTGGCAGTGCTTCATATTGCCACCTAGCTTTCTGGAGAGCATACTACATTGAATTTCACACACTTTTTGCATCACCATATGCATGCGGATTTCCCACCCATAACATTAGAATAATTTAAACGCAGAATAAAAAAGCTATAACGCAACGCCACTTTTGCGTTTTCTCTTCACAATAATTTCCGTGTTAACATAGCCTTATACATTCTAGTACGAACTATACATTCTAGTACGAACTTGCTTTGCAACTACATCTCAACCAACTCTCATTAGAGTATTAGTAGACTGTTAGGTTATAGTTGTGTTCAGGTAAGAAGAATAAATTGACTTGTAGTTGTCAACTTATAGTCAGTAGAAAATCTTTTGGGGGACCATCAAAATGAAGTATTACCAGATATTAAGCATACAGTCTCTCTAATACTCTAATGAGAGTTAGTTGACGTAGTTGAAAAGTTACTTATAGTAGAATTTCTAAAGTGGACTATAGAAATATAGTGTTACCAAATATACTGTTGTCTCTTTGATGTTGTGGGCCTGTTTTTCTGCCAGATGTCTTGGACGTCTTGTTCTGATACACAGCATTATGGATTTGTAAGAAATTACAGTCTGCTCCGACCAAACTTCCACTCCAATATAGATTATATTGAAATGTTCCTTCACTTAAAAGAGCTTATTTATCATAGAATCAATTCCTTACAATCTTAAACGTATCACAGAGTCATGTTTATCACCTATAGAGTGGGAAAGACAGTGGGTATTCAAGAACCATCTTGATTAGGGAGTTTCTGAGAGATATTATCACCTTTAAACATTTGACCGTAACACTCTTAACATTCAGCATCGTTCTCCTCGATTTACATTTAAAGACAGAGTTAGGAATAACAAAGACATAGACACGGAGGCACCACTTGTATCGTTCTCTTCAATTTACATTTAAAGACAGAGTTTCAGCTCCACGCTGATAGAGAAGACGAATCTTTGTCTTGATTTACATTTAAGAGAAAGCTTCATTTACATGCTAAGGGGGGACGACGGATGTAATACTGTATAAAATGTTTGCGCCCGGATGAGTTCGGGGTTCATTCTGACGCCGGTGAACCCAAGGTGCTTCGTGTGCCTTGCCACTGCTATGCTGTAAATAAACTTCATTTTTGAGATCTTTGACGTCCACTTCATTTTTTCTTACAGATTCTATCAAATACATATAGATAAAAAACCAAACTGACCGACTCTGGCCCAAAAAAATCATATAATTTTGGCTCTGGTTGAGACAATGAGTCAAAACAAGCAACAACACAAAAATGGGTCTCATCCCAATCCTCTGATCTGATCTGAACTGAAGACGACAGTGCACCAACTTTGACCTGGGAATTTGAAGGGTCTAGAGATTCTGTAAAGGGTGCTCTCTGATTTCTCGTCAGGTGTTCTCCAAATCCATCAGGAATTACCTATAATGATAACTCAGGGTTGTTATTTTGGGAGGTTTCAAAGGGAGGTTGTAAAAAGTATTGAATAAAAGTGTGCCATTAATTGTGGACAATATACAGTATATTACAGAGTAAAACATGTATTACATAATGAGACTTTCAATTGTCTTACTTCAATGAAAAGTTACATTTTTTTGTGAATTATTTGAATAAAAGGTAAAAAAAAAAAAAAAAAAAAACACCACAGATTTATTTTCACAGGCTACTTCGTTCATATTTACCAGTAGTCTCAATAACTCTGACCAGGCCTGCGTTTCCCAAAAGCATTGTAAGCCTAAGTTGATCTTGCTCTTTGACCAATTTAGACTTACGACGCTTTTGGGAAACTAAGCCCAGGACTGTACGTATGAACATAACCATACATGGTCCAAGCATATATTGCAGTATATTAAACCAGTATCCCATATATGGAAATGTATTGTATATGTAATATATCAAATTTTTCAGTATATTCCCATATACTGTTGTTTCATAGGGATAGGTTTGACTGGACGCAAAAAAATGTTTGCCACTGAACAGTTATCACTTGACTGAAAAAAGAAGATAAACAGAAAACTGCAGTGAATACAACTAAACAAGATGAGTTTGTGCACTTTACTGATTTGTTAGCATTGACATTCAACTCAGTAAAAACAGACAAAAACTCTGTTAATCAATCTTTGACTGAATCAATATTTCGACATTGATCTTCATTGATCTAATTGTTTGCCTGAATTTGTTATTACTTATATACAGGTTACTTATATGCAGGAACAATGGATCACATAATTCAAACATTCAAGCAATACCTGCACAGGTTCCAAGTTGAAACAAAACACCAAACTGCTGAACTGTAGTGTTACATTTAAACATTCCACTAAACACTTCACATATGTGATACTTAAGTGTAACTAAGTGTTTTTAGTGTGATACTAAAAAATTGGTGCATATTTAACACAAATTATTCAATACAACAATTCAATCAGGCTATAATCACCATAAATTAAGCTCAAGAGGGCCCTGCCCTTTAACAATAATACAATTAGAATTAAAAAAATGGTAAAAAAAAAAAAAAAAAAAAAAAAGTACAGGCACAGTACACAGAAATAAAACTGAAACAGACCTTAAGTACCATTCACTGTCTTCATAAATGAAATTACTTGAGGATAGGTTTATACTTGGTTGCTGAGAATACAGGAAAAATAAACACAGAATTGCTGCCTGTCTGAACAATGCCTTGATGTAGAGTAGCCAGACTAAATATGAGGTTCCTGTTTTCAGGGGAAAAAAAACATTCTTAAATAAGAGGTGCACCAAAAGCAAGTCTGTATTTTCAAAATGTCAGATTTTCAATGAAGATACAGGAAAAAAGAAGTGAAGCTCCCGAATGACCTCAGAGCTGATGTGTACGAGCTTGACTGTCTCGGCATAAGGAGCGGATTTCACGCAAGAGGAGTGGAATGATGAAGAGCACACTGCACCCTGTCTGTGGATGAGAGAAAGACAAATGGTAAAGGTCCAGTCCTGAACTTTTTTGGGTTAAAAAGTATCCAAAATAAATGTTTGAGAAAATATATAACCAGCCAGTGTTCAACATTATCTGCTTGCCTTAGCTCGATTCAAAGCGGTAAGCTTGTAATAATGGTTATAATTCCAGTGGTACTAGAGGATTTCCACAGGGAATTCGAGATTGTCTTTGCATCATTATGTCACACCTGTACACATAAAGAAGCAGCCTCGGCTAGTAGGCTATGAGTGTGAGGATGTTGGAGGTGGAGATTTATAGCCTTTTATCACAGCACTTGATATAATTAAACTTATTAATTTGGTGGCGGATCCAGAAAGGTTCAAACGACAATCACCAGTGACAACTGGAGATTCACCCGTTGTAAAATGCAAAAGGCGTTAAAGAGAGTTTGGAAAAGGAGACTGCAACCGGAACCATGCGAAAAACAAGGATAAACAAGGACTGTGATTCTTAATGCCGGTATCGAAACCAGCAAGGTGATTGACAGCTGTACATTCTCCTCAAAACATTGGATTCATCCACGCAGTGAGTGCCATGTTGAGGTACAACTCACGAAAAGTTGCTAATTACGCGAATGACTGCAATTGCAGATTTCAAACAGAGATGGCAACAAAGAGGAAGTGTCTGCTCAGCTCAGCTTTCAGAATTGACTTTTGAGTAGATGGATGGCACATTAAGGAGAAGATCATGCTCATTTATGCAGTGTTTAAATCATATACAAGCTTAAAGATCCATGAAATGGTTTGATAAGCAGTTTTCTTTCTTGCTACTGAAACATGAAGTTTGGATTGGACACAGTAAAGAGATTGTGCCCTTCCTTTAGTTTGTTTTAAGTATAGCCCATACGTTTAAGTTAGATTACTATTATGAAGCATGATTTTCTGCTTGCCAGTCAGTGGCATTAAAGGGGGGTACATTCTTATTCTAGAGAGAATTTGATTGAACACAATATGCGATGCAAGAATTTCATATTTTTGGTCATTTTCCTGTTTTATTGATTCAGTTTGGTGATGCTAATTACACAAATTACACTTCGCCTTTAATTTGACAATTAAAAATGAGTATCTGTTCACTGAGTGATATTGTCTAATAAAAGGATGTGCCTTTAGTGCTTCACTGTTGCAGCATTACAATTACCTACCATGACTATGAAGAAATAGAAGACGCACATCCATCCAAATTTGCTCTCAATAAGCGACACCAGGTACTAAAAGACAGAAATACTTTTAAAATGAGTACTTATACATTCAGTTTTAACAGCAAAAACACAAAAACAATAATGGACACTTTTTCACAGATTTTGATGACACATTTCCTCGGTCATCAAATTTAATATCAACTATGTTTTTCATATTTTCTTCTTTTTAAAGAAAAAAAGATTTCAGTTATTTCAAAAGGTCTTTACAGCCTACAACAGCAAAATAACCAAAACCCACAATGACACTGACCAAGCTTACAAGCTTAAATTAAATATAGAAGGATAAAAATGTCAAATTATTTCCATGTATTTTGCCACAAAATAACGTTTTATTAAGTATGGAAAGCACAACAAAACAGTTCTCAGTTTCCAGAGATAATATATTTAACAATACAATTTATTTCAGTAATAAATTTATAATTTTGCAATTTTTAGAGACGCTGGTGCCGAAACACTGTTGAGATAATCAGACTCTCAGGTAATTCACAGCCGATTAATGTCTCTCTCCTCCTCTCTTTAATTACTGCATTAGACTGCTATAATAAATGGCTCAAGCTTCTGTCACTAGCTCTACAATGGGCAATTTTATGGACAGAAACAGGTTTAAGGACTTGAAATACAACATTTGGACAATGTCTTGAGGTGTAGTATAAGAGAAATAACTGACTCCCAGTCCACTGAATTATTAGAAAATAATCCGCTTTGTGTTGTGGCCACATCACCACCTTGGGTGTCCATTATTTTCTAATTATTAATTCAACCTTGTCAGTAAATGATTAACGCTGCCGCTGTGTAACGCTGTGACTAATGCTAAAAATAATGTCTTTAAATACAAAATAAACATCACACTTAGAACTAAAATGCATATAATTTTGGCAGTGTGACTTTTTTACAATAAGAGTAAAAAAGAAAATACATTGACTTTATTCCTTGATTTTATTCCTTTTGCTGGATTATGAGTAGAGGGCTATGACATTATTGATTAATATTGTTTTGCACAAGTTATTAAAGCAGCATAAAGAATATTCTGGACTTCATGACCCACATTAATACAGCAAGGTTCATTTTTTTTTAAACTTCCATAATAATCTGAGGTTTGACACTAAGTTAATGGTTTAAAACCAAAGAGAAAAATTCAAAGCATGCTTTTAGAAGATGCATTACCTGTCCCGCCGCAGCTCCAATGCTGCCTGTGCCGTCCACGATTCCTGTGACTGTGGCCAGAGCCTGCTGACTGTTCTGCAGTGCCTCCTGACGGCCTAAATCTGCAGAGATTGCTGAACTGATCATGTTTGATGGGCCTCCAATAAGGAAACCTGAAATAAAATAATTCCGCAATATTCAATGGTAATAAATTCTTACATAGGGAGGAGGAATAACTGTTGACTTAGTTAACATAGTTAAAAATCGTTTCAGTGTATTATAATGTGTCACCGTGTCACCTGTCGTTGCTAGTAGAGCTCCATTCACTATCTGGTCATTTGGAGAGTCTGAGCAAGCATTGAAAGAAATAAAAAAAGTAAAAAAATAAATAAAAACATTTATTAAGCTGTCATTTCTCAAAGTAAGCAATAAAAGAAAGTGTCTGAAATGGTACTCAGATTCTTTTCTAAACTTACGGCTGTATCCCACTAATGCTCCCATGGCCAGCAGCAAACTGACTACCAACACAGGAGATCGCTTTCCTAAAAGGTCGGAGATCAAGCCTTGTACTGTTCCTCCTAGAAGAGATGAGCAAAATCCTTAAACCGTGTTTGCAAACTACCTCAAGTTTAAAGGCACCAATATACTCACAGCAAAGTTCTTCTTTATTCTTTGCTCAGGGGTAAAACAAGGTTAAAAACAGCTGAGCAACATTATACTATTAGCAATAGAAGCTAAAGAAGCTTCCCATCAATTTACAAAAGCATTCAAATGGGCTGAACAGACTAGTGAAGAAAAGAACCAGATGTAGTACCCAGGCAGTTGTTAATTTTTCCTTTTTTGTCTTTTTACAAAAATATCCTGTATATTTAAAAAATGTACCGTGTGATATTTTTTTCATTTCAGACAAAAACTTTAGTCAAAGAAAACAGTATTTCAGAAAGTGCAAAACTAAACCAAATATATGAATATTTACCACATATGCAAAAACATTGTACAATTTCGTTTTGCTTGGACAAAATTTACCCAAAGATATTCTGTGCCCACAAAGCCAAAGCGCAGTAACCACACATTTGGTCAAAAATGAGTTGAGACTTGTAATGGGCTTTATGACATGTGTTCTGTCTTGTGAAAAAATATCTGGGTTAAATTATGTCCCGTTTCGGAGATGAATTACCACATAATCTGTTGACTGGCTGGTATAAAAACTTTAAAGGCCTTTTTCTCCATTTCTTTGTTTACGTAGTAACTGCACTTTGCCTTTGTAGGGCAGTATTCCAGTAGCCACGTTTTCATTACCATTCTAATTGAGCAAATTGAAATTGCGAGATGAAAATATACGCACATACAAAAACTCCCGTTTATCACAAAAAAAGTTTATACGCTCAGATAAGGACGTTTTTCAGGCAATTCGAAAAGGAATATTCTATATAGATGTTATCTAGATGTTTTAATACTTCTTTTATCTAGATGTTTTAACAGCAGGTATGCATGTCTAGTTAAATAACTGTTAGGTTGAAACCCACAAACAAGGCTACTTAAAGTCCCTGTAAAGTCAATTCTACAAAAAAGTTCTAAACACAATATAAATGTTACATATGTATTGCTAAAACATATTACAAAGTCTGTGAACTGTGAAGTACTGAAATGTGGAGTTAGACCGTTAAACAGTTTTTCACCATTGCAATTTTACGGATTGTTTGGGCGGGGCTAAAACAGGGCTCGACGACGCACTCGAGTTCGTGGACACCCCCCTATTTGATGACGCACAGAGTCTGATCTCTCCCCATAACACTCCCCGAACACATTCGCATTCACCGATCAATCGCGAGTGACTGTCATAACAATTAGTTACTACAGCTGAGCCTACAGTTCCCTTTCGTAGTCACTCCGAGTTACGTCAAGGAGTGACGGAGAATGGGGGTTTCGCACAGAAAGCCAATCCTCTTCGAGTATTTAACAACGAGCCAATGGCGTGAAAATGCCATGGGTCTGCGGAATTTGCATAGCGTACTCCGCCCACCCATGTGGGTATAAAAGGAGGAAGCAGACGCAACCGCAGTATGTTTTCGCTTCGGAGCCAAGAGCATTCTTCTCTCCACAAGCCATATCACTAAAAGCCTCTTCGAGACGAGCGTCCTCTTCAGTGTTGGTGTGACGGCGGTACCCAGCGAGATTCTGCATTGCCTGCGATCTGTGCAGTGGTCTGCCAGACTTTGCGCTTCTCCCTGGTCGCCTCGGCGCTGAAAGAGTGAATTTCCTCCTCTCCTCTGAAAGAGCTACACGCGGCACGTCTTTTTAAAGACGGTTCGCCCGTGTTCTTCTGGGTGCGGTCGATATCCGTCTTTCTCTGATGGGCACGATCGCTGCTTTGTATGTCTGGGCTTCGTCATGCTAAAGCAGCTTTCGTGGTTGAGTCATGTGCCTTTTGTGGTAATATGACCATCTCAACACTTAGATCGAGACTCAATGATCTTACTGTGAGAGTCCCCGCCTCCGCTACCCGTTCAGCTTCCTCTACCCGGGGAAGCTCTTCGGCTCGCGGCCAGGGTGATCTGTCGGTGACGGTGTGGAACAAACCCCCGACGCTAGCTCCTCGGGTCCCACCCACCGCAACAGTGTTGCAGCCAGCGAGCGCCGAAACGGTTCAGACGTCTGCCTGTTCGCGGGTACCGTCTGGATCGTTTGGCGCTCCAGAGGAAGACGCGTTATCGATCGCGGCATCACATGGCGGGCTTGATTCCTCGGGAAGTGAAGATGCGGATGCACGACCTCCTTCGGGAGCGCCTGTTGCCCGTGTCGGATCCCGAGATGACGGCTATGCTCTCTCGGGTCGCCGTGAGTATCGGGTTGCACTGGAATCTTCCGGCCCACCCCGATCACTCACGGATGGATGAATGGTTTTTGGGCAAAGCCGCCGCCGCGAGGCCACAGCCGACCCCAATGCCATTCGTCCCCGAGCTGCATGCGGAACTGACGAGGACGCCTTCCCCCGCCTTTCCTCGACGGCGCAGCTGCCCGTGGGTATGCTGGGGTGCCTCCGGTGGAGCGCTCTGTCGCGATGCAACTGTGTCCGCGGAGCGCCTCCTCTCGGGGGCCCCCCGAGCATCCCCCCAGAGCCTGTAGGTTTTCGTCGTCTATGACGGCGCGATCCTATAGCGCGGCGGGCGGCCGCCGCTATGCATATGATGGGCGTTTTTTAGGTCTGCCAAGCCAGACTGCTCAGAGGTATGCACGAGGGCGGGACTGATTCCCTTGGATCAGGTGATGGCCACTAGTGTGGTCCAGGAGCGTCATCTTTGCTAAAAAAAAAAAAAAAAAAGCTTTTCGGCGGTGCGGTTGAGGACTTTGCCCAGCAGTTCTCTACCGCCCAGAAACAGGCTGAGGCTGCCCCGACGGCCAGCTGCTGCCTTCACCCAGCCGCCGGTGTAGCCGCCTCAGTCTGTTCGCCGCCGAGGACGAGCCTCTGCGCCCTTCCCTCCGGAGCGACCCCAGCAGCAGCCTTCACCCAGGTCGCGCCGTAGAGGCGGTCGCAGAGGAGCGTCACAGCCCCCTATGGGCTGCTCAGTGATGGCATCGAGTCTTTCCCAGGAGGAGGTAGCAGGGCCCCTCCTTCCCCCCGTAGAGGGCCGGGGGAGAATCTTTTGTTCTCCGCTCCCCGCTGCTCAAAAAAAAAAAAAATATATAATAATAAGACGGGTTGAGTGCGTTAAAGAAAGACTTTATACTATCACTGAGCACACAGACCGGAATGAGCGCGCACGACGCTCCACAGTGTCGCCCCGCTCATTCCCCTCTGTCTCTGAGGGCGCGGAGAGGAGCGTGCGTCGTCCCCGGACCGCACCGCTCCTCTCCCCCTCTGTCGCCAGACCCCCGGCAGAACAGACCCCCGTGGAACGCTGGTCCTTCCCTGGTCTCTTCTGTCGGGGAGCGGAGCTCGACTACGCACCCGCATGTGGTATCTCCCGTGCGCATGCCAGTCACTCCGCCCCGCTGCCCCTCCGGGGGGACGTCTGTGGCTCGCATGACCCCGCTGGTTCGGTTCCTCGGAGCTTGGCTCGAGCTCCCCGGTCTGTCCCGCTGGGTCATCAGAACGATCAGATTCGGCTACGCGATTCAGTTCGCACGATCTCCTCCCCGTTTCAGGGGAGTTCGCTCCACTATAATCGATGGCAATGCCCCGGTTTTGAGAGCGGAGATTGCGACCCTGCTGGCGAAGGGTGCAATCGAGACGGTCCCTCCAGCCGTGGTGAAGTCCGGCTTTTACGGCCCCTACTTCATTGTCCCCAAGAAGACCGGTGGGTTACGACCGATCCTGGACCTGCACGTTTTGTGCTCACGGCCAAACGCATTTTCGAATGTGTTCGGCATCAGGATTGGTTTGCAGCGATCGACCTGAAGGATGCGTACTTTCATGTCTCCATATTGCCTCGACACAGACCGTTTCTTCGGTTCGCTTTCGAAGGCCAGGCATATCAGTACACGGTTCTCCCATTCGGGTTAGCTCTGTCCCCTCGCGTCTTCACGAAGATCGCCGAGGCAGCCCTTGTTCCCCTTCGCGAACACGGGGTTCGCATCCTGAACTATCTCGACGATTGGCTAATTTTGGCTCACTCTCGAGAACAGGTTTGCGTACACAGAGATCTAGTGCTTCAGCACTTAGCCCGTCTGGGCCTTCGGGTCAACCGGGAGAAGAGCAAACTTTGCCCCGTGCAGAGGATCTCTTTTCTCGGCATGGAGATAGACTCGGTCGCCATGTCCGCGCAGCTTACGAGCGAGCGCGCACACTCACTGCTGACTTGTCTTCGACAGTTCGACGGCAAGAGTGCGGTTCCACTGAAACTCTTTCAGAGGCTCCTGGGGCATATGGCATCCGCAGCCGCGGCTACGCCACTCGGATTGCTTCATATGAGACCGCTTCAGCTCTGGCTTCGCGATCGAGTCCCGAGGTGGGCATGGCATCGTGGCTCGCTCCGGGTTCCAGTAACTCCAGCGTGCCGCCGAACCTTCTTCCCGTGGTTGAACCTCAGCTTTCTTCGGGCAGGTGTCCCTCTCCAGCGAGTTTCCAGGCATCTCGTTGTCTCCACGGATGCATCTACCACGGGTTGGGGTGCCATGTGCAATGGGCATGCAGCCGCGGGTTCCTGGACAGGACCCCAGCGCCTCATGCACATCAATTGCCTCGAGCTGCTGGCAGTACGCCTGGCCCTGCACCGCTTTCGAGCACTGCTCAGGGGTCAACACGTACTTGTCCGCTCAGACAATACCGCTACAGTAGCGTACATCAACCACCAGGGGGGTCTACGCTCACGTCGGATGTCGCAGCTCGCTCGCCACCTCCTACTATGGAGTCAGAAGCACCTGAGGTCCCTTCGTGCTGTGTACATTCCTGGAGCCCGGAACCTGGCAGCCGACGAGCTGTCGCGGATCCGCCCTGTCTCCGGCGAATGGCGACTCCATCCCCAGACGGTCCAGCTGATCTGGGACCAGTTCGGGGAAGCTCAGATAGATCTGTTCGCCTCCCGGGACTCTTCCCACTGCGTCCAGTTTTATTCCCTGTCCGAGGGCACGCTCGGTACAGATGCACTGGCGCACAGCTGGCCGCGGGGCCCACGCAAGTATGCGTTTCCCCCAGTGAGCCTCCTTGCACGGGTGTTGTGCAAGATCAAGGAGGACGAGGAGCAGGTCCTGCTGGTAGCCCCTTATTGGCCCACCAAGACGTGGTTCTCCGAACTCATGCTCCTCGCGACAGCACCTCCTTGGCCTATTCCTCTGAGACAAGATCTGCTCACTCAGAGACGGGGCACTCTGTGGCACCCTCGTCCCGATCTATGGAGGCTACATGTGTGGCTCCTGGACGGCACGAGGCAGGTTTGAGTTCGCTACCACCTGCGGTGGCAGCAACCATCACTTCCGCTAGAGCGTCGTCTACGAGACACCTGTATGCGTTGAAGTGGAACCTCTTCGTCAACTGGTGCTCTTCTCGCAGAGAGGACCCCAGGAGATGCTCGATCAGTGTTGTGCTTTCCTTCCTGCAGGATGGGTTGGAGCGTAGGCTGTCGCCCTCCACCCTCAAAGTTTACGTTGCGGCTATTTCCGCCTCTCATGATGCAGTTGAAGGTAAGTCCGATGGAAAGCACGACCTGGTCATCAGGTTCCTGAGGGGAGCGAGGAGGCTAAATCCGTCTCGTCCTCCCCTCGTGCCCTCTTGGGACCTCTCGGTAGTGTTAAGTGCTCTGCAGAGGCCTCCCTTTGAGCCTTTGCAATCGGTTGAGTTTAAGTTCCTGTCTATGAAGACAGCTCTCCTGGTTGCATTGGCCTCCATCAAGAGGGTAGGGGACCTGCACGCATTCTCCGTTGACGAAGCGTGCCTAGAGTTCGGGCCGGCTTACTCTCACGTTGTTCTGAGACCCCGGCTCGGTTACGTGCCCAAGGTCCCCACTACTCCCTTCCGGGATCAGGTGGTGACCTTGCAAGCGCTGCCCCTGGAGGAGGCAGACCCAGCCTTGGCACTGCTCTGTCCGGTGCGTGCACTCCGCACCTACGTTGACAGAACGCGGTGTTTCAGGACCTCAGATCAGCTCTTTGTCTGTCATGGGGGGAGCCAGAAGGGAAGGGCTCTCTCAAAACAGCGGCTGTCTCACTGGTTAGTGGACGCCATTGTTTTGTCTTACCAGCAGCAAGGTCGACCGTGCCCCCTTGGTGTGACAGCCCACTCCACTCGGAGTGTGGCTTCCTCTTGGGCTTTAGCGCGTGGCGCCTCGTTAACAGACATCTGCAGAGCTGCAGGCTGGGCGACACCTAACACCTTCGCAAGATTTTTTAATTTGCGAATTGAGCCGGTTTCCTCTCACGTACTCGCCTCCGCTAGTGCTGGAACCGCTTAAGTGTCTTCGCTTGCTCGCCACTCCACTCCTCAGATTGGATAAGTGCGATATTTCCTCAGTTGTCCTTCTTTGAAGCCCTGAGTCCTCCAGCACTTATGATGCGGGCACCACTGCGCTTGCTCTGGTGCCGGCTAGGTGCCTCCGTGTGCACGGTTCCCCTTTGGTAACTGCCTCACGTGTATTATCCACTGTAAGCCTCTCTGAGCATGTGTCTTCCCTTGGCAAGCCATCTGCCACCCCTGGAGCTAGTTGCCACCTGCGGTTGGCGCTCCAGTATTCTCCATATGCAGCCCCAGTGGCCATATGTGTTTTGTAAGTCCTCCCTTCGGTAGGCATCTGGTAGCATGTCCCTCCCGGGATATGTTTCCCAGTGTACCTTGGTAATTCTGTGTCAAAGTGGGACCTTTTTGTAATATTGTGTTAGAGGTCTAGACTTTCGCAGAGCACTGGAAGACAGCTGGAAGATGGCGTGATGGCATAGACCCCCATTCTCCGTCACTCCTTGACGTAACTCGGAGTGACTACGAAAGGGAACGTCTCGGTTACAGATGTAACCCTCGTTCCCTGAGTAGGGAACGGAGACGTTACGTCTCCTTGCCACTTCTGCTGTACCGCTGGGTGACGCCTGAGATCAGTCTTGGCTCCTCAGCGAAGACATACTGCGGTTGCGTCTGCTTCCTCCTTTTATACCCACATGGGTGGGCGGAGTACGCTATGCAAATTCCGCAGACCCATGGCATTTTCACGCCATTGGCTCGTTGTTAAATACTCGAAGAGGATTGGCTTTCTGTGCGAAACCCCCATTCTCCGTCACTCCTTGACGTAACGTCTCCGTTCCCTACTCAGGGAACGAGGGTTACATCTGTAACCGAGACGTTTTCTAGCTATGCCTTCGACAAGGACATGCATGGGCTACTACCTGGATGCGATCATGTACAAAACAGATCAGTATCTTCATTTAAATTCCCTTAAAAACTATCACATCAAGAAGACGTTTTTAGAGAGTCTTAATGAGAGCCTTGATGAAGAGCTGATGATCACCGCCAACACCCGCCTCTGTAGTGATCATTTTACACAGGATAGTTTCTAACTTTCCTCAGAGACAACTGGGATTCACTGATAATCCTCTGTTACTGGTGAACGGGGCCGAAACGCCTGTCTCCCGCCTCAGCTTTTATCCTCCCGTCTCGAAAGCAGTATCAGCTAATATCACCGTCGACAGCTTTCCCGCTTGTGGGCGTGGTTTCAGCACAGCCAGCGGACACGCCCCCAGCGTTTGAGAACAGAGATAACTGCTCATTTTTTCAAGATTTTGATAGCTTATTTTATGTACTTGCCGGCTTTTTTTATCATTCAAATTTGGCTGGGTGGCTAATAACACATTTTTCTGTGGTGCGACAAACTCAGAACACATACTTAATTTTGACTTTACAGGGACTTTAATAAAAAAAGGGAAAAAAAACTATTTTTTAAACACTTAAACAGTATTGGCTATGACCCAAGGACAAATGCTACACTACAACACTTTTCTCCACTCCTCAAATACACACACTCTAAAAAATGCTGGGTTGTTTTAACCCAATTTTGGGTAAAATATGGACAAACCCAGCCCACTGGGTTAAAAATGTCATTTAAAAATGTAACCCAATGGCTGGGTTTGTCCACATTTTACCCAAAATTGTGTTAAAACAACCCAGCATTTTTTAGAGTGCAAACATTATCCTTTATATGTCTATGCCTCGAGTAAAGAGAACGCTATTTATTTTAAAAAAAAGCCGTTCTTTAGCAGCAGAGAAAGTCCAAAAAGTGATTAAAACTTCATAACTCCACCCACCTCAATCTTGAATAAAGTTGAAATTTAACAGACAGTTTAAGGATTCAATGGATTTACGACATTTAGTCACAAGCTCCTTTTAATACTTTTCATTGGTTCTAAAACTCACAAACAAAAGTAAAGGATGACCAATAGTTATGATTTATGGAAAAAAAAAGACAAAATATAGAAATTCCCTTTCGAAAGGCAACTCACACTGTGTCAATTACGCTATGGGGAAGTATAAAAGGGACGCCTAGAGAACATGTCATCCTCTTTTCGTCTTCAGGGAGTGTTTTGATTTCTAATTTATAATCACCTGAATAATGGCAAGTGTGTGGATCTGTGGATCCATTATCCAGGTGGATAGCCATAAGTTTGATCTCCTCCCTATGAATGGTCAGTACCTGGATGAGACAGCTCATGAGAAAAACCAGGCTGCTGCTGGAAGAGGTGTTAGTGAGGCCAGCTAACACCTCAGTCTATAAGAGCACCGTTCTTCGGATGAGATGTTAAACTGAGGTGCTGACTCTCTGTGGTCATTAAAAATCCCATGGCACTTCTTGTAAAAGAGTAGGGGTGTAACCCTGGTGCACCGGGGACATGGCCTACTAATTATTCCCATCCACTGAATTGGCTCCATCACTCTCTCTCCTCTCCACCTGTAGCCGGTATGTGGTGAGCCCACTGCCGCCGTTGTACTGTGGCTGCCGTTGCATCATCCAAGTGGATGCTGTACACTGGAGGTGGTTGAAGACAGAACCCCTGATATGATTGTAAAACGCTTTGGATGTACAGTAGTACATATGAAAGCTCTATATAAATGCCTCATTCATTCATTCATTCATTCATTCATTCATTCATTCAAATGACACACACGACTTGTGTGTTTACTGTTTGGGTGAAGAGCAAGCTCGATCAGCTCTTGAGGGATCTGATTGTGCAGAATAGATAGACGAATAATAGACGAATAATAGACGAATTCACAGACGCGCGCGCTGTGCGTTAATTCACTTTCGCTTTCATTGGAACAAGAATCTCATGAGACATCCTTACATTAGTAAGATAACATTATTTATCTGTACCTATAACCAAAAAGTGTGTTTAAATATGATTCGGGTGTGTGGACGGACGTACGAACGAACGTTCATTTAGTTAGACTGTTAGAGTTCTGCTCATATTATTTTCTTAGCCACACACCCGAATCATATTTAAACACACTTTTTGGTTAGAGTTTTCATCTTGATGTTTTAAACTTTAACTCTGAGCCAATTCTACATGGCCCATATAATATTTGACCAGGATTTATTTCCAGGTATGACAAAAAATGGGTTTTTGACTTTCATTTATACTTTGATTTTATACATATATATGAAGAGCTCAGATGCAAAAGCCTCTAAGTGCCATTTGAATTTTTTCTAGAATGATCATTTTTATCAAGCTTGTATATATAACTTCAGTAATTTCACATAATGGCAGTGAAGACTACATATTAATTGTCATTTAAGTGAAATTACTGAACTTAAAGCTTACAAGCTTGATAAAAATTATCATTCTAGAAGAATTTAAAATGGAACTTAGAGGCTTTTGCATCTGACCTTCTGATTATATATATATATATGAAGAGTTCAGATGCAAAAGCCTCTAAGTGCCATTTGAAATTTTCTTCTAAAATGATCATTTTTATCAAGCTTATATATTTAAGATCAGCTCTAAGCTCATCTTTTTCTCCCATTCGTGAGTATGTTCCTGGTTTCTTGATATCAGTTGAACAAGTAAGAAGTGGGCTAAAGAGAATTAAGATAAAGAAATCTCCAGGTCCAGATGGTATTAATTCTAAAAGCCTGTGCTGATCAGATCTGCTGGGTGGTTCATTATATTTTTAACTTAAGTCTGCGTTTAGAAAAAATACCTGTTTTATGGAAAACATCATGTGTTGTACCCGTACCTAAATGATCGAATCCCACTGAGTTCTCGCACTATAGGCCTATTGCATTAACAGCACAGTTAATGAAGGTTTTTGAAAGATTGGTATTAAATCATATAAAGTCAGTACTGGGTGGTGCTGAGGATAGATTACAGTTCGCTTATAAAACTGGCATTGGAGTGGATGATGCACTTATTTACCTTTTGCATAAATCCCTAAGTCATTTGGACAACCCGGACTGCACAGTTAGAATTACATTCTTTGATTTCTCTAGTGCATTCAATACTATTCAGCCTTCACTACTACGAAGTAAGATGGAAAATGCTGGAGTACATCAGGGTATGGTCAATTGGATAACTGATTATCTCTATTCATTTGTATTCATTTGTTACGAAGGCTGAGATCCTTCGGGGTATGTCAGGTACTACTTAAGACATTCTATGATTCTGTAGTCTCATCTGTTATTTTGTACTCCATTACATGTTGGGGAGGGGGATTGTTGGAAAAGGAGAAGAATAAGTTAAACAAACTTATAAAGAAGGCAGGCTCTGTCGTGGGGAGTGTGTTACCCACTTTAGATGAGATAATGCAAGATAGAATGATCGGAAAACTTTCTCTTATGATTAATCATTCATGACCATGATCCTCTTAATGAAATATCTCAAGCTTATGTGAGTACCCACAGCTCAAGATTAATTCATCCACGCTGTTACAAAGAGCGTTTTAGAAAATCTTTTTTTCCAACTGCAATTAGATTTTACAATCAGTGCTATATAAGATGATGCAGATGACGGTCATATATATAATCATGATCATAATGCTTTGAAAAATTGATATTTAAGGACAAGACCTGTCGTTGTGTATGTTGTTGTTGTGTTTTTGTTTTATTTTTATTGTATTTATGTGCTGCTGTGACATATAAATTTCCCCCCCGGGGATTAATAAAGTAAATCAATCAATCAATCAATCAATTAAATTCAGTAATTTCACTTAAATTGCAATGAAGATTACCTATTAATTGTCATTCAAGTGAAATTGCTGAACTTGATTATATAAGCTTGATAAAAATTATCATTTTAGAAGAAAATTTCAAATGGCACTTAAAGGCTTTTGCATCTGAACTCTTATATATATATATATATATATATATATATATATATATATATATGTATGTATGTATTTATGTTGTCCTTTCATTTTTTTCTTGTCTGACTCACCTGAATGAAAGGCTCATTATTATGCATGTCTTTGTCTCTCTCAGGTGTGAATCACCTAATTATACATGATGGGGCTGGTCTGTTCACGCCCATTCGCATATTGCCTTGGCAAACAAAAAAATGTTTTTCACAATATAACCCAATTCACAGTTTTATGTGAATGATTAGGGGGATGATTTTCAGATCATTGTGAAGAAAAAACCATAGGCAACAACATCAATCAGTCAAAAGTCTTGTGTCCTTTCATTTTTAGTTTTTACAATAACCACACATAAACAATATTTTCTCAAAAATACAAACATGTACAAAAATGTTGCCCATATGTCATGGTTGCCCTGTTTCTGCTAAATATAGTGTAATTTCACCTGTGCCATTAATATGTTTATAAGCAGCTAAAAAAAACACAGATGTCAGGGCATGTCAGAACCTCTCAAGGACCCCAAATACACCTTGGTCCCCAGGGGGTTAAAGTCCCGGCTCTAATATATTTACATACACTCACATAAAGGATTATTAGGAACACCTGTTTAATTTATCATTAATGCTATTATCTAATAAACCAATCACATTGCAGTTGCTTCAATGCATTTAGGGGTGTGGTCCTGGTCAAGAAAAACTCCTGAACTCCAAACTGAATGTCAGAATGGGAAAGAAAGGTGATTTAAGCAATTTTGAGCATGGCATGGTTGTTGGTGCCAGACCAGTCTGAGTATTTTACAATCTGCTCAGTTACTGGGATTTTCACGGGGTTTACAAAGAATGGTGTGAAAATGGAAAAACATCCAGTATGCGGCAGTCCTGTGGGCGAAAATGCCTTGTTGATGCTAGAGGTCAGAGGAGAATGGGCCAACTGATTCAAGCTGATAGAAGAGCAACTTTGACTGAAATAACCACTCGTTACAACCGAGGTATGCAGCAAAGCATTTGTGAAGACACAACAAGCACAACCTTGAGGCGGACGGGCTACAACAGCAGAAGATCCCACTGGGTACCACTCATCTCCACTACAAATAGGAAAAAGAGGCTACAATTTGCAAGAGTGCACCAAAATTGGACAGTTGAAGACTCAAAAAAATGTTGCCTGATGAGTCTCGATTTCTGTTGAGGCATTCAGATGGTAGAGTCAGAATTTGGCGTAAACAGAATAAGAACATTGATCCATCATGCCTTGTTACCACTGTGTACTGTGTTTTCTTGGCAGATGGAAATGGACAAATACTCTTAATGTTCCGATTTGACTTGTAATGCTGCCCGAATCACACACTGTTCCTTCGTTGGCCAGAAGAGAACTGGCCCCTGACTGAGCCTGGTTTCTCCCAAGGTTTTTTTCTCCATTCTGTCCCATGATGGAGTTTTGGTTCCTTGCCACTGTTGCCTTGGCTTTTGGCTTGCTTAGTTGGGGACATTTAATATTCAACAATATTATTGATCTGTGTTGTATTATGTTATCACTGTGAAGCTGCTTTGGCACAAAAAGCACTATATAAATAAAGGTGACTTGATTTGGCACACTTCAGGCCCCTTAGTGCTAATTGGGCATCGTTTAAATGCCACGGCCCACCCGAGCATTGTTTCTGACCATGTCCATCCCTTTATGGTCACCATATACCCATTCTTTGATGGCGACTTCAAGCAGGATAATGCACCATGCCACAAAGCTTGAATCATTTCAAATTGTTTTCTTGAACATGACAATGTGTTCACTGTACTAAAATGGCCCCCACAGTCACCATATATCAACCCAAAAGAGCATCTTTGGGATGTGGTGACGGGAGCTTCGTGTCCTGGATATGCATCCCACAAATCTCCAACTGCAAGATGCTATCCTATCAATATGGGCCAACATTTCTAAAGAATGCTTTCAACACCTTGTTAAAACAGTGCCACGTAGAAGGCAGTTCTGAGGGCAAAAGGGGGTTAAACACAGTATTAGTATGGTGTTCCTAATAATCCTTTAGTTGAGTGTATATGTTATTTTCCTACCCTAAGTCTGGTTAGAAGGTTGAAGGACTCTCATGAGGCCTCCCTGTTATATCAGCCCTAGAGCTGGAGGTGCTCCCCTTATCTAGGGTCTCTTGTTAGAGTGCCCAGCATCCACAATGTTTCATTGCACTGTGTAGATTCAAGATTGAGTAGAGTTACCCTCGTTTGCAAGGGTTATAGTGCACTATGCTGAGATCTACTCTCCATGATGCCCGTATGATCTGGTCTGTAAACAATTGTGATGAAAGTGGATGACATGTTCCAGGTGCCCCTTCTATTCGCACTTCCGGTTCGCAATATTAGTGACGTCGTAGGCTGTCGCCAGTCAAGTTCGATTGCCTTGACTGGATAGTTTTTACGACACCAGTTCACATGGAGGGCTTTCACCAAAAAGAATTATTGACGTAATGTCTCGTTCCCTTTTCTCAGGGAACAGAGATTACAGTCGTAACCTAGACTGTTTACCCCAACATCAACAATATAAAACTTCTCTTTCTCTAATTTATATTTTCTAACTCGTGTCTGCAACCACTTCATTTCCTCATTGTGTCAATTACAATAGTGTAAATTCTTCATGTTTTAGTCATACATTGTGCATGTATTTAGCGCATTGTTATGGAAAGAGCCATTCACAACGTGACTCACGTATTTTGACTAGTATGTTATTTAGTTCAGGTTGACTAGTGCATTGACATAATTCTGTGAAGATGTAAAGGCCAATTCATACCACACCGAAAGATCCCAACAGATCAGTGTGTTACTATGTTAATACTTTATATGATGAGCATTTTTGTTCTGTGTTTACCATCGGTGACAGAAATAAAATAAAAAAAACTGGTTACTAACCAGTATCATCAGTAATTCCAATGATGAGATAAACACTGGTAACAGCAAACATCTTTCAGTTAGATGTGATGTTTCTTTCATAGTGGTCAGAGAATGCTAAGGAGCAGATTTACTAAACAGCAAATTAACGTGAGAGCGCCATTCCAAAACAGCACCGATGGGAGTGGCAAGTTCTGCAAGTGATCAACTGACGACACACAAATTAAAGAACACAGCTGGATCATTTACATAATGACCAATGCAATCTATCTGTATCTGGTTTAAGACATGCTTTTTTGGGGGGGTAAATAATGGTGCAAACACCAGTACATTGACAAGCGCAAACCTTAGTGAATCAGCTTGTGTGGTTCATTTAAATACTCTCCTCTGATCAATTTTGCATCTGAAAAAGTTAAACTCCAACAAATGCTTGATTGGTAACGTCTGTTTAAGACCAAACTGGGTACTCACCAACAATTCCTCCCACATCATACCACACAGATAGTCGGTCGGCCTGAACTTCCTTCCAGCTGAAGTTATTGCTGAGATAAAATGGCAGCCAGAAGAAGAAGGAGTAGTTGACCAGCTTCAGACATGCATAAGCCAGGGAATACTGCAAGAGACAGACAATAAATAAAAAATCTAGTCAACAATAATGGATAAGGATAAGTAAGGAAGTGTATAAATGGACACAGACGGGAAGAACTCCAGGCAGACAGAAGGCCTGTAGGAAGCCGATGGCTTTGGGCTGTGGTTCAGGTTCCTCTTCCTGCTGCTGAATGGAGGAGTATTCCTCACATAACTCATCTTCATCATCACTTATCAGAGGACGCTGACTGTCAGAGTCTCTTGTCACTGATCTCAGACCTGTCTCAGAGGGGTCACTTAGTCCTTAAAAAGAGACCAAAAGATGAGAACACTCTTTTACATCAAGTTCAATATTACGGGGGCCCATTTGTGGGATCACCGCAAAAACATTATTCTACTGGCCCTGCATTGTTTAAAATTGTACAATGTTTTTGACAAATGTAACCTTGTAATTGAATAAATAAGGTTGTTACGACACCAAAATATTAGATACCAATGAAACTTCATTATTCTCCATTCCAATTTCAACACCATAGCAAAAATTATTAGCTCAATAATATAAAGTTAAAAAATTTCCAAGACAAATGAACAGTCAGAAATAAAATAACAAATAAACAAATAACAAATCAATAGCACAAATAAATACAACAGAACAAAGATACAAATTAAATAAATAGTGCTTTAACTTTTTCAGGTAGGTTTTATTTAGTTATGAAATACTACATAAATTAAATAAAGCAAATATTAAAAAACCAAGTTGATTGGAGCCGAGAGTTGATTAAGTATGATAAACATTTGGATATGAATGAACAACTTGTGCCGTTATCGTGCCTGATCAGACCGACATAGACATTTACATGTCATTAATGAGAAAGATTTTTTTATGGATCTAATCACACTGCAAAAACACCAATAAGATACAGTGCCCTCCACAATTAGTGGCACCCCTGTTTAAGATGTGGTCGAGGACTTCTAAAAATTCTTCCTTTTTTTTAAAACAACATAGAACCCAAATGCAAAAAAGGAGAAAATTCCAACCTATTATTTAAGTACATTACTTTGGTGGTAAAAAAAAAATCAAAAATTTAGAAAAAGAAAAACTTCAAATCACGTGTCCCACAATTTTTGGCACCCCTGAAGTTAATACTTTGTACAACCCCCTTTTGCCAACAAGACAGCACTTAATCTCCTCCTATAACATTTCACAAGATTGGAGAACATAGAGAGAGGGATCTTAGACCATTCTTCTTTGCACAATCTCTTTAGATCATCCAGTATCCTGGGCCCTCTCTTGTGCAGAGGCCATCAGGTTTTTATTTAAAATGTCCAGGTAGTTCAAAGCGTTCATAATGCCATGCACCCTAACAAGGTCCCCAGTGCTTTTGGAAGTGAAACAGGCCCACAGCATCACAGATCCTCCACCATACTTCACGGTGGGCATGAGGTACTTTTCAGCATACTCATTTTTTGTTTTACACCAGACCCACTTAGAGTGTTTGTTGCCAAAAAAGCTCACTCTTAGTCTCATCCGACCAAAGCACACGATCCCAGATGAAGTCCCAGTGCCGCTTGGCAAACTCTAGACGTTTACGTTTGTCAGTGTTAGTGAGAAAAGGCTTTTTCCTTGCATGCCTCCCAAACAGCTTGTTGGCTTGTAGAGTGCGTATGATGGTTGTTTTGGAGACTTTGTGACCCCAAGATGTCACTATTTGATGCAAGTGACAGTGAGCCTAGGACATTTTTTAACTTCTCTTATCATCCTCCTCACTGTGCTTTGTGGCAAGATAAACATGGGACCTCTTCCAGCCTTGTTTTTCACCTTTCCAGTTGTTTTAAACTTGTTAATGATTCCTCTGACTGTAGATACGGGCAAATTAAGGCGAGTGGCTATTTTCTTGTAGCCATTGCCTATCTTATAAAGGTCAACACACATCTGCCTTACTTCAATAGTGTGTTCTCTTGTCTTTGCCATGTTGACAAATGGGTAAGAGAATTTGGCCTCTGTGTCATGTCATATTTATACCCCGGGGAAAGAGGGAGTCATGAATTACTAATTAAAAGTTTCTAGATATCCTGACCAACTTTAGCAACACAGTGTTTCCTGACCAACTTTAGCAACACAGTACAGAAAATATTTTTTTAAAAAAATCAATTACATTTTCAGCGGAATTGTTAGGGGTGCCAATAATTGTGGGACACATGATTTGAAGTTTTTCTTTTTCTAAATTTTTATTTATTTTTTTACCACCAAAGTAATGTACTTAAATAAAAGGTTGGATTTTTCTTCTTTTTTGCATTTGGGTTCTATGTTGTTTAAAAAAAAGGAAGAATTTTTAGAAGTCCTCGACCACATCTTAAACAGGGTTGCCAATAATTGTGGAGGGCACTATATATGTTTTTGTTCATATGCCCAGAGCTGCTGCTGTTACATACAAGATACAACCATGGGGTGCGTCTGAATCAGCTGCCAAGATCATGTAAGACTGAAAAAAATGTAAATTATGATAAATACTTTGATTGCTACACATCCTTTCAAAGTTTCAGCTGTAATTTAATTATAAATGGTAGCAAGATTATGTTCACTACCTATCCAACAATGTTTGTTTATGCTGAAATATAATTAAATAGCTGTAATAATTTAATTAAATAATTAAAAATCTGTCACATGTCATAATGTGTATTGAGTTGGCTTGCACAATTTATGTTTCACGCATCAGAATTTTCCATTAAGAGAACATAGTGAGCATCGATGCTACCTGGTTTTCACCACTGTAAATACAAAAATCTGAAAGGCTATAAACTTGTAAACACTGTGTAACTTCCTTTCATCTCTGTGACAATTGCTTTGTGTGTCCGAGTAACCGAGGTAACCAGAGAATTTACACTTTCATTCAGTCTGTCCAACATGCGAAAATCAGAATGAATTTTCGTGCAAAACATTTTTGTAAGTATGAAATGGCCTAGTAGTTCACTTCAGAAATTTAATTTCCTGATAATTTACTCACCCCCATGTCATCAAGATGTTCATGTACATCTTTCTTTGTTAGGTCGAAAAGAAATGAAGGTTTTTGAGGAAAACATTCCAGGATTTTTCTACATATTCAATTTGGACTTCAACGGGGCTTGAAACACGATCCTAGCAGCTTTACACGATCCAAGACAAAAAATAAGGGTTTTATTTAGCCAAACCATCAGTCATTTCCTAAAAATAAAATAAATAAAAAAATAATGATATATATATATACACTTTTTAACCACAAATGCTTGTCTTGCTCGTTCCACGACTTCATGCATTACGTAACCACACTGGAAAGGTCAGGTGGAAACCTGACGTAGGGGGAAAATGATAGGTAGGGCAAACAACTTCATCTCATTTTCTCCTCTAAATCCGAAATTGTTGTTTTACCTTTTATTTTTTTTGGTAAAGGGCAAATTAGTCTTTGCACATTCAATTTGTAAACACTTGGTCTGTACTTCCGCCTACGTTTGGACCTTCAAACCACTGTTTCCCGTTAAGGTTCATTATACAGGGAAAAACATCCTGGAATGTTTTCCTCAAAAACCTTATTTCTCATTTCTTTTCAACTGAAGAAAGAAAGACATGAATATCTTGGATGACGTGGGCGTGAGTAATTTGTCAGGAAATAATATATTGTTATAAAATGTCAGGAAATTATCATTCTGAAATGAACTAATCCTTTAACTGTACATGGATGCAAGAAATAAAAGAGGAACTGATAAACTGAAACACTGAGAAGCAAAGAATCGGCAGCATCCATATTGAACTTACCAATTTCTTTTGGGGATGTGAGCAGGGCAAAAAACACCACCACACCACCCGCAAACTGCACCAATGATGTCACGAGGAAAGCATACTGAAACATACATTCAAAAACACACTTATCAAGACTACTACACATCCCCTACTCTAAGCATAACCCTCACATAATAAAATATAATATAATATAATATAATATAATATAATATAATATAATATAATATAATATAATATAATATAATATATTTATATAATATTATAATATTATATATAATACATTTTGACATTTACATTAAGATGTTATTTAGCTTAATAAGCTGTTTTCCTCAAGGGAACATTAATTGATGTGATCTAAAATGAAGTTATGTAGTGTGCTCTTACCTCATAGCCAAACTTCAGGACACTGGAGGCAAGAAACGCACCCAGAATATTCCCCACAGATGCACATGCACTCCACAGTCCAAACACAAAGCCTCGGCTGGCAGACAGAAGATATGACAAATGTATAAGCAAAATTACTGCCATAAGGAAACATACTGTTACATGTCTGTGAATTCCTTGAAATCAAAACATACAGGTTCTCTCAAAGAAAAACTTACACATTAGGTTTGTTGGTGAAATACATTTTTAATCAAGTGTCCCACCACGTGTGCAAGAATGTTGTGACAAGTATATCATGGCAATTTTGTTTTGATATTTGTGCACCTGCATATCAGTTGTTAATTTGTAATGTGTACCATCTGTTATTATTAATACTCTATATCATGACTATATTCACTGTCATATTCATAATTTGACAGATAATAGAATTTTGCAACTACACCAGAGTTGGCACATGCTATCGTCATTGTTTTAGCACCCAATTTACTACATAAATTGTACAAAACAGCTAAACGTGCATTTAATAATCTTAAGAAAGGAGGCAAGTTTGCACTATAAAAACACTGCACAGTGTCATTTCAACGCTTTTAGCACCTAATTAAACTAGATCAAGGATGATAAGTTGCAGATATTTTTGCATAAAAATTCTGCATGTTTGCATGAAAGTCTGAAGTCACATTTACAATTATTTTTTTTTTTAAATAATCACAAACTTCTGGAATCATGTGTGTGTATTACAGGATGATGTGAAATCCTGACACCTACCCAGATTTCCCAAACCAGTTGCCCATGATGGCGACCACACAGGGCCAAACTGTAGATTGCAGCAGTCCATTTATCACCCACAAAACGCAATAAAAGTACACATTATAAAAGTGAAGCCATTCTGTCAAAGTGCCAAAAATAAATTCCTAAAGAGAAAAGAGGGTGAATGTAATTAAATAAAGACATGAATTTTTGTTCCCTTTCATAGGTTCGCACAACACTATTGTCTGTAGCTGATGTTATGGGAACACCAACCAGGTGTGAGTAACAATTTCCTAATTTGGTAACACTTTACAATAAGGTTCATTAGTTACTACATTAGTTAACATTAACAAAGAATGAACAATACTTCTTCAGCATTTGTTAATCTTTGGTAATGTTAATTTCAACATTTACTAATACTTTATTAAAATCTTGTTAACATTAGTTAATGCACTGTGAACTAACATGAACAAACAATGAACAGCTAGATTTGTATTAACTAACGTTAACAAAGAATAACAAATACAGTAACAAATGGTTAGTTCATGTTAGTTAATGCATGAACTAATGTTTAATAAATGAACCTTATTGTAAAGTGTTACCTCTAATTTTAACTAATAAAAGCTAATTTTAACATTAGCTGATGGTGATAGAGTTGCACTCTGAAGCACCGGATCATCATTGCTTTAAAAGGACATGTGCGTGCCATCACTGATTGTTCTTAAAGAAGGTTTATCTGCCCAGGGTTCATGACAGCTTTATTTGAATAATAGACCCCCGCTTGTCCTGACGATCGGTTGCTAATTGGCTGATTGCGCTTAGTCATTTCTGTGTGTTCCACATTTTGGATGACGTCAGTTCAACTGTTTTTGATCAAAAATGTGTTTGTTTGTTTTTTATTTCAAACACTAAGGAGTTCAACTGCAGCAACAAGCTTATTTCAATTCTTTGATTGGTGAAGATTCTTTGCAGAATCTTGGATAATGTTAGCCTGACATTGTCATACTCATATTCTAGTCAGAATGAGAGTCTGATACACCTCCATAGGCTTTTGATTATGAGGCGTGTCTTAACTAAACCAGGAAAAAGAAACTCTGCACTCAATTGGATAGACCTACAACCAATCAGAACAACGCAGTAAGTGACGTATGTTGAGCTACGCATTGTCAACAGAACTCAACTGCATGCACACTGGAAGAAGTAGTAAAATAATTAGTGTAGCTTGAACTAGCTTCTTTTACTTGGTCCTCCATGAGTGCAACCAAATGAGAAACCACAACAACCACAGGGTTTTTATTGCGTAATTGCGACCATCTGAGCTGATAAAATAAACTTTTTCCAAGTCCCCTTAGGAAGGACGGCAAACACATCTTTCCAATCGACTTTCCAATCGAAATGCCTTGATTGCAGTTCTCTGTTCGTCTTTTAAAATTAATGCACTGTCGATTACTTTACCAACAGACAAGATAGCGGAAAACATCTCAATTCTCCAGCTGCAGTCATCTTTGAGGGAAACCAGTTCAACCCAAGCGCTCTTTGATAAAGTGATGATTACGTAACTGCAGATCATCTGTCCATCATCGTATAAAGCCCACCCAGGCAATTTGATTGGCCTGACGATTTCTAAACCGATCATAATTACTTAATGGTTCGAGTCCAAACCGAACTTCCAGACCAAAAATTGTTGTGGGCGGGGTTCAGGCTGGTATCCAGGCTAGGATAATGTAGATTTTTTTTACCAGGAATTTCATTGTAAAACATGATTATAAAAAATTTAAAGTTGAAAATGTGCACTAACGACTTCAACAAAAGCATTTACCATTTATAAGTAGTTGTCACAAATCAATTCCACCATGGAGAAAATTAATGGAAATTTTACCTCTGGAATCCAACTGTTGAACAATTGGCGCATTGATTCTATATCAGTTCAAGCAATTGTTTCACCTGGAGGGTGTTTCCATAGCACCAGCTACTATTCAGGGAACAAGGGCTACAAACGTAACCAAGAGGTTTTCTTTGCTTTATACTTAATGCATTCAGCTTAACAAACTAAACTTAATAAAATATTAGATTAATCACAATTAAATATTTGAATCGATTCTCAGCACCTAATTACAGAATACCAACCGTGATTGCAGATCCACATAAACCGAATGACAGAACATAGCGGAGGTTGAACCGATCCCCCATCACCCCGCTGATATACAAACCCTGAAAGAAAACCAAACAAATCACTGTCACATGGGGTGTGTGCAATCCTTTATGGCAATATCACAATTATTGTTTTATATGCGATTTTGACATTATCAAGTATCACTCACTTTTCAAAAAACAAACAAAAACTGCCAAACGGGGTATGCTAGAGCAAGAATGATAAGGAGTTTTTGATGGCCGATGCCAATATAATATAAAGTTGATATAGATTATAGATTATATAAAACTGTTTAATTCAAAGATACTTTTAGAAATAAAAATTGATGTTGATTGGGGGTGATGAAAAAAAACTGTGAAATAATATATATATATATATATATATATATATATATATATATATATTAGGGCTGTCAAAATGATTAATCGCATCCAAAATAAAAGTTTGTGTTTACATAATATATGTGGGGGCACTGTGTATAATTATTTTAGATATATAACACACAGATGCTTGTATATATTTAAGAAATATTTTCATGTATATTCTGTATATAGATTTATATATAATTTATATTATATATAAATATAAATATTTTATATATAAATATTTTTTTTTCTTAAATATACATGCATGTGTGTTTTTACATATATACAAAATAATTATACACAGTGTATCCACATATATAATGAAAACACAAACTTTTATTTTGGATGCGATTTATCGCGATTAATCGTTTTGACAGCCCTAATATATATATATATATATATATATATATATATATATATATATATATATATATATATATTATACTCTGGGACAGGGTACTGCGTTTTCAATTCATCCGAATGCATTTAGAACGCACAGAGCAGTGTTTTGTTACTGAATTAATCAGCATTTTTGAACAAAGCATTTAAGTGAATGATTCAGTTACCCTTTCATAAAGACAGTCACTTGCAGTATGTTTACATGGACAATAATATTCCGATATTAAAGGGATACTCCACTTTTTTTGGAAATAGGCTCATTTTACAACTACCCCAGAGTTATACGGGTGAGTTTTACCGTTTTCGAATCAATTCAGCAGATTTTCTGATATTTAGAAGAATATCAGTAACCAAGACCGTTCCTGGTCTCACTGACTTCCATAGTAGGAAAAACTACATACTATGGTAGTCAATGAGACCAGAAACTGTCCGGTTACAAATATTCTTCTAAATATCAGAAAATCGTCTGAATGGATTCGAAAACGGTAAAACTCGACTGTTTAACTCTGGGGGAGTGGTAAAATGAGCCTATTTCCAAAAAAAGTGGAGTTTCCCTTTAAGCCAATTAAGACAATACTCTGATTATGAAACAACCATGTAAACAGGGGTTTCTGATTACCTTAATCCAGCTAAAGTCATAGTCGAAGTAAACACAAATCGAATTAGGGCATGAGGAGTCGTCTTATAGACATGTACAAACCTTAATCACACAATTAATTCTCTCTCACTACAATTAATTCTTTGCTGCATTTTGGACAGGACACATACAGTACACACACACACCAGTGGTCAACCGTTTGACGGCAAACAAGAGTTCATGGCTTTAGAATTTATTTCACCCCTTGTCTATTTGTACGTCCAGCAAGACAAATAATTAACAGCACTTTAAAGGGTTAGTTCACCCAAAAATGAAAATTAAGTCATTAATTACTCACCCCCATGCTGTTCCAACCCCGTAAGACCTTTGTTCATCTTCGGAACACAAATAAAGATATTTTTGATTTAATCTGAGAGCTGGATCAGTCCTCCATACACTGCCTAAGGGACTAGCTCTTGACGGCCCATAAAGTCATTAAAGAAAAGGTTTAAATATTCCATGTGCCTACAGCCGCTCAATTATAAGTTTATCAAGCGACAAGACTACTTTTTGTGCAAAAAAAACATACATAACGACTTTATTCGACTATTCCATTACTTCCTTATGGGCGCATGCGCGAGAACTGAGACGAGGACGTTCTACTTCGACTGCTTCTTGTTACCAGCTGCTCACTGCTTAGGAGTATTACCGCCACCTACCGTATAAGATGATATGCTGATATAGCTGGAAGCGCAAAACTTTCTGTTTACAAGATGCGCGCTGTACATACACTTTTCAATTAGCGTATTTTCCGCACTATAATGTGCACTTAAAAAACTTTAATCTTCTCAAAAAACGACAGTGCTCCTTATAATCCGGAGCGCTTATATATATGGTAGGTGGCGGTAATACTCCTAAGCGGTGAGCAGCCGGTAAGAAGAAGCAGTCGAAGGAGAACGTCCTCGTCTCAGTTCTCGCGCATGCGCCCATAAGGAAGTAATGGAATAGTCGAATAAAGTCGTCATTTATGTTTTTTTTCGCACAAAAAGTAGTCTCGTCGCTTGATAAACTTATAATTGAGCCACTGAAGGCACATGGAATATTTAAACCTTTTCTTTAATGACTTTGTGGGCCGTCAAGAGCCAGTCCCTTAGGCAGTCTATGGAGGACTAATCCAGCTCTCAGATTAAATCAAAAATATCTTTATTTGTGTTCCGAAGATGAACGAAGGTCTTACGGGGTTGGAACAGCATGGGGGTGAGTAATTAATGACTTAATTTTCATTTTTGGGTGAACTAACCCTTTAAGCTTTCGTACATTTAAAATAAACACTCAAAACTGTAATGGCCATGTGCCAATAATTGATTTATGTTCAAACATGTGGAGGGGTGCTCAAGATGATGACGTGAGTGGATGTGATATTTTGAGCTGAGACAGAAACATAGGGTCCTATTTTAATCTGAAACGCAAGTTCCAAGCACGAAGTGCAAGTAACTTTGCATCGGTGCATCGGCTTAAAAGCTAACGATGCATCGATTTAAATAAGTGTGCATCGGATACAAGTTGGTATTTGTATCGCGATGCATCGTTTCTAACATCTGCATCGGTCAAAAAACGATTAATTCATATATAATTATTAGTAGATTGGGCTATACTTTTATTATTTAAAAAGTGACCAATCTTTTATTATGCAGCCTGTGACTGCCAATAATAGTTTTTATTTATTTATTTATTTATTTATTTTTAGATTAGTTATGAAAGACCTGTTTGTGAAAGTTTTTTTTGTAATTATTTGTTAAAACAGCACCGGCTTTTATTTAATCTTTTGGTTTTGTGAAAAAAGATGAAAGAACTATGCATTAAAAGTCAGATGGCACTTATACTTTATGATTTGCTGTATGTCTGAATAAAAGAAATAAACCATATTGAAATGCATTATATTTTTCTCCATTGCATCATATTACATTGAATCGCATCGCGTTGAATCGAATAGAAATCGGATTGCACCGCATCGTAATAGCAGTGAATCGTATTGCATCGCATCGGTAGCTGCTTATTTGTATCTTTAATATATCGTATCGTTGGCTAATATGCACTGAGATGCGTATCGCATTGGCCTCAGCTTTGGAGATGCACATTGAAATATGGAAATGCCCTATTATATACATATGTTTCTTGCCACAAATTGGGCAAACAGGTCTGATCCTTTAGTACTACAATTATCCTTACACAAATTGGGTAATTGGGTTTTCTTCATCTTCATGGAAACCACAATGATTTTTCTCATGTGTTAATGTTTTCCTTGTTATAATGTATGATTTGCAAAAATAAAAACTGCTGCATCTGTGTATATGAGAGAATCAAAGTGTATGTGCGTTGTGCACGCGCTACATTATAGCCAAGCATGCGCGTTTAAAATAGCATTATGAACAACGCGCAATGCGCCACTGACTTTAGACCAGTTTTTTTCTGGTCAGCGGCACAATTGCTTTCTGTAACTGTAAAATAGCACTAAGGAATGTTAGCGCCGAAACGCGCCTCCTTTTTGCGGTCGATCCGCCCAGGGAAAGTTCATTTACTTTGTTTATCGACGTGCTTCTGTGGAGAAAAAAAACCCTGCTTTGCGCCGGATGCAAGATAGAGCCCATAGGGTCCACTTAATCTAATAGTATTTAAATCGTATGGTTGCTTAGTATTGCTAGTTATGTATTTTGTAAAGACACTTAACAACAGGTTTGTATTCAAACGGTAATTATCAGCCGCTTGGGTTGATGGACACCGCAAAAGATGGAAGACTCTAAGGAGATGGAGACTGAATCTGCGAAAGAAAAAAGGTGTATTAATGATCTCTTCTAGGGCTGGGTATTGAGACAAATTTCACAATTCGATTCGATTTCGATTCACAAGCTTGCAATTCGATTCGATTTCGATTACGATTCGATTCGACTCAATAACGATTATTTTGGATATCAGTTACAATTAATGGCCATTTTTCTCAAGGGAATCAAATCTCTCTCTAATGCTGTAAACTATGGGAGTCTAGTTTTGTAGCCTATAGGCTTCATTAGCCTAATATGAAGGTAGGGTAACACTTTATTTTACGGTGTCCGTGATACAGAGTAATTACTTAATTAATTACTTAGTAGTAGACGTTGTAATAACATGTAACAAAATGTAATTAACATGTAACTAAGTTACGGAACAGCATGTACTTACAGATTGTAATTACACTCATGTAATAGGCAGCTACTGTTACACATGTGTAACAGGCCGAGTCGGTTACATACGTGTAATTATATAAAAAAGTATGTTGTTCTACTCAATGTAACAACAAGTATTTAAATATGTTACTAAGGTGGGAAAAAAGCTTGCAGTTCCACATGGTCATTTTGTACCTTCTAAAATAGTGTATCAAGATTGTACCTACGTAAGTGTTCTTCATGTGTATAAGGTATGTAAACACACATGAGGTACACTTCAGTACAATCTTGATTCACTTTATTTTACGTAGCTTATTCCTGTGTAATATTATGTAATTGCAATGTAATTAGGAAGCAACCGCATACATTTATGCTGTGAACGAGGAAGTTAAGCCTAATTCAAACTAAAGTACATATGGATAAGGTATGTAGTTACACATGAAGTACACTTAAGTACAATCTTGATACACTTTATTTTACGTAGCTTATCCCTGTGTAATTGCAATGTAATTAGGGAGCTACCGCATGCATTTATGCTGTGAATGAGGGGATAAGGTATGTAGTTACACATGAAGTACACTTAAGTACAATCTTGATACACTTTATTTTACGTAGCTTATCCCTGTGTAATTGCAATGTAATTAGGGAGCTACCGCATGCATTTATGCTGTGAATGAGGGAGTTAGGTCTAATTCAAACTAAAGTATATATGGATAAGGTTTGTAGATACACATGTAGTACACTTAAGTACAATCTTGATACACTTTATTTTACGTAGCTTATCCCTGTGTAATATTATGTAAATTGAATGTAATTAAGAAGCTACTGCATATATTTAAGCTGTGGACTAGTGGGTTAATTCAGATGGAGAAGGTATGAAGATACTCGTGAAGTGCACTTAAGTATGTGATATACTTTATTTTAGAAGGTACAAAATGACCATGTGTAAATCCAGGCTTTTTAACTTAGTAACATATTAAGTACTTGTTACATTGTACCAAGTCGGTAACACATATGTAACCGACTCGGCCTGTTACACATGTGTTACAGTAGCTGCCTATTACATGGGTGTAATTACAATCTGTAAGTACAGGCTGTTCTATAACTTAGTTACATATTAACTACATTTTGTTACATGTTATTACAATGTTTACTACTAAGTAATTAATTAAGTAATTACTATGTATCATGGACACCGTAAAATAAAGTGTTACCGAAGGGAGTAATAAATGAATCACTTAAATTACACTTTTATTTATTTTTATAATAAGAAGATTATATGAAATATAAACATTTAAATGGTGGCTATCATAAAAACTTGCCAGATTTATTCAAATATGCATTAAATATTGAAGAACATTAAGATTATAATGCATATGTAATATATGGTGTATATATTTATCAAAATGCTCCTCTCTAGAGTTATTTTTTCTAGCTGACTAACGAGTTTATGTGGGTTTTCTGAGGTAAATATGACGATACATGACATTGATTACAAGCTGTTTAACTGACGTCTTAAATGAACCATCCAGGGAACCAGGGAATGAACCATCTTTGACTAAGATGCAAGAGAACATCATTCACGTTCTGACGGTGAAAATCGATGAAAGAGCCGATTAAAATGACATGGCAGTCAAACAAAACAGTCTACAAATCGAAGGACTCAAAAAGTCACTTGATAACTGATTTAAAGAAGGAACGTGCATGTCTTGAAATGACATGAAATGGAGCAGATGTTGAATGATGCTGAGCGATATAACAGGTGATGGAACTGTCTTTATAAAGCCCCTGAGAGAGACAGATCAGAAGACGAAGTTGTGAAAGAAATATGCAAAGAGATCCTAAAAAATAACAGGGTGATTTCAAAGCATTTTGAAAGCGACACACTTCCAGCCGCCAGTTGATGGCGGTATATCTTTGACTCACAATAGTCACATCCATGTGATCGGCCTCTTACAACGAACACACCGTTGAAGTTTCATCAAGATCAGTTAAAGTATGAGGAAGTTATAACACACTTCCTGTTTCACGTTTCTCACCATAATTTTGTTTCCTTGCCACGGCCAAACCGTTTGAGATATCAAAATTTTTTCATCCTCAATGTCTTGACTTCACGCTGACAAGTTTCGTGGTATTTGGATGAAATCTCTAGGAGGAGTACTTTAAATTCCATTGCATGCGTTTTCCAAACAACCCTTAATAGACGACTTCCTGTTGGGCTGAACACGAAAGTTGTTCGGCCCGGTATGATCTAGAAGTGTACTGATGCTGCGTTCATGTGCTATGGTAATTATAGTAAATACCAAAAGCCGAAGTGGAAAATGCACATGAACACCCCTTCATGTGGTATTTTCCACTGGGCAACTCGTAGAATATTTTGATGGACGAGTTGCCGAGATGAGATAACCTTTGAACTTTTCAAAATGGCGGAGAGCACCGCAAGAGTCATGAATGGTAAACATATGTACTATTCATGATCTAGAAAATATATATAGCATATTATTTACCTTTTGAGTTTTGATAAATCATTTTCTTGCTGTTGCAGATGACTTAAGCAATCTAAAATAGTTTTAGCTAAATAACAGGTCTGGATCTCCATCTTTTTACCACATTACGAGAACAAAAGCACTTGAACGCAACACACAGGTAAATACCAGTTCACAAGTGGAAAATATCCAACTTTCCATAGCACGTGAACGCAGCATGAGTTTCATATTATTACATCCAAGCGTGCATGATCTATGGACCAAGTTTACGGACCCCATTCCAGGGGGTGCTGTCGGACCCCCCTGCCACGCCTGGGTACCAGCTTCAGCCCGGCCTGATGGCTGTGGGTTCTGCAAAATTTCAAGAGTTTCCGAGCATGTTAAGGGCCCCAAAAGTGCCCAAAAGGTAGTAAAATAATAATAAAAAGAAGAAGAAGAAGAATCCTAAAGAAAACAATAGGGCCTTCGTCTTTTCAAGGCTGGGGCCCAAATAATCATTAGGAAAACAATAGGGCCTTCACCTTTTCAGGGCTTGGGCCCCTAATAAATTAAAATCAGAAATTAAAAATAAAAGGTTCTAACATGTAAAACGGGAACATGAAAGGAATATTCAAAAAGCAACCCATGTAAACACCTTATTCAGAATAAGGTCAATAATTAAATTACTGCTGTCCATGTAAACATACTGAGTGGCTTACACATTAAGTGACTTATTTTTTGTCAATATCACACACCTCTACTGTCACAGTAGCATTTAATAGTTCAATGTGATGCACCAGCAGGATTATTTGTTCATAACAGATTATCACTGTCCAACTCCAACCCACAAATCCTGCCTGCTGCACCTATTCCTGTTTTTAACTTACCACAGCATAAGAGAAGAGAAAGATTGAGTCCAGAGCACCCAAAAACAAAGTAGCCTCCCCCACATCAGCAAACAGTTTGTTATCCTCCCATGTCTACAACAGTAAAAACAAAAAATAAGTGAGTAGCATTATTATTATAAATTAATATTAAAAACTGAAAAGTATGCATTGGACTTCAGTGATTTGTAGAACTATATTGCAAGTTGTGAGAATGTTAGTTTGCATTTTTGCCAAACAGAAAGAATCAAGTGTGAACTGACTTAATGCTTGACCTTGTGTTGCCCTTTCACAGAAATAATGATTCATCGCCTTTTTCACAAAAGTAGTTATGTGAAATGTATATTATTGATACAGTACTGTGAGGCATTCAAAAGGACAAGCATCAATCAAGGCTAGGGACAATGTTGCTCCTTTCTATTGAAAGAAATCACATTTTAAATAATGAGAAATTAAACAAGTAAAAAAAATTGAGAAGTATGTATTATATGCGTACCACTCCAGGAGATAAAGCTACAGAGCTGCCATTCTGCTGCAATCCTGACGGGGTCCATTGTGCTGAGATGCTCACTTTCACATTACTAAAAGTCTTACGTGATGAGTGAAGCAAGACATAGCTGGATAGAGAGTGGGGAGATAGACAGTATGAATGGAGATGAGCACATGTATTATGCAAGCTTATTAACACTATGTCATTAAGTTCTTCATGTATATGGGTCAACACTAACTTTCTCTTTCATTTCTGCATTATTATACATGAATCTTTTCAAAACCACATGAAACCAACATTATACAAAGCATGCATTTCTAAGAACTTGCCACATGCGTTTTATATAACATTTTCCTTCTTTTTAAAACATTTTTCATTTCTTTATCGTGAAAAGTCTATAGTTTCTTGCAAAAGTATTCATACCATTTCACTCTTTTCACATTTTGTCATGTTGCACCAATAATGTGGAAAAACCACATTACATTGCATAAATGTTCAAAGCCTGGTGACAAATTGAATTACTTGACATGATTTGGAAAAACACACCTGCCTATACAAGTCACTGCTGGAAAATAATTTTAGAGCAAAAACCATGAGGTGAATTATGAGGTCAAAGAGACTATCTGCACAATCAGAAACAAATTTGGGAAAGATTACAAATAAATGTTTAGGTAAAGGGTTCACATGAGCACAGACGGGCTCAAAAACTCTTAAATGGAAGAGGTTTTCCCTTTAGAAAAATGTCAGGAACATTACTTTTAATCAGTTGACTTTATCAATCCTTTGTTGCATTACAAGGTGGTGACAATGGTGACAGTCCAAAAATGCATTTTCCCACCTCAAGTTTGCATGCTTTTAACTTAAAAAATATAAAAGAGATCTTAACATTTTATAGATTTTGGTTCTCAACAAACTCTACGACTCAGATCTAGAAATGTAGGGATCTGAGTGTGGCTCAATGAGAAATTGTTTTGTAGGCTACACCTTTTCAGTAGCCTAGTCAAAAACCATATGTGAGTCACTTTGCATATAGTATACAGTTAATTTTTTTCTTATTGAAGAGAAATGTCTGAAGAACAAATCATTTCAAAACTAGAAATGTATCTTGTTTCCCTTTATCAAAACAATAACATAGAAATTACTGTAACTGTCTGAAATTAACTGTTTGTGTGCCTTTAACTCAAGTATTACAGATATCAAAATATCAATATTCTGGTTCTTAACAAACTTTCCTTTTCTTTTCTCATCTTCATTTTAAAAACCTAGGATTTGGGAAACACAATGTGGCTCCTTTTCTGTTGAATGTTACCTATTTGAATGTGGTAATTTTGCAAGCAAAGAATACTTTTTGAATATCTGAATAAGAACAATGTTGAAACTAGAAATGCAACTTTATTCACATAGAAACAATGATTTCAATATCTTGATTTTTGAATCTACACATTGTCTATACATTGTATAAATAACAAGGAAAATGTTTAGCTGGTGCAATACCTTTATTTATTTTCTAGATTTCATGTATACCGAACAAGCTCTGGAAAGTATAGCGATAAATTATCCCTTGAATGTGTTACCGTTTGAGGTGATATCAGTGATTCTGTTAAATATGCTCCTCAGCAGTGAATACTACTAAGTCTATGTGCACATTTTATAACAAGACAAAAATGTAAGACAATGTAACACTGTAACAATTAAAAAATCCAGGTGAGGCAAATATTGGTTGATTGAATACACATATGACATGTGTGGGGAGAGAAACCCCACTGTCTTGTTTGCCATGAAACTTATTTCAACCATGTAGTTACTATTGTGTATTTGAACTAGGGCTGTCAAATGATTAATCGCATCCAAAATAAAAGTTTGTGTTTACATAATATACCAGTATGTGGGTCCACTGTGAATAATTATTTTGTATATATAGATACACACACATGCTTGTATTTATTTAAGAAACATTTTCATGCATATACTGTATATAGATTTATGTATAATTTATATTGTATAAATATTAATATTTTAGATATAAATAATATTTTTTCTTAAATATACATGCATGTGTGTATTTATATATATACAAAATAATTATACAAAATAATTATATATATATATATATATATATATATATATATATATATATATATATATATAAAGTAATTATACATTTGCATACAGCGAATGTATAATTAAACAATTATACATTCGCTGTATGCAAAAGAAACAACTGATAAGAACCAACATCTAAAAGGATATTTAGATACATTTCATATTTATCAAGGTACAGGCATGCAAACTTCGAGGGGTAGACAAAAAGTTATGTTTCCATTATAACATGTTACTTACTACTAGCTGACCTACCAATCTCTGTATAAAAATAATATAATGATGATGCTATCTTAAGTCATTTTCACTCTCATATAATTTGGCTCCAAATTTGAAAATTGTAATTTTGATCCCCTTGTGGAGTACTCTGTAAATATTGATCCATGGCATTTCATATTTTGGCTTTCGTTACTACTTTTATTTGTATTTCTTCACTAGAAATAATAACAAAATCATTTAGCCAGGTAAGTTATGTTTCTGAAATTTGGTTGATTTGACATGGAATGACCCATAACATTTTAAGTAAGTTAATCAGAATACAGCTAGTTACATTACAAACAGCACACAGAACTTTCCGTTATTATGTCATCTATGGCAAACAAGGCAGAGTTCAGTATGGGGATGTTCGCCAGCGTCATCTGTGACGTAACGAAATGGGCGTGGCCGCGAACTGGTTGGCAGAAAGAACCAAAGCATACGAAGCAGTTTATGAGTTCTCTCAGCAGAATGATAATTCTTTGTACGAAAAAGCTAAAAGGAGATATAAGGTAAAGCTTTTATATAACCAGGGTTCATGTTCTATGCCTGATCCATATCGCCTGAGTGAGAATATATTTTGAATCAAAATTATCTTACCTCTGATATATAACATTGGTCAACATATAAGTAAAAATGTATCAAAGAAAATACAATAATTTGCCCTTAATCTATAAGGGTGTGCACACAGATGATACACTGACTGTACAGTACCCAATCTTTGGGTTAAATTATGACTTTATAATACTGTGCGGCAAAGGGCCATTACTTTTCTGCCAACCAGAGCACATGCAACCGCGTCGTGACGTCACGGGCGAAGATCCCTATACTTATTAAGCACAATAAAATAGTGCCCGAGACATGTCAGCAAACCATTCATGTAAAGCAGGTCTTTTCATCCACTACAGATCCAGGGACAACCACACAGAATTTCGACCAACGCAGGTCACAGCTAGAGACTGTCAGTAACACAGGAGAAACTGATTACCATAATAGCAGAGCAGAAGGTGGTAGGAACAGGACAGCATACCTGAGGAAGGTGAGGAGGAAAGCTAGCAGTTGATGATAGGTGTAGAGGGGCCACATTATAAGGGTCTGGATCAAAAGGGAAAGGAAGAGAAGGGGATGGAGGCTTCAGCACACTCTACTGGACCATCTAAGTTACAAACACTAACGTTACAAACACCACATCACAGTCAAATCGATCCATCGACACATTGATAGCTAGATCAATAGGCGCTAAAATTGTTAACGTTCCACTTTAATGCTCGTCTTTAGCTTATCATGATACATATTTACAATCTTCCAGAGATTTACTAATAGCTATACTCACCAATAATTATTTGCTGTAAACAAATCTCTGCCTGGGAGATATTATCGTGATTGTTTTGAAATGCAACGTAAACACGTTCAACCATAAACACGGACGTCATCCGGAAGTTGCATGTTTCAAAATAAAAGTCACATTATTACGGTTCCGAGACAGATCAGTGAAGCAGAGATGTTCTTATTATTATAGGGAGATATCAACCGCCTCTTTTCTTTTTATTATTGCTCTCTAACAATACAACAAAATCAATAATAACTGTAATTATTAAAGTTATTCTTTTTATTTTACAGCTTTATAATACAACAAAAGCAAAATGGAACAACTCCATAACTCACAAAAATAACATGGCAAAAGAATTTACAAAAAATTACAAAATAATTTACACATCCAGTAAAGTGAAAAGCCTGTGTAAAAGTTTTTTTGTTTGTTTGTTTTGTTTTGTTTTTTGCTAACAAAAGATGAAACTGTAATCATGTAATGTTTTATCTTATTAACAAAATAATAGGTTTCAAGTTTTCAATAAAAATAATTAAGCCCCTTTAAGCCAACCACTTCTGTTTCAAAATATCCAAAAATAAGACTAGAATTCATAATGTAATTAAAGAAAAAGAAAAGAAAAGAAAATAGAAAATACAGAAAATAGCTGATTTTTTTACGTTCATTTTCTTTCATTTTAAATAGTACTCAAAACACTATTAAATTACAAATAATATTGTAATATTGTATAGTTTTTTCTGTATTCTTAAATGACAAAAATCTATGTACAATTATAAATAATATGTAATTAAACAATAACAAAATAATGATAAGACAATAAAATGTCAACTAAAGTCAACTATTTTAAAATAATGATGCTGACATTTTTCTAAAGGCAAAATAATAAAACGGTTGAATTACTGGGAAAAAAAACCCTGTAACATTAAAGTAAAACATCCTAAATTAAATAAACTGAAAAACACTTATTTTACAGGTATTTCCTGTATTATCACAATGATACACCTTCATTGTAAAAAGAAATCGTAAAAAAATGGTCAAATGACTGGTAGCTACGGCTGCCAAACAAAAATCGTAAAATCAAAGTAAAATATTCTAATTTAAATAAACCAAAATAACACTGTTATTTCACAGGCAATTCTTGAATTATTAAAAATAATCTTTAAAAAAGGGTAAAAAGAATGGCAGCTATGGCTGCCAAACAAAAAAACAAGTAAAATATGCTAATTTAAATAAAGTGCAACAAACTCACAGAATTATGATGTCACCATGGAGATCATTGTTTGCTTTAGTTGGGCTGTTGTTGACCCTTGATTTTTTAACATTATTTTCTCCCTGGCTGCTTTAACTGTTTTTGATACACATTTGTTATGGCAATAAATGCAGGAGAAAATGTCATCAGATTATATTGTAGTCATCATATAGTGACCTGATTCACTGATATGACTTTGAGCCAAATCTCTGAATATATTAGCTGAGGTTACATAATGTATAGAGAATTAAATTGTATATATAGAGTATGATTGTCACAATTTTTCACAAGATGATATTGTGGAGCTGTGTTTTTTTTTAGGAGTACAGAGATATCAGAATCAACAAATGATCTCAACAATGATGACAATCAACAAGGCTTTTTGTCAAGTCAAGTCAAGTCAAGTCACATTTATTTATATAGCGCTTTTCACAATACAGATTGTATCAAAGCAGCTTCACAGTGATAACATGAAAGTAGTACAACACAGATCGATAATATTGTTAAATATTAAATATTAAATAATCCTAAATAATAATTTTGTGACTTTAAAGGTGCCATATGTAATAATTGAGGTAAAAATATCCAGAAAATGAGCTATATGCCTCAAAAGAATGAGAAGAAATAAGTGTAATGATGTCATTAAAAAACTGACAACAAGTTATATTGCTGCTGAGATATAAACCTAAATTAGCATGCTAAATTACTAGCCCTGGCCCGGCAGGTGTCGTAATACCAGTTTCGGCCATGGGAGGCGGTATGCGGGCGGGCAACATAAACACCAGCCAAACTGCAATAAACGAGTAAGTCGCGCGGCTTGTGTGTGTACTTGAATCTGATGTCAGTCGTGTGGAAATACAGCCCACTACTACATTTCAGTTCAAGGAAGAGTTCAAAAAATGATTGGTCGACATTATGCATGAGGAATACATTTTGGTAAGTTGTAGCATACTGTATCTTTCAACAGTGTTCATGTTCTTTTTCCATTAGCTAGTAGAGATGATCAGTTCATAGGGATCTGTGGGGTAACATGTACAAGCGTCAAAATGGTATTTATTGTTTGAATTGCGTAATAAAATTGACAGAATCTGAGAGCTTAACTAACCTGCTTGCTAAGTGTCAATTGCGTGTGTCTCACGGTGAATTCGTGAGAGTTGCCAGCTCTGAATGGCGCTAGATTGATCAACATCAGCGAATGCTGTCTGTCAAATTAATTCAAACTAACAATAAAAGTGTAATATGAACAAAACGAATACCGTAAACTTAAAATAATAGCCCAGGCTTTTATTTTCCCATATCGTCGAAATGCACAAGCTTGTTTTTGAGACAGGCGTCTATACGGTCTTCATCATTTAGTGTTGAGATGTTGTTCATTGAGTCTCTGATCTCTAAAAATCTCCAAATGCTCCACGTGAAACTGCGGTCTTCCAACCTTTTACTATTGTGTCAAATGATTTGAATAATATGCGGAGAAAGAGATTTGTTGTTAGAGTGTTGTTTGAAAACGCGAGAGTCCGCGCAGCCGTGGCACAACTCACTTTCTGGAGGTATACTGCCCCCATCTGTTATGGAAAATGAAATATGTTTTGATCTGGAGTTCCAGATGGCACCTTTAAGTAGCTTGTTTTGTGACAAGTTTAGTGTTGATCTGAATTTCTTTCATTGTTGTGATTTATATGCTGATTCTTCTTGATGTCTAAACTGAAGGGTCAAGAACCCAATTAAAGCAAACATTGATCACCAAAATGGTGACATCAAACTTTATTATTTTCAATAAAATATCAACTTCAAAACCACTGTTGATTCTCAATAAGAATGTTATAGAATGAAATAAAGTCTGGATTGTAATAAGTGAGGATGCAGAGATCTTGAGAGATCTGTTAGTGTTTAATTTACATTTATTAATTTATCTGACATTTATTCATTTAGCTGACGCTTTTATCCAAAGCGACTTACAATTGCTATATATGTCTGAGGTTGCATGCCTCTGGAGCAACTAGGGGTTAAGTGTCTTGCTCAGGAACACATTGATGTCTCACAGTGGATTCGAAACCGAGTCTCTCACACCAAAGGCATGTGTCTTATCCACTGTGCCATCACCACCCATGTTCTGTTTCTGTTTCTATATGGTCTGATTTGTGGGTAACCATTGTGTTGAAGAGTAGAGCCTGTGCTTCAGTCAAAATAAAAATGAGCAGAGACTTAGTGACGATATGCTGCGAGTTGCTGTATTTGACTGTTAGTAACTGTGTAGTTGCTGATGCAGTGACGTATAGTCACAGTAAGTCATGCATGTAGTTCACTGTAAAATATTCAATTTTTACAGTAAATATGTCTGTAAAAAATAGCTGCGTAGCCGTGCTTATACTGCCACTAGGTAGGCTGTATTGGCATTACACTCGATGTCTGTACTGCAGATTTTCCAAGCCGACCTTCACACCGCGAAATCCGCTGCACAGGCCAATGGGTGGAACATGGCTTCTCTCACCGTAGCTGAGAAACACCTATGGCTGATGTTATCTGAGATGCAGAACTCGGAGCGCTCCGCATTCCTCAATGCATCCATTTCCCCAGCTGGCCTCTTTGGATTATCCGTCAAAGAATTCACGGATATATTCGCAACAGCTCTGAAACCTTGGAGCAATCGACTGGTATTAGTCAGGTGTAAACCTGGGGACGTCCACAAGTATGAAAGTGGTGTCCACGGTCGCCTCCACCTTGGGATGGGGAGTGCTGCTCGAGGGCAGATTTTTCGAGTAGTATGAAGCTGCAGACTCGGAGACCTGCATCTACAGTCCCCCTGCACCCAGAGTCCCGCATTCTCAGACCCCTCGTTTTTCGAGACAGCGCCTCCAATCAAATTGTATCGGATAAACATGTGAAGAACTTAAGCCAAAACGTGAGTAGGCTATCTTCATTTTTATTTAGCGAATCGTAGCCTACTCGTTTGATTTATTTTTCAATAAAACTAATTTAGCTCATCGATAGCCTGAATAGTCCATTGAATATTTGTAAAGTTCGTTTGTAAGATTTGAGCCGTATGTTTTTTCGCCCTCTTCCCCCCGAAAATATTTAGCTAACGTTTATAATTTATTTAGCTTTGAAACATCATAAGGCATGCGCTCGGTCATGTTGTAGGCTATTCTAGGGTACACCATACATCGGTGGAGTTTCCCCTGCCGAACCCAGCAACATCATTTTATGATTATGCAAAGCAACTTATAAATGAGGTTTTTTAATGCAATTGAAGACGAAAAGTAAAGTCACGAACACAGTTTTTTCTTCCTTTTTTCTTTACAGCAAGATGATGTTTAGGTGATCATTAAATAAAGTACAGAATTGTTTTGTCTATTCTGAATTGTTTTGCTTCACATTCAAAATATTCAAAAAACAGATTTTTTAATGTTAGCATCGTAATGTTAATTAGACCATTATACTGTAGGTTGAACTGAAAGAAAAATTGGAATTTGAATAAAAATATATATATATAAAAAAACATTGTAGCAATATAATATCACATAGGCTGTATACAATTACAGATTGAACTACCTTCAGAAAAATAGTAGCCTATGTGATATATTCCATCAGTAACAATTCTTTTTTTTTTTTTTGCACATGCATTAAGCAGGGAATGCAAAAAAAATATTAGATAATTTATTTGGAGACCGTAATATTGCATCCTATTGTTTTAGCTAACGTTTATAATTTATTTAGCTTTGAAACATCATAAGGCATGCGCTCGGTCATGTTGTAGGCTATTCTAGGGTACACCATACATCGGTGGAGTTGCCCCTGCCGAACCCAGCAACTGTCACAGCCCTCTTCTGCACCAGTCTGTCTCGTCTTCAGCACTACACTACCCAGGATCCTCTTGTCTCCCCTTATGAACTCACTCCCTCATCAACCACCTGTTCCTCGTCCATTCATCGTCCTCACCTGTGTGCACCTCATTAGTTTGATTCCTCTGTGTATTTAGCCTCCTCATTTTCAGTCTGTCTTGGTCGGTCGATGTTTTGTGTTAACCCGTGTGGCCCTGTACTCCTGTCTTCCTGCCTGTTTGTTATTAAAAGTACTCTATATCCGATACTCCGGTCTCCTCGTGCTCCTTGCCTGAACCACACCCGTGACAGATCGACCGACCTAAAAATAGTGACAGCATGGGGATTCTCCTCACCCCTGCTCAGACGCTGTTCAACATTTTTCAAGATGGACTTCCTATCGAGGAGTATGTTACCAGTTTCCTGGAGCTCACTGCTGGGGTAAGCTGGTCAGATGATGTCTTAAAAACTGTCTTTTGGCTGGGTTTGGATAATCATCTGTACCAGCAAGCCCCAGCAGCTGCGTTTCCAGGAACCCTCATCTGCTACCTGGACCACGTGTTGTGGTTGAGTGGGTCAGCCTTCACCGTTGGTGAGGCTGAAGATCACAGCACCACTCAACCCCACACACCCACCATCTTCACCCCACCAGCCCTCACCGCCTTCCAGCTGGAGCCTTCCTCATCGCTGGTCCCATCCAGCCCCACTAAGCCTGAACCCTCCTCATCGCTGGTCCAATCCAGCCCTGCCGAGCCCGAGCTCACCGCCAGCTCTGCCGAGCCCGAGCTCACCGCCAGCCCTGCCGAGCCCGAGCTCACCGCCAGCCCCGCCGAGCCCGAGCTCACCGCCAGCCCCGCCGAGCCCGAGCTCACCGTCAGCCCCGCCGAGCCCGAGCTCACCGTCAGCCCTGCCGTGCCTGCGCTCACCGTCAGCCCTGCCGAGCCCGAGCTCACCATCAGCCCTGCCGAGCCCGAGCTCACCGTCAGCCCTGCCGAGCCTGAGCTCACCGTCAGCCCTGCCGAGCCTGCGCTCACCGTCAGCCCTGACGCGCCCAAGCGGTCTTCAACGCTGGTCCCGCCCAGCCTCGTCGAAAGTGTACTCTCCTCACCGCTGGTCCCGTCCAGCCCCGTCCAGCCAGAAAGTGCCTCATCGCTGGTCTCGTCCAGCCTCGTCGAACTTGAACTCTTTTCATCGCTGGTCCCGTCCAGCCCCGCCCAGCCAGAATGTGCCTCACCGCTGGTCCCGTCCAGCCTCGAAAGACGCGAACTCTCCTCATCGCTGGTACCCTCCAGCCCAGTTCCAATAAAGCCCGAGACCGTCCAGCCAGAGCCCGAGACCGTCCAGCCAGTGCCCGAGACAGTCCAGCCAGAGCCCGAGACCGTCCTGCCAGAGCCCGAGACCGTCCAGCCAGTGCCCGAGACAGTCCAGCCAGAATCCGTGACCTGGATCCCACCCAGCCTCCCTCTCCCGCCTCCTCTCATCAGCCAGCCGTCTGTGTTTCCGTCTGCCTGCTTCCCCGACCTAGCCTGGTCACTGGATCCCTGGTTCAAGCCTCACTCCTCCTCCACCTGGACACTTCCTCGGCCCCCGGTCCCATCGGCTTCCCCCTGGCTCCTACCTCCCTCAGTCCCTCCATGGTCCCTCAGTCCACCAGCTCAGCCAGGCTCCCTCGCCCCTCCGGATTCCCTGCACTCACTCGTAATCCTCCCATCACCTCTGGACTTCCATCCTTTGCCTTCGTCCCGTCATTCCACCCCCACGGTTCAGTCGGACTCCTCACTCCCTCCAGTCACCCATCAGCCCTCACTCCCCTTGGCCTCACCGTGTCCCTCGGTACCCCTGTCGTCACTTCAGTCACCTGAGCCTGCGGTGTCCCCATGGTCCCTCGGTCCCTCCTCAGCACCCGATGTCGTCAGTCCCTCTGCTTCACCCTGGTCTCCTCTCTCATCTGCTCCGCCCCTGTCAGTCGGCCCCCTGGTGGCGTTAGCCCAGTTCCCATCGCCGCCACCAGGGGTCCTCCCTCCATCTCCTCCGCCCTGGTCTCATCCTCAACCCGCTCTCCCCTGGTCGCGCCTTCAGCCTGCTCCGCCGTGGCCGCTTGAGGGGTCTTCACCGCCGTGGCCGCCTGAAGGGTCTTCACCGCCGTGGCCGCCTGAAGGGTCCGCTCCGCCCTGGCCACGCCTTCAGCCTGCTCCGCCACGCCCTCAACCTGCTCCGCCCTGGCCACGCCCTACTCTGCCCTCAGTTCATCCCCCCTCCTTCCTCTGTGCTACGGCGTGAGGTCACGCCTTCCGGGAGGGGGGAGTTCTGTCACAGCCCTCTTCTGCACCAGTCTGTCTCGTCTTCAGCACTACACTACCCAGGATCCTCTTGTCTCCCCTTATGAACTCACTCCCTCATCAACCACCTGTTCCTCGTCCATTCATCGTCCTCACCTGTGTGCACCTCATTAGTTTGATTCCTCTGTGTATTTAGCCTCCTCATTTTCAGTCTGTCTTGGTCGGTCGATGTTTTGTGTTAACCCGTGTGGCCCTGTACTCCTGTCTTCCTGCCTGTTTGTTATTAAAAGTACTCTATATCCGATACTCCGGTCTCCTCGTGCTCCTTGCCTGAACCACACCCGTGACAGCAACATCATTTTATGATTATGCAAAGCAACTTATAAATGAGGTTTTTTAATGCAATTGAAGACGAAAAGTAAAGTCACGAACACAGTTTTTTCTTCCTTTTTTCTTTACAGCAAGATGATGTTTAGGTGATCATTAAATAAAGTACAGAATTGTTTTGTCTATTCTGAATTGTTTTGCTTCACATTCAAAATGTTCAAAAAACAGATTTTGTAATGTTAGCATCGTAATGTTAATTAGACCATTATACTGTAGGTTGAACTGAAAGAAAAATTGGAATTTGAATAAAAATATATATATATATAAAAAAAACATTGTAGCAATATAATATCACATAGGCTGTATACAATTACAGATTGAACTACCTTCAGAAAAATAGTAGCCTATGTGATATATTCCATCAGTAACAATTCTTTTTTTTTTTTTGCACATGCATTAAGCAGGGAATGCAAAAAAAATATTAGATAATTTATTTGGAGACCGTAATATTGCATCCTATTGTTTTAATTGTATTTGGATAAGCGTGCGCTGTACTCTGTGTGCGGGTGTTATACGATCTTTCGAACTGCAGGAGGCGCTGTGTTCGAAAAACGAGGGGTCTGAGAATGCGGGACTCTCGGTGGGGGACTGTAGATGCAGGCTCCGAGTCTGCAGCTTCATAATATTGATTTTTCTTTGGTCAGTGGTCAGAATTGGAAAAGCTTCTACACATAAACTGTCTGGAAATGATGGCAGTCGACAACATGCTGCGTTATTGTCCCCAGATTTAAAAAATCATTTAAAAAATATCTGTACGCTCCGACAACATGTCAGTGGTGGCCTATATAAATCAGCAGGGTGGCGTCAGGTCCCAAAACCTTTACAGGCTGACAGAACGCCTCCTGGTCTGGGCTCAGTACAATCTGTGCTCATTGACAGCAGCACATGTGCCTGGTCACCTGAATTTGAGACCAGACAGACTGTCCAGAAACAATGTTCCAGCAGGAGAATGTCTCTGCACCCGCAGACGGTCCTACATTCGGCAGAGCACAGGTAGACCTGTCTGCGCTCTCCAAGAGCAGGGATGCGCTGGCCCACATCTGGCCCCGCTGGCTGCCCACTCTGTGCTTTTCCCCCGTCTCGCTCCTGGCTCAGGTATTGGAACGAATCAGGAAAAACTGATGCTCAGTGTTACTTGTGGCTCCACTCTGGAAAAACCAGGCTTGGTTCCCAGTTTTGATGCATCCGACAAGCACTGCCCCATGGCCAATACCGATGAGGAAAGATCTTCTCTCTCAAGGCCAAGGGCTCGATTTGGCATCCTCACCCGCAGCTGTGGTCTCTACATGTATGGGCCATCAACGCTTACCTGCTAACCTCCCGGAGGGAGTGTTAAACACGATCACACAGGCTAGAGCCCCGTCTACAGACGACTCTATTCCTCTAAATGGTCTGTGTTTTCTGGCTGGTGCCAAGCTCGAGGCTTTTCACCCCTAGACTGCTGGGTCACAGAAGTTCTCTCCTTCCTTCAAGAGCAACTGAATAAGTGCAGAACGCCATCCATGCTCAAGGTTTACATGGCGGCCATAGCAGCATTTACAAAACCAGCGACTGACCAGTCACTTGGGAAGAACAATCTGGAGGGAGCTAAGTGGCTGAATCCTCCCAGATCCCCTTCAGTTCCCATGTGGGACCTTTCTATGGTTTTGGAAGCAATGAAAGGTACCTCATTCGAGCCAATCCATTTACCAGACATGAAACATTTGTTGTTCAGTAAAGCGCATAGGGGACTTACAAGCGCTCTCAGTAAGCACGACGTGTATGAATTCAGCCAAATGACTCAAGCCATACTCAAACCAAGACACGGATACGTGCCTAAATCCCTCAAGGGGTAATACCTACTCGGCGTGAGTAGGTGTCAGAGCGCACTCCACAAGAGGCATGGCCTCGTCGTGGGCTTGGTCTAGCGGGACTACTGTTGAAGAGGGACTATTTGCTATGTAGGCCCGGGGTGGAACCCTGAACTTTTGTTTGTGATTGTGTTTCCCCGGTCCTGGTTAAGTTGTTGCTCACCGGATATTTTGGTTGTTGTGGCTGTTTTGCAAGCCACTTTTCTGTACTGCTGAGTTTATTAAAAAGGTTAAACAGCAATGTCTACGTGCATCTTTATATACTCGGATTACCACACTGGCGACGAGGATTAAATTACCGATATTAACCAAACCAAGGTCCCAGTAAGTCAGCCGGTTCAGCAAAGAAGTTGGTGCATAATTACACAAAAGCTATGACTGCTACTGTCGGCTCGCTCAGTGAGTTCTCTGAGAAGGACTGCAACTGGGTGGAATATGTCGAGAGACTGGAGCACTTTTTCCTGGCTAATGACATTGTGGATGAGGAGAAGCAACGATCATTTCTCCTGAGTGTGTGCGGGGCTAAAACGTACAGATTGATCCGAAATCTTGCAACGCCGCAGAAACTAGGAGAAATCAGGTTTAAGGAAATTGTGGAGATGGTGCAAAATCACCTCAACCCCAAGCCCTCTGTGATTGTGCAGCGTTTCGAGTTTCACACGCATTCACGCAAGCCAGGAGTGACAGTGGCGGAGCTGAGATGGCTATCCGAGCACTGTGAGTTCAGGGCAGTGCTGGAGGACATGTTGCGGGACAGGTTAGTCTGTGGGATTAACGATGACGTCATACAGCGCCGCTTATTGGGTGAAGCCACACTGACTTTCAAAAAGGCTTTAGACATTGCCCTAGCAATGGAGACGGCGGCAAACAACACGATTGAAATAAAAAATGCAGACGGAGGGACGCTATCAGATACTGCCCATTTTGTAGCAAAAGAAGGCAAAACTGTTTCAGGAAAACCCACAGAGTGTTATCGATGTGGGGGTCCACATTTTGCGAATGACTGTGGGTTTAAAGACGCTGTTTGCCATAATTGCCAGAAAAGAGGACATATTGCAAAAAAGTGCAGGGGTGCTAAAACTAAGCAGACAAAAGGATGGGGAAAAGCATCTAAGTCCAACACACATCACCTGCAGAGTGAGGATTTTGAGGAGCAGTGCTCATTCAACATGTTTAATATCTGTGACCAGCCCCGGGCTCAACCCATATACGCAACAATTAAAGTAAATGGCAAAGGGCTGAACATGGAAGTGGACACGGGGGCCTCAGCTTCAGTAATCAGTCAAACCACATTCAACAGGTTGTGGAGCTCAGGGGGTGCACCGGAAATGGAAGAGACGAGTATTAGGCTCAGAACGTATGCGGGTGAGTGCATTCCACTCACGGGGGCTATCAAGGTGCACATTGTGTATCAGAAACACCAGGCTGCGGTGACACTGCTTGTGGTTGAGGGGGAGGGACCAAGCTTGTTGGGGTGGAATCTCCTCCAGAAAATTTACCTGAATTGGGGACTGATCTGGGGTGAAATCAAACATACCACTGTGGTACAAGACATCATAGGGAAATATGCAGATGTTTTTAAAGATGAACTGGGTACCCTCCGAGGGACCACAGTTAAACTGTGTGTTGACCCCAAAGCACAATAAATAAAGCATAATATAACCGTCTGGTGTTTGGCGTTGCCTCAAGCCCGGCTATTTTCCAACACACCATGGACAATCTGTTTCAGAACATTCCCCAGGTAGCTGTTTACCTGGACAACATTCTCGTCACAGGTAAAACCGAAGAGGAACACCTGCGAAACCTTGAACTGGTGTTAAAGAGAATGTCTGAGGCGGGGCTACGTCTGAAGTGCAGTAAGTGTGTTTTTCAGGCTCCTAGTGTCACATATCTGGGCCATCGGATTTCAGCTCAGGGTTTGTCTCCAGTCGAAGACAAAGTGAGAGCAATTAAGGAAGCTCCAACACCAAAGGACGTTGCAGAGCTCAGGTCGTTCCTGGGTCTAGTGAACTATTATGCAAAGTTTTTACCAGACCTCTCGACTGTTCTGGCCCCACTCTACCTGCTGCTACACAAAGGCTGTGTGTGGAGATGGCATCAGGATCAGGACAACGCCTTACAGCATGTAAAGGGACTGTTACACTCAACACGACTGCTGGTACATTTTGACTCAGACAAGGAGGTAATTATATCGTGTGGTGCCTCCCTGTATGGACTAGGGGCTGTTCTTTCGGACCGCATGGAGGATGGAAGCGAAAATCCAATCAGTTATGTGTCACGTACTCTTGCTGCGGCAGAAAAGGGGTACTTGCAATTAGAGAAGGAGGGCCTGGCGGTTGTCTTTGCAGTTAATCGTTTCCACCCCGTTTGGTTGCCCTTTTACTATCTTCACAGACCATAAGCCTCTAATGGGTCTGTTCAGTGAAAAAAAGGCATTCCACCCATGGCCTCAACAAGAATACAGCGCTGGGCATTAACCCTGTCAGCATACCAGTATAGCATAGAGCACAAGGCGGGTAGCGATAATGCAAATGCTGATGATTTTAGCCGTCTGCCTCTCCCAGACACACCACATCACACAGGCTTCCCCCAGAGACTGTTTTTCTGATGGACAGACTGTCACAGGCTACGGTGACAGCAAAGCAAATAAAGCTGTGTACTGAAAGAGACTTTTTTTTTTGAATACTTTATTTTCAGCTTTTCAGTTTACAAAAACAGAAAAACAAATAGACTAAAAATAAAAGTAAAAAGAAATCCCCCTCCCTCCCTCCCCAAAAGGGTGCTCCAATATTCTACAGTGAGATATAATGTAAGAACAATGCCATCGAGGTCAGTCACATTCTAATATCACATTATCCACATGATCTAGATAGGGTTGCCAGATTTTAATAAAAGTATTGTATCCCTTTCTAAGATTATATGTTATTTTTTCTAATGGCACACATCTATTCATTTCTAAATACCACCTAGTTATAGATAGAGGGGAATCAGACTTCCATGTGACAGCAATGCATTTTCTAGCCACTGCTAGAGCTATCCCCAGAAAATGTTTCTGAAACCTATTTAATATTTTATCAATTTTCATGAAGTTTCCCAGCAGACAATACTGAAAGAGACTGTTTTACTGTGTGACTGTTTGAGGCTGTGGACAGGTGTCTTTTCTACAGATAATGGGTTCAAACAGGTGCCAATAATACAGGTAAAGAGTGGAGGACAGAAGAGCTTCTTAAAGAAGTTATTACAGGTCTGTGAGAGCCTGAAATCTTGCTGGTTTGTGGGTGACCAAATACTTATTTTCTACCATAATTTACAAATAAATTCTTTAAAAATCCTACAATGTTATTTCCTGGATTTTTTTTTTCTCATTTTGTCTCCCATAGTTGAAGTGTACCTATGATGAAAATTACAGACCTCTCTCATTATTCTAAGGAGAACTTGCACAATCAGTGGCTGACTAAATACTTTTTGGCCCCACTGTATATGGTTTTAATGTGAATGATTATCATTAAGGATTATGTTTAGTATCATTTTAAAGGTCTCAGGGTGACTGGTACAGATGTCTCATTCCCAAAGAATTAAATCAAAAGGTAATAAAGTTCTTGAGAATATAGGAATAACTGGCACACAAATGAATGTGGTCTCTAGGCATGGCCCTATTTCTACTGTCCCTTGCAAATAGTCAAAGTTCTACCCCTAGTACAGTAAGTATGGAGGGGGAACACATAAATTTCCACTAAACTCGTGTTTTACATTTCAAATGAGGTCTGGCTATATAAGGGAAATGCAAGACCTTCACCTCTAATCGAGTACCGCCATTTGATCGATTTAACAGGCCTTACAAATTAAGTATCTTGGAATTAATTTAACAAAAGATATTAGCCAACTGAAATCAGCAAACTATGACACATTAATATCCCAAATAAAAGAAGAAAATGCAAGGTGGAATTTAATTCCCTGTAGGACTCTTACATCTAGAGTTGAGGTGGTCAAAATCAACGTTCTTGCCAGGGTGTTATACCGGTTTCAGAATCTTTTACTGGAGATACTGGATAAGGAAGTTATAGAATGGGACAAAATTATCTCAAGATATATCTGGCAAGGACACCTAGAATAAGATACAAAACACTACAACTATCTAATTCTAAGGCGAGGGGGGGGGCTAGCTCTCCCATGCTTAAAAAATTATCAAGCAGCGCAAATAAAGCCTTTGTTGAACTGTAATCTCTCCTACTCTGCTAGGTGGAAAGAAACTGAAATGGAAATGACAACGGACGCTCCAATACAGGCATTAATCGGGGATTACAAACTCAGGCACCAATTGAAAAATTTACCCAATTCAATGTCTTGACGTTTCACTTGTCAAGGTGTGGTTTGAAATTGTTACAAGGAATAAATTGACACAGAAATAAGCTGCTAAGGTGGATAGGATATGACATAGAATTTTCCCCTAATATAAGAGATAATAGATTTAAAAATTGGAAACAAGTACCACTTATTTTTTGGGATCTATTAGAAAATAAGAAGAGTAAGAGTTAGTCTGACAAATGAAGATTTTTTTAGATTTCAGCAAGTGAGGCATATTTAGAGCATGATATAAAAAAGGACATTTTTGACAAAGTTCAACATTATAAAACTCTCTCTGCATACCAATCTAAAATAAACAGGAAATTATTTGCAAAGATACATTCAGGGAGGGATTTAGAAGCTTTAAAAGGAGACTAGACACACTACATAAAACAAAAATGGGAAATTGAAGCAAACATAAAATTGATAGATGAGGAATGGGAGGATCTCACTCAACAAATATAGAGAGTGACATCCTCCTTAACCTGGAGGGAACATGGATGGAAAAACTTAGTGAGATATTTTAGAACTCCAGTTCAGACAAAATATCAGGAGAAAATCTGTTGGCGGGGATGTGGGGAAAAGAGCAAATCATGTTCATATTTTTTGGAGTTGTCCTTCGATGATGAAATATTGGATGGAACTTAATGTACACTGTAAAAAATTTCTTGTCAAATTAACAGTAACTTACTGGCAACAATTATCCAGTACTTGCTGTATTTCATTTAACAGTAAAATTACTGTAACACTAACTACAGTACTGTTAAGCATACTGTAAATTAAATAACATTATTTTACTGTAATTTCTTACCATATTAAAATACAGTATTACACTGGTAATTTTTAATAATACTGTATAGTACGAAATGTTATTGTATTTATTTTATAGTGCTACTGTGTAACCTGTAGAAAATCCGTAGAAATATTATTTTAACTGTTAATGGGAAATAGAAAAAAGAACAATTGAAGCTTTAACTGCACAAGGTTTATTGTGTATTTTCAAACACATTAGTACATTTACATAATATACATTTAAATACATTAATACAATTAAATTCATTAATAATAAAAATGTAATATAATACATTAAAAATCATGCATGACAATCATGAACAATTATGCATAAATACATGCAAAAAATTATCATGAACAGGTAAAATAGAAAAGATTAAAGAGGTGCTATCTGATCAATCTATTAGAAAGATAGTTCATAACAACTCATCCACCCACTCCTTGCTGGGGTAAAACAGCTTAAACTAGTCTAAGATGGTCTATTGGTTTGAGATAGACTGTCTAACTGGTCAGTTGTTGATTTTTAAGGGTTTTTGGCTGCTTTCTATCTAGAGGAACAGATTTGCAAGACTGGGAGACATATATAAACTAGCTTTGATGAGTAAACCACCAATCCAGATGACTATTACAAAATGACAAGTTATCCAGTGTCATTTAAAAAAAAAAACTAAACACAAAACAACTTTCTCATGCACATGTGCCATGAAAAACTTGCATTACGGTATTAATAATCATTTATATGCAGACTTATGTTCTTTTGCAATAGGAAGTTTTCTATCCAAGCTTTTATGCAATTGAACCTTAAACTGTACAACAACGTTTAGTGTGTGTTTTTTACACAACAATTCTTAACAACTTGATAGACAAAATTCACAGATGGATAATAATCTGTTTAAAATGTTCTCAGTGGGTCAGTACTGGACCAAGGTGTAGTGGTAGTAGATAAATAGAATAATTAAATTAGATTTACAATTCATCGGTCGTCAAGATGGATAGGGGTCTTCTTAACATGCAAAGCTCACACCTGTGGAAAAGGAGAAAGACAACACAGTTAAAATACAGTACGTTTAGGTATAGTGGTAGTAGTTAGATAGAATAATTAAATTAGATTTACAATTCATCGGTCGTCAAGATGGATAGGGGTCTTCTTAACATGCACAGCTCACACCTGTGGAAAGGGAGAAAGACAAGACAGTTAAAATACAGTACGTTTTTGTTGTTGTTGTTTTGGCTAAACAGCAAAAACAGACAAAATGATGTCTAAAGTGTAATTCACTTAATACTAAAATCTTGTTTGGACTGTTGTTAAAATCAATTCATTTACGAACACGTGAAAACATAGGCTAGATTTTGCTTGTGTGATACTAAGTTACATGAATTAAAAAAAGCTTGACAAGGCATCGTTCTCTTCAAATGAGTAGCCTACATGTCAGTTAGTAAAAAAAATGATATTATAGCAGACAATACTGTACATGTAACATGTCACACATAGCTTTGTATTTTGGACAAAAATGCACCTTGGGCGCTTTCCGCGGTCCATCAGTAAGTTAATCACTGAGGTAACGTTAACGTTAAATGGCAGAACGCCAGGTCAGGATTTACACGAAAATAAGCGTGAAAAAATCAATAAGAGAAATCGACACTTTAATTTTATAACAATAAATCCGAATCCTAACCTTTGATATCCGATTTCAGGATCGATTTTCAATTCCTAACCCTATAAGTTATAAAATAATGAACGTGCAGGCGCTTCCACCGACTTAATGTGGTAAATAACAAAATGATTAGACCATTTTGACCTTATAAGAGGTTACATATGAAATGTATGTTAATAAAATCACATTAATCAAGTAAGTTAGCCAGGCTATCAACAATCCGCGTCTGATACAGACGTTATAGAACAATTCCGCGGTCAGTTCTTTCGTTAATCTGTTAACGCAAGTAACTGATATGGTTTGCATAAAAATATGAATTACTAACCAGATATGTATGGCGAAAACGTCGACAGCAACGCGATGCACTGCCTTCGCGTTCTTACAGAGGGAAGAGAACTGAAGAGTTCTTCATAAAACGGCAGCTTGTTGTTATTTTTCGCGGTCATTTCGTACTAATGTATTTGAATTTACAGTAACATGTCCCAAATGGCTACATTGAAGAGTAGCCTATCATATACATATTATATTAAAATGTCTAGAATAGATATAGAAATCGTGGTCAGCTATTCTAAATAACTTTAAAGTTATTTGCTAGAATCCGTATGCATACACATATAAGAATTATTAGCCTACTCACCAGATGAAGAAGTTCCAGGTCGGCAGACGTCGACAGCAGCACCACTGACACGACAGAAACTCTTCCAAAGTCAAATGCTCTCATGTCTACACCCCACTGACATAAATTATGTCATAAATTATGACTGTTAATGGTCAACCAGTGCTACATTTTTATTTTAAATGTAAGAATAACATTAGTAGGCTAGCAATTTTTCCCCTGGAACTGGGTGTGGTGATTTTCGCGGTCAATTTGCACTGCTGTATTTAGATTAACAGTAACTGATAATTTCCCAGAATGCATTGAAATTCAACAGTAACATACTGTCAACTGTGTGCACAGTACATAACTGTTGGAAAAACAATTTAATACTGTGAAAACAACTAAATCTGTACATAGATTATACAGTAAGAAACTGTTGAGAAAAACAGTATAATCCTGTGAAAACAACAGAAATCGTTTACAGTGTGTGGACAAGATTTTACAGATTTATCTACCTTTCACTTTTGACACACTTTATTTGGGAAGACTTAGCATGCAAGGTAAAAATAATCTGAATTGTAAATTGTTTAAAATCATGTTACTTGCAGGTAAAAAGGGAATAACTAAATGACTAAAGGTGGAAGCGCCAAAAAAGGAAAATTGGGTTGATATGATGCATGATATATACGTTATGGATGATATATACGTTATATACGTTACGTTTTTTCTAACGTATCTCTATCAAAATACTTCTTCTAGAGCTTCTTCTAAGACTGTATTCTATTCTAATTTGAAATACTTCAAAACTTTTGGGTACGCAGAGCATTTGGGATAGATCTGGAAGATTATTATTGAAGTTATCTTTAGTAATTAAAATAATAGTTCTATCAATTTGGTAATGCTGAGCAGGCTGATTGACCTGGCTAAGCGCATATAAGACACAGGGTAGAATGTCATTAAACATCATTCTAAAATGTTTAATATTCTAAATCATTTTCATTATTGATGCGAGTGTTGAAATCACAATCAGAGTTGGGTAAGTTACTCTGAAAAAGTAATTAATTACTAGTTACTAATTACCTCTTCAACAGTGTCATTAGATTACTGTACTAATTACTCTCTTTAAATAGTATTTAATTACTTTTTATTACTAATTACTTTAAAAATCCCATATCAATCTCAACCAGCTGAATAATACAAGGATAGACATGAATCTGTTTTAATTCGTTCAAATAAATACTATAAAATTACATGAATTATCCTTAAACTGACCAAGGTGGAGAAGGTTACATTATAAAAACATACTTTTTAACATCAGACAATACATTTTGATGTTAAACCCACTATTGATTTATGTCTGATCTCAAGACATTTCACACTTTTTTCATACATATTTTACAATAATTCATACGAATTTGTAAGAGTGCGACACACCTCATAAAATGCATACAAATCGCTGTGAGGTCGGATTGATCTATACACAGTATTTACCTCAATTACATCGGAAGTAACTGTAGCCTAATTGCAGATAAATGAAGAGTAATCCCTTACTTTACAAAGGGAAAAGTAATTAAATTACAGTACTAAGTAATTAGTTACATCCAACACTGCCTACAATCACATCTCTTTCAATTGAAACTACAAGATCTGACAGAATATTAGCTAATTCTTAATGAAAGTCATTATACTGTGGCAAGTACAAAGCAGGGCTTGTGTTTATACAATGCCCTGGGGGATAGATTCATTTAAAAAATACATTTATCTGATTTAAGCCAGGTTTCTGTCAGACAGAGTACATCGATTTTATGATCGGTAATCATTTATTTTGCAATAAGTAATTTAGATGAAAGTGATTAAATATTCAGAAGCTCAAACTTTAGAAAATAATCTTGAATTTTTTTAACATCTTTTTTTTTTTCTTTTTCAGATGAGCATTTTGCAGAACATACACAATCTCTAAATTAAGTGATGCAACTCAAGCCAACTAACATACAGTCGGGCTAAGCTTGTCTGTCTGCTTACTGATCTGAGCCCCAGTTAGTCAACTACTGTATGACAAGTTTGAGAAAAAGAGAGTGGCACTTTTTTTTCGAGGGATGGAGACATATTTCTTTAGCAGGTCAGGTCTACAACAACTTCTAGACAACTAGCCATTCATTGACAATAACTTACTTTTGATATGCAGAGAAGAGATAACAGGATCTGACATTGTTTTTGTGATCTCACACACCATTTTAAAACAAAGTTGTAGTTCTTGGTAAACGTGTTTCCCCAAGATTTAAAGTTTATTATTAGGGAAATTACAATTAGTGAATTAAAATGAATGAACGAACGAACGAACGAACGAACGAACGAACAATGTCAATTAAACAGGGCCCGGTTCCCCGATAACGCTCACTCTTAGCGCGCTAAGAAGACTGAAAAAGATATATCTTACCGAAAAGGTTTAGGTTCCTAAGTGTGTTCCCCGAAGTATCCCTTAGGAAGCTTCTTAACTCGCTCCTCTTACGTTCGACGTTACGAAGGCGCTGTCCCAAGTGAAGGTGCTGAATTAGCTGGCATCGATTGCTCAGGAATCGATTTTGCACTTCACGTGAAGGTGCATTACGGCGTTAAGAAAGATAACACGTTCTATGCAAATGAAACATTCCTCAAAAGATTTCAGTAACATTTATTTTACGTAACATAGTTTAAGTTATCAGTAAAATATAGACTATTAATTCAATTCTGAAATTGTGATATGTCAAAATGTTTGAGGTGACCGATCAAAGCAGGATTTATGTTCACGAATCCCAACGCGACGCTTCATGAGATAAGATGTACGTGGCAAAACTAAACAGCTGTTTTACGATAGACGTTTTAAACGACGACATAAATAATCAGTTTGCAAAGACTGTATCAATCAAAGCTCAGCTTCGGGAAGGGGATATTTACAGGTAAAGATAAAGAGACTGAGAGAAGAAGAACAAGAGAAGGAGATTTGAAGCTGCTTTGATACAATCTGTATTGTAAAAAGTGCTATATAAGTAAATGTGACTTGACTTGATTTGACTAGATGGAGATAAGAGAGGAGAGCAAAAGCCTATTGCATACTGTGACCAGAATGAGAATAACTTTCATGCAATGGATTCCTATTTAACACAGATATACATAACATAGCCTAAGTTCTTTGACAATTACAGTGGAAAAATAATATGCCCACGAACACTAGCAAGATCACTTTTGGGACCTCTGTATTTATAAAACCCTGTGTATGGCTTTTGCACTGAATAGAAAATGATATTTTTTAAAAAAAAATACAATGAGTTACAAGGCTGTACAGAAGAGTGCACTATTGCTGACTTATATACTGAGGTTTTCATTACATTATTTTAATATAGTCAGTCAGGAACTAAAGTGGGCCAGTCAAAGGCATGAAACTCCAGGGCTGAAAATGAGTCCCACTCCAGCCCTGAAACCTCTCACTCAAAGTGTAAACCTACACACCAAATCTTCAAAACCATAAGCTATTTCTCAGCCTTTGACTCAGTTGTCAATTGCTTAAATGTTTTTGGCAAAACACCTCTACCTAAAACACAAAAATCTAGCAGGAATTTACTTGCTTTCCTTTTCCAAAAACAACCAAACAAAACACTTATTCACCAGGTCACACACACACTCCTCAAACACTAATTGTTACAGTGGAGGCTCCCGCTCTGTCTCCTCTCCGCCACCAGAGGGAGCCTTCACCAGAATACTGATCATTGGCTTCAAACTCAAATTCCCATCATGCCGCTTACCTGGGACTGATTGCGTCACACACCTGCACGCCATTAACACACACACATAAAAGCCACGTCCACACACCACACCAGTGCGAAGTCTTGATTTGCCCCGGTGATCATTTCTGAGCGTTTGTATCCTGATTCTGGTTTTCTGGTTTTGGACTTTGGACTGTTTGACACTTCTACGATTGATATCTGCCTGGCCTGAACTCGGACTGTTATTGACTACGATTATTGCTGCCTGCCCTGATCTCTGCCTGTCTCCTGTTGATCCTGTTGTCTTGTCTGCATTGCCCTGTCTGCCTCGTATTGACCCTGCCTGTACGACCCTGTTTAATAAAAGCTGCAAATGGATTCCTCTGTGCATCGTGAATCATTACAGAAGACTTCGCCGCTAAACAATCCAGCAGCCGTCATGGAACTCACCTCTGAACTCACCTCCCAAGCTTCTCGTCTGGATTTACATCATTATCAGCTCGGCCACCTGACCACGCTCACCGAACAGCTCGTACAGGGTATGCAGGAGTTACGCACCGCTGTTGGTACTGTACCAAGCGCATCTGCTACACCATCACCACCATCGAGTGTTCCCTCTGAAACCGTGAGTACAGCAGTAAATCCTCGACTCGCATTTCCTGACAAATTCGACGGAAATCCAACTAAATGCAAGGGATTTCTTTTGCAATGCACACTCTTTGTCGACCAGCAACCGACATTATATTCCACTCAAGCCAGTCGCATTGCGTTTGTTTGTTCCCTGCTCACCGGCAAGGCGTTGGAATGGGCTACGGCAGTCTGGAAACCAGAGGGGTCTTCATTCACCACATTCCAAGAATTCCTTCAACAGTTTCGTCAAGTCTTTGAGCATACTTCAGAAAGAGGAGACGCTGGAGAACAGCTTCTAAATCTCACCCAGGGAAGGTGTACCACCGCCGAATACGCCCTTACGTTTCGCACCCTCGCTGCACAGACGAACTGGGTCGAAGATACATTAAAAACGCTGTTCAGGAGAGGGCTCACTGCTGAACTTCAATCTGAATTAGCCTGTCGAGATGAGGGAAAAAACCTGAATGAGTATATAAGTCTGGCCATTCAAGTCGATAATCTCATGCGTTCCAGACGCATTACCCGGGCACACATCCGTCACTCACTCGAGGCAGCTAACGCTCACGAACCCATGCAGATCGGGTTCACGCACATCACTCCAGAGGAACGGGAACGCAGACTGCAACATCGTCTCTGCATGTACTGTGGTCAACCCGGCCATATGAAGCTCTCCTGTCCAGTCCGACCTCCAACTCGCACCCTTTCGGTGAGTTCTGTAAACCAATATCAAAGATCTCCATCCAGTTTCACTCTCCCCATTCGTCTAATTATACAAGACCAATGTATTGAATCTACAGCCCTCATAGACTCCGGAGCAGCTGGCAATTTCATTTCTCAAACTTTCGCCAGACAAATCAAGCTCAAACTTCATCCATGTCATTCTTCCTTGTCAGTGGAGGCGTTAGATGGTCATCCCATCGGAGACGGTAAAATCCAGTGTGAAACGGAGAAGGTCCAAATGCAGATTGGTTCCCTTCATTCTGAACAGATTCAATTTTATGTCATTCACGCTCCACATCATTTCATCATTCTCGGCCACCCGTGGTTGCAAACTCACAATCCACACATTTCCTGGAAGGAGGGACAAATCATTCGTTGGAGTGAGACCTGTAACAACCAATGTCTGTCTAAAGTCAAACGAGTGACCAATTCCAAGCCAGAACCAGACACCTTAAATCATGAGCTAGCTGAGCTACCGGCAGTCTATTCTGATCTTACGGAAGCCTTCAGCAAGGAAAAAGCTTCCCAACTCCCTGAACATCGTTCAACAGATTGTGCCATTGACTTAATGCCCGGCGCTTCACCTCCTAAAGGTAGAATCTTTCCCCTATCAAAACCTGAGTCTGAGGCCATGAAAAAATACATTGAGGAAGAGACAGCCAAAGGATTCATTCGACCTTCCACCTCACCTGCCGCTGCTGGTTTCTTCTTCGTCAAGAAGAAAGATGGGGGACTCAGGCCTTGCATTGACTATCGTGGGTTAAATGATATCACCATCAAATATCGTTACCCCTTACCTCTGGTGCCAGCCGCTTTGGAACAGCTGAGACAGGCTCAATATTACACCAAGCTTGATCTACGCAATGCATATAACCTGATTCGCATACGTGAGGGGGATGAATGGAAAACAGCCTTTTCCACCACTAGTGGGCACTATGAATACTTGGTCATGCCTTTCGGCTTATCAAACAGTCCTTCCGTCTTTCAGGCGTTCATGAATGATGTGTTTCGTGACATGCTGGATAAATGGGTGATCGTGTACATCGATGATATTCTGATTTACTCAAGCTCACTGGAGGAACACATTCAACATGTCAGAGCAGTGCTTCAACGTCTAATTCAGTTCCAGTTATATGCCAAGATAGAGAAGTGTGAGTTTCATCAAACAAGCGTCTCATTTCTGGGTTACATCATCAGTCAAGAGGGAGTGGCCATGGATGACAAGAAGGTGAGAGGAGTGCTGGATTGGCCATTACCTCAGACGGTCAAAGAATTACAGAGATTCTTGGGATTTGCTAACTTTTATCGACGATTTATTAGAAACTTCAGTCTCATTGCTGCTCCACTAACAGCTCTAACCAAACGCCACAGCTCTCGAATTTCTTGGAACCCCGAAGCACAGCGAGCTTTCCAGGAGTTGAAAACCCGGTTCACCACTGCACCCATTCTACGTCATCCCGATCCAGAGCGTCAATTCATTGTGGAGGTAGATGCTTCGAACACAGGAGTCGGGGCCATATTATCTCAACGACAGGGAGATCCAGCCAAGATGTACCCGTGTGCCTTCTTCTCCCGCAAACTTTCTCCAGCTGAGCGGAATTATGATGTTGGGAACCGCGAGCTTTTAGCCATGAAACTGGCTCTGGAAGAATGGCGACACTGGTTGGAGGGAGCAACAGAACCGTTCATCATTCTTACTGACCACAAGAATCTGGAGTATCTTCGATCCGCCAAACGCCTCAATCCTCGTCAAGCAAGATGGGCACTGTTTTTCACACGATTCAACTTCACTGTCACTTACCGCCCAGGCACCAAGAACGTCAAAGCCGATGCCCTCTCTCGCCAAACAGAAGAGACAGTCCACAAAGACAACCCCGAAAACATCATCCATGAGAATCTCTTAGTAGCTCCAGTCCAGTGGGACATTGTAACCGAGATCCAACAGGCCAATCTTCAGACTCCTGCCCCCATTGAGTGTCCAGCCAACCTCCTCTTTGTTCCAGAAATATTTCGACCCCGTCTCATTGATCAAGTCCATTCTAATCCCAGCTCAGGTCATCCCGGAATCAATGCCACAATCCATCTTCTCCAAAATCGTTTCTGGTGGCCCACGCTTACATCCGATACCACAAACCATGTTCAAAACTGCACCGCCTGTCAAACTTCCAAATCACCCCGAAAATTACCCGCTGGCCTGCTTTGTCCTCTCCCCACACCTCAACGACCATGGTCACACATAGCCATCGACTTTATCACAGATCTTCCCACTTCTCAAGGACACACCACAATCCTCACGATAGTGGATCGATTTTCCAAAGCCTGCCGTCTCATTCCCCTCACTAAACTTCCCACTGCCTTCGAAACTGCTGAACTCTTATGCAACCAAGTATTCAGATTTTACGGACTACCTGAGGACATACTATCTGACAGAGGACCTCAGTTTACTTCCAGAGTCTGGTCCGCATTCTTCAAACATTTAAACGTGAACATCAGCCTTACTTCTGGTTATCACCCCCAGTCCAATGGTCAGACCGAACGTCTAAATCAAGACATCATCCGCTTCCTGAGAACCTACTGCCAGCAACACCAACATGACTGGAGCAGATATTTATTCTGGGCAGAATATGCTCAAAATTCATTGGTCAAACCTGCTACTGGTATCACCCCCTTCAAATGTATACTGGGTTTTCAGCCCCCTCTCTTTCCATGGTCCGGTGAACCCACTGAACTCCCATCTGTCACGGAATGGTTGCACAAGAGCGAAGAGGTCTGGGACCAAGCACACACCCATTTGAGGCATGCTGTCAGGCGTCAAGAACAACAAGCCAACCGTCATCGTCGTCCTGCCCCAGAATACCAGAGTGGTCAATGGGTATGGCTGTCAACCAGAGACTTACGCCTCAAACTTCCATGTCGCAAACTCAGTCCCAGGTATGTTGGTCCCTTCCAAATTATAAGACAAATATCACCTGTTTCATTCCGTTTAGACCTGCCCGCTAACTATCGTATCTCTCCCACTTTTCATGTTTCCCTGTTAAAACCCGCTGGTGGTCCGAGGGGAGAGACGGAGGAGGGGGCCGCCTCTCAGGGCCCTCCTGCCTTTCTGGTTGACGGCGAGGAGGCCTACAGAGTGCACAAGTTGCTGGATTCCAGACGTCGGGGTAACATGCTCCAATATCTGGTCGATTGGGAGGGGTACGGTCCGGAGGAACAGTCCTGGGTCAATTCAAGGGATATCCTGGACCCCACTCTCACTGAAGAGTTCCATAGGACATACCCGGAGAAACCGGCCCCTCGACCCCGTGGGAGACCCCGACGACAACCGCCTCCTCGCGTCAGGAGCCGCTCGCAGGGGGGGGGCTCTGTTACAGTGGAGGCTCCCGCTCTGTCTCCTCTCCGCCACCAGAGGGAGCCTTCACCAGAATACTGATCATTGGCTTCAAACTCAAATTCCCATCATGCCGCTTACCTGGGACTGATTGCGTCACACACCTGCACGCCATTAACACACACACATAAAAGCCACGTCCACACACCACACCAGTGCGAAGTCTTGATTTGCCCCGGTGATCATTTCTGAGCGTTTGTATCCTGATTCTGGTTTTCTGGTTTTGGACTTTGGACTGTTTGACACTTCTACGATTGATATCTGCCTGGCCTGAACTCGGACTGTTATTGACTACGATTATTGCTGCCTGCCCTGATCTCTGCCTGTCTCCTGTTGATCCTGTTGTCTTGTCTGCATTGCCCTGTCTGCCTCGTATTGACCCTGCCTGTACGACCCTGTTTAATAAAAGCTGCAAATGGATTCCTCTGTGCATCGTGAATCATTACACTAATTGCTTTACTGATCACTAACCAATCACTGCTTTACTGTAGTATAAGCCTATAATAGGTCAAAGGTCAGATTACCAAAAAACAATGTTTACATGGTGTATCAAAAAATGCACTATTATTAAATAAGTGTTTGCCATTTGATGCAAATGCTTCATTCTGACACGTGTTTATGGCATTTTGAATGCAGTGTTACATTTTTGAAGGAGATGTGAGGCATTTTGCATTTTGTGTGTGAAGTGTGTAAATGTGTAAGCAGTTGGAAAAAACTGTAATGGTAAGGTACTTTACAATCATAATTGATTGTCAAGCAGCTGCAGTTACTTCTGTTTAATGTGGTATTGATTGCCATTGATTAATGTTTTCAATAAAAAGCAACCTATCTACAATGAACAGAGAGAGAGAGTTAGATACTGAATATGGTGGGGAAGAAGCAACGTAAAAAAAGGGCACCAAGCTTCTCGTCAGGGGAACTTGAAGTTTTGCTGGACGAGGTGAGCTTGCACAAGGTGACACTGTTTTCCAGCTTTCGAAATAACTTGTGCAACAGCAACACAGTGGTGCACAGTGGTGGCGACTAGCGTCTTGAGCTCAAACAGCACTAAGAGAGAGCTTACGAATGGTCCAGACCAACCTTACGAAAGTGTGACTTAAAGAAGATATACTTAGTGTACGAACGTTTCGGGAACCGTGCCATAAGGTTAAGAGAGAGGTTAAGGAATAGGTTAAGAACTACTTAGAGATAAGAACTTTTTGGGGAACCGGGCCCAGATTAATAATTTTTTTTAAATATATTTTTTAATTGTTAAAGGCTTGTTTTTATTATATATTATAATAAAGGGCATTGGATCCAGATGAGGCCATTACGTCCTGTATGCTTCAACGGGTACATCAGCTTCTTTGTCTCCCATTGCTTTCTTCTTTTTCTCAATTTTTGAAACATACTGGGCTCTATCTTGCACCCGGCGCAAATGACTTTATACGCACTGACGCATTTATCATTCCTATTTTGCACGCGCGCAAAGCGGGTTTTTTTCCTCCACAGACGCACGTCGGTAAAGTAGGAACTTGCGCTCCCTGGGCGGGTTGGCACAAAAAGGAGGCGTGTGTCGGCGCAAAAAATTCCTAGTGCTATTTTGCAGTCCCAGAAAACAATTGCGCCAACGACCAGAAAAAAACTGGTCTAAAGTCAGTGGCGCGTTGCCCATTGCACATAATACAGAGAGTGAAAAACGCGCATACACTGTAGATGATTCTCTCAGCTACACAGATGCATTTTACTTTTTGCAAAATGATACATTATTATAAGAAAAAATATATAAACATGAGGGACATCAGTGTTGTGTCCATGATGATGGAAAAATAGGCATAAAACTTACACATTTACCCAAGTTATTATAGCCTATGCATGTTTAACCTAATTTGGGTGGGTTTGTCCCATCCCAAATGTCACTTCTATTTCTTTTACGGCCCTGACGAGAACGTCGATCTCCTTGGCTGTCAACCGATTGTGAAGTGCGTCTGGTAAATGCGCCGTTAAAATAGAATTGCGCCATGGAACAAGCGCACGTTCATCACGCTCTTAACCCTCAGGTGCTCTTCGTTTCAGAGTCACACTTGTTATCTTCCCGGTCAAAAGTGACCGGACACCTAAAAATGAAACTTTCTCCATCCCAGTAAAACCAATGCAATTTATTTTTGTTCGATAATATTTATTCTTTTTAATTTAGTATTTTGAGACAATTTAATTGAATTTATTAATATTTATGCAATATTTATGGTTTATTTTTGCCATGGAAAAGTATATATATATTTTTTTTTAAAAAAATATTAATGCAGTATTTTAGTTTAATATAGAGTCTAGGCCTTCAGAAAAAAATATTTTTTGAAGAAAATTAGCACCATCTGGTTACAGTATAGAGAAAAAGCGTAGAATCATGGTGTAACCACTAGATGACATGTACAGCTCTCTATGGAGAAGCATGTGAATTCCCCAGCTGTTTATGAACACATTTTTGTTGTTGTTGTTATTGGTGGATTTGAATATATAGTTGAAACAATCACAAAAAATATTCTTATAAATTAGAAATATTATTCTCATATTTCTTATAAAAAAATTGACAAAAAACAAAAATTCACATTTTTTTTTTTCATTTTTTTACAATTTCCCATTCATTTCCTATGGGGGGCATTTTGACCAAAGACCACAAGTGTGACTATTTTTTTAAGACCACTTAGCAAGCTCAGATCATGACCTCAATTTTTTTGTGTGTTCACATACATAATGCCATAAAAGTCACCAAGTTTCGTAACATGCGATGAAGCTGTGATTTTTAAAAATTCAAAACATACTTTTTGTAATCAAAATGTATTGGTGTGTAAGTGTATAAACGTGTGTTTGTATGTGTGTGTGTGTTGGTGGGTGTGTCTGTTTTGCACTCTAGATGTTGTAGAGTGTCACTCCTTTCCTGCGGTGTATTTTTTTTAAGAATTGTGGCCGATTTGTAGTTTGTACATACAAAAATTCAGAGATTTTTTTTTTCTTTTGTCAATTTCCCATTCATTTCCCATGGGTTGTCATTTTTGACAGAAGAGCAAAAGTGTGACTCATTTTTTTACGACCACTTAAATTGCTCGAATCATAACCTCAGTTTTTTTGTGTGTTCACATACCCAATGCCATAAAAGTCACCAAGTTTCGTAATTTTCTGAAGAAGCTGTGATTTTTAAATATTCAAGATTTCTCTAATCACAATTTATTGGTGTTTTTGTGTATAAAAGTGTGTACGTGTGTGTGTGTGTGTAGGGGTTGGTACGTCTGTTTTGCACTCTTGATGTTTTAGAGTGTCACCCCTTGCTGAGCACTTTTTTCAGCATCGTGGCCGATTTGTAGATTGTACACACAAAAATTATTTTTTGTGTTTTTTCACACACAAAAAAAGTTTTTGTGTTTTTGTCAATTTCCCATTCATTTCCTATGGTCGGTCATTTTTGACCGAAGAGCACAAGTGTGACTATTTTTTTACGACCACATAGCATGCTCGGATCATGACCTCAATTTTTTTTTGTGTTCACATACCCAATGCCATAAAAGTCACCAAGTTTCGTAACATTCCAATGAAGCTGTGATTTTTAAAATTTCAAAACAGAACATTTTTCGGTCAGAAATGACTGAAGAGCACCTGAGGGCTAAAGGGAATGTGATATGACACTTTTATTGGTTTATTTCCGTTACGCCCAAACCACAGCTATGAATAATGAAGCTACTCCAGACCAACCCCTTTTAGATTTGCGCCAGGCGTAAGAGGCATTTATCCCGCCGGGTAACTAGCAACAGCGCCGGGATCCGCCCACAAAGTTACTTGCGCTTTGCGCTTTGACACTTGCGTTTATACTCGACGCGTCCGCAAGAGCGCGAGTCTCCGCTGCCTGCGCGCGCACCTCTCCAGACGGACGAGGCATTTATACTTGACGCGCTCGCCGTTGTGCTATTCTGTGAAACGACAGGGGGCGAACTCGGAGTAATTCTCCTCTAAATCACCAGGAATAAGCAGTGAAGAAGTAGTTTGCCGTTTATTAGTAGTTTATTAATTGTTAATTCATAAAAGAGTAAATGCAGTAGGTTTATTGTAGCCTACTTTCACTGCATGTAAACTAGGTAAACACCTGAAGCCTTGTTGGAGAGTGTTTAAACCTTAATTTTACCAGCAGGGCTTAATTCTACTATTTATAGGCTTATTTTGTAGATGTAACCAATTACTGTAGACAAGTGCAAACTAGGTGCTTAATGCAAATATCAAATATGTTCCTGTTCACAAAATGAGATGTTATGGTCGCCCATCAATGCAAATGTCTCTGTGTATAGAAGGATCATAAACATTCTGGTACAGATCGTACCAGTTCGGCCAAATTCGGCTCGTAGTCGTCCATCTTCGGATGCGGCGCCGCGCGCAAAGTTACAAAAAGTGCCGTGCACACCGCCAGGCGCAATGGGGTCTTGCGGACCCTACGCGCACGACCGCCCACACCGCAATGACGTCATTTTTGGCGCGCGCCCTTCGCGCTCTTGCGGACGCGTCGAGTATAAACAAGGCTTTAGATCGTTAAAATAGGGCCCACTATGTGTCAAACCTTTTTTATTATTATTTTACTGTACATCACTGATACCTTAAATTACTTTTTATGTATGCAAATAGAAATAGGCTACAGAGCTGTTTATCTTTGTATTATCTTTCTTTTTTACCATTTAAATGCAATTATAAAATACTTTAAATATGACAGCACCACAATATTATGAGATTTTTAACTCCCACTTTAAGTTGTCGACACATTTATTTAGTTTATTATAAGGGTATAATAATCAGCACATTACATTAATAGTTGTATACTGAGAATGACACTAGCTTAAATGGTTTAAGAAAGAACTAAATCTAAAAGAAAACTAACAATGGGCTCCAAACCAATATTTCTTACAGAAAATATCCATGGCACGAAACTGTTTTACACATTAGTAATGCAAGAAAATGTTGAAGCAAGAAAATTAGAAGGAAACAGAGTTGTAACATTTTAATTAAAGGGACAGTTCACCCCAACTTATTTACTCACTCTTATGTCTGCTAGTCTTCTTAAGTCTTAGTTTTGTGTGGATAACAGACTGGAACTTAAAGGGATTGTGCACTCAAAAAGAAAATTTCATCATTTACACACCCTCATGTTGTTCCAAAACTGAATGATGTTCTTTTTCTGCTGAACACATAAGAAGATATTTTGAAGAATGTCAGTAATCAAAGTCGAAGGGCCCCAATGAAAGAAACAGGTTTGGAACAACATAAGGATGACATCACCATCATCAGTAAGCTGTTTTCTTTTTCTTTCCTTTTTTTGTTTAAAGACAATTATTTTTAATAAATCATATGATTTGGTTTACAAATCAGACTGGTCTAGTTCAAGTCAATGACTGAACAGCTCAGAAGAGGAATATTATCACTGAAAAAACAACCTGAATTTCAATTTGTTACTCACAGAAAGTCATCATCGCTTTTAAGACTTGGAATATAATGGATTATAATGATACTCTTCAGATGTTTTGACATTTTTAGAGCTTGAAAGATGTGGTCAATTATGATCTGTCAATTGTAAAAGGCCTGTGGAAAGATTCTTTTAAAAAATGTATAGTGTAAACAGGTTTGGACATGGACATTTTGTCATGAGGGTGAGTAAATAATGACAGGATTTAAATTTTTGATTAAACCATTACTTTAAAGATCATAGCTGTTTTCACCTCACACAAGGCACTCAGGATGACAAAATGATTTAAGTCAAACACTGTGGCTCTTCATGTGCCTGTTCAAGTGTGTACGGCACGTGTAAGCCTTTGGGCACAGAGGACATGGGAACGGCCTCTTCCCAATATGAGTGTACATGTGCTTGCTCAAGTCGTAGCGCCGGATGAATCGTTTCCCACACTGTAAGCAGCAATGTGGACGCTCTCCGGTATGAAAGCACATGTGAGCCGTCAGGTGACTCGAAACCACAAATTTCTTGCCGCAGATTTTACACTGATACGGCTTCTCTCCCGTATGAGAACGCAGATGCACCTGCAGGCATCCAGCAGAGACAAAACCCTTTCCGCACTGATGACAAACGTATGGCTTCTCCCCAGTGTGAATTCTGATGTGGATTTTCAAATTCCCAGATAGTGAAAACTGCTTCTCGCAGTACGGACAAACATGCGGCCGCTCACCAGAATGACATCTCATGTGGGACTTTAATTGGATTTTGCTGTAAAACCGCTTTCCGCATTGCGAACAAAGGAGAGGTTTCTCGCCCGTGTGGTTTGAGAGGTGGGCAAGCAGGCTGCTGTTTGCCGAAAAGCACTTACCACACTGGTCGCATATATATGGCCTGAACTCAGCGTGCGTCTTCAGGTGGCTTCTTAATTCACTGTCGACGCTAAATGTCAAATCACAAAAACGACACTTTCCTGGCTGCCGTTCCGGTTTAGATTGGTGGACATCTTTAACTTTATGAGTCTTCTGGTGGATTAAACTGGCTCGGTACGACCCGAAAGTCTCGTTGCATTGTTTACAGGTATAGTTCCTTTTAACACTGGGAGTTCGGTGAGATCGCCGGTGACTGACTAATCGTGACAGACTTGTGAACAGCCGTCCACATTCAGGGCATTTGTGTGTGGTTTTCTCTTTGTGCACCCTGTTATGTCTGTATAGGGTCCTGAGGGATCTAAAGTGGGCGGTGCATTTGATGCACTTAAAAACTCTGGTATTGCAGCTGGTGCTCTTGTGCGCCGCCAGCTGCGTCAAATCGTCAAAAACTTGGCCACACTGAAGACACTCATGTGCCCCCGCCTGGGTGTGCATTTCCTGGTGCTTGACAAGATCAGAGCGATAGATGAAGTATTTTGTGCACTGCTGACATTTGTGTACAGTCCTGCCTGCATAGTGGAAGCCTTTAGAAGGTGTGTTTGGGAAGTTGTCGACAGCAGGCCGCTGTGGCACAGCGGTCTGAAAAATTAAATCACCTAAAGGATCACATGGGACAAAAAGAGTGGTTCAGTCTAAAGATGATGAAAAGGTATAAAGAGAATCTTGACAGATATTCGGAAGGGCTGTACCTCCGTGAGTATCATTGGTGGATGACGGCACGCTTGGCTCTTCTGAGTTAATCCTACAAAAAGAATAAAAAGGATATTTTACAATGAAACATTTTGTCTTAATTTAGGAACACGAAAGAGCAAATCTCGTAGCAATGTGCTCAGTCCTCAAAAATAGACACTCAAGAGATTTTCAGTCAGAAACAGATTAAAATTGAGAATATTGCTCAATAGCAAACATTTTGACAAGTCTGACGGTAATCATCTTGAAATTATAGAATTTGGGGAATTTGTTGCACAAGATGCACTGAGAAATTGCATATCAGAAAATGATCATAGCACCAACACTGTAAAATTACATCATTTGAGTGTGACAAAACAACTTAAATTTCACTGTGTTCATCATACAAAATGGCCATATTGCTGATCTTGGAGGGCATTGTATTGACAAAAACAGCTGAAATACCGGTATTCTTCAAATATCTCTGTGTTATACAGGTTTTTTTTTGTTTTTTGTTTTTTACAAATCTAAAGACATGAGGGAGATAGAAATATTTTTGCACTATTCCTTCAAGTTAAAATAAATAAATAAACAATCAATCTAGTTAACTTAGGTAATAGCTGGTTGTTATGTAACAAGCTGACCATCCTGCCAACACCTAGTAATATGGTGACATACCGTTGCAATTCATCAGCATTTGAGTTTGTTAATTTTTCTCCATCACTGTCTCTGGAGAACTCTGATTCACAGCTGGAGCTTGGTCCCACATTATGGACATTTGGATCACTTGTCACACTCTCCTTGTTCACAACATGTGGTTGGTTTGGCAGATTTTTAGAATCAAGTGGCAGTAACTTTCCATCTTCATTGTGCTGGTTTAAAATTACTGAGTCACCAACAGGTGGCAGTGACAATGATGAAACCATTCGATCCTCAACTATTGATGGAAGAACTTTCAAAAATAAAAATATGAAAACAAAATTAGCCATTGACCAATTGTGCTTAATAACTGTATTTTTCTAGTAATAGAATTGGGTCTTAAAGGTCCCCTGACATGGGTTTTTGTATTATTTTATGTTTCCTGGGTTGCCCTTATAATGTTAATATGTTTTTTAGATCAAAAATAGTCATAATTTAGAAATAAAAGGCATTTTTTCCTAGCCTGATTTTAGCCTCTGCTTAGAACGGTCTGTTTGAAGGGGCGTGTCTGCTGTGGGATTCAATGTAACCGCCCACTGCTGTGATTGGCTGACATGCTTGCATATGAAATAGCTACATATTACATGTGAAACTCTCTTGAATACGTTTTACTACAGCTATTATACATTTTTACAATTAAAGATATCGAGATTACTGACTCGTGAGAAGTTTTTGAAGTATTTACACAGCAAAATACCCAGTGTTAAATTAACACTGAGAGTGTGGATTATATAAACTCTGAGCAGAGTGTTAAATGAACACTGAAGCAGTATTAAAGTTAATGAGATAATTAAGTGTATAATTGAGTGATGATTGAGCATTATTGAAGACACTGGATGTTAACAAGCAGAATCTCCAACGCATTCTCATCCTTTAGCGTCATATAGAACGCTATATGACAAAACGGCGCTATACTACGCATATGGCACCCGTTATCGTTAATATAACACGCGCTGTGAGGGCTAAGTTTAGGTGTGGGGTAGGGTCTGTGTGTCATATTCACGCTAAAGGATTTATGACATCTTGGGTTCGCGTGTTAACGATAAAGGGTGCCATGTGCGTAGTAGCGCCGTTTTGTCATATAGCGTTTTATGTGATGAGAACGGGCTGGAATCTCTGAAGGATAAAAACGGAATTTAAGTCACCATTATGGAGATGAGTGTTTGCTTTAGTTGGACTCTTGACCCTTAATTCTTTAACTTTAGATTTTTTTAGTCGCTAAACATAAGTTATAACAGCCAGATAAACAAGTAGAAAAGGTGATCTGATGGTGATGGTTGGTTTTAACATAATCCTTAATTCACAATCATTTCTGAGTTAGGCTTACTTTATTAGTTTAGCAGCAGTGACCTTGTGCAGCAAATTCTCAATGTCTACAATGTATTCAAAATAATTTCTTAAAAGCCTTTATTATACAATTTTTTACTTCTCTTCAATTTTAAGACACACGGACAACAATAGTTAGCCTGTTAATCTCAACAATGGTAACAGTTATAAAGCATGTTGCATTGCATTCTGGGTGCCACCAATCAAAACTCATTCATGGCTCCCATCATGCATTACTGCATGAATAAATAATGATCTTATGTTAAGAGGTGATCTCCTTGTCACCATTGCTGAGATTAGTATGTTAATTCTTGATGTCTGTGTATGCCTATATAAAATACTTTTGGGATTTTTTATAATTTTTCACTGAAAAGGCTAAAAATGTTATGTCCTATAATGACCATGCTGCTAAAATCCTTAAGGTAAATTTAACTCAGAATTTATGCTCTTGATGCTCTTGATCAACGATTCAGGTCAATGAATGATTGTGTTGAAACACAACCAACACCATCAGATCGCCTTTTCTATTTGTTCATCTGGCTGTTATAAGTCACATACAGCAGCCAAACAAAATCTAAAGTTAATGATTTAAGGGTCAAGAGACCAGCTAAACCAAACACAGATCACCATAATGGTGACTTAAAATTTCTGGTTTTCTCCTTCAGTGATTCTGCTTGTTAACATCAGGTGTCTTCAATAATGCTCAATCATCACTCAATTATTCCCTTAATTATCTCATTAACTTTAACACTCAGTGTTCATTTAACACTCTGCTCAGAGTTTATATAATTCTCACTTTTCGGTGTTAATTTAACACTCTCAGTGTTAATTTAACACTGGGGATTTGTTGCAGCAGATGACAGTCTGTCGATCGCGAGAATTAAGATCTTATATTATTAAATAAGATTATTTATTTTCATCCTACTCAAAGAAATGATGTGAAGTTGATAATAGTCTGGCTTGACTTACTGATGCATAAACAGTATCGAACGATTTTGAGAGAAAGATTAACTTACCTGTCTCCGGCCTGACCATACAAAACTTTGGGAGTTGAGTCGGCGCGTTTCCAGAGAAAATAAAATTAACCCATTGTTTCTTCAGAGACGCAGATGAAGGAACTAAAAAATACTTTTGTGTTCATTTGTACATATGAACACTGAGCAACTGCCATGCTTTGCTCGTTTGCAAGCCATGATATTTCTCGAGGAAAAACTCAAATCTCAAAGCTATTTCTCTAGGAAAAAATAAAACTGCGCCTGGGCGTGTTTGTACTTCCTGTTCCTAGAACGTTTTCTCATGGTCGGTCTCTGGGCGGGCAAAGCAGAGAAAGAGGAGTAACCTTTCCCCCATATGACGTTATATAGGGGGAGATTCTAGATCAGTGCGTCTGAGATGCAGACGGATGCAGAGGAGAGAAAAATAGCCAAAGCTCGGTTTCCACCGATTGAAAATTCTAGACACGAGGGGACCAAATACAGTCAGGGTAACTCATATTAATGTTAAAAAACCTCAGAAAATGAAAATTTCATGTCAGGGGACCTTTAATCTTTATCTGGGACTTCCTTGGTTAGCCAGACACATACCTGGATTTGGATATATAATATACATATATATATATATATATATATATTAATTTGTGGTTTTCTATTTTTATCTAGAAAGCTTATACAGCTATATTAAAGTAGTAGTAAATTTGAATTTTCAAACCTGGTTGCTGGGCGAAGTAGAGATCTCAGGATGGTGTCAAACAATTCTCTAACATATCTGATTAACCAAGCATGCCAATTTCAACCCAAAACTAATATTCAAGCATTAGATTTTACCATTTTTTTCCAAAGTCCCACAAACATCTGTTTGTAGCAAGGATAGCAAATTGTGTGATTTACAAACAGAGTCCACACATGCATCTAGTTCCCCAGGGAGACAGCTAAGCAACAGTGAAAGCTGAAATGAAAGAATATCAAGTTTCACACATTACAAACACAAACAAATTCTGTATCACTAAGTAGCTGGCCTGAATCATTCATATATGATAAGCGTGTATCATCAGACCTGTTTGAAGTTTGGTACCGGCAGAAGTTGCTCCAATCTGGAGAGGAAAAAGCCAACAAGAACTTGAAGAGCTTTATCAAAGTCAGGGCCATATTCGACTGGAAATACTTCCTGAAATACAAAAATAATTTCACCTGAAGTTTTCATGCAAATCTATCTGAAAAACAGCCATTATTTTTTTGCAACTTCCACTGCAGTTCATAGCACTTATGTTGCAGGCTGGACATCCATAACAATAAATGTCTTCAGCACATGTTTACAAGCCTTTGAAATTAAAGGGTTAGTTCACCCAAAAATGAAAATTCTGTCAGTATTTACTCATAGGAAAAAATATGGTAGTCAATGGGGAATGAGATCTGTTTGATTAAAACATTCCTCCAAATATCTTCCTTTGTGTTCAGCAGAACAAATAAACACATAGAGGTTTGGAACAACATGAGGGTGAGTAAATACTGACAGAATTTTCATTTTTGGGTGAACTAACCCTTTAATCGTGCTAGAACTCAAATCATGAACTATTCATACTGGAAACAAACATTCATTAATTGAAAATGTTACACACTTGTAATGCCAAGGTAATATATATATATTTTTTACTGTATGAATTAAATATACACAGATTTTTAAAGCTACAAAATAGGGATGGGACGATTACCGGTTTCACGATAAACCCTGATAAAATGTACTGGCAGTAAGTATTATTGTTTAAAATTCAATTATCACAAAAACCGTGTTTGGATTATCGCGATTTTAATAACTTTATAAATCATGTGCAGTCTGACAGGTACGCAAAGTTGTTTTTTTTTTATTCTAGAACGAATAGAGGAAGGCAGTGACCGTGATCGGGAGATTTTTCAGCCTTTTAAGAGGTCCAAATCTGAGGTGTGTGGTCATATTTTGTTTTTTACAAAAGTCCTGAGGTAAACTTGATTGAGGATGGTCACCCTGTCTGCCGAACATGCACAACAAACTCGCTGTAATAGAAACACTACAAATCTGCCGAGTCGTCTTGTGTGACCATCACCCAGTGTTGTAAGCGCAATAGCGAACGCAAGGCAAGTCAACTTTGACCTCATTACCAAAACTTCGTCTGGGAATCAATTGGGCACAAAATATTATGAGTTTTGAGTTGAAATAATTTATGTCACTCACTTGAAATAAACGTGAACCTTCCGCGAAGAAAAGTTTGCAGCAAGTGGCTCTGAGCCAAAGACGAACGAACACGTTCAATAGGCTATATGCATGCATAAGTTCCGCATTTGACGCAAGGATGCTCTTCTTCAGTTTCTGGTTGGAGAGATTTAAAGCGGAGGAAAACGGGATTATTATGGCAGAGTCTTCCAAATTTACTGTCCTCCCGTCTTTGAAACGAAACTTTAATACGTTTAGATGTAACTTTATAAACAGTTATGTTTGTTTAATATAATTTTAAAAAGAAGCATCAACACAATGAGGGATGTCTGTTTTTGTGACTAACGTTTCTTTAGTATAACCAGAATAAAATCCAATATAAATTCTCGGTATAGCATTGGACTCTACGATCGGCAGGAGTAATCCAGCATCCTTAGACCTTCACCGGAAATACCGCTGTGCATAGAGCCCATTAAGAGTGACATTTAAGAGATAATAATGTAAAGGCCTATATTTATTGTACACTGAATTTTTTACCACATAATTACGGGGACATATTAAATTGAGATTAATGTTTTAAATTTTACCTGTTAAATCCATTTTGTACAGCGTACAAAACTCGTCCAGACAAGATGATCACAACAATATTATCAAACTCGGTAAATAATAAATCATCTGATTTCATTTTCAATACAATAAAAAAGGAGACACAAGAGTCAAGACGGCAAGTTGTATTTGAATGAAATGAGCGCGTGATACATGGATGTGCTTTTGTTAAAATGCATATTGACGACGGAAAGGAAATGCCACTTTTATTTGTTGTTTGTAGATTTATTAAATATAAAATTTTTTAAAAAAATGTTTTCAGAGTGAGCATAAGCTCTTTTTGAACACTTTCATCTCGTTTTAACAAAACCGTGATAATACGGATAATCACAGTAATTTTGTTCACTATAATAATAATATGAAATTTTCATACCGTCCCATCTCTACTGCAAAAGTTATTCCGTCAAGAGCTGCTGTCTTTATAAGGCTGCTGTCACTTTAAGAGCTGCACGGATCTATTATGACAAGCACAAGCAATTATCTCACCTGTTTACTCCACCTAAGACATATACTATATATATTTCTTTTTTTCATTATGACTAATTCTACATTTACAATAAACTTCCAAGTATCAGCTTTCAAATGAAATAATACTTGTGCTTTTAGTACAAAGGGTTCATGAACTATATCTGTTTCAGTGGGGTTTACAGGTTAAACAGGTAACACTTATTCACACACACAATCGCTTTCTCACTAATACATTGCATTCAAACAAATGTAATCTTACAGTACTGTTGGTATTTGATTTCGAATGAGCGGAAATCTGTAAGAAATGTTGCGACACGTAAATAAAATGAAAACGATGAAAATAAAAAAAAATAATAAAATATAATAAAATAAAATGAAAACGATTTGTTCTGCAAAAAGCAGCAATGATTTTTAACTTATAATGCTAATAATTAGGGCTGTCAAAAACGATTAATCGCGATTAATCGCATCCAAAATAAAAGTTTGTATAATAATATATAATATATGTGGGTGGACTGTATATAATTATTATATATATATATATATATAAATACAAACACATGCTTGTATATATTTAAGAAATATTTTCATGTATATTCTGTATATAGATTTATATATAATTTATATTATATATAAATATTTTATATATAAATCATATTTTTTTCTTAAATATACATGCATGTGTGTTATATATATATATATATATATATATATATATATATATATATACACACAAAATAATTATACACAGTGCACCCACACATATTATGTAAACACAAACTTTTATTTTGGATGCGATTAGTCACGATTAATCGTTTTGACAGCCCTACTAATAACCTGTAATGAGCATAGCATGTCATAGGAAAAGTTTGAACACATAGCAACTATTCTCCTAATGTTTTTTTTATTTTATTTTTAATTTAATATGCCTATATACAGTATAATGATGAGGAGAGATTTTGTGAGATTTTAAAGCCTTCTTAAAGGGTTAGTTCATCCAAAAATGAAAATTAAGTCATTAATTACTAACCCTGGCTCTTGACAGCCGATAAAAGTCATTATAGAAAATGTTTAAATATCCCATGTGCCTACAGCGGCTCTATTATAAGTTTATCAAGCGTCGAGACTACTTTTTGTGCGAAAAAAAAACATAAATAACGACTTTATTCGACTATTCCATTACTTCCTTATGGGCGCATGCGCGAGAACTGAGACGAGCACGTTCTCCTTCGGCTTGTTACCGGCTGCTCACCGCAGGAGTATTATCGCCACCTACCGTATGAGATGATGTGCTGATATAGCTGGAAGCGCAAAACTTTCTGTTTACAAGCAGAGTAAGATGCACGCTGTACATAAGGTTTTCATAAGGTTAGTACAGCATGGGGGTGAGTAATTAATGACTTAATTTTCATTTTTGGATGAACTAACCCTTTAAATACTTTTTTTTTCTTTTTTTCTCCTTGGAGATCGAAGACAGAGCTGTGTTTCTGATAGATCACCGTGATTTTGCCAAGTAAGGCATGGTCCTGGATCAACATTCTTGTCCCAAATGTAGTCCTACCCAATACCTACCCCTAAACCTAGCCCTACCCATAACTTTTCCCTAAAATCATAGGGTAATGATGAATAACACTGATGTTAAAGGGGCACTAGACAACAATGCTGTCAAACAGCGACCCCTAGAGTAACTGTGGAGTACTTGTTTTTAACATTACTGTTGTAAATACCACTCACGGAGGGCATGACGTGTTACATAGTATACTACATTGTGTTTATTTTGTTGTTTAATGGGATCTAATATATGTTGTTAGTGGTGAGAATTTTCACGTGATTAAATACATATCCCCATGAACTTTAATGGTCCAGAGGATGAACTTTTGCCATGTTTGTCACAGGTTCTGGGTTCTAATTCTTACATAGTTTATTTTAGTATAGTTTATTTTCCTCATCAACACCGATTATATATTAGTGGCTGTATTTCAAGCAGGGACATGTTTTTTTGTGCATTGGGTTTTGTGATTTCACCGTAATGAGTCTCTCAGTCCCCGCAATGGATTGAGCAATGAGCGCGCGTCCGTTTGAATATCACAACAGAACACTGAATCCACTGAAACTGATCGCACCGGCAACAAGCACTTTGGTCACTTCAATTCAAAAACAACACATTTCAGATCGCCTCTTATTTAACAAACGAAATAAATGAATCTACTAGAGTTACCTGGAGATGTTTTATTTGTTTGTATTGGTACATCCGTGCTGCGAGATGTTTCAATGGGGACATATCACACGCACATTACGGCTATGCTCGCGTCTGACTCCACGCTCGGTCAGTCTGCTTTTTCCTCTTTCTCTGTTCCTTCGACAATGCTTTCCTAGCTTTCTATATCTTATATGCCGGCTCCGCCATGACGATAGTGTGACAAACTCCATCCTTGTCGACCTTGTTCCTGGATATGTGCAGTGTTGTCGCAAGACTCGCAAAGGAATATGTTACATCGCGAGAGCTGATATCACGCGATACTTCCTGATACTGCAGGGCGGCGAGCCGCCAGCCTGAAACTGCAAGTGAGATTTTTCCGCTCACAGGCACCAGGGGGGTCGAGACACCCACCATTCAACCCGAAAGAAGTCATATAACCATTTCAATAACTCTGAAGCTGTTAAATTAAGCTAAAATAACTGCATAGTGTCCCTTTAAAGTACTTTATCCTGATTTTAAGCCTAAACTTGACATAAACTGTAAACTTGTCCCTCAAATCTGACTGGTTGATTGGAAAGTTGATCCGGGATCAACAAAGATGTTGATCCAGCAACATGTGGTAGTTGGTGAAATCACATTCACCATTTCGGACTTCAGTGAGCGAGGAGAGGAGTGTGGAGCGGTAAATCAATTCAAGTATATTTGTATAGCGCTATTCACAATATAGATTGCATCAAAGCAGATTCACACTCAGTATCAATCAAATAAAAATGTTCTGAGCTGGAGCGGAGGAGTGATTATTAATTGCTTGGCGCGCAGAAGGAAAATTGTTACCAATCCACTCCGCTCACATACTCTGCTCTGTAGACTAGACTAATAATGTACTCGGACCCCACCCATCTGATTTGTTGGAAGTCACAAGTCCGGCCAATCAACGTGGAAAGCTGAAGGCACTGAAAGTTTTGCACTCTCACACCGAAAGAACTTGCTGACTGTAGCTGCATCACTGATCATCAGTTGTCTGTCAAAGTTATATTAAGGCAGCAGCAGACTTTACTGAATAAGCAATAAATTACTACACTGAAGTTGCAAAATACCTCAATATAATAGAGCTATGTGATTTCCGCAAAAAAGAAAACAGACGAATTCCACTCATAAAACAGAAATTACAGTATAAAGCGGAATATCACAGAATTTGTCAACTTTGATGAATTCATGAAAAAAGCAGGTCAATACAAATCAAATTGAATTAAAAATCTATTTAAAAATGAATCCTGCGTGTCTCTAAATTAATGGATTTCATTTACCACACACACACTGGAGTGCGCTTGACGCTTGCGCTGTTTTCAGCCTCAGCCACATCATTATATGAGGATATGATTGCATAAACATTATTTCCAGAGTCGATTATTAGTCACTTCATTAGCTTTTTAATGCTTCAACTGAGAAAAGTTATCGTTATATCATAAACACAGAAACTCAAAAGATCTCCACGGCAACCCGTTAAAATAAAAGTTTGGTTTTTCATAAGTCCCTAAAAATGTAGTTTTTGTTAAAGAGGCTACATGCGTTTTCCTGAAATTTAAACTCACGACTGACACCTGTGGCCAAAAAACAGAACTGCTCTTCCTTTCTGCTCGCTCTTCGCAGCGCACGCTCGTACGTGTACACTTCACAAGTCATCTGCTGCAAGGAGGTCAACATTATGTTTACAGAGGTAAGAACAGTTAAATACATATTGTTTGAGATAAGTGTTCTGTTTGCGAGTGTAGGCTACTTGCTGACTAGCAGTGGTGGGCTGGCAGAGTGATCTGAGGGCAGGGCTCTAGAGTGCGACCAATTTGGTCGCAAATGCGACCAAAATTTGAAAAGGTGCGACCAAAATTTTTCCTAGGTCGCACCCGTGCACCTAACGTTCTCGCATGATCGCATCCGCTGACTCTCCCCAAACGAAAATGTTTTTCTCCTTGCACGTATAGTAAAATGCTCCGTTGCTGTGTGATACGAAATAAATTGCGACCTGAACGTGAACACCAGAGAATCAGTAACGGCAACCAGCAGCAGAAGAAACAGACGACGAAGAAAGTTTTAAAAATGTTGGCTACTTTTTATGTAGGTAGGTAAAATATATTCTCATATTCAAAAACTAATTCTCATTTTACGAACCCGTTGGGCTATGCTGTGTTCAGTTGATGAATGAACGGAAGATTGTAGCGCGCGCAACGCGCATCCCATCCAAGCGGCAACCTCCCCGTCTCTCTCTTGAAGCCAACACGGAAGTGAATTAAACTGCAATTCATCGAGGGGCCGCATGAGGCAGGCTGCAGAAGCGAGTCAAATCTGTATCTCCCCCATGTTAAAATGCCCAATTTTACAGCAGAAAAAAACATGTTTACAGCCTGGAGCAAAAAGTGGCTTTGGTCTATAGAGCTCGTTTTTCCCTTCATGACAATTGTGAGGGGGGTGAATTTTTTTAAAACTAATCTGTTTTAGTTATATTTAAGCCTTAAAGTTCTGCATAATTAAGGGCGTGGCCACTTGAGTGACAGATGCCGCTGCTTTCACTGCTAGTTTGTCTGCTGTCTGTTAGCGTCACCCTCAGCTGTGTTTGTGCTTTTTCGGGATTATTTCAAACAGTTTAATACATCGCCCGTGCACGCCGTTGGATTCCGTCGTGTTGAGTATGGAGACAACAACCAGCGCTGTGTTTCCAGCTGTTTCACTCAACTGTACTAATGGATGTCTGACGATTTCAGTGCTTTATCTCCGTCCATGCAATAGATGCACGCCCTTAAATGAGCGTGGATTTTTAGTTCATTTACTGTTTTTACCATCTGAGAAACTGAGAGGCGGCCAAAGTCAGATTGTAAAATGGACTGAATTAAAGCTCTTTATGAACTTGACGTGAGATGGCGACTGACATACAGTATGTGCTTGCCTTGAATCACGGTCACATGCACAAGCTTAGAGCAATATTGTAAATAACTAATACATTTTTAACTAGCAGAATATAATAATGCTTCACGATGCACGACTAGTTGACTGCTTGTATGTTGTGAGAAATGTTTGTGATCACTGATCTGTGTTATGTAAATCACTTGTATTCATGCTCTTAACTAATTGGCACTTGTAGGATTAATAAAGTTGATAAAGAAGTAAAGTAAATAGTCTCACATTTAGTTACGTCTTAACTATTATATTATTTCGAAGGGCAAAAACATGAATTTTAACCATTGGCTTTACTTTTTCAATTCAGCGCGAGGGCAGTAGCACATAAAGCATTAGCACCTCAGCTCCACCCGCGTCCCGCCTCTTTGCCCATTTTAATTTATCCGGTAGTGACGAGAGGTGACGCACTGCCAAGATGGCGACGGCTGGCCCCGCCCACTTTAAGCCTCAAAACCGCTCTTCAGAAACCTATGGGTGACGTCACGGATACTACGTCCATATTTTTTACAGTCTATGATCCCATCCAATACATCGCAATAATCTTTGTGCTTTGTTACTATTGATATGAAACAAAGTCTCAGATTTTAAATTAGGTCAGTTTTCTTACGAAATTCAAGAACATAAATAGTGTATTGACGCTGTGGCGTGAGATCGCTCTGACTCAGCTCAAGTGAAGCAGCAGCGCGGAGCGCACATGAGCTTCTCTTCCGCCTTAATAAAACTATTTACAGCGTGAAATAAACATGAACGAGCATCTGAAAGTGTGTTAAAAGATAGAGTACAACTTAGCGAAATCCGTATCTTTCACATAGAATCGCTCAATCAGTGATTCATTTCAACCGTGGAAAGACGTCAGTAAAAGGCGTGTAGCTAAACAATGTAATGTAACGTCACATTTACCTCAGAGAAGAAAAATCCAGTGACCATAAACTCGTTAGCCAGCTAGAAAAATTAACTCTAGATCAGCATTTTGCCAAATACATGCACCATATTACATATTCATTATAATTTTTAACGTTTTTCAATATTTAATGCATGTTTTTTGAAAAAAAATCTGACAAGCTTTTATGTAGCCACCATTTAGATGTTTATATTTCATATTACATTATTATTATAAAAATAAATAAAAGTGTAATTTAAGTGTTTGTGTACAAATCAGGTAATTTTTACCTTTAATATTATAGTAGGCAAATGAAGCATATGGGCTACAACTGACTCCCAGTTTACAGCATTAGTTGAGATTTGTTTTCCTTGAGAAAATTTGCCATGTATTGTACATAATACATATATTATACATATATACATATATAATATATACATATATAATACAAATAATCAATATTGAATCGAATTGTGAAATTGGTGTCAATACCCTGGCCTTACTTGAACAATGTAAAAACAGCACTTTAAATTTTTAATTTTTTTTAAAGATTTATATTTTTATATACAATATAATTGTGCTTAAAAAAAACTACATCTTATTCTTTTTTAAAAGCATTTACATAATATATATGAATATACGGAGCGTGATAAAAAGGTGACCTTGAAATTGTGGCGTTAAATGTGATGCGAGACGAAAAAAATTTGACTGCACCTAAATTTTGTGCTGGTGCACCTAAATAAAAAAGTTAGGCGCACCAGTGCAACCAAGGCAAAAAGTTAGTCTGGAGCCCTGGAGGGTTTTCACCGACGTCACGTTTAGAGCGGTAACCCGGATGAGCGGCCATTATGGAGGCACTCGGATGTAAACAACAGCATCGACTTCACTGTTGATGTACAACTGAACACATTGTTACACTAAAAAATCTGTGCGTACTCATATAGAGAAGGACCTTAATCATTTGCATAAAGATGGGCATCGGCCAGCTTTTTGACGCGCAGCATTTTTTCAAATGTAGCGCCGCCTGGATGTTTTGCGGAAAATACGTAACATGAACGCGCTTGACGTCACATCCGCAGACAGCGCGGGAAAAGTCCGACCCGACAGAAAATAGGAAAAATAGGATAAAGGCTTATAGGTGCACCCACTGTGAGCGGACAAGGTGTCAGTATGCTCATCAGGAGATGTTTGAGTCATAAATGGTAAAATAAAAAGGCTATTGTTATGTTTATTTGGGGGAAAAAGCTGCATATAGCCTCTTTAAACTGTAAATAAATTGACTAAGTTTGATGATTTCAATTAGTTAGAAATATTTTTTGATAACTAAAATTTAATTTAAACATTAAAATGCTGCTGGGTGCTCCCTGCACTTAAGTTTTTATAATTAGGGGCCAAGCACCGAAGGTGCGAGGCACCTATTGTAACTGTTCTGTTTCTTATTAGGGGCCAAGCACCGAAGGTGCGAGGCACCTTTTGTAATTGTTCTGGTTCTTATTATTAGGGGCCAAGCACTGAAGGTGCGAGGCACCTATTGTAACTGTTCTGTTTCTTATTATTATTCTGCTTCTTCTTCCGTTTCCAACTGGGCGTCTATGGCAGCCCATAGACCGCTTTGCGGGAAAGTTGTTTTGGATTGACATTCTGATAGAGGACAGTCCCAACTTTAAATACACCAATTTTGGTGTCTCTAACTCATTCCCTCTAGCACCACCAACTGTCCAAAGTTTCACTTTTATTATGCTAATAACTTTTGAACCGTAAGGCCTATCAACAAAATTCCTCTTGTTCCTGAGCTCATGCTGATTCAATCGCACCCTATGACGTCATTGTCCGTCATAAAAAATGGCCGCCATTTTGAATTGTCCAAAAAACGTACTTTTGCGAACTCGTCCTAGACGGTTTCACCGATTTTGACCAAAATCGCACCGGATCATCTCCAGGCAGTGCTGACAAAAAGTTATGGAATTCAAGTTGATTCGAATAACCGTTTTCGAAAAACGCACAAACTAATTTTACGTAGCGCTTGCGAAAACAGACGTAAGGCTGTATCTCCGCAACGCTTTATCGTATTCAGACCAAACTTGGTACGTGTCATCACAAGCATGACCTGAGGCTACATGCAGCGTTTCGACGCAGCGCCATTTAGTGGTCCGGACATATGAAAAATGGCTATTTTTGCTCGTAACTTCTGAACGGTTTGTCCAAAAATCATAAACTTGGTCTCGTTAGATTCAGGGTGTCATGCCGAGTCGACTGATATCCAATTTTCCCAGATCGGCCATTTTGGCTGTCGGCCATTTTGAATTATGAACTAAAATGCTGTATTTTTTGAACGCATAAACGAATTGTTACGAAACTCGGTATGGGTCATCAGTACGATGCCCTGAACGAGCCTGAGAAGTTTCGAAACAGCGCCACCTAGTGGTGAATTTTTTTTTCAAACGCTTATAACTTTGGGTGTGGTACACTTATTTTCACTGGAGTCATATTTTTGAGGTCCTGAATCGTTGCCGAGTCCAACGATACCAAACATGTTGGATTTCGTCTTACTGTTGGTGTAGCGTAGCGATTTAGCATGAAAAAAACACTTGGCGATATCTTCGAAACCGCTATTCCGATCGAGACGAAAACACCGCCAGAAAAACGGAATCATAGCTCGTTAACTACATGCTTAATACCCAAATGCGAAAATATTGATAGTAAGGGGTAGTAAAATTCAAACAAAGTCATATGTCGGTCATTTTTTACGTGTTCTTTCATATAAATGTTTATAACTCGGAAGCGAATTGAGATATTTTCACCAAAATTGACACACATATGTGTGGGCTCACTTTGAGGACACATGAAAAAAAATGTGGGACTGAGCCTCTTGGTGGCGCTATAATAGAACAAAACGTGAAATTCCCATTGACTTCAATACAATTTTGTGAAATTAAAATGCTATACTAAACAAATGCTTTTGTCTAACATTACGAAACTCATTGTGTGCCATAAGATGCATGCCCTGAAGGTACTCAAAAGATTTTGAGACAGCGCCACCTGGTGGTCAAAAGTTATAATTAATTTCTAAAAATGCTAATAACTTTTGAATAAATTTGCCTATTGCAATGAAACAGATCTTAAAGGGACACAAGGCAGTTATTTTAGCTTAATTTAACAGCTTCAGAGTTATTGAAATGGTTATATGACCTCTTTCGGGTTGAATGGTGGGTGTCTCGACCCCCCCTGGTGCCTGTGAGCGGAAAAATCTCACTTGCAGTTTCAGGCCGGCGGCTCGCCGCCCTGCAGTATCAGGAAGTATCGCGTGATATTAGCTCTCGCGATGTAACATATTCCTTTGCGAGTCTTGCGACAACACTGCACATATCCAGGAACAAGGTCGACAAGGATGGAGTTTGTCACACTATCGTCATGGCGGAGCCGGCATATAAGATATAGAAAGCTAGGAAAGCATTGTCGAAGGAACAAAGAAAGAGGAAAAAGCAGACTGACCGAGCGAGGAGTCAGACGCGAGAATAGCCGTAATGTGCGTGTGATATGTCCCCATTGAAGCATCTCGCAGCACGGATGTAACGTTACCAATACAAACAAATAAAACATCTCCAGGTAACTCTAGTAGATTCATTTATTTCGTTTGTTAAATAAGAGGCGATCTGAAATGTGTTGTTTTTGAATTCAAGTGACCAAAGTGCTCGTTGCCGCTGCGATCAGTTTCAGTGGATTCAGTGTTCTGTTGTGATATTCAAACGGACGCGCGCTCATTGCTCAATCCGTTGCGGGGACTGAGAGACTCATTACGGTGAAATCACAAAACCCAATGCACAAAAAACATGTCCCTGCTTGAAATACAGCCACTAATATATAATCGGTGTTGATGAGGAAAATAAACTATACTATTAGTAAGAATTAGAACCCAGAACCTGTGACAAACATGACAAAAGTTCATCCTCTGGACCATTAAAGTTCATGGGGATATGTATTTAATCACGTGAAAATTCTCACCACTAACAACATATATTAGATCTCATTAAACAACAAAATAAACACAATGTAGTATACTATGTAACACGTCATGCCCTCCGTGAGTGGTATTTACAACAGTAATGTTAAAAACAAGTACTCCACAGTTACTCTAGGGGTCGCTGTTTGACAGCATTGTCGTCTAGTGGCCCTTTAATAGATTCCTTGGGTTATGCCGAAAACATAGATATCAGGTTTTCCATAATCAGCCAAACTTCCTGTACGCCATATTTATTTCTTTGAAAAACATTCTTTTTCGGACTCCTAGACCGTTTGTCCGATTTTCACGAAAATTGAATCGTATCATCTCCAGACCGTGCCGACTAAAAGTTATGGATTGCTTGATGATAGACAAAACCGTTTTTGTATACCACAGCATCAAAGTTGAGGCATGCTGCCAAAATGACTATTTAGGCTTTAGCTCTGCAATGCCTTCACATTTTGACACCAAACTTTGCATGTGTCATTGTCACCTCACTCTCACCTCATCACATCTATTTCGTAACTGCGCCACCTATTATTCGAAAGTGATAAACCATTGAATCATTTTATAAGTTACCGTATTTGAAATTTAAGCCATTTTGCCTAAATTCATCTTTAAATGTCTTCAATTGCTCCTCGTTGCAGTTGGTCTGACACATGTTGGCTTGTCTTGTCTTGTTGTCTTTGCGCTTGGCCCTGGTAATGGCTGCTTGCAGCTATATTTAGCGGCCAAGCACCGAAGGTGCGAGGCACCTATTGTATCTGTTCTGTTTCTTAACTATTATTAGGGGCCAAGCACCGAAGGTGCGGAGTAGGGGTGGGCGATATAGCCTAAAAATTATATCACGATATTTCAAGAATATTTGCGATAATGATATTTATCACGATATAGAAAAAAATATATGAAACAACGTTATATTGGTGATGCAGCTGGCTGACAGCAGCATTAGTGCAAAAAAGTATAGGGCCTAACATAATTCCTTAACATTTTAGTTTAACAATAACTACAGTAATAACTTAACAATATTAACAATAACTTCAGAAGCCTGTACAATATTGTCACCTAATAAAATGTACCTAAACTTTTAAGTACAAAAAATTTAAACAAACAGCGGCAATCCAAACAAACCTTAAAAATGTAAAACACTTACTGCTTATATATTATATATTAAAAAATGATCAAAGCTTAAAAGTTGCCTTGCATCTTTCGTGGATTAGCATCAAATGAGGTATAAAATACCTAATTTATACAATAATTGTATAAAATCTGAACATTTAGGGAAAAAACATTTAGTGGGGAATAAATAATAGACAATTGTAACACTAAATCTGGTAAAACTTTACACATTGCTCTTTGTATTGTAAATTCATGAAAAAAACAAGGTAACAAAAATCAAAAGGATTAATTTTTATATAGCCTAGTCTACTATAAAATTGAGATTAAAATACATGTTTAAAATGTATAGCACGGCTGTTTAATGGAGGCAGCAACATATGATCGATAGGACAGAACAAAGGCTATTAATAATCTTTCATTGCGCAAAACGATTATGATATGAAAGGCTCCAATACATCGCACAGCGCTTATGCGCATCCCGAGTGCTGAATGATGCGCTTGAAGCAACACGGAGTCACAGCGCGCAGCCCATGCGCGCAGCGCGTCGAGTCCGCACTGAGCAGTTCAAAGCACAAAGGAAATACATATGCGTAGCGTAGTGTATAATATACAGTATCTAGCTATGCAATCGTTTTTGAGTCTTTTCTTTTAACAGTTTTACATTTCAGTTACTGTGCACATGATGAACAATAGTGCTCTGAGCCTCTGTCTCAAGTGACAAACACCCGGCCGGTAGAAAGTAACATGATGATTGAAAGTCAAGCAAGATAAAGTTGTTTTATGCGAAACCATAGACCTTTATGTACAGTGACAGTTGTTGGAGATCTGACCTTGTACTCAAACCACTTCCATACTATTGAAGTAGCTCTCTTTTTAGGAACTAAATCTTGATCTGATCCAGAGGCTGACATGCTGCTGTGTTGTTGTGCGTGCGCTAAGTAACGTAAATACGACATACGTCATCATGCCACTATATCATCAATATCGCGTCCTCGCACAGCTATATCATCAATATCGCGATATGACACTTTTTTATCATGTAAAATTTTATACCGGTATTATCGTGGACGGTATGATATGGCACAGCCCTAGTGCGGAGGCACCTATTGTAATCGTTCTGGTTCTTATTATTAGGGGCCAAGCACCGAAGGTGCGAGGCACCTATTGTATCTGTTCTGGTTCTTATTAGGGGCCAAGCACCGAAGGTGCGGAGGCACCTATTGTTATCGTTCTGGTTCTTCTTCTTCTTCTTCCGACTGGGTGTCTATGGCAGCCCATAGAACCGCTTGTGGGAAAGTTATGAAATTTGGTACACTGATAGAGGACAGTCTGAAAAGTCTTCATAGCAAATTTAGAGTCTCTAAGTCATTCCCTCTAGCGCCACCACCTGTCCAAAATTTCACTTTTATTATGTTAATAGCTTTTGAACCGTAATGCCAATCATAAACTTCATCTTGTTAGATTCAGGGCATCATGCAGAGTCGACCGATATCCAAATTTCCCAGATCGGCCATTTTGGCTGTCGGCCATTTTGAATTATATGCTAAAATGCTGTATTTTTTGAACGCATTAACCAATTGTTACGAAACTTGGTATGGGTCATCAGTACGATGCCCCGAAGGAGCCTGAGAAGTTTCGAAACAGCGCCACCTAGTGGAATTTTTTTTTCAAACGCTTATAACTCTGGCTGTGGTTGACTTATTTTCACGGGAGTCATCTCCTTGAGTTCCTGAATCGTTGCCGAGTCCATCGATACCACATATCCTGGGTTTCATCTTACGGTTGGTGTAGTGTGGCGATTTAGGGTGAAAAAAACACTTGGCGATATCTTCGAAACCGCTGTTCCGATCGAGACGAAACCACCGCCAGAAAAACGGAATCATAGCTTGTTAACTAAGAGTGAGAGCCCAAATTCGAAAATATTGATAGTAAGGGGTAGTAAAACTCAATCAAAGTCATGTGTCAGTCATTTTTTACGTGTTTTTTCACATAAATGTCTATAACTCCGGAGGGAATTGAGATATTTTCACCAAATTTGGCACACAGATGTATGGGCTCAGTCTGAGGACATGTAAAAAAATTGTGTGAATGAGCCTCTTGGTGGCGCTATAAAAGAACATAATATGCTGTACTTAACGAATGCATTGGTGTAACATTACGAAACTCAGTTTGTGCCATCAGCACCATCCCCTGAAGGTACTCAAAAGATTTCAAGACAGCGCCACCTTTTGGTCAAAGTTATAACAAAATTCTAATAATGCATAAAACTTTTTAATAAATCTGCGTATTTTAATGCGACTGATCTGAAGGTTATAAAAAGGTCGATTTTGTAACTACGCCACCTATTGGTCGAAAGTGATAATCCATTGAATCACATTTTTAGTTAATTGGATGTGATTTTTCAGCCATTTTGCCTAAATTCATCTTTAAATGTCTTCGATGGCTCCTTGCTGCAGTTGGTCTGACACATGTTGGCATGTTTTGTCATTTGATTGTGCTTGGCCCCGGTCATTGCTGCTTGCAGCTATATTTATTCTTCTTTTTCTTTTTCTTCCGACTGGGCGTCTATGGCAGCCCATAGACCGGTTTGCGGGAAAGTTGTTTTGGTTTGACGTTCTGATAGAGGACAGTCCCATCATTAAATACACCAATTTTGGTGTCTCTAACTCATTCCCTCTAGCGCCACCAACTGTCCAAAGTTTCACTTTTATTATGCTAATAACTTTTGAACCGTAAGGCCTATCAACAAAATTCCTCTTGTTCCTGAGCTCATGCTGATTCGATCGCACCCTATGATGTCATTTTCCGTCATAAAAAAATGGCCGCCATTTTGAATTGTCCAAAAAACGTACTTTTGCGAACTCGTCCTAGACAGTTTCACCAATTTTCACCAAAATCGCACCGGATCATCTCCAGGCAGTGCTGACAAAAAGTTATGGAATTCAAGTTGATTCGAATAACCGTTTTCGAAAAACGCACAAACTAATTTTACGTAGCGCTTGCAAAAACAGACGTAAGGCTGTATCTCCGCAACGCTTCATCGTATTCAGACCAAACTTGGTACGTGTCATCACAAGCATGACCTGAGGCTACATGCAGCGTTTCGGCGCAGCGCCACCTAGTGGTCCGGAGATATGAAAAATGGCTATTTTTGCTCGTAACTTCTGAACGGTTTGTCTAAAAATCATAAACTTGGTCTCGTTAGATTCAGGGCATCATGCCGAGCCGACTGATATCCAATTTTCCCAGATCGGCCATTTTGGCTGTCGGCCATTTTGAATTATGTGCTACAATGCTGTATTTTTTGAACGCATGAACGAGTTGTTACGAAACTCAATATGGTTCATCAGTACGATGCCCTAAAGGAGCCTGAGAAGTTTCGAAACAGCGCCACCTAGTGGTGAACTTTTTTTTTTTCAAACGCTTATAACTTTGGGTGTGGTACACTTATTTTCACGGGAGTCATATTTTTGAGGTCCTGAATCGTTGCCGAGTCCAACGATACCAAATATGTTGGATTTCGTCTTACGGTTGGTGTAGCGTAGTGATTTAGCGCGAAAAAAACACTTGGCGATATCTTCGAAACCACTGTTCCGATCGAGACGAAACCACCGCCAGAAAAACGGAATCATAGCTTGTTAAGAAAATGCTAATTCCTAAATTCGAAAATATTGATAGTAAGGGGTAGTAAAATTCAAACAAAGTCATGTGTTGGTCATTTTTTACGTGTTCTTTCATATAAATGTTTAACTCGGAAGCGAATTGAGATATTTTCACCAAAATTGACACACATATGTATGGGCTCACTTTGAGGACACATGAAAAAAAATTGTGGGACTGAGCCTCTTGGTGGCGCTATAATAGAACAAAACGTGAAATTCCCATTGACTTCAATACAGTTTTGTGAAATCAAAATGCTATACTAAACAAATGCTTTTGTCTAACATTACGAAACTCATTGTGTGCCATAAGATGCATGCCCTGAAGGTACTCAAAAGATTTTGAGACAGCGCCACTTGGTGGTCAAAAGTTATAATTAATTTCTAAAAATGCTAATAACTTTTGAATAAATTTGCCTATTGCAATGAAACGGATCTTAATAGATTCCTTGGGTTATGCCGAAAACATAGATATCAGGTTTTCCATAATCAGCCAAACTTCCTGTCCGCCATCTTTATTTCTTTGAAAAACCTTCTTTTTCGAACTCCTCCTAGACTGTTTGTCCGATTTTCACGAAAATTTAATCGTATCATCTCCAGACCGTGCCGACTAAAAGTTATGGATTGCGTGACGATAGACAAAACCGTTTTCGTATACCACAGCATCAAGGTTGAGGCATGCTGCCAAAATGACTATTTAGGCTTTAGCTCTGCAATGCCTTCACATTTTGACACCAAACTTTGCATGTGTCATTGTCACCTCACTCTCACCACATCACATCTATTTCGTAACTGTGCCACCTATTGTTCGAAATTGATAAACCATTAAATCATCTTATAAGTCAATGTTTATGTGATTTTTTTAGCCATTTGCTCAAAGTTTTCTCAAAATGCCCTTAATTGCTCCTTGCTGCAGTTGTTCTGCCACTTCTTGCCATTTTGGCATATGTTGCTGCTTCTTGCGCTTGGCCCCGGTAATGGCTGCTTGCAGCTATATTTATAATTATTAATAACAGTTCTCAGATTCAAATATAGGTTTAAAATCATTTAAAGTATTTGTCAAAACTCTTTATTATTATTAATTTTGACATTAATTTACATTTTTTTAATTTACATTTTTTACATTAATTTACATTTACCAGAAAATCTGAATATCAGTGAACAAAAACAATCTCTAAAGTTAGGTCTTCTAAACATTAGATCGCTCACACCTAAGGCGGTTATTGTAAATGAAATGATCACAGATAATAATTTCGATGTTCTGTGCCTTACTGAAACCTGGCTTAAACCAAATGAATATTTCGGTCTAAATGAATCTACTCCACCAGGATACTGTTATAAACATGAGCCCCGTCTGATCGGTCGTGGTGGCGGTGTTGCAACAATTTATAAAGATATTTTTAATGTTATTCAGAAAACAGGTCACAGGTTTAATTCATTTGAAGTACTTGTGCTAAATGTTACGCTCTTAGATGTAAGAAGGAAATCCATATTATCTCTAGCCTTGGCTACTGTATATAGACCTCCAGGGCCATATGCAGATTTCCTAAAAGAGTTTGCAGACTTTCTCTCAGATCTATTGGTGAATGTCGATAAAGCAGTAATTGTTGGAGATTTTAACATTCACGTAGATAATACAAATGATGCTTTAGGTGCTGCGTTTACAGACTTATTAAACTCCTTTGGGGTCAAACAAAACGTCAGTGGCCCCACTCATCGTCTAAATCATACACTAGATTTAATTATATCGTACGGAACCGATCCAACTGACATAGATATTATACCGCAAAGCGATGACATCACTGATCATTACATGGTGACTTGCATAATACGCACTGCTGAAATATGTCATGTTGCACCACGTTATAGACCAGGCAGAACAATCCTTCCAACCACTATAGATAGATTCTCAAATACCTTACCTGATCTATCTAAATTGCTAAGTGAATCCAAACAAACTGATGAATTAGAGGAAATGACTAGCAGTTTGAGCACCATTCTCTCTAGTACACTAGATATTGTTGCACCAATTAGATTAAAAAAGTTTAGAGAGAAAACTAAAGCACCCTGGTACAACAGTGATACGCACGCTATCAAGAGAGAAACCCGTAAGTTAGAGCGTAAATGGAAACAAACTAACTTAGAGGTCTTTAGAATCGCGTGGAAAGACAGTATGTCACGTTATAAAAAGGCTCTAAAAACAGCCAGGGCTGAACATCTCCGCAAACTAATCGAAAATAACCAAAATAACCCAAGGTTTTTATTTAACACCGTGGCTAGACTAACAAACAAACAGACATCACCAGAGCAAAATATACCGTTACAGTTAAGCAGTAATGACTTTATGAATTACTTCAACGAGAAAATAGATAGCATCCGAAACACAATTATAAATGTACAATCCTCTATGGTGTCTTATGATTCAGCCGCACTTATGGCCCCTCTAGAACAACTACACCGCTTTACAACGATAGGACAGGAGGAGCTAAATAAACTTATCACTGCATCTAAACCCACAACATGTTTATTGGATCCAATACCCACTAAACTACTAAAAGAAATATTACCTGCAGTAGAAGAGCCTCTCCTCAATATTATTAACTCGTCTCTATCTCTAGGTCATGTTCCACAAATATTCAAGCAGGCAGTAATAAAACCTCTCATTAAGAAACCACAATTAGACCCAAAAAAGTTAGCGAATTACAGACCCATTTCAAATCTTCCATTTATGTCCAAAATATTAGAAAAAGTTGTGTCTGCTCAACTATGCTCTTTTTTGCAAGAAAATGATATCTATGAAAAATTCCAGTCAGGATTCAGACCGCATCATAGCACTGAAACTGCGCTAGTTAAAATTACAAATGATTTACTTTTAGCTTCTGACCAAGGCTGTATCTCAATACTAGTCCTACTTGATCTCAGCGCTGCGTTCGACACTATAGATCATAAAATACTCTTGGATCGACTACAAAACTACACTGGTGTTCAAGGACAGGCATTAAGCTGGTTCAGATCGTATTTATCGGACCGTTATCATTTTGTCTGTTTAAACGGGGAAAAATCAAAGATAACGTCAGTAGACTATGGAGTACCGCAAGGATCAGTTTTAGGCCCTCTGCTATTCTCAATATATATGCTGCCACTTGGTAATATTATAAGAAAACATGGAATTAATTTCCACTGTTATGCTGACGACACTCAATTATATATTTCATCACGACCAGACGAAAACACTAACTCCTCTAAATTGACAGAGTGTCTCAAAGATGTAAAATGCTGGATGACGCGTAACTTCCTGCTATTAAATTCAGATAAAACGGAGGTATTACTTATTGGTCCAAAAAACCACTCACAAAATCTCTTACAACAAAACCTTAATATAGACGGATGTCCTGTTACTTTATCCACTACAGTAAAAGACCTGGGTGTTATACTAGACCCCAACTTATCTTTCGAAAATCATGTTTCATATGTTACAAGGACAGCCTTTTTCCACCTTAGAAACATTGCTAAGATACGTAACATGCTATCTCTCTCTGATGCAGAAAAGTTAGTTCATGCATTCATGACCTCGAGACTAGATTACTGTAATGCTTTATTAGCCGGTTGTCCTGCATCCTCAATAAACAAGCTACAGTTAGTCCAAAATGCAGCTGCTAGAGTTCTTACTAGGTCAAGAAAATATGATCATATAACACCGATTTTATCATCTCTGCACTGGTTACCTATTAAGTTCCGTATCAACTACAAAGTACTACTACTGACCTATAAAGCCCTAAATGGTTTAGCTCCTATGTACTTAACAGACCTTCTCTCGCCCTACAATCCACCGCGTTCCTTAAGATCACTAAATTCAAGGCTTCTGGTCATTCCTAGGATATCTAAGTCCAGTAAAGGAGGGAGGGCGTTCTCGCATCTAGCTCCAAAACTCTGGAATAGCCTTCCCGATACGGTCCGGGGCTCTGACTCGCTGACACAGTTTAAAACTAGACTAAAGACGCATCTCTTCAGTCAAGCATTCACATAATGCTCACCTGTCAGTCCTCTTTTATGCCATACCGAACCGTTTGCCACTGAAATTGCTTAACGCACCAGTGGGGCTCGATAGCCTTTTAGACAAACGGGTCGGTCCGTATGGCTGAGTTGCGTTGCGGAGAGTTCGTGAGATAGTGGTTTTCTAACACCGACACCCGTACAATGGAAATTATTATGAACATCAGCTATGCTAAATATGAACATCAGCTATGCTAATTATTTCCCATCTGCCTTTCTGCTGTTATCTCGGGACGCTTGTCCCGAGAAAAAATGGCGTTCGTCAGGTCCAGCCTTGTATCCAGCATCTCACGGGGGTTTCGGATGCCCCACCGCCTGTGATGAGAAGACCAACGCCTGTGAAGAGACGACTCAACGCCTGCGATATGTTATGGGGCTGTTTTAGACATAAATAATATTTATATTTAATAGTTATATATAAACAATATGAATGTAAGCCAGAGGAGAACTGGCCCCCGACTGAGCCTGGGTTCTCCCAAGGTTTTTTTCTCCATCCAATCTGATGGAGTTTTGGTTCCTTGCCACTGTCGCCTTGCTTTTGGCTTGCTTGGCTTGCTTAGTCGGGATTATTTAGGATTATTTAGGATTACTTAATATTTAACAATATTATCGATCTGTGTTGTACTACTTTCATGTTATCACTGTGAAGCTGCTTTGATACAATCTGTATTGTGAAAAGCGCTATATAAATAAATGTGACTTGACTTGACTTGACTTTTACACCAGACATATATCAGTTCATCTGTCTATTTGGTCTGTAATAATTGGTATCTGCATCGGAGACGCTTATTATATGAAGACGCTTTTAACCAAAAAAGGAACAAAGCAATTCATCACATCTCATTCATAGTACAGGTTGGACAATAATAATAACAATAATAGGTCTAAGATTATCACAAATAAACACTAGATTTTGACCAATATCCAAGAGTGTGTGCGGAGTTTGGAGCACGCACTGGATGGCAGACAGGCGTGGGCGAGCCGTGAACACTTTCATTTTCCAATCAACAGTGGAATCAACTTAAATACTCTATCATTTCTGGTTATACAGAAAATAATAATACATTATTCGCAACTACTTTTATTTGCGTAATGTCACAACAAGAAAACGTTGTGCTTTTGTAAAATAACATAAAACAACCAGGCGCACTTTATGATCTTCGTTAACTGGAACGCGAGAACTGAAACAATATCCTTTATAGACTAAAGCTATAAATGTCCACTTTAAAAAGAACAAATTCGAATCGTGAACTAATACCTTCTGATTATGTAATCCGTATGAAAGGTGCAGTTCTCTCTAAAGGTGCATCCAGAGATTATGTTTTTAGCTCGTTATTTTTTCAGGTGCATTTATAATAACTCACCTATAGCGTACAGCACTGTGGGAAAAAATATCATAAATATCCATGTTCTAATTTGGCCTTAGAAAACCAATAAAAATCTACATTTTTCCCATATTAATTTGTGAATATTTTAAATGTTTTAAAGGGGGCAAAAAGTTATAAACAAATATCTGAAAATTTGTTGAGATGTATATGTTGCGCTAGCCTGGATGCCAGCCCGAACTCCGCCCACAACATTTTTTGGACAGGAAGTTCGGTCTGGACTCAATCCATTGAGGAGAAATTATGATCGGTTCAGAAATCATCAGGCCAATCAAATTGCCAGGGTGGGCTTTATACGATGATTGACAGGTGGTCTTCAGTAACGTAATCCTCACGTCATCAAAGAGCGCTTGTCAAAGATGAGTGCAGCTAGAGAATTGAGATGTATAGATTCCGCTGTCGCGTCTTTTGTAAAATAAATCGACAGCACATTCATTTTAATAGACAAACAGAGAACTGCAATCAAGGCATTTGTCGATCGGAAATATATTTTTGGCGTCCTTCCTACATGATTCGGGAAAAGTGTAACTTATCAGCTGGCTCTGACGGTCGCTAAGAAGATGGGACGTAATGAAAAGCCTGTGGTCATTGTGGTTTCTCCTTTGGTGGCACTCATGGAGAAGTAAGTAAAAGAAGCAACACTCGTTATTTAACTTCTAAAATAAATAAAGTAGGCTACGTTCTGTATTTGACAACTGCGCTATGCAAAGGAGTTGACTTATGCGTTGCTCTGATTGGTTGGTAGGTCTACCGACTATCCAATTGAGTGCAGAGGGGTTTTTTTTTCAAATCAAGACAGAGGGGTTTCAGACTCATCTTCCGATAGGAAAATGAGTATGACGAAGTCAGGCTAATGAAGCGCAGCATGGTGTGGTCAAACTAAAATGTTGGTGTTCAACTTTGCGTTTTAAAAATACAAAAACCGTTAATTTTTCGTTTTGCAACGACCGTTTGGACATAATACGAGAGAGTTCTTTATTAAATTCATTTAAAAAAAAGAAACAATAATTACAGGTATAGTCTCTCCAAACCTCAAAGAAATGCCATCAACACATCAAAGCAGAAATAAGTGAGAAACACCAGGAACTCCATGTCTTTCCCTGCCATTAATGCTTGGATAACACACCACGTCTCCTTCCATTAATAATAATAATGTCTAGTGCGGTGCATGGCTGTGAAATAGGTTATAAACCTACCGTCCGTTGCCATGATTTTTGGAATGACTTAGGCCAGTGGTTCTCAACTGCAGTCCTCGGGACCCACTGCTTTGCACATTTTGTACATTTTGTTGCCCATGTCCACACAGACACAGGCATTTTTATAACCGGAGTTTTTCCCTCCTGCGTTTAAAAAAAAACCTCCATCTAGTGGTGCACCGAAATTTCGGCCGCCGAAAATGTTCGGCCGAAAATGGCATTATCGGTTTCGGGCCGAAAAAAAACCCCCAGCCGAAAACGTAAACCGAAAATTAATGTCACCCACCCGCCCCTCCCATCCGTGCGCAAGCGCTTAGGTTTCACTCACGTGCGCAAGCGCTAGTTTCACTCACGGTTCAGCTGTTATCACGCGTCTGCATATCAAAGATGTCAGCGGTATGGAAGTATTTTAAAGTTTCAGATGAGGACACCAAAGTTGCAATTTGCAACATTTGTTCAGCAAAAGTCTCAAGAGGGGGTGCGGTGCCAAAGAACTTTTCGACAACAGGTTTGATACACCACCTGAAATCACGACATCCAATCGAACATGAGGAGTACCGCAAAACAACATCAGTTAAAAGTAACGTTACCTCAACTACATCACAAACACCCTCGGTGGCCACACTCTTTGAAAAGGCTAAGAAATTTGCAGATGACAGTGCCAAAGCACGCGGCATTACTGAGAAAGTAATGGAATTCATTGCCTTGGATGACCAGCCGTTTTCTGTCGTGGAGGACACAGGATTTCGTAGGCTCATACAACATATTGAGCCGCGTTATACACTGCCAAGCAGACGCTATTTTGCAGAAACATGTCTACCTGCAATGTATGACCGAGTCGCAAAGCACGTTCACGAGCTTATGTCCACAGACACACAAACTCTAAGTTTTACCACAGACATTTGGAGCTCAGACGTTAGCCCAACTAGCATGCTTAGCTTAACAGCGCAGTGGATTGACCACGATTTTAAATTGCAAAACATTTTGCTTCACTCAAAGGAGTTTGTTGGGTCACACACTGCAGCAGCGATATCTGATGCTTTGTCTACAATGCTTGACACTTGGCACATTGAGAAGTCTAATGTGCACGCGATTGTCCGAGATAATGCACGGAATATGATAAAGGCTATGGAGGACAGTGGACTGAACAGCATACCATGCATGGCACACACGCTTCAGTTGGCAGTGAATGAAGGAGTGCTGAGTCAGCGCAGCATTTTAGATATAACAGCAATCGGTAGAAAAATCGTGGGACACTTTAAACATTCTCCTCTTGCTTATTCCCGACTGCAAGATTTGCAAATACAGTTTGGGATGTCACCCAAACGACTCCAGCAAGATGTAGCTACTCGCTGGAACAGTACGTACTACATGTTGCAAAGTCTACTTGAACAGAAGCTGGTCATAGCTGCCTATATGACAGATTACGAACTGCCCGCTACTTTGAGTGCACACCAGTGGATGCTAATGGAAAACATAGTGTCTCTTCTCGCCCCTTTCGAACAGATGACCAAGGAAATAAGCTCGGCTAAAGCCTCGGTTGCAGAGGTTATTCCTTTGATAGCAGCACTGAAACGTCTGCTTGGAAAAGAGGTGGAAACAGATCACGGCGTAAAAACAGCTAAAAAGACTCTATTGGAGGCTGTTAACAAGCCCTTTCAAGAAACTGAGTCCAACCCTCTCTGCTGTATTGCAACTATACTAGACCCGCGCTTTAAAGAACATTACTTTGACGAAGAAAAAAAGCAGCGAGTGCGTGAAATGACACTAAAAGTGCTGACGGAGATCGAATCATCTGGTGAAGGAAGAGACTCGACGGGGAGCGCAGCGCAAACGGTGCCTGAGAAACGCTTACGTACAAGTGAGGAGGCATACACTCCCTCACTCTCTGAGATGTTTGACGAAATTTTACAGGAAAGCACGCCGATTCGTAGCGGTGTCGGAACAAGCGCAGCCGCACAACAAATAGAGACGTATCTAGCTGAACTACCCATTGCCAGAAGCGACAATCCCCTTGACTACTGGCGCGCGAACAAAGACCGGTTTCCATTGCTTGCGCGGATTGCACGCAGGTATTTATCTGCCCCAAGCACCAGCACAGACAGTGAGAGACTATTCAGTGCAGCATCACATGTTCTTAATGAGAAGAGGAACCGTCTTTCCTGTCAAAAAGCTGAGCAACTTTTGTTTTTAAAGAGAAACCTGCCACTTTTGCTTAAATAAACAGCAGTCCTATTTTCTGTGTGTGGATAGCAGTTACATTAAAATTTGCGTAGCACTGCACAACTGTGTTTCCTAAGGCTACATGGGCCAAAATGTTGTTTACAGTTTGAGTTTGGATTAAGTTCTATTGCTGTTTTTGCACTGTTGTTTTGCACAGCAATTTAAAATGTAAGGAAAGGAAACCATTGTTTACATGCAGCAGCACAATAGAGGCCCACTGCCATTCTGTGATTTTGTGTGCAGTTATTCAGATAATTGTGGATCTTTTTTGCACAACTGTTAAAACTATTTTATTTGGTGGAACATAAAACTTGAAGAATAATATTATTTGGTATTATTATTTATGTTTATTTATTGTTAAAGATATTTTAGGTTTTGTTATGTAGGCCTAACTGTTAATAAAAGTTTGATTATTCTATTGGTTTGTGATTTTTCTGATCCATTAAATTCAAACAATTTAAATATATATTTATATTAAATAGTATTATGTTTTTTCGGCTTCAGTTTCGGTTTTCGGCCAAGTGCATCCTAAATTTTCGGTTTCGGCCCAGAAATTTCATTTCGGTGCACCACTACCTCCATCCATATGAAAACGCAAAAACAAGACATCAAGCGCTGTCAAAAGCATGCAACACCAGCAGGCGGTGATATAAACCTAACTTTAAAGCCACGTTAGCCAATCAGAAGCCGTCAGCAGTGCAAAAACTCCGGTTTCGCTGTCTACACGACAACACTGCAACCGGCGTTTCAGAAAATTCTCACCCTGGCAGGAGTTCTCAAAAATGTTCGGTTTCAGTGTCCTGATACTGCGTTTCCGTGTGGACGAACGGCCGAAACGCGTAAAAAAAGTCGCGGTTATATACCCGTGTCCGTGTGGACATGGCCTCAATTCAGTTCATAGAGTCTATCCTAACGAACGGAGGATCTGAATCAGGTGTGTTAAATAAGGGAGACAAATATGCAGAGCAGTGGTTCGCGAGAACTGAATTTGAGAATCACTGACTTAGGCTATCGCGAGAGGAAAAAAAAAGACATTTTAGTCACATAACTTCGGTTAATGCAAACACCGTCATTTCGCAATAGTTTTTTTATCGACATTTGGAAAATATCGCAAAAGTTTTGCGCAAATCTGTAATGGAAACGTGCCTAATGTGTACTTATATTTACGAGTCATTAAATCATGATGTTTAATTTTGACTTCTCTGTGCATGCTCTTTGACGTCGACCCCCCTACCTGCAATATATGACTGATAGACAACAATGGTTTGACTTAAAAATGTCAAAATTGAAAATACTGTGGAAACAATAACACCTGCATCTTGGATGCCCTTGAGGTAAGCTAAAACATATCAAAAATGAATTTTAAAGTGAACTACCCCTTTAACACATGATACAGTTAAAGGGATACTCCACCGGGTTTTCATATTAAACTATGTTATTCCATTAACTAAGACAGTTGATGCATACCTCTCCCATCTCAGTGCGTGCACTCTATCGCTCTGTATTGCTTCTGTATTTTCCACCAAAGCATTTTGAGAGCCGGTTCGGAGCCGGTGCCTGCGCGGGAACCAGTTCTTTGTGTTTCGACGGCCAAAGAACCGGTTCGCGGCCGCGAGAACTGGTTCCAAAGCGGCACCAACTCTTTGCTGGACTAGAACCGTTCTTTTAGCACATCATGATTACGGGGCGGGTTTAGATGCGTTCTTCTCGGTTCTTCTAAACATATTTTCTGACCATCGCAAAACCAGGAAAACTGCAGAAACACGCAAGCGTTTTATTTATTTATTTATTTATTTATTTATTTATTTTTAAACATAAGCAAAGAAGAAAACAGTCACAATATAGAACAAATAAATGGAAAGAACAAAGACACAAGGCAGGGGTAAATAACTTATCAGAAAAGATTACATATCAAACGAAAAGATTAAAAGACTTACATATTTATATTGTTTTTAAAGTTTTCTTGGTACACGAGTTAGAGATAATCCCAAAGCAATGTACTTTCAAGCGTCGTACACAGTGATGTAACAACGTCGTTCCCTGGGCGCCCTAGTCAGTGGAAAAGCAAACAGGTTCTGAACGGGTTCGCAAGTTGAACCAGCTCCGACCCAACTTTGAACCAGCACAAGTTCCGAACCACTTCTTTTTTTGGTGGAAAAGGGGTAAAAGAGAAGCGACCAAACACTTCCTCGTTTTCCCTATTTAAACACAGTTACTCGATTAGCGTAACTCGACCTAGGCTGGTGACACAAAATAAAACATTGTGTTTTTCTAAGCGTTTAAAATTGATGACTATATTGTATGGCGGAATACCATAAAAAGTGCTTTAGAGCACTTCAACTTGGCGCAATAATACCTTCACCTGTGAAAAGTCCTCTTACCGGCTCCCGCTTGTTGCATGTCACGTTGACGGAAATAAGAGGAAGGGGGAGAGCGAGGAAGCGGGAGCCGGTAAGAGGACTTTTCACGAGTGAAGGTATTATTGCGCCAAGTTGAAGTGCTCTAAAGCACTTTTTATGGCATTCCGCCATACAATATAGTTATCAATTTTAAACGCTTAGAAAAACAAGTTTTATTTTGTGACACCAGCCTAGGTCGAGTTACACTAATCGAGTAACTGTGTTTAAATAGGGAAAACGAGGAAGTGTTTGGTCGCTTCTCTTTTTGGCCCATATTTAATGCACTGGGCTAAGCTAAGTGCTAACATAGTTTTGCGGCAATACAGATCAATAGAGTGCACGCACTGAGCCAGGAGAGGTATGCATCAACTCGTCTTAGTTAAGGGAATAACAGTTTAATATGAAAACCCGGTGGAGTATCCCTTTAAGCAACCTCACACAACGAGTGTTTGCCTGAATATCATCACGATTGAAAATGTGACATTTCATACATAAAAGTTCATTAAACAGTTAAAATTGAGTCGCTTACATTTTAGGTGCAGCATTGACTATTTTTGTTCCATTTCAACAGTGAAAAAAAAATCCAAACAAAGATCACAGCTGAACCATAGCACATCTCAAAGCAACTCTCAACTGTATTTTCGTTACTGAATGATTCAACATTTTGAACAAATCAATCAAAGTCAAAGATTCAATGACCCATTAATAAGGAACTGCTTCATTCTTGAATGAATCAGTTATGTGAACGAATCATTTGAATAAATGACTCAATGACTCGCTCATTAAGACAGTCACCTGCCGCCACCTACTGGTGGTTTAGTGTTATTTTTAAAAGCATCATTCTTTCCAATGTTTCTTGTTTGTTCTTTCATAACATTATCTCTAATGCATTTGTAATTTTTCAGTGTAAATTATTTAATTTGATCAGCCCTACCTAGGGTAACAAGCTCAGCCCTATAGTGCCTTATTATGATGATTGAATTTATTGATTTATTTATTTTATAATTTATTGAATTTATTGAATTAAGGGGGAAATGCCTAGCCTGGATGCCAGCCCGGACTCCGCCCACAACATTTTTTGGTCGGGAAGTTCGGTCTGGACTCAATCCATTGAGGAGTAATTATGATCAGGCAAAAAATGTTTGCGCCAATCAAATTGCCAGGGCGGGGTTTATACGAATGATGGACAGATGATCTTCAGGGACGTAATCATCATGTTATCAAAGAGCGCTTAACTGGTTTCCCTCAGAGATGACTGCAACTGGAGAATTGAGATGTATAGATTCCACTGTCACGACTGTTGTACAATAAATCGACAGCATATTAATTTTAATAGACAAACAGAAAACTGCAATCAAGGCATTTGTCGATCGGAAAGATATTTTTTGCCGTCCTTCCTACATGATTCGGGAAAAGTGTAACTTATCAGCTGGCTCTGACGGTCGCTAAGAAGATGGGACGTAATGAAAAGCCTGTGGTCGTTGTGGTTTCTCCTTTGGTCACACTCATGAAGGACCAAGTAAAAGAAGCAACACTCGTTATTTTACATCTAAAATAAGTAAGTTCTGTTGACAACTGTGAAATGCAAAGTAGTTGCCTTACAGCGTTGCTCTGATTGGTTGTAGGTCTATCGACTATCCAATTGAGTGCATTCAAAACCCAATGAAGCAGTTTCAGCCTCATATTCTCACTAGAATATGAGTATGACGAAGTCAGGCTAGGAAATGCCCTTTAAAGGTGTAGATATGACAATATGCAAATTGAAATATATCAAAGCTGACTGAACACTGATAAGAATATTGCTTTAAAATAAATTTTATTTTCAACACAATGAAATGTAAAAAGAAAATCTGGACAAGCAACTTTTTGAATGATGAATGACAAGTGAATGACAAATTTACTTGTCTGAAGGACAATCAAGTGAAAAGGCTTAATGTCGATCCCTGAGAATGTTATCCATGTGAGGTACATAAATCTCAACTTAAAGACCGCTGAAGTGGGCTAATGATTATAAAGTTCACAAGTAAACATGGGCTCTTTCCTCCAGATTTTCCTTAATATGCACAATATCCTTTTAAGGGGAAAATAGAATGCTTACAGTAAGAAAAACTGCTGACATGGACGCATGCATGCACCAGTTGCCAGAGTGCGCATCTGAGACTGCATTACAGTAATCATTATATTTGATTATTAAATTATTGATCATTGATTTCATTTATAATCCTACAAGCCTATTTTTACAGAAAAAAAACTTTCTTTTGGGTGAGGATGCTTGCGTTTTGAGTGTCATTGCACATCCTGTCAAGCCAGTGACTTAGGCTGCATTTACACTTGGCATTAACATTACCATCAAGCAGATCGGATCATAAGCCAATCAGGACACAGTGCGTTTACACCTGTCCACATCATGTGGTTTTTTTCTGTATCTGGATAACAGATCGGATCTCACAAAAAAAAGGGATGACTCCGGTGCAAAGTCGGTGGTGGGTTTTCTTTTAAACAGTTTTCAGTCAGGGGACATTTTACAAATCTCGCAAAATGAGGAGGATGAAGAGGCTTGCAAGTGCTATTAACGTGGATAGATGCTGTAATGGAAACGCTACAGAGAAACCGAGAAACCGAGGGTCCGAGAACGTTGCCAGCTGTGGTGGGAAAAATGCGCGTTTGTTACAAAAAATGAATGGTTCTGGATTGCAAAACCACACAGCTACGTGCAACAATTCCTGGAGAGAGGGGGAATAATGACAGTGGGCGGGGTTTTGTGTGGCATTCACCTGTGAATACAGACTGGATTGCGTTAACATTACACTGAGATCCGATCACAATGCGTCATCGACAACCTCCGAACCTGGACACGCTGATTAACATTACGATCAGAAGCACATATACACTTGTCTTTTCAATTTGTATGTGGACAGCATCCGGATACAAATCGCATGTTAATGCCATTTGTAAATGCAGCCTATATCCACCTGTTTCTGCCTTCCCATGATTCATAGCGGATTCAACGGACTTGACGGTTTTCTACTTCCTGCTGTCCTTTTTTCACTAATTGTATCTTAATTTCAATTAATGTTTCATCAACCTATCGCCTGGTTTTAACAAAAAAGAAGTATATATAGGTCTGGGTACCGAAGTTCGGTACTTTTTAGGTACCGACCGAATTGCCTCGGTACTACCGAGTATCGAAACATGTCTTGTTTTTCGATACCAAATTTCGGTACCTAAGTGGTTAATCTCATCAACGTCAGTGAAAAAATAAGCACGCAGCATGATAGGCTGTGGCGGAAAACTAGTTTACGCGGCTGTTCAGAGACAGCTCGTCGCACGAGAGTGTGTGAGTGTGTGTGTGTGTGTGTGTGTGTGCGTGTAAGCGTCCCAAACCAGATGGATAGAAAATATGTGGAAATGATCCAAAGTGTACCTGTGTGCCAGACTCGATACCAGAAGCATGCGATGAAATATATTCGACAGGATAATTGCCTCCAAGACCAGTAACACGGTAAATCTGATAAGCGCACAGACACTTGTTGAGAGTACAAAGTCCGTCTTTCACTGCAAGAACTGGAGAGCGTCACAGATGAACCGACACTCAGCATAAGGGATACTTGCCTCATAGACACGAGAAATAGGTCTATAGATGGTCAAAATATGTCTACTTTTAAACAAAACAATTAGAAATGAATAGTTTGATTATCTGATCCATATAACGTTAGGTGCGCGCATTCACTGCTGCAGGAATGACGAGCCAGCATCGCCATAATCATATTTGCTGCCAAACACTTGTTAAACACTTGTTCATTAATAAACGATTAAAAATATATCCTTGCTGTTGTTTACCGACACATCATTAGGCTTCTGTTGCCAGTGCTTTGCGGCAAGCTTCACGTGTGCAGTGCGCGAGGCATATCTCGCCCCCCAGTAGCCTATATTTAATTTAATTCACATTTATTTGTATAGCATTTTTCACAATACATATCGTTTCAAAGCAGCTTTACAGAAATTCATGTTTCTAAATTACAATTTGAGTGATGATCTGTTATTATCAGAGGTGATAGTGCCTAATGCATTTCAATGAATGAGCTCATTGAAGTAAAGAAAACGCGTTGTTAAATTATTAGGAAACACAGAAAACTTTAGCATTGGTGCTTTTTTACATACTCAAAATATGAGTGTGAAAAAGTCAACAACTGAAAAATAAAATAAAAATGTAGGTAATATTATATTGATAAAACTGGTTACATAATATTGGTATCGAAAAAGGTATCGTTCAGGAACCGGTATCGAAGTCAAGGTATCGGTATCGAACATTTTGTTACGATACCCAGTCCTAAGTATATAGTAAACAATAGATGATCATGACGGAGGCGACAGTGCGCAAACTGGACTTTGGTCTCATGAATGAAACTCGGCGTAACGTTATGCCTAACCTCACAGGCCTGAGAAATATATAGACTATGCATCTTTGAAAGCAGATGTAGACAGGAGTCAAAGGGCTAACCAGCCTAAACTTATAGACCATTTCAAAAGATGTAAACAACACTGGCCCAGAAGCACTTCCTGTTTCAGTTTTTTAACACTACATAAAAGCTGGGATAAAATACAACCAACAGAACATTTAAAACTGAAACAACAAGTTAAACAAACATCTGTAAGATATTTTCTTTACATGTAAAATAAAGAAACCAGTTACAAACTGGAACAGGAAGTGCTTCTGGACCAGTGTTGTTTACATCTTTTGAAATGGTCTATAGTACTGTTATTCTGCAGCAGTCGGGGTGATAGAAACGTCGGATGTTTGCTGGATTAGGGAGAGCGTGCAGTCATGCATCAGCTATCCTTTGGAAGTTATGAAGCAAAGAAAAACGTTCATTTTGTTTTAATCTGTGATTTAATAAAAAGTAACGTGATCAGATCACATTTGATGAATGGGTTTTTTTTTTTCAATTTAGTTTAGCGATGTAGGGATGACACAATCTAAAACACATGGCAAAAATGCATAGACCAGACTGGAACCGGAAGTTGACTACCGGCATCGTCGTCATGGCGGCGCCCATTGTTTAGAGCAGAAACAGGTGGATACTGCAATAGTTCTTGCAGTAAGCCTGTTAAGGTTAACGATTAATTGTGGAAATTGACAGAGCAGCTGGAAAAGTGCACATTGTTCCAACATGAGTTTTGTTTAGCCTGACAAAAAAAATGTTTTGCTCCGGGTGTGAATTAATTATTAGTTTCAGATTCAGTTAGCTGTTCTGCATCGAACTTGGTGAGAAAGGGCATAAGGTTGGATCACTATCAATGCATTTCCTTTCACCTTAAATATTACATCATCCTCAGCAAATTCCTATTCGGACAGCAAACATACATCATGTAGAAATCTATAAATGCATGTTTTTTCATCTGGAACATTTCATACTTAAGGTGTTTATTCATCTGCAGTATGTCTCTGATTTTTTGAATGGATCTTGAAAGCACTGACCTGAAAGAAATATTCTCTTTTCATGGAGTCCTCAAGCAAGCTCAGTACGAGTTGAAGTACGCTGTCTTGTAAGCTCTCCATGTCTGTGTCACTCACCTGTGGACAGGTAAATATATAAATGATAATATATATAAAGTTTAATGATATCAAATGGGATGTACACCAAATGGGATGTACACCAACTTGAGGAAGACAAGTTTTTAATGCATATACTCAAATCTTTAAAAAAAAAAAAGTTTGTAACAACAGTACTAACTAGTAAATGTGTGAAAAGCATGGATGTGTAGTCCAGACATTAGAGCTGTACATATACATTATAGGAACTGAGGGTGAATCAAACACAAATGAATCTTCCAGGTGATTCATTCAAACATTACTACACACAGATCTCAATCCGCAAAACACCAGTCTAATCGCGGGCCATAAATGGACTGGGCTCCTGCCAGTCCCAGCTAAGAACCACACAACAATGCAAGCTTCAAAGAGATGAGCCTAAACAGAGGAAGAACTGGTCAACGTATGATAGTTTGGTTCAGTGATGGCACAGTTTGGGACCCACCAAGATAACAGCAGAGATGTTTGATCCCAGGACAATGGATTTAAGACAGACCGCCGTAGTCATAAATACCTCTGAAGGGCCCAGAGCTGAAATCTCTCACAACCACAGAGACTTTACATATACTTTACTTACATATAAAATGCATAATTTCATCCCAAAACAATTCTTGACGTACTTGTAAATGTAAATGCAGTTGCAAAGGGAGGATTTGCATTTTAAGGGTTTCAGTTGGGTTTTATTAAAGTCGGCAGGAAATCAAATTTGACAAATCTTCTTTTTATATTTAATATTGTAGTGTTTATTATAAATGATTTATCTGTGCATTTCATCGTTTTTTTTTTTTTTCAAATTCATGTACCCTTATAATCTTTAATCAAATACATTACCCTTCCCTCCCCCCTCGAAATGACCTCTCGTCTCTTTCGGTAATGTGGCATGGCGAAATATTGCGGCCAGATCCGATAAGGGTCTGGCTATCGGTGCACCTCCTCTCAGAGAATCGCATTCAAATCTGCCTCTATTTTGTTTGCAACACCCAACCTCCAACGATCCAATCAATTCCCGAAGAACGAAATCAAGACCCGCCCTACATTTCAGAAGCCGTTTCCCTCGGATGTACGTCACAACAAAGAAAAAATGACAATCTCAACTTCCGTTTCATGCCGACTTTACAATTACTAGATTAGTACTAGCCATTCAAAACATGTATATTGCATTTCCTTTAAACGTCAGCACTTAATTTTAATATTGGGGGGGAGGGGGGGTGTAATAGAAAAAAATGGAGGCTGCACATACCTTTAACAAATCAGTAGTCTTAATTTGGTGAATGTGTGATTTGACAGTGTGAAGGTCTGCAGGGAGTTCGCCTCGACACATCTCAAGAATCATCTAAAAGATTATTCACAGAGAATAAAACACAAAAATTATTTCACAATCGGCAGTATCTTATAGGTCTTATAAGTTAATTCCATCTCAAATAAAATAAAGAGTTTTTCTCATGTTTAAGTCACAAAGTAGCCTGTAAATCTTTAATATTTTAAATTACAAAATTAAAGAGCATGTATCTCCTTAAGAACTGAAAGATTTAGCCGACATTCCACTTTTTGAAAATGAAAAACACTTTTGTAAGTTCAGCAAAACGCTACAAGATTAAACAATTATTAAATATTACTTCTACATATTGTTCTGAAAGCAAGTAGAGTCTCATTTCAAAGGGGTTGCATTGGTCGAAGCTGCAACAATTATAAAATTCACCATTAGCTCTTAAGAGTCATAACTAACATTACTATAATTTCTTTCTTACTTAAGAATGTGATGGTTGCTTTTGTGAAATGACACACAGCAGGTAGTCATCTTTTTCAAGCACACTGCCTATATTATGTCTGGGTGTCAAGAAATGTGTTGCATGTGCAAGAATAGATTACGTAACATTGGACAGACACATTTTCACACTGTAACTGGAGAAGCACAGACAGAGTTCAAAGAAAACTTTAACAAATACATAAACACATCTAACCTTGGCTCGCAGCCCTACTATCAAAGTGGCTCTCTGTCTCCTACTTAAGAGTTCTGGCACGAGGTTTGTCATCACGGAAACAAATTCTTCCAGTTTTCCAAACTGTTCCACATTTTGATTCTGGACCACTTGCCACATGAAGGCAGATGTAAGACGAAGGGGAGAAACCAGCAGGCGAAGTGAGGAGAGAGGAGGGACAGACTCTACAGAGACAGATATATAGAAACATTTATGAAAAGGATTAACAATGTTTTGCAAATACACACACACGTATATTAATTTATACATAATAATATTGTAACAAAAACACAACTAACAACTAATAATTACGTTATATGCCAGGAAATAACCTATCAGTCTCATCCAACATGAAGTACTAGCTGTGTGTACTTCAAAGCTATGATCATCTAACCTAACGTTCAAAAGCCGAGCCATGAGTAGTGCTGTAGCTCTGGGCATTACAGATCTAAAAAATAATATAAATTATTGTAATGTAAATAATTATACGCACCCATTGCTTCTTTCTTTAAAAATATGGACTGACAACAAACAGTCTTGTTTCCAACTTCGTCCGTTGACTAGTTCCGTTACACACTGCGCATGCGTATGAAATAGACTGCGCGCATTTGACGCAAGGATGCGCGTCAGTTTCCGGTTGGGGAAATTTAAAGCGGAGGAGGGAAAAACGAGGAAAACGGGATTGTGGCAGAGTCTTCAAAATTTACTGTCCTCCCGTCTTTGAAACGAAACTTTCATACGTTTAGATGTAATTTTATATATAGTTCTGTTTATTTAATATAATTTTAAAAAGAGGCAGAAACACAACGAGGGGTGTCTGTTTTGTCTGTTCTTGTGACTAACGTTTCTTTAATAAACCATGGAGTATAAAATTCAATATAAATTCTACGATCGGCGGAAGTTATTGAGTATCCGGACCTTAGACCTTCTTCTTCAGAATTACTTTTAAAGGGGCGGGCTTATCGGCTTTTGTCTCTGATTAGTCTGGTAAGATTGTTGTAAATAATAATTATCCAATGTTTATCATGTATATATATATATATATATATATATATATATATATATATATATATATATATATATATATATATATATATATTATAACGGTCATCCTCACATTACTCGGGTAAGAAATACTGTCTGTCACGTGATGTCACTTTTCTCAGCGGAGCTCAAGATGGACCAATCACAGTCATTTTTGATTATTGCATTCGGATGCGTTTAAAAAATAATTATATACATATTAATAGGGCTACATTACATATGACTGTCAGATGGCAATCTGTGCATCAATCTCATTTAAAAGATTATTCGTTTCAGGGTACAAACATCTCCAGTGAGACGAAAAACCACTGTAGAACTGAATGAGGTGCTATTGACTGCTCCGTCTTCATGAGCCATCAGGCTCCCCCTGCCTGGAGGAAAGGGCTTTGTGTTATTGTTATAGGCTAGTATCATTAACCGCCCAAACAGCACCATAAGCCTCCCTCCTTTCTTTCAGTTGTGTACTGCACAAACGGAGAGTGTACTGCCTTCTATCGTTCACTATAAGTATATACTGTAAACGTCGCATATTCCACCGTCATAAAAAGAAAAATTAAACAAATTAAAAAAACAATAATACATTGTTTGACGATGATCCTTAAAAAAATTATTAGGCTAATTTAACAGTTACATAATAAAGATCAATGGTTGCTTAACATATGGACTATGAATATGCATACTATGCAGACGACTAGTAACCAAAAACAGTATGTCCAAACATGCCCTAATCTTCAATGATGCAATGCTACTGACCCATGTAACATGACTGAAAACATTAAGATAAGGATACTTTATTCCATGAAGAACACATGCACTACAATGGAAAATTTAAATGTGTTAATCTCTGACATACAGTAGATATAAGTGGCACTGAGAGACATAATATATTTTGTGAAAAAGTACAGAAAATTACATATACTCAAAATGTTTGTTTTGTGAGAAATGGACTACATAAATTGCATAGTGTTTGTTTAATGAAGTGATCTGACATGTAGTGAGATTTTACAGTATTTTGAGCTCTGTCTACTGTGTTGCAGTGCTTTACAATAACTGACCAATTTGATAGCTAATTTTAAAGTGGTCATATAATGGTACATGCACTTTTACAAGTTGATTGTACAGAAATGTGTGTTGGCAGTGCCTGTACACATCATATAATGATAAAAATCTATCCAGTGTTTTTGTTTTAATCTCCATATATGTTTTCCCCTGAATAATATTCCCCACAAGAAATGCGCAAATCATTTCTCACCAGACTGCTTTATAAACGAGGGTCAGTATGAGCTGGTTTTGAAAAATAAAATCTTTTAATAAAAGTATTACAAAGTTTTCATTTAGACCCTAAACATTCATATGAACTTGTAAAAAAATGCATTATATGACCCCTTTAAGGCTGGCAATATACGTAGGGATTTAACATCTAAAAAATTACACACTTCACCTTTAACATCAATTACAAATCTTAATATAATCAGTAGAAAGAAAGAAATTGAGAGTTCACATTGTACAGTATTAAATTCTTAAGAAGTCACTGTATTATAATGTTTTTTTTTTGTTTTGTTTTTTTGCTTTTTTGTTGTTTTTTGCATAAACTGACATGCGGCCAATAAAATCACATGATTCAGAGCCTAGGCCAGAATATCCAAGCAAACCCAGGCAGGAACAGTGCTATGAGGACGGAAGAGAACAGATTCACTCCGTTGTTATCCAGGATGGGTTTGCCACATATTCGTTTGACACTTGGTGATTCGTAACTAACAACTTTCCCAGTGGATTCATCGTATCCTTGATGGAGAGAGAGAAATGGTCATCATGAATAATTTAATAGAAATACTGAAAGAAAACTAAGCAAAAAGGTCAGTCATAAATAAGATTGTCCAATATGATAAAAGAGCATGTTTTGAGTGTTGGCTATATCACAGACATTTTTACCACAAACATTTTATATTTTAACACAAAACTGCTTCACAAATGTTCATACAGGTATTTCCAAATGTTTGTGTTCATAACATGCAAAGTTAATATAATGCAACAAAATAAAAATACAATAAAACTAACAACATAGTTACTGTTCGTATTAGATATGGGAATCGGATTGAGATATAGATTTTTTTTTCTTTTCTGATGCGCTGTAGATTAAGCGGACCAGTCAAAATAAACTGGATCTATAATAGATCTATCAAAATAATAGACCAATCAAAATTGAGCCTACTAAAACGTGATGTCCATTCAGTGCTCAGTAACTTGGCATTCCCAGGTAGACTAAAAGGAGGGTAGAAGTTTCTATTGCATTAAAAGTAAATTAACACTGTTAGTATGACTGGTAGAGGAAACCTGGAATAATAATGTTACTATTTGATTTTATTTACCTTATTTCCATTGGTTTATCTCATTTTGATTTTATAATATTAATCAGACAGTTTACCTGAATACTGCACGGTTGCACCGAGGAATGAGTCCAGCAAAGATCCAAACAGGCCAGCTATTGCTGCATACAAGATGATAGGCCACTGAGGAACTGTCAGATGCAAATCTTTCACCAACAGGAGCTGCATGAAGAAGTACGCTACACCTACTGTGCCTCCACCCAAAACACTGGCCACTAATCCAACAGGAGTGACTCCACCATTGGTACCTATAAACCATTTTATATCAGTGAGGACAAATGCAATTTTCTTATACATATATACATATACATATATATACATATATATATATATATATATATATATATATATATATATATATATATAACAATAATTTCAACGAGCCCATAATCATAGCTTAAAATCGATAAATGCTCCAAATCCACTTTTGCGTGTCGTCATACCCAGCAAAAGTGCCCTCTGGCATCTTTATTCAAACACTGCCAATATTCCCAGGCTTTCAATGAGAAATATTACAGTGACGCAAAGGGCATGGTCAATTTATCATAATAAAATATAATATTGTCATTGTGATATTTTGGGGCATGATTATCATTAGCATTGTTATGCGCCTTGGGAGTGAGAGTAATGGGTTTGTTTGTTTTTCAATGGATGTCAATAGAAAAGTGGATTCAAAGCACTGAGTTCAGAACACTGACTTTTGTGAGGAAACCGCGGATCACAGCTGATGAATTGACAGCCTGTATACTAATCCTAAACATGTTTACCATTAAACATTCATTTTGGAGCTACACTACCAGCTAAATTTTTAGAATAATACGATTTGTTAATGTTTCTTGTGTATTTGAAAATATATTATGCTCACCAAGGTTGTATTTATTTGATTAAAACATTACAATTTCAAATAACTTTTCTATTTTCAGAGGGTCATAAAATGCAGTTTCAGATTTTTATATCATGTTTGTTTCTTGAGGTTATTATAATGAATTTAACTACGGACCTGTGAGACTGAAGGATGACCGTCACTACGGCCTAAATAGAATGAATATATATAATTAAGAATATATAAAACACTACGAAAGGAGGCGCTATAAAAATAGGATGAACTTGCGGTTCGCCCATTTACCTTGAACACCCTATAGGTGTATACTATAGTGTTCCACTAGTGTTCCAAGTGACAAAAGATATGGCTCAAGATGACTCATACTATTCTTCCATCTTAAAAATATATCTAAATTATGACATTTGCTTTCAGTAACAAATGTGAATGCATTTAGTTCATGCATTCATGACCTCAAGGATAGATTATTGTAATGCTCTTATGCAGGGGTCACCAAACTTTTTTCTCTGGGGGCCACATTATCCTTCCTGACTGTGATGGGGGGCCGGGGCTATATAAAATAGAATTGTGTGACCAAGACCAAACTGACCCCCAGCAGGCCTCATTGTGTAGTACAGATTACTAGCCTGGCACAACCATATTTGTTTATCATTAATAGTTGTTTGCAAAAGTAGTAATCGAGTCTTCACACTTTGTTTTAATTTGAAATACCACAGATTTTCCATTTGTTTATTTTCGAATACAAATAACATCAAAGCATGACGACTTTTGGGGATTGCCGGTTCAAATAGTGGGGGGCAGAGGGGTTGGGGGGCCAGTCAAAGGGGTGTGGCGGGCCTGATTCGGCCCGCGGGCCTTAGTTTGGTGACCCA